>OZ021727.1:77617446-78817446 GCA_963978545.1 Linyphia triangularis | reverse complement strand
TCGGTCTTGGCTCAAATCCATACGCTGAAAACGACGCTTAATTTGCCGCAACTGAGTGAAAATACTCTTAATGAAGGCATCATGGGGCTTGTCATGGAACAGCAAACCCAGATTACAAGAATGGACACAGGAATGAAGAGCTATTATGATCATTTACAAAAATCCATGTTGCAAATAGCCCAATTGAATGCTGAATGCGCCAACAAAACACCTCAAGATGTGCATATTTTTCAAAACCAAATAAAACAACTGCAAGATGCCATCATACACACACAAGAACAATTGGCTTGTGCACTTCAAAGAAGCAATACGGCGGCCATTGAAGACGTGTCCAACCTTCCAGCCATTGATTACCCAATCGAGGAAACATCTGACCTTCAAGCAAATTATGATGACCTTCAAGCAAAATATGATGACCTTCAAGCAAAATATGATGAATTACAAGCAAAATATGAAAGCCTGCAAGCACAACATCATGAGTTATATAAAAGATATGACCCAGTCCGTACAAAATATGACACATTACACACACAATGTATGCTTCTGTTGCCTGGATTTAACCCGTCAACCTTTTCTGAAGATGTTAATCACAGTCATAAAGTACAGACTGATGAAACCATACAACGACTGACAAAACAACACGAAACACGAATGACAACTCAGCAACAAGCATACGACACACTGAATCAAAACCATGAAACACTGAAACAGACATATGATGCACTACAATCAGAAGTCAACCGATTGCATCAATCGCTAGTCCAATTACAGAATGACAAGAAAGAGTTGTTGCGGCAAATGAGTATTTTGAACAGTAAAACTGATCCAGAATTTAAAACGGATCAACAATGTATCACCCGAAAACGCATACGTACTCAGTTGGATGAAAGCGATGGAGAAGAAACATTGGCTCCCGACGTTATGAGGGCCTATTTTGTGGCATTGTTCATTCACCACTTTGAACTCTTGACGAAAAAAAGCAATACTTGGCCGCATACCACAGCAATTCAAGAGAAATTGGATATCTTGAACGCAGTAACCCAGAAAATCAGACCCAGTGACCTTTTGAAAGTATTGACCCAATACGTGGAACATGAGCTGCGAACGATTTTGAAGGATCCAAGTGTGTTTGAGGGTTTGTTGGCAAGCATGCCAGATGTCAAAAAGGAATTTCAACTAATCAACACGTGCATTAAATACACCAGAATGCATTTGGCCAACACTAGCCAAGAGATGGACAACACTTGTGACGATGCAACTTGAAAATTCCACAGCTACAAAAAAAAAAAAAAAAAAAAAAAAAAAAAAAAAAAAAAAAAAAAAAAAAAAAAAAAAAAAAAAAAAATTTTTTTTTTTTTTTTTTTTTTTTTTTTTTTTTTTTTTTTTTTTTTTTTTTTTTTTTTTTTTGTATATAAGCTGTGGTTCTGGAAAATTTTGGCAGTTGGTGTCTGGCTGCTTTTCCGAGTTGTCCCTTTACGCAGTCCACAGTGCTATCGTGCACAACCAATGGCAAGTGTCAACTTGATGTCCCATCTGGCGTAAGGGTGGCCACCTCCTGATGTACCCAATGCCCAACACGACAAAACCGACCAGGCTTATGATGAACAGTAATATCATGTACCATTTCCTCGTGAGTAGGACGCACAAACCAATCATAAAGACGGCATACGTCCCACTAGCTACAATAGTGCCAATCACTATGGAATCCATCCAGATGATAGCTTTTCTTGAATCATGAATTTACGCCAGGCCTCAGGTTTCACTTGTTGATACAAGGTGTGCCATGTCAGTTGTGCATACGCTTTGTAAAATCGGTGGTTCCAGCATGCAAACAACACGAAGATCCATACCATCACTACAATCATGCCTTGATTTCCTTCAATAAAGATGGCAAAAAATCATTATGATACAGACTCCCGTGGACATCAATCATACCCCGTAAATGCGGATGGCGACGAAGAATACCTTCCAACATCGGATGTCAAAAAATTGTTTGCTTTAAGCAATCGTGTTCCCTATTATGCCAAAAATCGGCATCAAAAGGAAATTTATCCGGTAATTCAGGGTGCTGAAATACCCATTAGTTCCCATCCAGACAAGTATTACGCCAAAGATGAACACGGCAATGAGTATTATCCCAAAGACAAGGACGGTGGAGAGGTACCATTTCAAACTGGTACCAATGTCCGATATGCCCGTGATAAGGACGGAAAGGATTTTTATCCAAAGAATCCAAACACCAATGAAGTAGTTTACATGAATCAGTACATTGTTTTCAAGGATGGTTCCATTAAATACCCTTTGGACGTGAACGGAGATCCGATATACCCCAAAAGTCCTAATGGCGATGAAGAGTATTTGCGTGGTAGCGATGGAAAATTGCAGTTGGGAAAGAACGTAATTGGAATTCCTGTGTATGCTCGGCGCAAAAATGTGTTGTCAGGGCTGTACGACGAATACTATCCATCCGAAAATCAAATAGGGTATCATTCCAACGGAACCCCCATTTACGCATTAACAGCTACAGGTGAGCCCATATTTCCAAAGAACAGTTCCGGCAATGAATACTACTTGAAACACAAAACGACTCATTCAGCCGAGTTGTATGCAGCTGGTGTCATGTTACATCGGTATGCGCAAGATAAGGATGGGAATGAGATTTATCCAAAGGAAAGGACCCAAAACTCCAATTACAGAGAGATCAGTATGCACAACCGATACGCTGTAATGAAGAGCTCAGAGCCCATGTATCCACTGGATGAAAACGGTAACGAGTACGTATTGCTAAATGCTAAGAATATTTTCCCAGTGGGGTATCCAATTACCAATGACAATTTGCTGATCGTACCACAAATCAATAAAAAGCCTCATTTTGAGAAAATTTGGGCACCCAAAATGGATGAAACAAACATTGTGGGTATGTTGTATCGTGACGGTGAAGGGTATCGAGATTACATCACCAATGTGAAATCGACGAGACATACACGAAGCAAAACCATTATTAAGTACAATATTTTACCAGTACCTCTTCCTGCACCAAATCCTGTAGCACAACCCCCTATACCGGCTGCTCAACCACCCATACCTGCTGCCCCCATACCTGCTGCTCAACCACCCATACCTGCTGCTCAACCACCCATACCTGCTGCGCGACCAAACCCCTTAGCACAGCGTGTAAATTCACAAAACACACACACGCTGCCAATCACTACGTCCATAGTGGTAATATTTATCATTGCTGTAATGATTATGTTTACAAGGAACTCACGGTTCACAAACCAAAAGTCAGGATAAGATTAAAAAAAAAAAAAAAAAAAAAAAAAAAAAAAAAAAAAAAAATTTTTTTTTTTTTTTTTTTTTTTTTTTTTTTTTTTTTTTTTTTTTTTTTGCACTATATCAGTCAGACTGCGTCCGCAGTTTCACCATTTGTTTTCTGGATGCCCATTTCAACGCATCGGGTTTTATTACCACACCATGGAATAAAGACATGAATGCCTTAACCTCCAAGCTCGAAGGAATCTTGGCCGCCGACGATTTGGATAAAGTTAAAGAATATTTAGGGGTCAGTGAGCAGCAAGTGGCTAATACTGTTTTGGCCCTGGTAACCGTACCATCCATAACCATTCCCCTCGTATTCCAATACTTTCGTAAAAATATTTACCTTGGTGTTTTGTTACTGGCCGCTTGTTTGGCTACGATTGTATTTATCATTCAGTACCGTTTGGATTGGATCATCACGCTGAACGAGCGGTTAAAGACCTTGTACAATGAACGAATACGAATTTAGGCTGGTAGTCCAACACCATCAACCGTTTACAGATCTGTTGGAAACCATTGCCCGTGATTGGGGCTCAGGTACTATTGACATTCAGCATGTCAAATACGTCAAGCCACATTTCCGATACAAACACAGACGGCTCGAAACCAAAACCATTCAGTCCACGCACGCTGTGTATTACAAAACTTTTTGGTTCAAGTGGGTTCATTCTCTTGAAGTTCCCTTTAAGCAATGGACTCAAAATACTCATCACAAGTGGGTGGACGCGATACAAAATTTTGCCTGTCCGTTTCGGTCGGAAAAACGACACTTGCTGAAATTGGACGACCAAGCCCAAGTGTACACGTTTAAATATGCCAACGACCACTATCGGTTGGTGTTTGAGTGGGAGTATGGTACGTTTCCCAAAGCCTTGACTGACCTACCCGTCGACACCTTATTGCCCGAGTTGGATCGATATTGGAAAGTATTTAGCCGATTCCGAGGATTCTCCTCACCATCGTATGTAATGAATGAATCGGTCAGCCGAAAACCAGTCTCGTGTACTTTACTGACGTCTGACGCACTGACTGCTCACAAGATGGATGGCACCTTTGGATTTGTGTACAGTTATGCGACCCATGTCAAGGCTAAATGGGAAGATGGCACCCAGACACATTACGAAGGCTTGTCATTTGGCGACGGCATTGTGTTTGCGGCCGAAAAAATGGAAAACACGATCGTATTGTTGGACGTTTATCTTGTCCAAGGACACCCTACTACGTGTCGGCGCACCATTTTTCTGGAATTTTTACCACAATTGGTGTTACCAGACGGATTTCAAGTTCAACAGTATCGGGAATCGATAGAGGCCTTACCCAAAACCCATTTAAAAACAGATGGGTACATTATGCATGATACCAGCACAGACAAGATTGTAAAGTTGAAACCCACTCATTCGTTGGACGTGGTCTTTATGAATGGGTATTTTTGGTTGCCGTCCAAAGACAAACCAGACTTGAGTCGTCGGTTCCAATGTCAGGAAAAGAAGAGTGAAATGAAAAACGGTCACGTGTATGAAGTGTCCATTGACACGGGTCGAGTGATACGCAAACGGAACGACCGCTTAACAGGTAACACGTGGCAGCAAGTTGATGCCATTCTGAGCAACGGACGAGAATGGAAAGGTCCAACCATACAAGATGTGGTCAAAGTAAAAACCAGTAAACGCAGCAGGCCACGCAAACCGTATTAAAAAAAAAAAAAAAAAAAAAAAAAAAAAAAAAAAAAAAAAAAAATTTTTTTTTTTTTTTTTTTTTTTTTTTTTTTTTTTTTTTTTTTTTTTTTTTTTTTTTTTTTTTTTTTTGCTATATAAGCAGTCGTCGAGGAGCTGGCAAACCATACTTCTTCTGACCGTTGCCAAGTCCTTACCTCAATCAAGTGTGGAAACATGGATAATTACTCTGCGCTCGTTCAGAAAATTCTCAAAGTCCCACAGCTGGTGGAACGTATCCAGGACTGGGTCTCAGAGTCTGATACTTTGAATTTGGTAACTGACGATTGGGAAAAGCGCTTGAAAAGCAGCTTCTTGTATACAGACTTTCAAGATAATGCTGAGCACATGTTTAATCCAGGCCGACAGTCCAATGTTTTTCGGGTCCAAAATGTCAAGAATGGACCCTATCAGATGATTGTTGCTGGCATGTGCAATGTATACCAACCTTATCCAGGTCCACAAGCTCACAGGCAAGCATTTTCTGTGACCATGCAAGATTGCACACCCATCAATATGCTGGCAACGGCTTGGACCAGTGATGTGGATCGTAACACGGTGGAATTGGCCGACTCCATTAAACTGAATTTCGGAACCTGCACTCGATGTTGTCGTTACTGCATCGAGGCCTTGGCAGAAATGAAGAACAAGGGTGTTACCGTTACATTTGACTTTAACCAGCCGTGCATTCATCATTTGGCAACGTTTGATGGTGAAAAGCTGGATCATTGCTTTGCACCTCAATTCAAAAGTTGTTTTCCGACTAAATTTATTGGTATTGTGAGCGTGGAATTAAACGTGCGGTACTTTTACCCAATAAAAGACGTGCCCAACAAGAATCGTGTACGCATTGGTGGAAAAGCATTTACAATGATTGCTTTCCCCGAGTCCAATTTAATGACTGTAAGACCCAAACTGTCCTTGTCCTATTTGCCTGTTTGGAAACCTGATGAGCAGTCTGAAAAACGACCAGCTGATGATTCTGACGATGAAGAGGTTATTGATGCTATTCCCAAACGGAAAATTACAAAACGGGATGAACCTGAAGAAATTAGCGTGGTGGAGGAATCCATAGTGTTTGATTAATTGGCCCGAACGACAACCCAATAACGTTAAGCCAATGGAAGATGCAAAAATGCAGACCGGGGAACAAAATTTTGGTCAGTCTGAAAATTTCTGTTCAGCCTGACAACCTCAAAAAAAAAAAAAAAAAAAAAAAAAAAAAAAAAAAAAAAAAAAAAAAAAAAAAAAAAAAAAAAAAAAAAAAAAAAAAAAAAAAATTTTTTTTTTTTTTTTTTTTTTTTTTTTTTTTTTTCTTTTTTTTTTTTTTTTTTTTTTTTCCCCTATATAGTCTGGAGCTCTGGAAATTTTTTCCAGTCATCAAGTCACAGACAGCTTGATGTAAATGCTCTGTGTGCTGATGCTAGCCTTGCACCTGGATGGGCAGCGTGGTACACCATTTGTTTTGGTTTTACGACGACAATTTCATCATACCAGTTAGTATCCGTGCCAACGCTAATGCCTCGAGTGGTACCATGTACTACGATTGAGTCTGGGTCACTAATTTCTGAAATGGCTACCAACCCAGTTCCTGGTACAAATTTGGCATTGGGAGTCATACGTTGCAATTCCTTATTGTTGTCGGCCAAATCAAATGCCATGTGTGTTGAATATTCCATTCTGGAGAGAAAGTACTTGTAGCTCAAAGACAAATCGTTCATTGCACTCAATTGCCTTTGTTCATTGCCTACTTGCAACGTTATGCCCGTTATTCGTCTCATGTCCATGTATTTCTCAATGTACGTTTCCGAAACGGCTCGTTTGGACCGAATGAATGCAATTGGTTGAGGATTATTTTCACAATGCTCGGAAGGATTTACGTCTATACTGTCCATTGGTTCAGACAAGTTCCGGATCAATTCGTACTGTAATCGGTTGTTGGCTGAAATTTTGCCTTGACCTACAGCTCGTCGCATCAATTGATCGGTTATGGGATTGATGCGATACACTTTATCCTCTTGTAAGGGGACCACCTGTTTGGGACGGTACGTTTTGTCATACCGCGTCTTTACCGGCAGAATGACATCATTGACATGGAAAATGACGCCTGGTGCTGGTTTCAAATTAAAACCCACAGCTACCACTTCTGTGGCCGTTTCAATATGGGAAGACGTAATTGTCATACCAAAAGTGTCCTTCAAATCTTTGCCACATAACAGATGCTGAACATGAGAGTTTTTTGGTCCAGTACACCCATTCGGAGGACCTAGGTAGCACACAGTTTGTTCCATACTTGTCTTATGGTTCTCAAAGCAAGGAATGGCGGTCTGGAAAAAATTTGTCTTGCGTCCAGCCAAAGCGGTACGCAAGTTTAAGTCATTCACCAAAACAGCTAAAAATATCGGGCATTTGAAAGCCCTGGTCAAGAAAAACAAGGCTTTACACACAGCTATCCAGACGGTTTTCAATAAAACGACGGTCAAACTCACAGTGGGTGCTACGATCGTGGGTGTTGGGATATCGTACTTAAACAATTACATTCAATCCAATTCAGGATGCTTTTTAAAGAGCCACGATACGGTGTGCAAAGTTCAAGCGCTGAGTTGCTGCCAGCCCGAGGCTGTGGATAACGTACCCTTTTGTACCTTGAAAACATTTCAGCCGGATCCATGTCTTGGGTTTGATGAAGACGCTGATAAATCATGCTGCAAGTTTTGTGATTGTCAGTACAATGATTGTTTACCGCACCAAACGATGGAATGTCGGCGACCCACGATTGGAGAAGCATTAGGGTATTATGCCCAACAATTGACGTCTTCCGTTTGGGATATGTTGGATAATATTTTTCCATGGATGGCATGGGTGTTGGGCATTGTCGGTGCATTCCTGGCGTTGTGGCTTGGGCTGAGTCTTTACAAGAAAATAAGAACACCATGAATACGTTTAAGCATCAGTTTCCTTTGCCCGTGGACCAACTCGTTCACCACTTACGGAAAAAATATGCCGTAAACGTGGATCAAATTCCTACCTACAAGCCCAACAAACCTTTCCAAAGACGTGTCACGCTGGACATTGTACGTAATCCCACCTATCAACAGGCGGCCAAGGACTATATTCAGGCACTCTTGACCAACAAGGAAAAATATGGTTACTTGTATTATTTGATGGACCAAAATCTACGAGTCCGGTTAAATGTACAGTTCAAAGGGGAATTTGCCATCGAGTGTGGCCGGTTTGACGCGGTTGTCAACCAACTCAATGAAATGGCCAAGAATTATGGCTGTGAAGACACTTTGGTGTATGAAATCACTCGTGTGGAATTGCTGTACTTTTTTGTGCTGCTCATTAATCCCGACATGTATTGGATTATAGTGGATTATTATTTGCAAGGATCCAAAGGTCATGCGCACTTAATTGCGGCACCCAAGCGCCTGTTGCGTAACCGAACCAAATAAAGCAAGTATGAATTTTCCAAGATACTGCACGCTATACAGCCGTTTTCATGGGTGCCAGTCATTCCGCAGCGAGCAAGACATTATCATTCTGGATTTTGCGGACATGGCGTTTGATCCTTGGTCCATTCTGCACATGGTCCGATACGATCATATTGCCATGAATGCCACCCAACAATTTATGCAAGCGTGCAAGCTATTGTTTAAATCAGAGTCGCCCGTCACTGTGTTTTGTAAAAATGGATCGTGGTCCGCCTTGTTGGGCAATACCAAAACCATTATGCCCTCGATGGAAAAAGAGTCCACTTTTCAAATGTATGCCACACCCTATTTTGTCAATGATCCAACATCCATTAACGAATACTTGCAAGGTTTGGCTTTTTGTGCATCCGATCACATTTTCCTGTACAAAAACTGTGTGTTGTTCTTGGACAAGGAAGATTTACCGCACCCAGGGGGTTGTTATTTCAAGACTCGTACACCTAATGAAACCTTGTACCGCATCTGTCTGTTGAGCCAAGAACCCGTGGACGAGGTGATAAACGTGGCATCTGAATGGCGATCCCGACGGGATGTATTAATCATTCCGTTTATGACCGTAGCCACGCTGGCAAACCCATGTATGATTCCCTTTCATCCGGTGGGTCCACCCAATTTGGTGGATGTCCCTGGAATTGGTGAGGGATGTATCCAGAAACGGTTGTCTATGCAAGATCCAAATTGTCTGATTCAAGACATTATCCTGTCGTATTACCGCAACAACCCAGATCACAAAGTGTTGTTGTGTCTGATGTTGGAATGGCCGTTGATTTTGACCTATGACGGAGCCCGAACGACTGGATATGATGATAACAAACAATATGTGGTACTATCCATCAATACGCGCAAGCCCAATCGGATGCTTTTCGTGCGCAGTCCTTATGATGTGTACTCTGAATTTGATATCATTCCATGGGAAAAGCAGCGGACGGTTATTCAATTTGTGCCCACCTTCTTAAAGTTGCCCATTTACATGGTCAAAGTGTCTGTGGATTCCGTGGTTGTAGGGTACGTGTACAATGGTTCATTTTATTGTTTTAGCCATCCAGTGTTGGAAGGCCGACCGACCCATGAATCGGGTCGGAATCTGGAATTTTTGTTTACACCTGTCAAAACGTTGGAAGACGTCCAAGTAAATGAAACATTCCGTATCAATGATAAATATGCCCTGAACCGAATCCAGCACAAGGACGTCCCGTATCCAGCATGGTGTATTTCACATGCAGAAGATACCCACCGGTATGCAGAACAAAAACATTTGCCACCAGTAGTGTCCGAATGGCTCAACCTGTTTCAAAACAATTTGGAACACGGCAAACAAATTCCCATTGATGTAAAAATGATCCAAATGGCTCTGACATTGGCAAGACACAAGATTTGTTACACGACCAAGATGGACAGTAGGAGATCCAACCAAATCCATCTGAGTGACAAGGAAATTGAGATGCGTATGGGTCGACCGGAAATTGATTTCATCAACAGCGTCAGGGTAACAACACAAAAAGAGGACTTGGCAAATCCTAGTGAAGAAGGATGCACGATGATGTGAAAAAAAAAAAAAAAAAAAAAAAAAAAAAAAAAAAAAAAAAAAAAAAAATTTTTTTTTTTTTTTTTTTTTTTTTTTTTTTTTTTTTTTTTTTTTTTTTTTTTTTTTTTTTTTTCCTATAAAAGTCATAGCTCAGCCAACGGTTGAGCCAGTATGTGGTTTTCTTCTCAACATTTCAAACGTGCATCCTTGGATGCCGAACCATTGATTGCAGACCCGTTTCCACTGATTCAGATACGCCTGGTGTGTTTTGGGAAACAGTTTGGGCGCTGTCTCGAAATCTGCTAGCCAGTCTTGCTCAGGATAGTGTGCCTTCAAGTACTTTTGACGACTGATTGGGTCCACGTTAAACCAACTCAGCAATTCTTGTACTCGTAATTTGGTATTCAGAATCAACAAAATTAACAAAGCCATTTCATCGGTATTCTTCCAAGTGGCCACTCGCGAGTGAATGGTTTGCATTTGCTCAGTGGTAAAGGCTCTACCACGTCGTTCCATCTTGATTTAGTATGCACCAGTGGGAATTAGCCAAGCGACTGAATAACCAAACTTGTGTGACCCCTCAGCACTGTGACTACGTCGTGTTGTTGACTCAGACAATTTCTTTTGAAGTCGTAAAGGATCTGAAGAAAGCTTTAAAGATAAGCAAGAAGCCTTTGGTCTGGATCATCAAAACCTTTAAAAAGTATCGTGTTCGGGTGGAATACGCTACATTATTTACGGAAAAGGAAGTAAGGGTATTGGGACCGATTGCCGTCCATACTAGCCATGAAATCTTTAGCCGCCAATTTAGAAAGGAGTACGATCCCGCCAGAACCAAACTCGTGGTACGCGCGTGGAATGTCAAATTTATGTGGAACCAGCAGTGCCCGTACGTCCTCGTGCATCCAGACGAATTCCGAGACAAGCTCTGTACCTAATTTGAAAAACTTGCTAATGCAACACGTAGTGGATCGGTATTCAAAGACCCACGGAACGCTTCGGGAGGCTCAGTGGCATGTTTTGAGCCAAGTAGCTGAATGGCTCGATATTCCTGATGTGTTGGACCTGCATCGAGATGAAATTCAACGGAACCAGTTGGCCAAACTACTGATGAAAAATATCAAAACGTTACCTCAAAACGAGTCGGAATGGACACGTCTCTTGACCCAATGGTTACGCCAAAATACATTGGGCCCAGATATCAAGGATCGTTTGATTTGTCAGTTATTGGCTGTGGACGGTTTCGAGGGTCTCGAGTCCAAAGATTTAAAAAATTATTTGGTCAGTGTGATTGATCCACGATGTGTACGACATGAATACAGACTGCATACAATAGCTGTACGGCGCATGTATGAATGGTTTGATTCCCAGCCAGACGTGTCCAGCTTGACGGGAACAGATTCTAGCTGCGTGGTGTTTTTGGCTTTGTTGCAGTTGTACATGGACGAATTACAGCAACTCATGCTGGATGAGCACATTTTCATGTATGCTAACAGTGCCAAAGTGTGGGCGAAAAACTTTTTGCACCGAAATGCCAGCTATTATAACGATGTGCGTAAAGTGACAGCCAACGTGCTCAAAGAGTTGGCACAAGTGTATGTGGATGCTTGGCCACAAGATTGGCGTCCACTTGGACAAGAACAATTGACAGCTTTGACGCATAAGAAATGGTTTGCACCACCCATCAAGCTGGCGCCATGTTAAAGCAATGGAAATCCAAAAGTCCATGAACGCCAGTCTGGAAAAAAAATTTCCGGCTGAATCTCTGAGATGGTTAGGACTATGAAAAAAAAAAAAAAAAAAAAAAAAAAAAAAAAAAATTTTTTTTTTTTTTTTTTTTTTTTTTTTTTTTTTTTTTTTTTTTTTTTTTTTTTTTTTTTTTTTTTCATAGTCCTAGCCATCTCAGAGTTTCAGCTGGAAAATTTTTTCCACGTCATGATTTTTGAAAAATTTTTTGGGGGGTTTCCATTGACTTACCAATATTTTTTTTTACTGGTCAGACACGTTTCACTCGACGCCTAGTTGGTGGGCCAATTTTCTCCATCGCCAGTCCACTGGGTGCCGGTTCAAAAAAGTTGGCCAAATGTTTTTCCAGACAATGCCACTTGCCATTCACTTGAATTTTTTGATATGGATATGGGCAGATGCACACGCTATGGTCCCGGTTCTTGTACATGAATGCTCCCATCTCACACACGTCAGGATTTAACGTGTTACACGCTGGTCCTGACCAAATGGCCTCGACAGTGCACAAGCACTTCCAATGGGGTGCTGGATACTGGCTCAACATGATCATACCACCCTTTTCCGTATCGCACGCAATAGTTGGTCGATCCACCCTACATATGCCGCCATTACACTGGGCATTATTTTCCACACACAAAAAGCTGCAGTCATCGACGCACGCTACAGTTTTGGATGTACAATTTTGTTGAAAGATTGGACTGTGGATCTGAAACGGAAATGACGTATCGGGCGGGGAAGACACACTCATCCATGCAAAACCCATCCAGAGTATGGCAAATATCAGCCATGCAGTCCACATGTCTTTTCTTTAGTCAAGAAGACTATGGAACGTACCATTGATCATCACGATTCCCAACGACCTGCCCGTGTTACAGCAAGTCGAGTGCATAAATGGCGCGACGCTTGGACTGCATGCTCCAATGTCGTGGAAGGTTACTCGGCCACCAATTTAAAGAATTTCCATCTCATTTTCGGGCAATGGATATCCATTTTAAATTGGATATTTGGCAATCCCATTAGCCCCCTGCACCAATACATTCCGTATTTTTACTACTGCAATGATCCTCATGGACCCAAGGAAATTTTGCACATGTACATGGATCCCAATGTCGGGGTCAATAATGAGCGGTACATGCATATTTTCTTTAATGTATATGAATTTAACAAAATTCGGCGGGATTTGATTGACAACATGAATCGGAACAACCACATGTTGGTGGATGAGGCCCGTGGCATCATCAACTTTTCAGTGTTGGAAGAAACGATCCATAATCCAGCCGAATATTTCCAGCACACGACCACTTGGCAATTGTTGTTCCTGTTTACGCTGCATTTCATGGCTCATTGGGACACGTACGACAAGTACCAGCATGCTGGTTACGATACGCATATGCGTGTCCGTGAGTCGGAATTTTACAACATGTATTTTTACGGACAGCTAGTGTACCATCAATAAAGAAACAATGCCGCCTCGACGACGAACCGTTTATCATGCACCGCGTGGACCTGCCAAGGTACCCCTGGTGTATGCTTATGAAATGTTGGTGGATCATCAGATCCGAAATCCAGAAGACATGACCCGTTTGGTATCCATGAGTTATTTGGAGCGTATTGCAGTGAATGACGGCTTGTTGGTTCCTGTAAATAAACTCAGGCCATTATTCCGTCAAGCTCGTACGTTTCAAGATTTTAAAACGACGTATCTGAAAGATGTGCCTACTCAGTCCTGGTCGGACGTTGTAGATGAAAATCCTAGGCTGCGGTCCTATGCCGGACGCTTTATGGATTCCAACCGAAAACGTTTGAAATTGAAAACCTTTGTGGGCAGACCCGATATGAGTGACGTTTCGTCCGATGAGTCAGTGTTGTCCATTGACCCATCCAACGATGAATGTGATGATACCAACGTCAACTTGCCCAAATCTGTATGCCAAGGAATCCGTCGGGTGTGTCGGTACCATGACGAAAATCGGCGATACCGTCAATTTGATAAAGATGATAGTGAACGAAACCGCTACCGTTTTGATTTACGGTACGATTAAGGGATTTTCCAAAGGGTTGTAGGCCAAAGGGATCAACTTCTTGTACCGGACACTGTAATGCCAGATGTAGGGTGTGGGACCGGGTAAATTGGCCTCATGATCATTGTTTAACGACAAAAGACACGATTGAGAAGAGCACGGTCCCAATTGTCCTCGCAATACACGAACTGGTAAAATGCTAGTTTCTTTTGGTGGTCCAAAGCATTGGGCCAATTGCGTTCCGACTGGAGTAGGGGCCAGACTCTTTTCCTCATACTTGTACGCCCACAATCTGATAAATTGTGGCAGTAGGCGTGTGCATGTCATGACATCCATGTCGAGTAATGGAGCTAGTTTGGGTACGTTGAAATTGAGCAGCGTCAGGAAATGGTACAATTCTTCTTCAAACGTCTGGCTGACCTGATTTCTCAAAGCATCCACAAACGATCTGGGCAGTTTTATCCGTTGACAATCAATCGGTAACGTACTCGTGTCCAACTGGTTGATTTCATGCACGTAAAACAGAGGGTAGTTACCGACCAAGTAAGATAGGCGGTAAGGATTCATGTGCTGTTTCCAAATTTGCAACGGGTCGTGCATACGTCGATCATAACTATGACTGACATCACAAACTGCATCCTCTGGAATGAGTTTGTAATGAATGTCCATTACGACAAAGTCTTGAAGGACAGGATACTTGCGTTGCCCAAGTAACTCGAGCACAAGGTTCCGATATTCCACAGCCATGTTGTGTAAACCAACAACTTGGTTGTCTGGTAAAATCTGGCAAGTCCCATGTTAAAGCAATAGTAACGTTAACTCAATGGGAAACCCTCAAAAAAAAATTCATGAAGGCCAGGCTGAAAAATTTTTCCAGCCGAAACTCTGAGATGGCTAGGACTATGAAAAAAAAAAAAAAAAAAAAAAAAAAAAAAAAAAAAAAAAAAATTTTTTTTTTTTTTTTTTTTTTTTTTTTTTTTTTTTTTTTTTTTTTTTTTTTTTTTTTTTTTTTTTTTTTCATAGTCCTAGCCATCCAAAATTTTTCGGCTGGAAAAATTTTCCAGACTGGCCCTCATGAAATTTTCTTTGAGGGCTTCCCATTGACTTAACATTACCATTGCCTTAACATGGGACTTGCCATAATGACTCATTTCAACTTTTTTGTGGGGTATTTTTTGGCGTCGTCATCATCCGATTCTTCTTCCGACTCATCTTCCATGACTTCTTCCGATCGTTTTCCCAACGTGGCTGTCCATTCTCCAACAATATTGTTCCGAATATTATCGTTGGGCATCAAATGACAAAAGTCTTGTAATACCTGCACTAGGCTCTTTTGTTGACTCTGGCACAACAATTCATGTGTTTCCGTATCAAAGCACTCGTCTTTTTCATTCAAAATGCACCGCTGGCCTTTTTTCTTTTTGTGATTGAAAAACAATTTAAATTCCAGTTTCAAGTACCGAATGACGTCCCGAATGGTCTTTTTTTGCATGACACGCCGCCATTTCTTTTCATTCAAATGAGGTTTGTGACCTTTCAGCCGGACTCGGTTTTCCACATTGTAGCTGCCCATATCACACAGCACCGGATGCCGATCCGTATACAGAAACAAAAATTGTTTTAAATCTGGCACATTGCCACCCAATTGATGGCACACGGCACAAAAGAATACGATCAACGCGTAAGCCGTCTCCTTTAACGTGTGATGTTGGATTTTTCGTGGGGCATACAACTGAATCGGTTGGTGAAACATGCCAATCGTGTAGCCAGAGTACTCTCGAAAGTGTCCCGAAAATGGCAACACGTATTCCGTCCCAAACTTTTTGTGTAGTTGAATCAGTTCATAAAAATGTTCGGGCAACTCACATGATTTGCTGATGGTGTAGGACATCCAGACGGTTGAACGATTGGCATACAGACAATGATAACGATTGTGGTCGTAATTGTTCAACAGCAACAGACACGGTTTCCTGGGATGAATTTCACACTCGAATGCCGTAAAATTAACATTGTCAATGTGTCGGATAATCCGTTTGGATCGTTCTTCAGGGGGCTTGATGGGGGCACTCATGGCCTTTATTTTGAAGAAAGTAAAGCACTATGGATCAAAAGTACGTCTGCGTCCTGGATATGGACGAAACCTTGGGGTTTTACGAAGGAACCACTTTTCACGTAAGACCTCATTTTAAAACCCTGATCCGGTTCCTGAAACTCATCAAGGCCGACATAATCTTGTGGAGTTTGGGGACCAATGACTATGTCCAGCGTGTCGTGAACGGATTTTTGCCCGAATTGGCACAACACGCTTTTAAACTGTTTGCCCGATCCGAGTCGGATTATGCTCGCATGTTTTACCACGTTCCGAAAGCGTCGGCGCACATTCGGGACATTTATCAGCCCGAAACAATTTTTTTGATCGCCGTGGACGATAAAGTGAGTGAAAATATGGACGACCAATACGATTTACGCATTCATGCCAAGCCTTACACCAAAGTGAATTCGTGTGATAAGGAACTGCTCAAGGTGGTGGAAACTATGATTAATGGCATCAATCAAGATGTATAGTGTGGATTTGTACTTGGCAAACGTGCACAACCTCCAAACCAAATGGGTCCTGTTGCAATGGCTCAAACAATACGACGCCGCACGACCCTCGATCGGACTCGAGTATCGGTATCGAAAGTATCAGACCGTTCCGATTTATTAACAACCAAGCAATGAAGTACTATGTCTTGCTGGTATTGTACATATTGCTAGTAGTTTTCCACGTGTGGCAATTTAACCCTCCTACGATTCAGTCATGGAACCGGTTGACCCAAGAAACCCCAATCTCGGCCTCAACCACTTGCCAAACCACGAGTGATTGTGATTCCAATCACGTGTGTTTACAGCAAACGTGTGTCCCGCAATTGTTGCGTGGGGAAGAATGTTACGAAGAAACTGGCGCGTGGACGCTATTTTCTCACATGGGCAAGAATTTTGCCACGTGTATTTGTCACGATCCAGAATTAGTGTCTCAAAAATATTTCGGTGGTAATTGTGACGTCCAAGTGGCTTGCAAACCGTATGGGCAGTACAACGTGTTTACCCAAACTTGCGAGTGCATGGAAGGATACGTGCCGGCTGGAGCCACGTGTCAAAAAGTGCTGGCTTTTGAGCTCATGAAATATACGAGTTGTGGCTCTGACGAAGTACATTTTACTGATATCGTATCAGAAGACGGGTTCAATCCAGACTATTTACAACGCCATCAGGACAAGAAATGTTTTAAGCGCCCATGTACGTTTGATGCGCTGTCAGGCTTACCCTTAAAACATGCCCGTTATGAATCAGGTGTGGGATGTGTATGTGATCCGACCTATGGTCTCTTTGGTGTCCGACTGGAGCACAACTATATCAATGGTCCAGGCTACAGTGCGTGTGCCAGTATTTTTAAACGCCCTATCGATTACCAGATTCCCGTAACCATTGCATCCTATTTTTACCTCATGCAACGTCCACCCATCGTGATGCTGCATTACTTGGTTGAAAATACACACCTACTCATTGAACCGTTGCAGAAACAGACCACTCATGGGTACCTTCAAGTTGTGCAAGAATTTCCCTACGACTACATGCAAGTGTTTTTCAGGAAACGGAAACCTTACCAGACCCGAACACGGGAATTTCATTTTGATACGTATTATTACATCCAAGAAAAGAAGGAACGCGTCATGAAACCCAATCGTATGGACTATTGCCGATTCCTGACCCGTCACGTGCGTTTTCTGGAGAATGACCAACTGCTGAAATACCAATCGGCCTACAAGACGGATCAAATCCGGAATTGGTCTTACACACTGTTGTATGAGTTTCCAGCGTGTTATGTGAGCTCGGACGATACCGAGGCGCCAGCCCAATATCGAGGTCATTACGTGTCCAACCCATTACATTTGACGTATAGAGCCAATCCCAAAGACCCGCGTTTCAATGGCATCATGCTAACGTTCCGATTTGGGGAATGGGTGTTGGATTTTGCCCCAGAATTTAACGTTGATACGTATATTCAAGCCGCAATACCAGAAATGGTCCCTATGATCACGAACTCCGTGTTGGAGAATGTGATACAGGGCACTTTGGATGATAAAACCCTGCAAGATCATATCAACGAGTACGAGTCCATGCCAAAAGAAATTTCCTTTTGATTTAAAAAAAGATGAAGCGTCAGCATGATGACTTGGAGTCTGAAAATGATTCCGAAGACGAGGCACCCGCTGCAAAGACAGTACTCACGCAAGAAACGGTCATCTTACAGGATTTGCAAAAAGGCCTCACCCAAAATGATAACGACTCCATCCAACAGCAAATAAAAAATGCCCAAAAGGAATATTTCACATCGTACATGTCAAAATTAGCGGTTGACTTGCCTATGGGGAGTGCCATTGTGGATTCGGTCAAGAAAAATGGCCAATGTGACAATTATCTGTACATGTACACAGGTTCCAAAACCATTGTAGCGTCCATAAATATCGTTAAGCAACACAAGGCCATGAAATCCATCGTGGACATGGTGGCTGGAGTCATGTGCCGATACATGCATGACCGCATCATTACACCCATGCTGTCCAAAGTGGTTGAAGATGATATCTTGAAACGGGCCTATCGTGCGTATCAAATGAGCGTCAAACAAGGTGAAAATCCAGCGGAACTGGAAATGCGGTGCTTACTACACACCATTCACGAAGTGTTGGAAAAGGACCAGCACTCTGTACAATTGATCAATCCCTTATATGCCCAAATAACTCAGCAAATGAAAGCAGTGAGTGATTACGCGGTGACACTGTTGCTGGCCATTTCCGAACCCGCGGAAACAGTCTTGGCAACAATGAACTCTATGCCAGCAAGTTGAGCGGTTTTTCAGCTAGCTGGAGAAAAAAAAAATCTGGTCCCAGCTTAAAATAGTAAGCAGCACAGCCGCTGGCAAAAATACTGTAACTCTTGGGTGGTGGAGGGACCAATGCATGACAAAGCTTCAAGCACTCTGACTTTTATAGCAAAAAAAAAAAAAAAAAAAAAAAAAAAAAAAAAATAAAAAAAAAAAAAAAAAAAAAAAAAAAAAATTTTTTTTTTTTTTTTTTTTTTTTTTTTTTTTTTTTTTTTTTTTTTCAGGTGTCTCAGAGTTTTGGTAGGTAGGAAATTTTTCAGGCCAGTTTTCATGAAATTTTTTTTGGCAAGTTTTCATGTTACAATTCAATAGCCACAATTTGTTGCATGGATCTGACCCGACTTAGGGCCGTATAAATTAAATGCAAGTTGGTATTGCCATTGAAATTGATGGCAATGGCTTCATCATCCATGGTGTCGCCTTGAAACTTGTGAACTGTACCCGCAAAACCCACAGCAATCGGAAATTCCCCAAAAGAATTACGATGAATTTCCACACTTGTGTTTTTGGCTGGATCGGTACAATACACGCAATCCTTGTCGTCATCGTACCGATCAAAAATCAATGGTGTTCCATTTAAAGCTGAGGATACGCCATTTTGAATGATAAACACGTGGCAGCCTTGTTTGACATCCACATAGGTGTTGCTATTGCGTTTCCATAAACGGATGCGTGGACCCTTGACCAAATGCTTCAGGTAAAAATTGTTGTAGGTCTCGACAGTACTTTTCAAATACGCCATGGCTCGTGTGCATTTCCTCAATATGTTGGTGTCGATATGGTCCACAATTGGGAAATGCTCACAAATGTATCCCATCATGCCCGACACGTCATTGGTGTCCACATATTGGCGTAATTTCGTAATGATGCTTGCATACGACTCTATAAACCGCTTGCTTTCCATCAAATCAATGCGTTGAATGTTCAAGTGCATGGTGGCACTAAAAACATTGTGTTCAGATTTCACGGGCCGCAATTGATTGGGATCACCCATCACGACAACCAAAATGGGTTTGGGGAATCGGAAAAAGTATTGAATGATCCAATAGGTCAACCAATACGGTACCATGCCAATTTCATCAATCACCACAATCTGAGGCTGGTAAGCACATTGAAATTCATTGAGCAGCACCTTGCTTCGTTCAATACACTTGGCTTCGTCAGGTTCTGACTCTAGTTCCTTTTCCAGTTTGTTCAAGACGGAACCATTGCCCCAATTCAGTTTTAGCGCTGAATGAATCGTGAGACCGTTCATCTTACTGGCCACACGTGCTGTAGGAGCCATACGCAGCTGTGTCAGTTTGACATGATCCAAACATTTGGTGACCGTATAAGTTTTGCCAGAACCAGGTCCACCTGCCACCATGATCAAAGTGCGTGTGGGATTTTGCAACCACTCGTCAAGTAAGCAAGGAAATGCTCGTTGACTTGGTGTCAAGGTGGCAATATGTTCGTGGAACCCCGACGCATAACTGGGACCATTCCAATTGTGAGCCATGGTTGTCCAAAATGTACGTTAAAGAATGTGACGCTTGTTTTGGTGGCTGGTACACAACGTCAAGAATACAATGTATTGGCCTGTGAACGGGTGGCAATATCGTATTTAATGGATCTGTATAACTTGTACCGAGGCACAAATGGGACCCGAATACCACCAGCGCCGATTAAATCCGTCACGACGTTGTACGTGGATAAAATCGTGGATCCACAAGACTGGTTGAACTGTATTCAATGGTCCCGCTACCATAAAATGGGTAACGAGTCCAGTCTGGAATGGTTTATTGCCAGACACCAAAATGCAGCAGGGTTTTATTATTCGGTGGGACAAGATGGCTCGATACTGATGCCACGAGACAACCGAATGGAAACGCTGACAATTAATCCGGAAACGGTAAGCACAGTCGCTGGCCAAAACTTGAGGTACTGTAACAAACCAACCCTTTGGCTGATGAAGGATGAATGCTTGACAAAGCCTCAAGCTCTCTGACTTTTATAGGAAAAAAAAAAAAAAAAAAAAAAAAAAAAAAAAAAAAATTTTTTTTTTTTTTTTTTTTTTTTTTTTTTTTTTTTTTTTTTTTTTTTTTCAGTTGCCTCCAACATTAATTACTTCGTCTTCATCATCTGCTTCTGTTGGGAATTCAATGGCTGGCAAGTCTCCAGAAGGAGCCAGACAGTTTGCCAAAAAGCTCATGCCCATCTGTGGCTGGATGGAAGACTCTTGGAATACGATAATGCTCTTAATTTTGCCACCAATCTTGTATTTGTCGTCACCAAATGTGGTGCGGCTTACAATATGTACTTGACATATGGCCAAGAATCCGCCGCTGCGTTCCAACATGGACTCCATAACGTGCTTGAACGTACCTTGTATTTCTTCCCCATTAAACACTAGTGTTTTGGTCACGCACCAATTCCTCCTATTGGTATCAAACGGAATTTTGTGTTTCAGGTGTTGCACCCGGCATGGGTAACACAAGGCTGAAATACAACCATCCATAAACAATCGAGCTCCATCATGTAGTTTTTGAGTTGGATTTTCTGCCATGGCATTGGCAATGGCTGTCAACGGTGGACAATCCCGAGCCACAAACGACACCTCACTCGGTGGGCTACTCATGTCCTTGGGCTTTGGGCGATCACATGACCAGCTTCCCAACAAAATAACTTTGTACGTTTGTGATGGTAAAGAAATATTCCGCACATAAGCCCCTTCTTGGCAGCAAGCATTGCCTTTGGAAAATGTCACTCGTTTTTCCTTGTGCATCTGATGAATAGGGAAGCTATCCAATTTTGCCTGCCAGTCGGGATCCACCAGGTTCAGCATACCCGACTCATCAGCCATGTCCTGAATAGCTTTGCCCAAGACATTGTTGGCCAACACGCGCTGGATAAGTTTGGAATATTCCATCTTGATTTCCAACGAGCAACTGATTGCAGCATGGCTGTTGCCTCGGACTTTTATAGCAGGAAAAAAAAAAAAAAAAAAAAAAAAAAAAAAAAAAAAAAAAAAAATTTTTTTTTTTTTTTTTTTTTTTTTTTTTTTTTTTTTTTTTTTTTTTTTTTTTTTTTTTTATTCATTCATCGGTTGCTCTTGCTGATTTGGTGGTACTAGTCGAGCAGGCTGCCTTTGTGCTGGTTCTGGTGGTACTATTTCTTTAATGTGCACTATACACTTGGCCATATCTGTATTTGCAATACCATCTGCTACCTGGTCATTGAGGTTGTACAACTTCATTATGTTCTGAGGATCTCTATCAGCCATATATGTTGGTTTGCCCAGGAACAAATGGACATAGCCCCGTCTGCGTATCTGCTGCCGAATTTGATTTCTGTAACGCAAATAACATTCCTTCAAGTTTGGGTTATTATGGGAATATGACGCCATTGATGTCTTTATTAAAGCCCTCGGTGTTGTTAAGGTTGAGCGGTTGTCCAATGGCTCTTTTCTGGTTTGTATGGTTTTTCGTATGTGCCTTTTTTTGAGTCTTAATTTTTGAATTTTCTTTCTTTTCTCAATACCCCGCACCATTGCCTTGACAATATTAGTGCGCTTGATACCCTTTTTGTTTTGTTCAGGCGGTGGATCAAGATTATTATTGTCTTCTTCATCCATGGATTCATCAGTATCTGACTCACGATCTTCAGGTGATTCGTCTTGAACCAATTTTTCAACCAACATGGGCTCACGATTTTCAGGTGGAGGGTCTTGAACAAATTTTTCAGCCAACATGGGATCGTGATTTTCAGGTGGTAATATGGCCTCTTCTACCAGATCTAGTACTAAAGGTCCATAGGCATTCAGATCCAACACGGCATCTGGAAGCGGAGGTGGTACCTCTGGAGGTGTGACCTCTACCGGATCTTGTTCAAAAGGCTCACTCAGATCCGAATTCCCAGCCAGCATGGGATCTGCTGAATGCATTAACTCACCATTATTAAAGAGGTCTTCGTCCCAATACTCATTTTCCATTCTGCTTGATTTTTTCATTCCAAATCAAGAACATGGCGAGCCTGGAACACATTTTGTATAATGATCCGTGGGTTCCTTACAATGAATCCTTTTTCCGTTCCCGATTGGTGCTGACGTATCCAAAGAATAAAATTTTTACCATGCAACTCTTGGCCCACATCACGGCTTTACCTGTATACAGGCAATATCCAACGGCTGAAGTGTCAATTTGGAGCTGCTAAAAGATGTGAAATGGGAACGCAGCGTCATTGTCCTAGATCATGATTTACGGGTCGTTATGGCACCGGAGCCTGTGCTGGAATTGATACAATTGGACCGACGTTTGCAGTACAAAGAGGCAGCCGACACGATTTTTGGTCCGTTTCGTGTATTTCCAGTGGAACTGTTTAAGTCACAATGGATTTGGCTGGTGGTATTGGCGATGGGATGGCTGATGACTACGATTTGGTTAAATGTAATACAACGCAGGTCGTATCGGTTGGTGGTACAAAGTAAGAAGTGAGTTGGTCGAGCACGTCGTCGTGTCCAAACACGGCATACTCGGCTTGTTTGGCTGTCACGGGATCGCGCTGTACACGTTGATACGCATTCTGGGCGCGTTCAAAACACTTGTGGGACACGTCCGGTGTGGCTAAAGCCGTGAGTAAGGCATTTCGGTCAAATTGGTGATAAATGGGATTTTCCAGATACTTTTGGGGAAACGTGGATCGGGTGTAGTAATCTTTGAGCCACAAGAAAGTGATCCAAAAGGATTCCACCAACAACACGTCCATATGGGTCACTTTTTGATAACGTAAATGAGGACTCATGGCTTGAATAAAACAAGCCAAAATATCCGCTGGATGGTCCGATACGTCTTCCATGAGGAGGTATTGGTTAATGGTTGGCACATTAAAAGGGGAAATGGTGACCAAAGCCGGAATAAAATCATTACCAAATAAAAAGGAAACCACTTCCAAATGAGTCATGGGGTAGGGCAAACATTCCCGATACAAGTGTGTGACTTGATAAAATTTGCCATATCTGTAAATTTGCATGGTCTGATAGCGTTCCAAACGCATCAAGGCCAACACAAACACGTCTTGATCGTCACTCACTATGATGGGATTCTGACACGTTTTCAAAGCTTCGGCAATATGAAACAGTTTATGTTCTCCTTCCCCGGCCACGTTACAACCACTGATATACACATGCAGTTGCCGTGACGGAAACTGGAAGCGTCTTAGTTGATTTACAAAATAGCGCTGTACTTGTAGGGCAAGGATATTGATGCCAAACAAGACCATTCTGTATTTGGATTTCCCTTGGAGGCCATCCTTGTTGGACCGTCGTTCCTTTTGAGTCGGCCATTTCATGGGAACGCCTTCTCCATCAAATGACAAAATGACATTGAGGCTATCGGTGGTACCAAACGACAGTAATTGCACCAAAGTGGCTTTCAGTTTGGCCCAAGACGCTTGGCATATTTCTTTAAACAGTTTGGGTTCTTCAGTTTCCAGAGCGTTGGAAATACCCATGTGCATCAAGGATTGCACATCATACAGGATGGCATCGAAAAACGCTGGCTGATTGGGCGGTTCATGAAGCGGATTGATGAGCTTGCAAAAGTTGGTGATGCCCATAGCTCGGTCCAAGTAGTGAACAAAATTTTCCCGACACCAGTATTTATACGAAAAAAAAAAAAAAAAAAAAAAAAAAAAAAAAAAAAAAAAAAAAAAAAAAAAAAAAAAAATTTTTTTTTTTTTTTTTTTTTTTTTTTTTTTTTTTTTTTTTTTTTTTTTTTTTTTTTTTTTTCATAACTTAACCGAAACAATTTTCTTGCTGTACTCAATCAAGTCACTATGTGGATCGTATACGTTTTACTGTTCATATCCATGTACACTATTCACTGTATCATGGCCAGGAATCTTGTACAATATTACACGGTTCAAGCCCAACCGTTTCATTGGAATTTGCCCAGATGGAACCAAGATGTCCAGTTCCTTGTTGATCGATTGGTTTGACCGACTTTTGTTTGGACATTCGTGTATTCTGGCTCCACCATGTGCCATCCTTAAACTTGTGGCACGTTTAGAATCGGATGGCATTCATTGGAAAGATATGGTCCGTCAAGGTGGATTAACCATGTTCCGCTATCAAGTCCAAGGTGATCTGGACGTGCTGCTGGATTATTTGGATCATCAGAAAGAGTTGCCGACGTTTAAGACACGCTGCGTCACCCATTTTTTCAACCAGTTGTTGACCTTTTTGGCACGTCGGAAAGATCCCATTCCAGATGACGACGACAAGTCCACACTGGAACGTATTCTTCAAGATGGCAATGCGTCGGTATCGTATGTGTCTGCCCATTTTTGGGGTGAATTGGCACGACAATGGTTAAACCATCGCCGATCCATTCCCAAAGAATTGGCTCCCTTGCCAACTCCAAGTAATGACCAGCTGAACAAAACGGCCCGTTTATATGACATTACGTGCAAAACACGTGGTCAAAATTATGATCCAATGTTTATGCAGATGGTTCCAGCGTCCGAGTATGTGAATGCTGTGCATTGGCAGTCTGCAGAACTTTTGGAAGCGTTTGTTCTTGCACGTCCCACACACGCCTTGTCCAAAACTGTGCAGGCACTCGTAGGACGAGCCTTGGATCAGTTCTTGGCAGGCCAGTATCCATCATGTTTAACAGAACGGGACGAAAAGGTGGCAACATTTTTACAAAATGTGTTGGTGGCCCATGAATTGGTTCCAGAAGTGTCTGTCATGTCTTTGCCACCCAAAATGATTGATGTCTTTCACAGATTGCTGGCCTTGGCACAATTGGATGACTTATGGACCGTAGTTCCAAAGGAATCCGATCCTAAGCCTGCGACACAGATCATGCAATTGACGGAACAGTTACTGTTGGCCGAGCGTCAAAACCGCATTTTGCTGAGACATGTGGAATGCGAGTAAACGCACAACCAATCGAGCACAGGTAGTACAGGGTTCCACGTGCCAAGGACATTTCGGCAAAACAATGTATGGATACATCTGCTTCAAGGCTTTGATGGTAGGAACGCCATACTCTTCCACGTTTACCACGTGAGGTAGTCCAACCTGGCTCAACCATTGCCATTGATTGCTTTTTCCTTTACACCCAAACACAATATCCATTTGACCGCATTCTTGCTGCAGTTGTTCGTATCGGGTGTGTAAGAAATGGATAGTTTGGTCCATGGACATACCCTTGTAACAACTCATGACGGCATCAGGTGAAGCATTGGGAAAAGTCCGTTTGGCATCCTTGTACGACATGGGACTTTTCAATTGCATCGTTATTTCGTAACCCGTGACATCCATGTAGGCCAGTTCAAGAGGTACGTACTGTTTGCCCAGAACCACACCAGTCGTATGAATAATTGCATGGACCACCATCCTGCTTGATTTGCAAGAAAGGAACAAAGAAGTATGTTTGGTATCAAAAATCTGATCTTTGTCAGTGTGCTGGTCTTGCTGTTTGCGTCAACAATTCTACAAGGATTCGTGATGTACAAGTTGTCCACGTCCCAAAAGTACGTGGTAGATCAAAACGATAAGGTTACAACGAAAGGTGTGGATGCCCAAACGTTTTGGTCTGCAAACCAGATGTTTATTGTTGCACCGTCAGCGGGCAATCTGATCGGTATGGCTCTTTTGGGTGTGCTATTTGTGATGGCTTAATAAAGTACTCTAATTATGAATTTGAAAACCTTGCTGACAACGTCCCTGTTGGTCGTGATCCTGGTGAGCACCTTGAGCTTCGGGTTCCTGACCTACGGAATTTGGAAGGATGCTACAAGTAAAATTGGCTCAGAGATGGTGAAGGGCCACCAGCTAATGTTTTATGTAATGACTGTCTTGCACATCATAACCTTTGGACTGGGTGGAGCAGTATTTTACAAGGCTTGAAGAACAGACAACACTGGACATGTGAAGTAAATGCTGCTGATGGTCTGACTTATATACGAAAAAAAAAAAAAAAAAAAAAAAAAAAAAAAAAAAAAAAAATTTTTTTTTTTTTTTTTTTTTTTTTTTTTTTTTTTTTTTTTTTTTTTTTTTTTTTTTTTTTTCTCCTCAGTTATTACTGTCATCGGACGCACTGCTTTTTTGTTTTTTTTGTTTTTTTCGTTTAGGGCCCACTTGCTTTGCTTTACGTTTTTTCTTTTTGGTTTGGATCCTGTGCTCATTGAGACAGAACGTGTACGTGGTACGCTTTTCCACCAACAGTTCAATATTTCGCCCGGTTCTTTTTCGGTACAAGAGCTCGGCATGCATAAATTGTTTCCACCGTATTGAGTTCATCACCATGTTGCACAGAAACATAGGGGTATGTGGCCGTTTCCAAAAAGCAACGTTCAGTAACCGGCAAAACATTTTCTTTTGGCTAATGATTAATTTCTCGTAATTTACCCACTGACAGTCTTGGACATCCATCACCCAGCTACCGATTTCGTTTTCAGCGACGTCTGCCCGACTGTATGTAAAGTCAATCATGTAATCGTTGGCTTTTTCTGGATATCGTTGCAACATACGGACCGTTGGACACGTTTTGGATTTGTATTCATTCAATGGTTTGATCTTGCGGGAAATGCAAAACTTTTGGGGATCCCGACACTTGTACAGTGTTTGTTGTAATAGTGACGCCCACAGCAACCAACCACTGCTTTCCAGGCTTAAACCCTTTTCCAACCACGGTCCTTCCAGATCGGGTAACTCTGTGTCATAAATAAAACACCACGACGTACGTACAATCACATTTGTCAGAAATTGTAACAAGTCATTCGTGCGTTTCTGAGATCCTTTTGGAACAATTTTGCCCTCGTCCGTTTCGTACACGTACCGTTTGCGTGATAGGATTACCAAACGTTGAAAATGGCCTTCATATTTGAGCTCGACATCGGGCAAATTTAAATGCTGGTTGACGTCGTCGCAATGATTGTAAGGCCATCGATGCACCATCAGACTGTCAGTGTCTGCATAACACACTCGGTACTTTAAGTTTGAGATGTAGTGGTACGAACCCAACAATTGGTTTCTGGCCAAGTATACAATGGTCATGGCGATGGGTACATATGCCAGACACGAATCCTTGTTGGCCATGGTGCCGTACAAGGAATTGACCAAAATTTTAATGCAGAGTTGGGCATTGTAATGGTACACGTCTTTAGTCTGTTTGTATTGAGCCTGATGATGCTTCCGCAACGCGTGGAAATGCCTGACGACACACGGTAAAAAAGCTTTAGTCTTTTCATTAATGACAATGGCAAACTCGTGCAGAGTAGGATCAAACGAGGGATACCGGAATGGGTGGCTGAACGTATTGATTTTGAAATCGTCATCAATGTGGTTGCGGTAGGGCAAACACGTCATTGTGTGTGCTTGTGGACACGACAGCCATTCTTGACGCGTCATGATGGTACACGTACTATAACACAAATTACTACTCAATAAAGCGGACGGGTACATGCCCGCAAAGTCCAAGACGGACACGTCTTCAAACGATTGTTCGGCCAGACAATAATTTAAAGCACCTTGATACGTATTCTTTTTGGTATGTACTTTTTTGTACTTGCTTGGATGGATGGGACTCTTGAAAAAATGGGTATTGATAAAAAATCCCAGCATGGTACCGTACGTTTTGAACAATTCCAGTAAAAAACTGGAATTACCCATGCATAAGGCTTTCACGGCATTCCACGCCGTGAAATTGGCCCGTTCCACCAGAAAAGAGAGTACCATTTCTTTTTCAAACAACCGCTTGACCAGTAAGGAATCCTTGAGACAATAGGTCATGTAATCTTGAAAGGTTCCAAAATGATGGACTGGAATGCGTTTGGGTTTCAACACCTGGTAGCAGACTTCCACCGGTTGGTCCATCAAACATGGTGCTTTGGGATGTGTGTACCAGCACCAAATACCAGTGGCATGAATGGGAATTTTGGTTTCCTTCAGCTTGACACGGGCTACATCATCCAATTTAAAACTGGGCAAATCGTATTCGGAAAATCGCTTGAAATATAGGTACAGGTCCAACACCAGCTTATGTTGAAACGTGGTTACGACGGTTTGACCCACCATAAACGAGGAATACTGACTCAGAATAGGGTTCATTTTGAGCCAAAACAACCGAGCAAATAAACAAGGGAGATCAAAACCATTAATGTTGTAGCCGGTCAAGATTTGGCAGTCTTGAATTTGCGCATGAAAATCATTCAACATGGTTTTTTCCGAGTCGTAATATACACCATGCTTAAAGTCAACGGGTCCTGCGGGCGATCGGTAAAATAACCATCGCTTCGTGCCTTTACGGTTCCATTTGTACAAACTGATCATGACAATTTCATCAGATGGGTCATAACCATTGGGAACGCGATTGGATCCATCCATGGGTACCGTTTCCAAATCAAAAGCAGCAATAGTCCAGTCTGGAACATCGGTGCGTTCTGGATGCATCTGAAATGAATCGAGCAACCAGGGCGAGTCGTCAGTCACAGAATACCATTTGTACAAAAACCCTTTGGTGTTGTATTGGGTGCATAAGTCAATGTACAGCCGGACAAGCCAATCCTCCTTGTCGTAATAACTAATTTTGTACTTTTTGAAAAATCGTCCTACTTCTGCATGACATCCACGCATATACACCTTGTAAAATGGTTTTTCAGGGGAATCAAAATGGTTGCGTTCCAATCGGGTCGGGAAATAGGGCAACACTTTGCGTGTAGTGCCCAAACGGGTGTACCGGATGTTACAAGAAGGAAAGTGACGGTCCAATGCACGTACGACTTTGTCAATGTGGTTGGTACAGACTCCCAACCATTCCTCATATTTCCGAGTCTTTTGAACCACACGACCATGTTCATCCAGAAAAGTGGTCTGTATATGAATAATGTTGGAACGCGGAACAACAATCTTGTCCCAGCGTATCGAGTACAGCATATCGTACCAACATGTCACAAAGTCAGGACTGTCTGCAGCAAAAATCAGAAAACGTCTGATGCTCGTGCTCACGACGGCCGCGTATTTATAGGAGGAAAAAAAAAAAAAAAAAAAAAAAAAAAAAAAAAAAAAGAGGAAAAAAAAAAAAAAAAAAAAAAATTTTTTTTTTTTTTTTTTTTTTTTTTTTTTTTTTTTTTTTTTTTTTTTTTTTTTTTTTTTTTTTTTCAGTGACCAGCGTCGGGAAAAGTTTTGGAGGCAAAATTTTTCTTCTTGGCTCAGGTGGTGTGATAAGCAAGATTATGCTGATTACCGATGCTGTGACAATCGTATTAATATTTTTATATTTCTGGTACATGACATGGTCCAATACGAGCCCCGTGACCAAACCAACAACATCGTATCGGTCGCTTCAAGCCATGCCCATGACCACAAACCTTAGTAGGCGTGGTGGTAACCTATTGCATGTTCAGACTAACCAGGCTGAATGGACAACAGTGATGCCTGAGCATTACACTATTCACGCCAATAAAATTGTCCAACAAGACGCCTGTTACGGACAGCCAGATGGCGTATTAGTTTCAGCTACAGGTCAGACCTTGTACCAATTGTTGCAAAAGGATCAATTGGTTCCATTTGCTGCTGCACAACCCTTTCAAACTGATGCATTGATCCCACTCCAAGACAAACGTATTTATTATTACGCATGTAAGGGTGGTCAGATTGAAAACCAACAAGTACATCAGTGTCCACCAGGGACCCTCTTTCAAAATGGTCAATGTGAACAGATTAACCTGTGTACAGGCCAGCCCGATTTCACCAAGGTGGTTGACCCATTTGATTTGAGCGCATACTTTCTCTGTCAAGACGAACAAACCTATCATCACAATTGTTTACCCAACCAAATTTTTGTACACGACAATTGCCGCGATAAAAGCGTGGCCGATTATTGCCAACATAATACAGACCCACACGTGCTAAACTTTCGTACTTTACTGGTATGTGACCAAGGCCAAGTCACCTACGAAACGTGTCCACCTGGATTCCGTTACTTTGATGATTCCCCAAAATGTGAGTCGGATGCCTGTGAGGGTAAAGCGAACGGAGAGCGATTACCGTTGCCTTTGGAAACGAGCTTGTCACTCCAGTATTCCCCAGGGTTCATGGTCTGCAAAGACGATAAAGTGGACCATACTGAAATGTGCCCATCACAATGGGATCGGTACCTGGGTGACCGGTTGACCTTTTTACCCCAAGTATTTGATGGAAATCAATGCACGATACCCGAATTGTGTACCAATGTTACACCCACAGATCCTGATGTCATTGTACCTATCCATGAATTTACCAAATACGTGCGCAATTGGGGTTTCTCAAGCAAGCTTGATCAAGTTACTGGGTACACTTGCGAGGGCAAAACCCGCAAACGCGTGGCGTTGGAACCTGGTCAACGGATCAGTAAACGCCTTAAACGGGAATCTGCCTGTAGCAATAATGCACGTGCTTTTGTGTCTGGAAACGTTGAGGCATATTATGACTGCCACGCGCAAATTACGGTACCGTGTCCCAAAGAACATTTTTTCAATGGTATCGAGTGTCAGCCAAATCATCCACATGCCTTTACATACCAAGGGATCAATTTCTTTACCATAGATGGCTTGGCCGAAGACCACTGGATCAAACCATGGGATTATTTCAAAATAAGTGGCGTCATAAATGCTTGTACAGATCCCAATTTCGTATTGAATGAGACGTACAATCTGTGTAGCCACCCAGATTGCGTGCATTACCCCTTCTTATCCCAAATGGCTTTTAAGATTGGGCATAAGGACGGGTCAGAATGCGTGTACCATGAACCCACACGACAAATTGTCAAACAAAGTACGCCCAGTCACTATTTGTATTGGTCTCAGCGCAAAGTACCCGAACCAACGGGGGAAGATCCATGTGAACCTGGTCAACATTTGCAATCTGGTAATTTTGTGTTGGACCAGACAATGTTTGCCACGTGTGATGCAGCTCAACCGTTTGTATTTTGCCCTTCTTCAGAAACCGAGACTGTGGACCGCGTCGACAACAGATGGTATTGTGTCCCTAAATACATAGGTGACACCATTCCACCCAACTCGCAACGGACTTATTTCCAAAATGAAATACACAAATTCACATCGGTACCACAAGCAACAATTAAATTAAATGGTCAGGTGCATGTCATTCCAAAAGATGGTTTGGACCCCAATAAACTTACTAATACTCGAAGCATTGTTGTGGAAACCTTAAATCAGGAGGTCACTGTGCACAAACAGAAATTCGTTACCCATCCCCCAGATGTTGTACTAAACATACATCCCAGTATTCCCGCTATTGAAGTCAGTCCTAGAGGTGGTGGTTACTTAATGAAAATAGCCGCGTTCACCAAGAAACCGTTGGACTTTCCATACTATGAAGCAAAACCAAGTGTGCCCAATTTTTTCATTCAATCAAGATGAGTGATCGACAGGTCGTGAATGGCGTGTTGTTTTACACCACGGTGTACATCAATTGCATCCTATGCGCCGTTGCAGTGTTAACAGGCCGATGGATATTCTTGTTGCTCATTGTCCTGACTATGGGTTTGATGGCCTACATGATGTACATGACCACGCATAATGATCAACACCTGAAGGACGTGGGCACGTGGATGGAAACTACATTTTCTGGCGCATTTGAAAAGCTGAAGCACCTTATTATGTAACACACAGGTGCAGCAACAACCCAGACCAACTGATGGAGGATGGCTGCAGTCACCACGATTTATATAAAAAAAAAAAAAAAAAAAAAAAAAAAAAAAAAAAAAAAAAAAAAAAAAAAATTTTTTTTTTTTTTTTTTTTTTTTTTTTTTTTTTTTTTTTTTTTTTTTTTTTTTTTTTTTTTTTTCCTTCAGGTTTGTGTATCAATCAAATTTTTTCTTGCTCCGACCACAGTTGCGGCATTGCAAATACACACTGGGTGGTTCATCAATAGCTCTGTCTTGGATCAGCTGGGTATGCACATCAGGTGATGGACAACATACTGTTATCTTTGTGCATTTCTTTAGCCAGTCCAAACGCTCTTGCTCAGAAAACAAGGCAGACTCCATACTTGTTTTACCTAAAGGAAATAAAGCAACATGACCTACTCATCTGAAGAAATTATGCAAGTTACGTATGCTGGCTTGGAAGAATTTTTAAAAGGGTTGTTGGGTCCAGAAGATTTTCAAGAATACCTCCATCAGAAAAATGCTCTGTTCCCCACATGGACCCACATGTGGCAAACTCTGGAAGCATGGCTCAAGCAGCACGCGTGTGACAACATGCATGACACCATCATGAGTTTAGCCCAAATCATACCCAATATGAATGCGTTTCAATACCAATTACTAAATTCCTTGCACATACATGAAAATTTTTGGAAACAAGTACATGTTAACCTTATAACAGCCAGACAGCGTCTAACATGTTAAACGTATCACATTTGGAGCCGTTTGGCATTTTTGCCTTGGTGGGTGGTTTGCTGTACTCGATTGGTGTCTTGACAGTCCAGACCTCTGAATTTCGGATTCATTTTATCGTTCTGACACTGGTCATATTTGTGGCGCTCATATCCATCACGACGTTCAAGTACCTAAAATACAGGTACACCTGTGAAAAGATGGATGACATTGTGAACTCTATGAAAATTCAGTGACAAGTTTTAAATTGTCACGCTCAAACACGACGATTTCACCTTGAGACCAGCCCAACAACTGGAAATGCCCGAGTGGGATTGATATGCAATCGGGTGTGGACTCGTGGCGTCGGCATTGAACGTTCTGTAAGCTGATGAAAAACAAACGCAATGCCAAATCATATTTCTGAATGCATTCCTGGCCGTCTTCAAAGACCACATGGACCTGTTTCGGCTGGAAATGAACGGTCCGAATAGGTTTGGACGCCAGCCGCCGAATAGTGGCTTCATATACTGTAAAGTTTTCCATAACAAACAAGATGGATCCCGATAGTTCTGAAGAAAAGGCCAGAATCCTTCTGGCCAAGGACAAGGTCTTTGAAAAGCTCTTTAATGACACGTATACAGAATATGCCAATTTACAGCCAGAAGAAAAGGAACAAGTGGATAAAATTTATAAGGAAACGTTTCCCACTGACCCACACGACTTTTCACTGTTTCACAACCAGTGGGTGTTGGACAAGTATCACCAACTGTTGACCGGGTCCATTACAGATGAACCCAGTGAAACATGTCCAAAACTAGTGTTTGATACCAGCACCAGAAAGTATTTAAAACCCCAAGTCTTGCCAGCTCAAAAAAGACGGCGTGTTGAAAAATTCAATTTGGGCGAATTTTTAAGGCAAAAACGAGCTGATGGGGATTATTACCAGATCAATATGGAAGATCGGGAAATGCTGTCAGAGTTGATGGATGATTTGAACGAAGACAAGGCTCGTAACGATCAAAAGGCTGATATAGCGTTAAATCGTATGGTACAATTTGCCGCAATCTTGAACGGCAGTTGTTCGTACCGACTGATTGATCTGCATCCAGAGCGACGCATCCACTGAGTAAGCTGTGTCACGACTCGGGCTTATATAGGGAAAAAAAAAAAAAAAAAAAAAAAAAAAAAAAAAAAAAAAAAAAAAAAAAAAAAAAAAATTTTTTTTTTTTTTTTTTTTTTTTTTTTTTTTTTTTTTTTTTTTTTTTTTTGAGTAATCAAGAAGATGAACAACACGCAAGACTTGTTGAAATTTCTGTTACGACATGATAACGTTACCGTCTTTGGTAACTTGGGTAGGAATCCCGATGTAGTGTTTGACATGGTGTCTGCAGATCCGCAGTTGAGTGTGGTCATTTATTCCCCGTTTTACATGTGTCCAAGCACGCCAGACGATCGGGTTCACGTCATTACATACATGGTTCCAGTAAAAGATTGTGATTTATTTATCGTCCTTGAACCAGAATCGTACAAGCCTGTGGAAAAACCACATAATGCTGCTCGATGTGTGGTATTTACGAGTCATTTTACATTTACTAGTCGCCCAGAAACAGTTTGGACCTATGCGTGTTACTTTCACGCTTTGAGCGTTATGGATCTGGCCCGCAACACACAAGAATTGCTCAAGATCCAGGACACGTCCATTCAAACACACAATGTCAATAACGTGCAGGTGAATGCCATCCACCCTCATATCGTGACGGGCCGCATGGATGATCCTGTGACGACTGCCAATACCTATGTCATTGTGGATTTAACTCAGCATACTCATCCATTCATTATGAGTTTGGCCTTTTGGGATGCGTTTGATTACATGCTGGCTAATAAGGAATTTATTCAAGGATGGGTAATATGTTTCCCATTCAATCAGGGTCGTAAGGCCTTTGAGCAGTTTACTCAAAATTGTCTGGACGCATTATTTTGCAAGACGTTTGATCATGGCAATGTGACTGATTTGGGCATGGTGCTGTCCCTGGTACCTTATTATAAATCAGGTAGTATCGATCAGACGTTTGATATTCCCAAGTACAGTTTCGTGGGTGTTGAGTACATTGCCCCCATGAACCCGACCGATGCATGTAAAGCAGCTACCATGTACAATTTGGAGCATTGGGCGTCCAACATTTATCGTGTTCAGGAATAAAGATGTCATTAAATACGCCTGTTATTAATTTGGAAGATACGTCAGGGTTCATGTATGATAGCGACAATGACGCGTTGGATTTGGACAATTTCTTTGGGACAGTACCCAATCGACCAAGAAGCCCGAGCCCAACCCAAAGAAGAAGCCAATCAAGAAGCCCAATCCAAAGAAGAAGTCGATCAAGAAGCCCAGTCCAAAGAACCAGTCGGTCACGAAGCCGATCAAAAAGCCCAGTCGAAAGAGTTAGTCGATCAAGAAGCCGATCAAAAAGCCCAGTCCAAAGAACCAGTCGATCAAGAAGCCCAGTCCAAAGAACCAGTCGATCAAGAAGCCGATCGAGAAGCCCAGTCCAAAGAACCAGTCGATCAAGAAGCCGATCGAGAAGCCCAGTCCAAAGAACTAGTCGATCAAGAAGCCCAGTCCGAAGAAAAAGAGGCAAAAGCCCTTTGAACAGAAGACCTACAACACCTCATAGCCCTGGACCATCCAATGGACCAATCAGAAAAAGAAGATTGACACGGTCCAGCAGCAATCGGGCTAATTCAAGAAGCAGCAGCAATCGGGCTAGTTCAAGAAGCAGCAGCAATCGGGCTAGTTCAAGAAGCAGGAGTAATTCAGCTAGTTCAAGAAGCCGGTCAACTCATCCAAGAAGCCGATCCACCTCGGCTAGCTCGAGAAGCAGAAGGCGATCCAGAAGTGGTTCGGCTAGCTCGAGAAGCCGGTCCAGTTCAAGAAGTAGTTCTAGCAGTTCTGGGAGCAGTTCAAGAAGCCGATCCAGAAGTACTTCAGCACGATCCAGAAATCGGACCACCATTCAAAGATCACCCTATTTACGATGGGGCGCTTCCAAAAATGAATTGGTGTACGATAATGCCCCCAATAAAATAAAATTTGTCAGTAGAGACGGGGAATTTAAAACCAGACGAGTTCCCAATAAACCGTGCAGATACCTTTTGAGTCATTGTTCCAAACGACATCCAGTTAAACGGGATGAGCTACCACGCAAAACAACCATTACAGTCAAGAAATTAACTAGGCATTAAAACACGTTACTCTTCAGATGTGCCAACTCCAGAAACGTCTGACGGAAATTCTGTGGGCTCATACTTATATCCAAAAAAAAAAAAAAAAAAAAAAAAAAAAAAAAAAAAAAAAAAAAAAAAAAAAAAAAAAAAAAAAATTTTTTTTTTTTTTTTTTTTTTTTTTTTTTTTTTTTTTCTTTTTTTTTCATAGTCCTAGCTGTCTCCGAGTTTCAGTCAGAAATTTTTTTTCCAGACTGGCCTTCATGAAAATTGTTTCTGAGGGTTTCCCATTGACTTAACATTACCATAATGCTTTAACATGGGGGACTTGTGGGTGGGGTCCAAGATTGTTTACTCACATCATTTAAAGTACATTAACGCAACCAGTATGAGACAGCTCCATACATGAACCCATTGCACGAAAATGATTCCCACAACCAGTAACATGACAAAAACCACCAAGTGAATGGTCCAATTCCATGTTTGGGAAGGTTGTTTACGATAATGAAATTCCGATTTGGGTAGCTTTGGGATAGTATCAGTAGGACGCAATGCCTGCAAGTATTCATTAATTTTTTCTGCCATAAACATGTACCGTTCCGACTCATCGGGTTGGACCAACACGTAATCCCAGATGTACTCTGGCGTGACGGGTTGATTGAAATGGTCTTCTGTTTGAAAGTATTGCAAGTCCAAACGACGATTTAAATTGTCCACCATTTCCCCCGTCAGCATGTATTTGTACATGTTGGGATCAATAATATCCACCAGCAACGACGCTATACTGTAAGGAGCTAGGATGGTGGAGGCCGTACCCACTGTTCGGCCCATCTGGACAAAGGATTTGGCAATTAGGGTGGCAGAATTTTTCAACACGGCTTGAGTTAAAGCTGTTTTGACAGCCATATTGGTGGCTGCTTTCATCACCAGCTTAGGGACTCGTTTCTTTAAAATGGTTTCCACGACATGTAACCCGATATCCACGCCAAAATCCACACTCATTTCTATGGCAATTTCCTTGGCCAAGTCAGATGAGCCGGATGTATCATCTGTAATGTCTTGCGCAGTTACGGGTGGAATCACGATATTCATATGGGGCTCTATGGCTGGAGGTATTTTCGGGACCACAGGTTTTAGGGATGCTGTTTTGATGGACCGGTAAACGGTCGTACCAAATAATACTTCCATAACCGTTTGTTCAGTGGACGAAGTACACTCATACCCATCAAATTCCAAACCGTAAGCTTTGCAATAATTGGCATTCAATTTCACTTGGCCCTTTTCCCACGACAAGCCATCATGATACCTGTGGGCTGTGGATATGCCAAATACGCGTTCTGGAAACATGACAACAATTTTTTTCAAAAGATTTACCATCACGCATTCATTGTTCCACCACTCTGTATCCACAGTCGAGCTGGATGCTTGACACATGGACTGACACGCTAACGTATGGGAATTCCCCAAGGGAATCCATTGAATAGTATCAGTGGGTTTACATGGAACACCTTGGATTGTGAATGGAAAACACCCAGCTATATCACAACCCTTTTTCTGAAATTTTGTATTTTCCACCACCAGACATGAGTTTGCCAGGTTCCTGGGAATGTAAAAATCTTTGGAGGTGGCACGTCGTGTGGTGAACGAGGCATATTGATATAGGTTTGGGTAAAGTGTCTTGTATTTCTCCATCATGAATAGGCGCGTATGTTCTGTGGCATACCGCACAGCGTGGTGTAATTCGTGTTTACTCGTCATTCAAAACACTTTCCACGGTGGGACCTTTGTTTAAAACAGACATGACATTTTTTTTACCGCAAAACACGGGTTCTTTCTTCATGATATGGACTTCACAGGCATTACAGGTCGGATGTAGCTCCATTTCAAACAGTTTATTGGGTCCAGTGAGGCGATACATACGTCTTACTGGCTTTTTATTCATAATTTCTTTCTTAAAGATTGTATGAAAGGAATTAAACATGTAACGGGTCAACCAAGCCACCACCACCAATTGTTCTTCGATGGTACAATCACGCGGTAAGCCATAATATGGGTACGTATCAAATGATCCTCGAGGCACAATAATGGAACGACCCTGAACAACCAATGGATGGGTACAAGCACAAGCTTGATCCTTTTTAAACATTCCCCCGCCGGGTGGCATGGGAGTGGTGTGCACGGTAACGTACTTTTCGTCGTGAACCATTTTTAAAAAAGGACTTGGATCTGTTTGTACGTATAGTTGAGCAGCCATTGTACAAGATCAAAACTGGGAACTTGATGAACGATCCTTGAAGTCTCCACCGACCTGGAAACACTTTAAAGTTTTTGATATCCGGAAAGTACAGCTTGCAGTAAGACCCCAAGTAGTAGCTCAGCAAATACCGGTTCCAGGCAATGATGGGACAACGCACTTGTACTAGTAATGTCAGGAACTGCATAATCATCTGAAGAAAAATTTCTGGGCTCTGACTTTTATAGCAAAAAAAAAAAAAAAAAAAAAAAAAAAAAAAAAAAAAAAAAAAAAAAAAAAAAAAAATTTTTTTTTTTTTTTTTTTTTTTTTTTTTTTTTTTTTCCATAGTCCTAGCCGTCTCAGAGTTTCAGTCAGAATTTTTTCCAGGGCTGGCTTTCATGAAAATGTTTTTTTGTTGTGTCCCATTGACTTAACGTTACCATTACATGGCCAGAATTTCCTTGTTTCAGTACATTGGGTTTTTTGTCATGACTAAAGGTTTTCTGCCTCAAGTTTACCATGGCAGCTTTTCATTACTCATTCCAACTTGATGTCCCCACAAGTTGGCTCTATACTCTAAACTTACTCCACTTGTCCCAATTTTTGCATTGACACTTGCAATAATTGACAGAAAAACAGTGAGTACAGGCAAGCCCTCTGATCAATTGTGCTGGAGCTCGAACACATTTCTGATGGCAGCAATAACTATCAGGCTTTGGATTGGGAACGACAGACATCTTGCGTTGGTTTATTATGCACAATTCAGCAGCATCGTGGGTTTGGGATGCACAGAGACAACGACAATAATCTGGACACAGCAGGCAAACATCACGTACCCGTCGTACACACAGCTTTTGGCAGCAATAATTTTCCAGCACCCATTGCATGTACGTCACACAATGACAGCGACAATATGAAAAACTCTTGCATTTTCTGCAGGCCATACCATCCACCTGGTCCATGGGCCTCTCAAAACATTCCTTCTCACAGCAATAATAAGGCATGATGAAGTAGTGTAACCAACAAGAGCAATCAACACATCTGACTAGGGTTGTCTGAGCTGGGACTTTTATAGGAAAAAAAAAAAAAAAAAAAAAAAAAAAAAAAAAAAAAAAAATTTTTTTTTTTTTTTTTTTTTTTTTTTTTTTTTTTTTTTTTTCCTTCAGATTTCTGAGGGTTGCAATTTCCAGGGCGTCCGGTTTTTCTGACAAGACAAGATGAAGCATCAAACGTACCAATGCCTAAGGAAGGCTTATTTGGGTCACGTGGATCGAGAGGCTTTGCAGCAAGCCATGGAACATGAAACAGACCCATTCCTTAATCGAGTCGTCAAACTCGTTACGAAGCAAACGTACATGCAGGTATCGTCGTGGAACACTCAAATCTTTACAACTGAATTCCGAAATGGTAATCCTCACGAACGTTTGGAAGAAACAGTCATGACCTTTTTACTGCGTTTAGCAGCCATCATCAAAGAAGAAATCCATTTCCGTACTTTTGGAAAACCAGAATCCCATAAAGCCATACAAGCCTGGATAATACTTTTCAAGCATTGCGCGTATACCGTTTTAACGCTGCTATACAATGCCGAATGGGGTCCAGATTATTCTTTCCAGCTCGATCAACTGGTCATGGAATTGGTGTTTGAAGGAAACTGTGAGGCCTTGAGACACTTTATGGAGCAAGAGTTGAACATTCACACGACTGGCACCATAACACAGGCCGAACGGAATTTTGAAAAATTAAATTTCTTAACGATTGTTCAGTTTGGGTCTTCCTTTTGGCGTTTGCTGCACTGGATGGCTGAAGCCATGGACATGCGGGAAGAACAAATGGCAAAAACCATGTGGCGACAGTTGATTACGGAATCCTTGTACCGCCTGTTACGATGTGGCATTTGTATGAGCCACATGCGGAAAATTGTCCAAGAATTAAAACCCCAACTGTTGAGTGAAACCACTCAATATCGAGAGTTGTGGTTCAATATCCACAATCGAGTGTCGGGCACCAAGTTGGACAGGTCTTTGGACGGAAATCTTTACTCGGAATCCCAATTGTTGGAAGACGCATCATTCATGCGCCAAGCCTTGGTCGTGTAATAACTGCTCACAGGTTTCTTGTGCACCCGAATGGTATTGATACGCATGGACTCGAACATGCTCGGTGTGACGGCTACCCGCCCTTCAGCAGTTAAAGCAAATAAATCCCCCTGAAAAGGGGGGTTGCAGGTATTCCACCATACAATGTTATATCCATATCCGATGGAATCGTGAACGGAATGGGTGTCACGCAAGGGTAATGCGTACTGTTGCATTACAGAATCCCGAACCAAACCACCATAGCACCCATAATATTTGACTGGTTCAACCATAACAAAATTAGGCTGTCGGGAAGTAGCACCCGGCAAGGCTGCATCACGGAGCAAACCGAGCGTCTGAAACTGGTCCACCAGGTCACGAATGGAATCGTATGCAACATGTACATATGCCATAGTGAGGAAAGTTGTTGAGCAAGAGTCGGGCAGCGTATGGGAAAAAAATTTGGGATGCTGGTTATATAGGAAGAAAAAAAAAAAAAAAAAAAAAAAAAAAAAAAAAAAAAAAAAAAAAAAAAAAAAAAATTTTTTTTTTTTTTTTTTTTTTTTTTTTTTTTTTTTTTTTTTTTTTTTTTTTTTTTTTTTTTTTTTTTTTTCATAGTCCTAGCTGTCTGAGAGTTTCAGTCAGAAATTTTTTTCCAGACTGAATTTTTGTTTTTTGGTTTTCCCATTACATTACATGGTGGCTGAGTTGTACCAGAGTTACGAGCAAACATTTTTCGGAGCAATAAACCAAGATTGTTTTTCCAAACATGGATGTCCCAGTGGAATACTACAAAGATGAAATGCCCACTGAGGAGGGCGCCTGGCAACATTTTTATTTCCCTTCCTACACCTTTGCAAATCAACAGAACGAGCATCCTTACGAAATGCTGGTTGTTTTCACACAGAATGAATTGTATTTCTTTGGGCATTGTATTGCCTGGTGCCTGATGCATCCAGTACCACATGAAGCCCTACATCGTTACGTTTCACCAGACATCATGCATACGGTACCCTACATGAGTGGTATTTTTCTCAACGAAGAGGGTGTTCGTGAGTTGGCAAATTTCTCTGATCCATTGAATGCAGCATCCTTTTCGGTATGGTTTGACGATTACATTTATTCTGATGAACTGTAGCCAGAATCATCCGCAGGGATGTGAGGTGCCACAGCATCAAAAATTTGTCTGATGGCCGTGTACAGATTGTCTCGATCATGCCATGACAGGGGATCTCTACATACTGGACATTTGCTCAGACGTTTCCTCTGAAGACATCTTAAATGAAATTCGTGCTCACAATCCAGCGTCCAGATGGTCCGACTATAAAGTGACAAACGGCATAAACGACATCGATTCATGACCGTTCCAAGTATTGTTCAGTCTTGGAACGATGCGTCTCAATAACCACTTGATCTCTTGGTGACACAAGAATTGCATAGGGTCCATCTGGAACCAATTCTTGACCTGTTAGGATCCGTAAAAATGCCTCGTGAGCTGATTTGGCTTTCCGCACATCCAATTGTGTGCCAACTTTTAAATGATAAATTTTTTCGTTATGAAATATTGGCGGTTTAAAGAGTGGACCTTTGGCAGAATCAGATGGTGGTTGGATGCATCGACCCGCAAACAAAGTTATCACTGGACTCGAGGGTGGAAAACCGAATGACAAATGGCTGGTGAGCACAATAATGTGTTTGACGTTTTCAAATTTTATCAATTGATACCCAAAATACGGTTCAACGATAAATAAAAAGTCCAAGTTGCACGGTTCCGACACTTGATACGGGCAAGGAATGGTCCATGGTGCCAATACACCCACCGATTCCTGGCTGGAAAACTGAAAATCCAAGAAGAAGGTCAGGAGTACGGGTTTGCGCCCCAGGTTACCATACACGATCAAAATGTCTTCCGTCCGACAGGTTTCAAAGAGTTGTGTGGACTTGTCAAGTTCAGTTTTGCGTGATCGTGTCCCTAAAGAAGCACACTCGGCACGTAACCGATCACGGGAAGTTTGACAGTCACTCGATAGGGTATTGGCTTCCTCCACCTCGTAACCGTAATGAGTGACAACTCCAAAATGCACATGCTTTTCTGCCATGTCTTGTGGTGGATCCATCACGTCTGTGCGAAATCTTTCTGCGGCTCCGCTACTTGTACTGAAGGGAAAAAAAAAAAAAAAAAAAAAAAAAAAAAAAAAAAAAATTTTTTTTTTTTTTTTTTTTTTTTTTTTTTTTTTTTTTTTTTCCACAGTTGTACCACTAGCCGGGAACCAAACTCTTGTTTTTGAATGGCTTCACTCCCGTATTGAGTGGTACTTCTCTCTGTTTATTCTTCGTTTGGTTCCACCATTTCTTTTGGTTCCGCCACCACTCGTTTTCGTTTGGTGCTTGGTCCTTCTTCATCATCAGGCTGTGCAATCTTGGGTTTCAATGTTTCCACCCATGCAGTGAAATGGTCTAGTGGCATGTGTTCTCGGTACACGTTGACACACACTTCCATCACTTGTGGATCCAAAGCAGGCAGGTCTTCCACCACAGGCATTTCAATACCAGCCATGACTCTCAAAACTTGGCACATGACTTGGTACACGGCATACACCTGCTTAACATAATCCGTTTGGGCAATTTCTTGGTACACTTTTCGCACTGCCCAGGCATGGGACCCTCGGAACGTGGCTTTTTCATATTGGTTGGGTGTTCCACATGTTCCGTATTTCAAGTTTTCGAGATACCGTTTGGGATCCAAACATGGTCCGTTGTTGAGTTTGCTTCCATTCAAACCATCCATGGCCAGCAAGTAATGAGCCTCATTGGTGTGGTTCTTGAAACAGTACTTGATGAGCTTGAGCAACCTGTCATGTTCCACAAAGTCTTGAGCCAAAATATCATTGATACATTCAAATTTGCTGGCCAACTTTTTCAGTTCCAGAGCCACATCCAGATGAACTGGGATATGGGTCTGAAGCAAATGGCCAATGTCCTCAAACGACAAGCCATATTCCTTAGCCACCTCATTCAGGATGCGGTACTTTAGGGTTTGCATGGAAGTCAAATTGTCACCACATCTCTGAAACAATTCCAGCAAACACTGGTCCAGAACCTTGCCGAGCTGGCATTGGGGCTCAGAAGCTTCAGCAATCATAGTGGTGCAAGACATGTTTTCAAATACCTTTATTCCACCACTCTGTTGAGCAAGTCATGAAGTATCTGGTGAGAATGATCCCTGGCTCAGGCTTTTATAGGAAGGGAAAAAAAAAAAAAAAAAAAAAAAAAAAAAAAAAAAAAAAAAAAAAAAAAAATTTTTTTTTTTTTTTTTTTTTTTTTTTTTTTTTTTTTCACTTGGATCGTTATGTTACCATTTCTTCGTCTTCGCTGGCATCTTGAAATACATTGGCCACCATATCGGTCAAACGCTTTTCCAGATTTTCGTCTGACACCATCAGCAATTGCAATTTGTCCACGGTCCAGGGTAAATCCCCTCTGGCATCAAATTCTTGTATCAGTTTAATCAGTTCATAAATATCTTTGTACATGCGTCGTGCTTTGGCAAATGTTCCCTTTTTGACTTGACCCGTCTTTTGATCAATGCAATAGGCAACATGGCTCATGGCAATGGTAAACGCCAACTGGTGTAAATGGGATTGAAACAGTACACTCGGAAACATTTGCTGAGTGACCATCTGATTCATATCTGGTGGGACCTGCAGTTTGGATTGGACCAGCTTTTCCAGTTGACCAAACTTGTCCATATTTTCCGATAAGCATTCGATGCCATCACCTTGCTGAATTTGTTTAATCACATAATACAGGTCGGTATTGCGCTTGTACGTGACTTCTGTCTTTAAAATGTGCATAACTTGCTGCACAAACTTGCACTTGTCGTATTTCGTCCAAAAATAGTTGCCACGACACAAACGGGCCATAAAGTCCAAAGCCCAATTGGCCACTACATCAATATCGGCACAACATGCATAACAGCTTATCAGCACATGAAAAATATCAAACGAAATACTGTATTTGCCAAAGGCATTGCGAACAATCTGAGACCGCAACAATTCGTTCTTGAGCTGCGTGATCAGATTGGTTTCGTTTGGATCATCAGCTTGCAATATGATGGGATTTTCCTCATAACACGCTTTGACGTAGGGTACCAACTTTTCAAAATAAAAATCCAATTTGTTTTCCTTAAATTCGTTGGTGTCCAACACTTTATGGAAATTTTTCACTAGTTGCATCAACACCATTTTTTCGTTGGGTTTCAAGGACTGCTGATGCTGTGCTTGTTCAATGGCTTGCAGGTAATCAGCCATAAAGTCTTGTTCGGGCTTTTCCAGTGTTGCATTTTCCTTGAAAGGTGCATTCAGAGCTTTCAAAAGCTGGACACTGGTTTGAAGACGATACAAGGGTTGGTGATCGATACGTTTGGCTAAAATACCTTGGATACCCACAACGACCAAAGGAACTGGGATTGCTTTATCACCCGTCCATTCGTAATAATATTGTGCCAGATTACATGCATCCAATAAATCTTGTTCCGAATACTTGTAAATGTATTCATAAATGTTGGGTATTGGCAGATTTTGACAATGCGTACATCGTAGTCCCGTGTGAGCTTCAAAAAACTTGACCACCTGCATATGTTGGGGTTCATGACACAGCAAATGCTTCACTTGGTTCAAAAAATTCATGCTGCTGAACTGTCCTTGTTTCTCGTGGCAAAACCACTCTTGACGGTCTGACACACGACACATTTTCCTTTCCACATGGCTCGGTTATTCTTGGACTGATGAGCTTCCACCGAATCAGTGGGGGTACGTAATTTGCATTTGGGACAGTACAGTATAATATCAGACATGGTACTTGATTTTCCAGAACAAAGCATGGACCTGCGTCAAGACATTTTGCATTTGTATGAGGAAAAGCACTTGTCGGAACGTGAAATTGCCAAACAATTGGGTATCAGTCCATCGACAGTACATTATTGGATCGTGCGTCATGGACAAAAGGCCCACACTAAACGAGGTCGACCACGAGTCACCAATCCAGACAAGGACCAATCCATTTATCAGGCGTCTGTAAAAGATCCGTTCCTGTCGGCCGTGGACATTCAAAGGGAATTGCTACCAACGTGTAGTGTGGACACTGTTCGGAATCGTTTGAAACAACACGGTTTGAAATGCCGGACACCAGCACGCAAACCGTTTTTGACCGAATTTCACCGCCAAATGCGTTTTGCATATGCCCAATCGTACTTGCACTGGCCAAAAGAAGCATGGGAGAGTGTGGTCTTTTCGGATGAAAAAATATTTCGTTCGTCGAGTCGTGGAGCCCTACGCGTGTATCGGCCAAACAAAAGCGATCGGTACGACGAACAATACTTGGCGCATTCAACCAATCCCTCCGAATCGAGCACGCCGCGGTTTACCATTTGCGTCTGGATGGCATTTGGAAAGAATATGCGGAAATTACACCGGATTGAACAACGCACGTTGAATGCCGACTATTACACGGCACGCGTGCTGCCTTCGATCGAAGACGAGCTGGCTGACGAGGAATTGATATTTCAACAAGACTTGTCGTCAATTCATACGAGTCGTAAGACGAAACAATGGTTGCGGGAACACAATATCAAGGTGATGGACGATTGGCCACCTAAAGGTCCCGACATGAATCCAGTGGAAAATGTGTGGGCCGAATTGGTAAGACGAATAGCCGTCACACGCCAAGGAGTCAGAAATGCAGATCAGTTGTGGGAAGACGTATTGCAAGTATTTCATGCATTACCCGACACGTATTTTGATAAATTATTGGCTTCCATGGTCCGACGTGTCCGAGGTGTCTACAGACGACGTGGTGGCTGGACGAAGTATTGAATACGTGTCAAAATGGTACCGAAACTGTTCATTGTCTTCTTCGTCACATATTTGCCAGATGGCAGGATTTATCGTACAACATTTCAAGCTCATGAGTTTATTGAAAGGCCATGTCAAGACCTTGATCACGTACAAATCTTGCTCAGGCTTATAGCCAACTTCTTCAATGTCAGGAATGACTGATCGCAAAATGTCCACACCTTCTTGGCCTTCGATGAGGAATTTGTCTTCGGCATAACACTGTAAAATTAATGAGTATTGGTTAGCGGTGATGGTTTCAACGGCATACGCGTCCGCCACCAAGGACTCGGCAAATCGGCGAAAGTAAAATGGCCTGGGTTCAGCAGCAGCAGAAGTGGGTTCCTCAGACTGCATCATGAAGTATGAAAAAAAATTCTGGCCACCAACTCTTTTATAACAAAAAAAAAAAAAAAAAAAAAAAAAAAAAAAAAAAAAAAATTTTTTTTTTTTTTTTTTTTTTTTTTTTTTTTTCATAGTCCTAGCCGTCTCAGAGTTTCGGCTGGAAATTTTTTCCAGGTTGGCTTTCATGAAATTTGGTTTCCCATTGACTTAACATTACCATTGCTTTAACATGGCGGGTCTTGCAATGGGTGTCAAAGACGTCAGCTGAATTTTTTGGTCTTCCGTTTTTTGGAGTACGTGCTCATCATTGGTACATTGTTTGTAAACGTGGGAATCCCAAGACACCAACTATGGCCAAACTCATTCCAACCATAAACAGTTTTGACAATATCCATTTCCTCTTTGGGAGGGCTGTGACCAAAAACATTTCTGCAGCCATCACACCTGTTTCATGAATTTGTTTAAACAAATATGGAAACTTGCGTTTCTGTAATCGGAAATACAGCATGAGGGCTAATAAGTGGTACGATGCTTTATAACGATCCATGTCTGGATCCGGTTGTACCAATGCCAATAACTTTTGCAACCCTTCTTGGCGAAATTGGGAGTTGCAATACATCCAGTGTAAATTATGACCATGGAATTCCTTATCCACTCGGTTCCAATAATCTGGAGAAAATTTGAGGTCTGGGTCAGTTAGTATGCTTCTCACCCAACCAGACAAGAACTCTGGCATCGTTTTCCTGTCCATATAAATGTCATTCTCCAACGGCAAACGGTATCGACGTACAACCAAATCACTATAAGTGTCATCCAGACGCGGTAACATTGTGACTGGCCGTTCTTTAGGTAATTGGTAGTCAGACTGGCTGAAGTGAGCAGTAAGGCAGTCAAGTCGGCGTATGGATAACAAGTATCTTGGCTGATACTTATATGAAAAAAAAAAAAAAAAAAAAAAAAAAAAAATTTTTTTTTTTTTTTTTTTTTTTTTTTTTTTTTTTTTTTTTTTTTTTTTTTTTTTTTTTTTTTTTTCCGAGTTGGACTGGTGAAAACTTGCAAGATTTTTTCACTCGGTGATTTCTTCCAAATTGTCAGACGGCACTCAACACCAAACTAGTCTCATTATCATGGCCAATGACAGACTCAAACAACTTTTCAGTGTCCAAACACAGCAGGTGCTTCAAATCGGCCTTAATTTCTTGCTGATGTAACAGTTTTTCATACGCCAAGTCAATGGGTATTAGTTGGCCATAGTACACCAAGCGGTCATCATCCCATGTTTTGATTTGGTTGTGACCAGCCAGGGATTCATTGAACGAACTGAAATAGGAATGCCGCTTGAGTCCTCTCACGTTGTCCACGATGAAATAATGTTGCTTGTACAAGAACCCGTCACATCCCACAAAAAGTATTTGTACCATGGGATACTGCTCAATTTCCTTTCTGCTGAACTTGAAATGAAATCCAGACTCTTCTTGAAATTCCCGATATGCAGCACGAAACATGGCGTATTTGCTGGGCGGTTTTCGTTTGTGATGCATTTGTCCATGAGGGAAATCAAACTTGTCTTCATACGGTTTGTTTTTTAAGAAGCGTTCGTAATCCAGCTGTTCATGTGGTTTCAACTTGGGTAACCATTCAGCTTCAAACTGTTGCCGAATGGCTGGAAATTGGTCGGGTGGCTGTTCATTTTTCTGTGCCTTGTCAACGAAATAATCATGGACACAGTATGGTATTTTTCGTTGCAAGAGTACGGTACGGTCGTCAACGGTTTTGACGACAATACCGTATGAGGTGCAAAACCTGTTGATGCTAGTCATATGGTCAGGCTGCTAACTGGCCAAAAGTTTTCTTACCAGCTTGTTTTATAGAGGAAAAAAAAAAAAAAAAAAAAAAAAAAAAAAAAAAAAAAAAAAATTTTTTTTTTTTTTTTTTTTTTTTTTTTTTTTTTTTTTTTTTTTTTTTTTTTTTTTTTTTTTTCCACAGCTGATGAGTTGGGTTTCACAGCGGATGATTTTTTTCTTTGCCCTGCATGAAGCTAAAAGTCCACATCCATTGCAAATTCCCTGGAACCAGCCATGACACCACACTTTTGGTATTCGCCGACCCGCTTTTCAAAAAAATTGGTTTTGCCTTCCAGACTAATGTTTTCCATAAAATCAAATGGATTCTGTACCCGATACACTGGCTCACACTCCAATTCCCTTAGCAAGCGATCAGCAATAAATTCAATGTACGTTTTCATGAGCTGGTCATTCATACCCACTAAACGACATGGGAGAGCATCTGTCATAAAATCTTGTTCAATGCGTACTGCATCTTTGATAATTTGCTGGATCCGTGCCTGTGATGGCTTGTTTCGGACATGCTTCATCAATTGGCAGGCAAAATCACAATGTAATCCTTCGTCCCTGGAAATGAGTTCGTTGGAAAATCCCAAACCCGGCATCAAGCCACGTTTTTTCAACCAAAAGATGGCTGCAAAGGAACCTGAGAAGAAAATTCCTTCGACTGCTGCAAAGGCGACCAAGCGTTCTGCAAATGTAGCTTTAGGATGTTGGATCCATTGCAAAGCCCACTCGGCTTTTCGTTGGACATAGGGGAGCTCTTGAATGGCGTGAAAGAGAGTGTGTCGTTCTTTTGGGTCCCTGATGTACGTCTGAATTAGCAAACTGTACATTTCCGAATGAACATTTTCCATGGCAATTTGAAAACCATAAAAGCAACGGGCTTCGGTAATTTGGACTTCTCTGGCAAACCGATGAACCAAATTTTCATTCACAATACCATCACTAGCAGCAAAGAAGGCCAAGATGCGGGAAATGAAAAACCGTTCTTGGTCAGTCAGTTTATCATGCCAATGATCCAAATCCTTGGACAAGTCCACTTCTTCCACTGTCCAGAAGGACGCCACAGCCTGCTTGTACATGTTCCACAGATCAGGGTAATCGGGTGGAAAGGTGATGACAAACCGCTGAGGGTCTTCTTGTAAAATGGGTTCATCCATGTTTGAGCAAGTGAGGTCCATGGCAGTCAGTGAGCGAGTGGTGAAAAATTTTCCAGAGCTCACAACTTATAGGAAAAAAAAAAAAAAAAAAAAAAAAAAAAAAAAAAAAAAAAAAAAAAAAATTTTTTTTTTTTTTTTTTTTTTTTTTTTTTTTTTTTTTTTTTTTTTTTTTTTTTTTCATAGTCCTAGCTGTCTCAGAGTTTTAGGCAGAATTTTTTTAAAGGCTGGCTTTCATGAAAATTTTTTTGGGCTCTTCCCATTGACTTAACATTGCTTTAACATGGGACTGACCACACATCACCATGTTTTTCCACATCACCATGTTGTCCATAAGCTGCGAATGATCCAAAGCATAAACATCATAACCATGGCTGGTAAAAGCCGGAAAACAAAATCCGATGGGGTGGACCAGTTTGCCATTATTGATGGTGTGAGATTCATTGAGCCATTCATGAGCTTCCGAACCTCACGTCGTCGGTTATTGAGACGGTCTCGCTCTCCAGGTTTGGAAAGTGCAAGTCTTTTCCGTGTACGTTCTTGCTCGAGACGCTTTTGTTTGGAAATGGCACGATCTGCGTCACTCATTCGGGATTTCATGACCTTTATTTTAAATGCTGTTGGTTTCCCTGTGATTCCTTGTCTGACAATTCCAACATGACGTGCGCTTTCACATCGGTGGCTAATTGACGGAAGCGATGTTTTATCAATATATTGCACGTTTTAAAGAGCAGTGAGCAGATATCATCCAAGACCTCAATGCAAGGATCCGTCATATAGTTCTCCTTCACCAGGGAACTGCACGTATCCAAGAGCATTGAGCATACATATTCCAAGACGCATTTGTGATCCACCATGTTTTTCAAGTCAATAACCTTTTGAGATTTACGTGCATTCACTACGAGAAACCCCATTTGTATGAGCCATAGTTTCATTTCCCTGATCCATATGGTGGCGTCTTGACCAAACTTTTGAAAAAACGCATTACACTCTTGGATGTCAATGTTTTTCAGATCCAAGAGCCATGTGTTGGACTCCAAGTTTTGGCCAAACTGTTGAAGAAAATTATGAAAAGTGTGCGGAATGTTTTCCACGATGACTTTGATTTGGGAACCAGCCGTGTCCACAGTTAACCCCAAGTCATCCATACTCATGTTCATTTCAGGAAAGTGTAATAATTCGTCTGCAAAATCTCTTACAAAATGCACCGTCAATGCCATCTTTATTTCAAGGCTCATGTGACAGGTTACACTGGGTCCTTTTACTGATCCTGCGCCAGAGCAAAAAGGCTTGCTGAAAGGCACAGTCAAGTTTATGGCACACGTTGCATTCCCGCTGTTGCTCACGGGGGTTTCGGTCTTGATGTACGTCAATGCAGTCGGGTGCAGCACGTTTCAATTTGGCCGAGAGACCGTGTATATACACGTCTTGGACTTGCAAATCCTCCAAAACCTTCATGACGACTAGGGGCCATTGTGGGTCGTAAAGTGAAACATCAAAAAAGAACGAGCCAGTTACAACGGCACACTTGTGGCGTGCAATCGCCACAGCTGCAAAGTCACCAGGTGAAAATCTGGAGCGTAATTTCACTCCATGAAGAGTCGGCGAGTCTGCCCTGAAACGGGTAGGTACATCGGTAGCCCAGTCAAGAGAAGTAGCCATCTTGATTCAGTCAGGTTGGTGGATCAAGAGCAAATGATGAAGTGCGGCCTGAACGTGGGCCTTTTATAGCAAAAAAAAAAAAAAAAAAAAAAAAAAAAAAAAAAAAAAAAAAAAAAAAAAAAAAAAAATTTTTTTTTTTTTTTTTTTTTTTTTTTTTTTTTTTTTTTTTTTTTTTTTTCATATTCCTAGCTGTCACAGAGTTTCAGCCAGGATTTTTTTTCCAGACTTTGTGGTCACATTATTAGTTGGTGGGTACACTATCCAAATCATGTGGCATTTCACCATGTGGACCAGTTGGAGTTTCACTTGGCCCAGTCTGAACTTCACCAGTTGGCATTTCATCATCCGTTGTCATTTCATCAATTATTTCATCATCAGTCTGAACTTCACCAGTTGGACCATCGTTAACTTGCAGCGTCTTAAACACACAGTCGACAAAGGATTGAGTCGTCATTTTGATGGTTTCGGTCGTGAATTCCTGGTGGTTAATCTTGTTCATATCCAAGAGCCAAGTGTTGGGTGCCACGTTTTCACCAAACTTTTTGAGAAACAAAACCAATAAATCGTTGTGAGGAATGTTTTCCACTAACAGATCGATTTGGGATCCGGTCGTATCCATTTTAAACACCAATCCATTGGACTCCATGGTCATATCAATGGTGGGAAACCCCTCAGCTTGAGGATATTGATCCGCGACAAAACGTATGGATAGTGCCATCTTTATTATTTCCTTCCTCGCGTGCCTCAATGCGTGTCAGTGGGAATGTGATCTAAGCGTTGTCACTCGCATTGAAAGGCGGGAGAATGGATGATTTGTACATTCGGTGTCCCCTCTTACTGTATGGCATTTCACCAGTAAAATCATTTGGAATTGCACTAGTTGGACCATTCGTCGGAAACATGTTGTTCACAAGGTATTGGGAATACAGTTTGATGGCTTCGATCGTAAATTCTTTGTGGTTAATCTTGTTCATATTCAAGAACCATGCGTTTCTGTATATAATGGGTGAGGCCTTTTCACCAAACTTTTTGAGAAACAACAGCAATAAATCGTTGTGTGGAATATTTTCCACGGATATAAAGATTCTGGATCCATCCACATCCAATCTAAACTCCAATCCATGGGACACCATGGTCAATTCAATGGTGGGAAACCCCTTTGCTTGAGGATATTGATCCGCGAGAAAATGTATGGCTAGTGCCATCTTTATTATTTCCTTCCATCTTTATTATTTTCTTCCTCCAAATCCCCGCGTGCCTCGATGCGTGTCAGTGGGAATGTGATCTACGCGTTGCCACTCGCATTGAAACACGGGAGCATGAATCACTTGTGCAATGGGTGTTCCGTGCTCGAGTTGAACCGTGTGGTCACTGTGATTGCGTAGTACGACCTTGATGGGTCCTCTATATCCCTCATCAATGATGCCTGCTTCGACCTTGAGTTGCAATTTGGTGACGACGGATGACTTGTCTTGAATGTGCAAGTATGTTTTTTGTGGCAGCATGCAGGTGACCCCCGTGTCAATGATGACTTGCTGCCTGGGTGGTACTTGTGTGTGGGTGGGACAGTACAAGTCATACCCTACGGATTGCGTATCAAATCTGGAAGGCTGGACAGCATTTCCACTCAAGGCAAAGTACAGTGGCATGATAAGAAAGATGAATGAAGCCTGAGCTCTCGACGAGCTGGCTTTATAGGAAAAAAAAAAAAAAAAAAAAAAAAAAAAAAAAAAAAAAAAAAAAAAAAAAAAAATTTTTTTTTTTTTTTTTTTTTTTTTTTTTTTTTTTTTTTTTCATAGTCCTAGCTGTCTCAGACTTTTAGCCAGGAAAATTTTTCCAGAGGCCTTAACTTAACACATTGAGACTTTACCATCAGCAGGTATTTCACCATCAGTTGGGACATCAGCAGGGATTCCACCATCAGATGGGATTTCAATTGACACTTCAGCAGGGACATGAGCAGGGATTTCAGTTGGACCTTCAGTTGGGAATTTAGCTAGGAAGCATTCGGCGTCTCGTACCAAGATGGGTGACCAAGCTCGCGTCATAAACAACCGAGCAATAGGCGTATCCCGTTTGAGGCAAACAGTCTGGTCACTTTGGTTGCTTACCAACACTTTAATGTCTTGCGAGTTTTCCACAACAGCCGTTTCTGTTGGGCTTACGATAATTCCAAACTGGCCCATTGTGAACAGATACCTTTCACGCGTCTCAATCGTCTTTTGCATATGAGGTGCTAGTTTGACGTTCTTGCGTGGATACAGGTCAATCCCTGGTGTGCGGTCGTCAAAGTCTGTGGGATCATAAAAATACGGATCCAGGATCCAACAATTCATTTTGGACGAGTAGACGAAATTTGTTTTAGGCCAACATTGTATGAGAATCATCTGTGCAATGGGCATACCACGGTTGATATAAACAGTCTGCTTCGTTGGGTTGTGTAGCTCCACCTTGATGGACTGTTGGTTGTCCAAAAGACAGACTGTTGTCTTGAGCTCCAGATAGGTGGCAAGAAACGGCTTGCCCATAATTAAGCCTTTAAAGTGGTCTGCAAATCGAAAGCTGACACCCGTATCAATGACCACTCGTTGCATTGGTGCCAGTTGTGTAATCTTGGGACAATACAAGTCAACCCCTTGCATGTATTTGTCCTCAAAGATGGTGGGGACCAGAGCATCTGTGGAATGCAGAGAGAAGGCAAGTGGTATGAAAGGCATGATGAAGAAGAGTTGAATGAAGCCTGAGCTCTCGACGAGCTGGCTTTATAGGGAAAAAAAAAAAAAAAAAAAAAAAAAAAAAAAAAAAAATTTTTTTTTTTTTTTTTTTTTTTTTTTTTTTTTTTTTTTTTTTTTTTTCCATAGTCCTAGCTGTCTCAGAGTTTCAGCAAGGAAAATTTTTTCACACTGGCTTTCATGAAAATGTTTTTTGGGTGGTCATTACATGGCGGGTCTTATACAATGAGCTTGCAATCACTTGTCGTAGCTTGGACATCAGCTGGGCCTTCAATCGAGCTGGATTCCTTTTCATCTGGTTTGCGCTTGATAATGATTGTGCCAACGGGCGTACCACGGTTGATACGAACCGGCTGGTCAGTGGCATTGCGTAACTCCACCTGGATGCGATCGTCCGTATGAATGGCATGCGACTGGTGCAAGACCAACTCGTAGATATCTGGGATCATACGAAAAATGACACCCGTATCAAGGATGAAAAATTCCTTGGGCGGTAATGTGGTATTCCTGGGACAATACAAGGTAATCACTGGAGGTTGGAATACGGGCTCCAGAGCATCCGAATCCAACGAGTACTCGAAACGTACCATGGTGGGATTTCTTGTGATCAGCAGCCGGCAGCCAGATGATGCAGTGAGCGTGTGAAGAAAAATTTTCTGGGCTCGGCAACTTATAGGAAAAAAAAAAAAAAAAAAAAAAAAAAAAAAAAAAAAAAAAAAAAAAAAAAAAAAAAAAAAAAAAATTTTTTTTTTTTTTTTTTTTTTTTTTTTTTTTTTTTTTCACAGTCCTAGCCGTCTCAGAGTTTCGGCCATCACGCTTCCATAACCACACTTTCAAATTACGCTTAAGTGCCGGGGTTAGCTGGGGGCTTGGAAATTATGGACGGCCCCAACGAATGCCAGACTTGCGATACAATTTATCTGCAGCAGCCTGGCAGATTTCAAGTCCATAGGGTTGTTCGGTCCAGATAAAAATCTGATCTTCCAGCAGATTGGCCCCCAGTAACTTTATGTCGTAGGGCAGGTGTTCTTTCATATAGTAGTAGGTGGCAGTGTCCAGGGTTCCCATTTTGGGGGTCCAGGCACAGTGATGCAGATCCTCCATGAGATTGTTCTTGAGGTATGATTGCATCTGGGATACCTCAATCTCCATCAGGCGGTCTGTTTCGCCGGTACACAAAAAGGGATTCGTCGGCAAGTCCCGGTTCTTTTGTATGTCCGCATACGAGAACGAGGTAAGGGAATCGTCTTTAACCTTTACGGTGAACGTGTTACTGCTGTCACGAACACTTGCAAAATAAATCTTGCGGGGCTGAAATCGGCCGTCGTAAAAGAAGAATTCTGCTTGGCAAACTGTATCACAAGACATGATGATTGTCTGAGGCAGCAAGTGGTCCACACACGCCGCGAGTAGCGTTATCTGATCAGCTATCAAAACAGATGTCCCAACGTTATGGTCAAAGCATCAGTTTGCCAACGTATTGTAACTCTGCTCCGATGAAAAACCGACACAAGGAAATTCTGGCAATGTTAAAGCAATGGTAATGTTAAGTCAATGGGAAACCCAAAAACCAGAAACTGCCAGTCAGGAAAAATTTTCCCGACTGAAATTCTGCGGTAGCTTATATATCAAAAAAAAAAAAAAAAAAAAAAAAAAAAAAAAAAAAAAAAAAAAAAAAAAAAAAAAAAAAAAAATTTTTTTTTTTTTTTTTTTTTTTTTTTTTTTTTTTTTTTTTTTTTTTTTTTTTTCATAGTCCTAGCCGTCTCAGAGTTTCGGCTGGAAATTTTTTTCCCAGACTGGCTCTCATGAAATTTTGTTTCAGAGTGTTTCCCATTGACTTAACATTACCATTGCTTTTACATGGTGGGTCTTACAATGGGTGTCAAAGACGTCTTGTGCCAAATTTGTAATCGTGTCTGGCTTGGTGGCAAGCTTGGAAACATTTCATTTGTTATGAACCATCATGAGTGCCACAATTCAAGCTCGGCTGGCGTGTACAAACTTGGAACCCTCATGAGTGCCGCTATTCAAGCTTGGCCAGATACTTGGAGTTTGCATTTTTTTACAATACCAAGGTTGGCAAGTAACTTGACCCAAAAAAATGGGAGAGAGCCACTAAGGGCTCTCTCCCATTTTTTTGGTACAAGAAACACAGACACCTTTTTAAACGTAAAACAAGATATTTATTGACATGATTCATTCCACATCCTGACAGGTACATGATTCATTCCACATCCCAATAGGGATTATCGCCAGACTGCCGCTTTTGATACAATTTGTCGGCAGCAGCCTGGCAGATATCAAGTCCATTTGGTTTTTCAGTTAATAGATCCACCTGCTCTTCTAGCAGATTGACCGGTAGTAATAGCAGGTCGTTGGGCAGGTAATCTTTCATGTAGTAATAGGTGGCAGAGTCTAGGGTTCCCACGCTGGAGGGCCAGCCACTCGGATTGAGATCCAGCATGAGATCCTTCCCGAGGTACGAAGGCAGCTTCGATACCTCCATCTCCCTGAGGCCATCTGTTTCTTTGGTTGCTTCAAAGGGGTTCGTCGGCAAGTCCAAGTTTTTCTGAATGTCTTCATAGGAGAAGGCGGTAAGGGAATCATCCCTTACCTTTACGGTCAGCACGTCATTGTTGTCGTGGACACTTGCAAAAAAAATCTTTCGGGGTTGCAATCGGCCCCCGTAATAAAAGAATTCTGCATGGCAAACAAAATCGCAAGACATGTTGTTCGTCTGATGTCAAGTCAGCAAGTGTCTGTGGTTCACAGTGTCCCACTCCTTTTATAGCGAATAGCAACGGATGTAGCGTTATCTGATCAGCTGGCGGTGTGGCCCAAGTCTATCAAAATTTCCAACATTGGACTGAAATCCCAACGTTGGACTGAAAACTCAACGTTGGTTTGCCAGCGTTGTCTGCTCAGAACTGATGCCGTAACCCGGGGAACAAGGAAATTCTGGCAAGTCCCATGTTAAAGCAATGGTAATGTTAAGTCAATGGGACGACAGAAAACCAGAAACACAAAAACTGCCAGTCAGGAAATTTTCCCCAGCTGAAATTCTGCGGCAGCTTATATCTCAAAAAAAAAAAAAAAAAAAAAAAAAAAAAAAAAAAAAAAAAAAAAAAAAAAAAAATTTTTTTTTTTTTTTTTTTTTTTTTTTTTTTTTTTTTTTTTTTTTTTTTTTTTTCATAGTCCTAGCCGTCTCAGAGTTTCGGCTGGAAATTTTTTCCCAGACTGGCTTTCATGAAATTTTGTTTTGTGGGTTTCCCATTGACTTAACATTACCATTGCTTTAACATAGCGGGTCTTACAATGGGTGTCAAAAACGTCTTGTGCCAAGTTTGTAATCGTGTCTGGCTTGGTGGCTAGCTTGGAAATATTTCATTTGTTGAGAACCATCATGAGTGCCACCATTCAAGCTCGGCTGGCCACTTGGTGTCATTGTACAAGCTTGGAACATGGAACCCTCATGAGTGCCGCTATTCAAGCTTGGCCAGATACTTGGAGTTTGCATACTTTTACAATACCAAGGTTGGCAAGTAACTTGACCCAAAAAAATGGGAGAGAGCCACCAAGGGCTCTCTCCCATTTTTTTGGTACAAGAAACACAGACACCTTTTTAAAAGCAAAAACAAGATATTTATTGACATGATTCATTACACATCCTGACAGGTACATGATTCATTCCACATCCCAATAGGGATTATCGCCAGACTGCCGCTTTTGATACAATTTATCGGCAGCAGCCTGGCAGATATCAAGTCCGTTTGGTTTTTCAGTTAATAGGTCCACCTGCTCTTCCAGCAGATTGACAGGTAGTAATAGCAGGTCGTTGGGCAAAAGTTCCTTCAAAAAGTAGTACGTTGCAGAGTCCAGGGTTCCCACGCTGGAATTCCAGCCACTGGGATTGAGATCCAGCATGAGATCTTTCCCAAGGTACGATGGCAGCTCGGATAGCCCCATCTCCCTGAGGCCATCTGTTTCTTTGGTTGCTTCAAAGGGGTTCGTCGGCAAGTCCAGGTTCTTCAGTATGTCTTCATAAGAGAACGCGGTAAGGGAATCATCCCTTACCTTTACTGTGAGCACGTCATTATTGTCGTGGACACTTGCAAAAAAAATCTTTCGGGGCTGCAATTGGCCCCCGTAATAAAAGAATTCTGCGTGGCACACAAAATCACAAGACATGTTGATCGTCTGATGTCAAGTCAGCAAGTGTCTGTGGTCCGTAACGTCCCACTCCTTTTATAGCGAATACAACGGATGTAGCGTTATCTGATCAGCTGGCGGTATCAAAACAGGTGTGGCTATTAAAATTTCCAACATTGGACTGAAATCCCAACGTTGGACTGAAAACTCTTACTGAAAACCCAACGTTGGTTTGCTTGCGTTGGTTTACCAGCGTTGTGGTACTCTGTTCAGAACTGATGCCGTATTTTAAAACCCGGTGTGCTGAAAATGTGAAACACAGAAATTCTGCCCATGTAAAGCAATGGTAATGTTAAGTCAATGGGGAGCCCAAAAAACCAGAAACACAAAACTGGCAGTCAGGAAAAAATTTCTGACTGAAACTCTGAGACGGCTAGGACTATGAAAAAAAAAAAAAAAAAAAAAAAAAAAAAAAAAAAAAAAAAAAAAAAAAAAAAAAAAAAAAAATTTTTTTTTTTTTTTTTTTTTTTTTTTTTTTTTTTTTTTTTTTTTTTTCATAGTCCTAGCCGTCTCAGAGTTTCGGCTGGAAAAATTTTCCCAGACTGACTTTCATGAAATTTTGTTTTGAGGGTTTCCCATTGACTTAACATTACCATTGCTTTAACATGGTGGGTCTTATTCCACAATGGGTGTCAAGGTACCATTCCCCAAAGTCCTTGGTCTGTTGGATTGTCGAGGCATAGTTTGTGGGGCCGTTGGCTCTGGCATTTCTGTGCGTTCTGTATGCCATGGGTCGTGTATGTTTTCGAATGATTCCCATGATGATTCCCCATGCGAGTCGTTCATGGAAAAGTTGGATGGTTTCACAATGGCCATGGGTCTCGGTTTATTGGGATCTCTCTCTGGCCATTTGACGTTCAGTTCCTTTTTAAAATGATTTTCTGCCAAACCCACGACACGGTTACTTCGAGGTACCTTGTAAGGAGTAAATCGGTTCATGCTTTGTCTTTCCAGAACCAAGTCATGGATTTGGAATTATTGCGTGACGCCCTCGAGTCCCCCCATTCCACCATTTTTGTGGGAACTTGGGGCCTGCATCCAGAACTATTGGAAAGTGGGTTCAACATGTTTCCAGTCCTACCAAAAGGGGAAGAAGAAGACCCGTGGTTTGAATATAAGGGTCAGGACATGTACTTGGTCGTGCTACCTGAACCAGGGTACGTGGTGAATGGCAATCGGAAACTGCTAATTTTTACGACGCACAGGGATTTGCAGTTTGATCCCCTTACCACACGTGTCATCATGACAAACTGACTCACTCAAGCGATCGATCCAAGCCAGTTCTTTGACTCGTTGGGCTAGTCGAAGGAGTTGGGTCTCGATGGGCAAGTCGGGAGTTGGCAGCACATGCACCCACTCGATGGGTAGCTCACGGTCATTCATGAAATGCAAAGTGCTGTCATTGTTGGTCCCTAGCACAGCACCGTGTGGTGCGAGTGCAGGATAAAAACAATGTACAAAATATGATTCCCTATGTGGCAGTTTCAAGTTGGGAAGGTCCGGAAAAGTACTGATGACATTGGTTTCGGTATTCATAAAATGAAAGGTGAACCAACCATCCATCAGTACGACATAGTCCACAGGCATGGCTGTCTGGAAGAAAAAATTCTTGTGGCAGTCAGTGAGCGAGTGAAGAAAATTTTCTGGGCTCGGCAACTTTATAGGAAAAAAAAAAAAAAAAAAAAAAAAAAAAAAAAAAAAAAAAAAAAAAAAAAAAAATTTTTTTTTTTTTTTTTTTTTTTTTTTTTTTTTTTTTTTTTTTTTTTTATTCATAGTCCTAGCCGTCTCAGAGTTTCAGTCAGCAGAAAATTTTTCCCAGACTGGCTTTCATGAATTTGGAGGGCTTTCCATCGAGTACGGAATTTTTTTCCTGCAACGTTTTACACACGCAATGGAACTATAAATTGGCTTTGTGAGTGGAAAATCCAGTGTCCTCAAGCCGTTAGCCCCTTCCGCCAATTTACAAGTCTGCGTCTCAATGTCCCGATCGGAATTCCAACGCACATTTACCCACTGGATGGGATACTCACGGAACTTGAAAAACTTTAAAATGGCCTCGTCGTTGGTCCCAAGCACAGCAGGCCCACCGTGTAGTGTGGGTAAGCACCTCTTATAATGCAGAGTGAGGAACGAGTCCACGTAATCATGTGGCACTTTGACCATGAAATGAAACGTCGAGTCGGTAAAACAATTGTACAAATAGGTGTAATAGGTCACTTCCATAAAGTAAAATTGGGTCTTATCCTTCAGCACGACAAAGTCCACATACTTGGGATCTGGCCATACCATTTGACGAAAAGGAATTTTGACAACCTGGTTGTAAGGGTACAGTGGTGGTGGTGAACCTGTTCTGGTCAGCTGCTGCACTTCTTTAGAATCTGTACGCCATTCACTGTAAAGGACACTGAATACCAGATCACCGAGTCGGTCCTCAATGGAAAATTGGTCAAGCGATTCTTCATTGATGTACTTTTCGATCAGTATCCCAAGGTGCTTTAAATACAACAAAGTAGCCTTGTCGTTGGTTGCAAGCACTGCAGGTCCACCGTGTTGTGTCGGCAAACACTTTGAAAAATTCAGGATCAGGACCAAGTCCACGTAAGCTTGTGGCATCCTAAACAAGGGATGCTTGAGTGCTTTGACGGTGTTTCGATGGGGCCTTCCATACATATTGTCCTCGGGTGCACTACACTTGTTGGCATAATGCCTGACATCCATAAAGTAAAACGTGTTGCTATTGTCCATCAACACGACATAGTCCACAGTCATGATGCAACCAGTTTGGTGAGCAAGCGTCTGGCTAAAAATCTTTTGGGCTCAGAAACTTTATAGGAAAAAAAAAAAAAAAAAAAAAAAAAAAAAAAAAAAAAAAAAAAAAAAAAAAAAAAATTTTTTTTTTTTTTTTTTTTTTTTTTTTTTTTTTTTTTTTTTTTTTTTTTTTTTTTTTTTTTTTTTTTTCATAGTCCTAGCTGTCTCAGAGTTTCAGTCAGAAATTTTTTTCCAGACTGACATTCATGAAAACATGGGCGCTTTCCATTTTGTGTGACATAACCGGCTCTCAACAGGACCAAATTTGGCAACTCCAAGGTTTGTTGTCAGAGAGACCATAATTGGATCCACGTTGGACTTGCAAAACCAATTCAGAGTATGTATCCAAGGTTGGTAAGTCAATTGACCCAAAAAAATGGGAGAGAGCCACCAAGGGCTCTCTCCCAAATTTTTGGTTTAAAAAAAGACTGGACAACAATTCAAAAAAATACGTTTATTGATGGTTACACATCCCAATATCCATGGTGGCCAGCTTGCCTCTGAAGAAACAATTTGTCAGAGGCAGCTTGGCAGATAGCAAGTCCGTTTGGCTGGCTGGTAAGCAGGTCCACCTTCTCCTGGAGCAGGTCGGCCCCAATAAAGGTGAGGTCCGGTAACAAGTCTTTTAGAAAAAAGTACGTGGCAGAGTCCAAAGTCGCCACTGTGGATGGCCACCCACACTCGTTGAGGATGTCATTCGGCAGGCAAGTCTTCAGGTAGTCGTTGAGCTCGTCGACAGGTACCTCATGCAGGATATCTGGCTCGGGACCAGGTACATAGGGATTGATTGGCAAAAATACGTTCTGTATTACATCATCATACGTGAAGGAGGTTAAGGAATCCTCCTTCACCTTGACGCAAAAGACATCGTTGCTATTGTATACGGCCACAAAGTAAATTTTGCGGGGCATCACTCGCCCACCATACACCATGAACTCGGCTTGGCACACGTAGTCGTACATTGTTGCTCTCGTTGACGAGTGTCTGTGATGGTCTCGCGCACGCCTTTTATACCCAGCGCAGTGCTGTTATCTCTTCCTGTTATCACTTCCTGGTTTGGTTTCCCAACATTGGATTGCACCACCCAATGTCGGGTTTTGTGATTTTTTTCCAAAGGCCACTTGAAAGCATACCGACCATGGGCCATCATAGTGCTTTTCTATGAGACCGTTTTGAAGAGGCTCACACCGTTTTCAAAAGGCTCATACGTGCGGAAACCATGCTTATAAGTGCGGAAACCATGCTTATAAGTGCGGAAACCACGGTCTTAAATGCGGATACCACGGTCTTAAATGCGGATACCACGGTCTTAAATGTGGATACCATTTTTAAAGATGCAGATACCATACGCATAGTTTCCAAGCAAATTAACATTACGTTCAATGGAAAGTACTGTGAAATGCCATTTCATTGTTGGATTACTGTCAGTTTAACAAATGCAGGCTTGAATGAAACATGGACTTTTGAAATTTTGCCTCTGTAATTTCAAACTTGGTCATAATCTGCCAGGAAAAACTTTCAGACAGACCCAAAAAATTTCCTTGTAAAGTCCAGCATCAAATCGGCCTTTGTGAATGAATTCAGTCAGACCCAATCTTTGCTGGAGTCTGGAGAAATTTTGAAATCAGTGTAATTTTTTTCTAGGATATCGGATGGGACACGTTAAAGCAATGGTAACGTTAAGTCAATGGGAAGCCCCAAAAACCAGAAACACAAAAACGCCAGTCTGGAAAAATTTTCCCCAGCTGAAATTCTGAGACAGCTTATAACTCAAAAAAAAAAAAAAAAAAAAAAAAAAAAAAAAAAAAAAAAAAAAAAAAAAAAAAAAAAATTTTTTTTTTTTTTTTTTTTTTTTTTTTTTTTTTTTTTTTTTTTTTTTTTTTTTTTTTTTTTTTCATAGTCCTAGCTGTCTCAGAGTTTCAGTCAAGAAATTTTTTTCCAGGCCGGGTTTCATGAAAATGTTTTTAGGGGCTTTCCATTGACTTAACATTACCCGATATCCTAGTTAAAAATGGCAATGATTTGAGGCTTCTCAGACTTTACTGCCAGCAAAAATTTCCCAGACTGGTTGTTTGCTTTGATACCACATCCGATATCCTAGTTAAAATTTGCAATGCTTTGAGGCTTCTCAGACTTTACTGCCAGCAAAAATTTCCCAGACTGGCTTTGATGCCATAACATTACCATGCTTTATAAAACCCGTGGCTCCCAAGTTTGCCAAGTCCAAGGTTTGACATCCAAATGATTCCAGTCATAGTTGGATCAACGGAGAATACTTTGGGTGAAAGCCCAAGGTTGGCAAGTCAATTGACCCAAAAAAATGGGAGAGAGCCACCAAGGGCTCTCTCCCAAATTTTTGGTGTAAAAGAAGACTAGGCAACAATTTTTTTAAAAAATACGTTTATTGAGTACAATGGTCCCAATATCCATGATGGCCAGCTTGCCTCTGAAGAAACAATTTGTCAGAGGCAGCTTGGCAGATAGCAAGTCCGTTTGGCTGACTGGTAAGCAGGTCAACCTTCTCCTCGAGCAGGTCGGCCCCAATAAATTTGAGGTCAATGAGCAAGTCTTTTAGGTAAAAGAACGTGGCAGAGTCCAATGTAGCCACTGTGGATGGCCAGCCAACCTCGTTGATGATATCGTTGAATAGGGAATTCTTCAGGTAGTCATTGAGCTCGTCGACAGGTACAGCATGCAGGTTATCAGGCTCGGGACCAGGTACAAATGGATTGATTGGCAAAAATCCGTTCTGTTGTACATCATCGTACGTGAAGGAGGTTAAGGAATCCTCCTTCACCTTGACGCAAAAGACATCGTTGCTGTCTTTTACGGCCACAAAGTAAATCTTGCGGGGCATCACTCGCCCGCCATACACCATGAACTCGGCTTGGCACACGTAGTCGTACATTGCTGCTCTCGTCGAACAAGTGTCTGTGGTGGTCTCGCGCACGCCTTTTTATACCCAGCGCAGGGCTTATCTCTTCCTGTCATCACTTCCTGGTTCAGTTTCCCAACATTGGATTGCACCACCCAACGTTGGCAACCGTTTGGATATCGGCCTTTGTGAATGAATTCAGTCAGACCCAAATGTTTTTGCTGGAGTCTGGAAATGAGTGTAATTTTAACTAGGATATCGGGTGGTAATGTTAAGTCAATGGGAAGAGCCCAAAAACCAGAAACACAAAAACGCCAGTCGGGAAAAATTTTCCCCACCCCGAAACTCTGAGACGGCTAGGACTATGAAAAAAAAAAAAAAAAAAAAAAAAAAAAAAAAAAAAAAAAAAAAAAAAAAAAAAAATAATTTTTTTTTTTTTTTTTTTTTTTTTTTTTTTTTTTTTTTTTTTCATAGTCCTAGCTGTCTCAGAGTTTCAGTCAGAAATTTTTTTCTAGGTCCGGGTTTCATGAAAATGTGTTTGGAGGCTTTCCCATTGACTTAACATTACCCGATATCCTAGTTAAAAATTACACAAATTTCAGGCTTCTCAGACTTTACAGCAGGCAAACATTTCCAAGACTGGTTGTTTGCTTTGATGCCACATCCGATATCCTAGTTAAAAATTGCAATGATTTCGGAATTTCCAGACTCCAGCAAAAATTTCCAAGACTGGCTTTGATGCCTCAACATTACCATGACCCAGTATATCAGGCTTTCATGTTTGGTTACTCTGATGGCTTGTTGATATCCAAAGCTCCATGGTTGGTTACAGACGAGCCGGGAAACTTGCACATTATTCTGGAAGCTTTTTCATTTTGTTAAATTAACCAACAATGGGATTTCAGGCCCCACAAGTCCAGCCAACGTTGGAAAGAAATCTTGGAACGTTGCCCAACACAAGGCGCGCATGCGTGAGGTTCCGTATAAAAGCGAACGGGTTGAAGCGAGAGCATCACAACTCTTTGAGCTTGCTATGGAGTACGTATGCCAATCGATATTCATGCTTTATCAAGACCAGTGCATCCCAAAGCACTTGGTCTTTGTTCAAATTCAAGATCCGACTAAACGCTTCATGGTGAGCCTGCGTGAGGATTCTTTGACCAATCTCACTTTTCTCGACGTCCAAAGAAATTTGAGATTACCTGAAAACCCCTTTGGACCGGCCCCTCATGTCACTCATACCCACGAAGTTGCCTACGACGATTTTGAATTGTTTCTGGAGGAATTCTTGACCGATCTTACCAGACACGGTAAGATTGCCACAGCAGACATGGCCACATATTTTTACTTGGAGACTTTTGTGGGTGAGCACGTGTCTTATGCCGGCGCAGGTATGGTGCCATCAGAACTGTTGAGCAATAAGCCCGACTCACTGGCTATTGCTATAGCGTTGGCGGAAAAATTCAACTACATGGGCGGATATTCCTTTTTTGAAAACTGAACTGGTGTCTCACCCCCAAAAAAATGGGAGAAGGCTGGGCTTTTGCCTGGTCTTCTCCCATTTTTTTGGGTCACTTGACTTGCCAACCTTGGTAAACCACACAAGTTTCACTTGGAAAAAAATGGATGGCTGAAAACGCCAACTTTGGATTTCCACTTGAAACAAATGAAAGACTGAAGACGTTGGATTTCCACTTGAAACAAATGGAATGCTAAAGACGATTGGTTCCAACGTTGGCTATACACTTGGCCCAAAAAAATGGGAGAGAGCCGAGCACCCGAAGGTACTCAAACTCTCTCCCATTTTTTTGGGTCCATCTTGCATCAATACACATTGACAACTGATCTGCAAGACGGACACGAGTCGTGCTTATCTAGCCATTTCATGATGCAATCGCTATGGAATTCATGGTGGCAGTTTGTAGTAAACAGTGAAACGTAAATATCATCCAGGCATATGGCACAGGTATTTGCCTTCTCGAAAAAGTGTTCTGGCCACTTGAATCCATACACCGAGGTGATCACAGTGACACCTATCTGCTGAATAATGTTCAGAGGTATGCGTTTGGGGTGCACAACCCACAAAAGTTTCAGAAAAGTGTACATCTTGGGCACAAGCGTTTCCAAAAAAATGGCACGCAAAATTGGATAACGATGATGTGCGTACTTGGAACACATGGGCTCCGCTGCATACGCCAAACTGTCTGACCAAAAATGCCAGGTGTGGAAAGTATAAGTCCAACTCTGCAGACAAGTATGTTTGGAAAAGCCGGGTATCAACTGTCCAAACAATTCAAAGTCATAGGGCCACTCTTTTTTGACTTCAATAACGTCTTCAGGTTCCACGGAATGCAAGATGCTGCTGACATCCATCATCCAGTTTATAAACTGGATACTTTCAGATGAAAGAGACGTGCAATACTCCTCGATAATGGCATCACGGTGACGGTCGTAAGGAAACATGGCAAATAATAAAAGTCTGATTGAGCAAACAGCTTTTATATGACTACGTCAAGTGGGTGTCAACGAAATCCAGTGGGCGTCAGCATCACCAACGTTGGTGAATCAAACGCTGCATTCCTATTGGCTGAAGGCTATTTGACGTCATGTCTGACAAGAAAAAATATCAGGTATTCATTTGTTCCAACATTGAGTACCATTTGATCCAACCACGGTATTGACGTGAAATATTATAGGGACGGGGGCTCTTGAAATGTTGCACGGACCCAACCACGGTATTGACATGAAATATTATAGGGGCTCTTGAAATGTTACAAGGACCCAACCACGGTAATCCAGTTGACAGGATCCAACCATGGCTAGCCAATATGAAACATTATAAGGATCCAACCACGGGGTCTCTTGAAATGCGTTGGGAAGCCAGACAACACACAAGTTCAACGTGCCAAAGAAATCTTGGCTATGTTAAACCAATGGCAATGTTAAGTCAATGGGAAGACCCAAAAACCAGAAACACAAAAACGCCAGTCAGGAAAAATTTTCCCCAGCTGAAGTTCTGCGGCAGCTTATATCTCAAAAAAAAAAAAAAAAAAAAAAAAAAAAAAAAAAAAAAAAAAAAAAAAAAAAAAAAAAAAAAAAAAAATTTTTTTTTTTTTTTTTTTTTTTTTTTTTTTTTTTTTTTTTTTTTTTTTCATAGTCCTAGCTGTCTCAGAGTTTTGGCTGGAAATTTTTTTCCAGACTGACATTTATGAAAATGTGTTTTGGGGGCTTTCCATTGACTTAACGTTACCATTGCCCACATCCGATATCCTAGTTAAAAATGGCACTGATTTCAGAATTACCAGACCAGGCAAAATATTGTTGGCTGAGTTTTGGATGTTTCACAGGAATCATGTTAAACACAGAGTACCGCCAAACTTTTCCAGATTCAAAAGATTGTGTCAAACGGATACTGTTGGACCAAATCGTGGGATTACTTGTGTCATAAGCCAGAAGAATTCTGTGCTCCACCATACGTGTTGATACCATGCTCAAACCAGTAACGTCGGGTTTTGTGATTTTTTTTTCAAAGGCCACTTGAAAGCATACCGACCATGGGACACTTTAGTCCTTTTCTATGAGACTGTTTGGAAGTGGCTCACACCGTTTTCAAAAGGCTCATACGTGCGGAAACCATGCTTATAAGTGCGGATACCATGCTCATAAGTGCGGATACCACGGTCTTAAATGCGGATACCATTTTTAAAGATGCGGATACCATTTCACCACTTTTAAAGAATATTAACATTAGCACCTATGGAAAGTACTGTGAAATGCCTTGCAAAGAAGTCTGGAGCTTTTTTCTTGCAAAGATCTTGAACAGCAGTATGGTAATCAGCCCAACCAGTCTGGGGCGATGAAAATCTGAACCAAAGAAATTCCGATCAGTCCCATGTTAAAGCAATGGTAATGTTAAGTCAATGGGAAACCCAAAAACCAGAAACACAAAACTGGCAGTCAGGAAAAAAATTTTCCGACTGAAACTCTGAGACAGCTACGACTATGGAAAAAAAAAAAAAAAAAAAAAAAAAAAAAAAAAAAAAAAAAAAATTTTTTTTTTTTTTTTTTTTTTTTTTTTTTTTTTTTTTTCATAGTCCTAGCTGTCCCAGAGTTTCAGCTGGGAAAATTTTTCCGGACCGAGTTTCATGATAATCTTGTTTTGGTGTTTCCCATTGACTTAGCATTACCATTGCTTTAACATGGGCGGATCATAACTCGTTCGTCTGAATCATTCCGTCAGAATGTGTTGTGCCAGATTGTTTGGGCCCGCGGCCAGTCTACCGTTGCATACCAAACAATTTCTTGGACCATTTTACAGTCCATTCCATAGGCGTAACGCTTGCCCATTTTCGAAAAACTAACTTGTAGATTCAATGCCCAGTGAATGGACTGTGAAACTTGTTCACTGACCCGTTTCACAGTCCATTCCATAGGCGTAACACTTGCAAATTTTCGAAAAACAAACTTGTAGATTCCATGCCCTCTACTCCTTGACTTGTACAGTGAATGGACGGTGAAACTTGTTCACTGCCCCGTTTCACAGTCCATTCCATAGGCGTAACACTTGCCCATTTTCGAAAAACTAACTTGTAGATTCCATGCTCTTGTACTCCTTGACTTGTACAGTGAATGGACTGTGAAACTTGTTCACAGCCCCGTTTCACAGTCCATTCCATAGGTATCACACAGTCGGCCGATAAAATAATGGAGCACCGTGACCCTTTCAAAAAAATTTCAAAAAAGGAAAACGGCCCTTGTGAAAGGCCTTTTTTAAAGCCAACGTGGGTATGTAGTGGCTGCAAGGTTGGAAAATGTTTTTTTAAAAAAAATAAACACACATGGGTAAAACAATACATGTTTATTGACATACTAGTTATTTACATATGCGTTTTACATGGTTACAGATTATTGGTACGCTTTACTGACAGATCTAGGGGTTCTTTACACAGGTAGGTTGTTTTGGGTTTGGGGTATCGTACAGCTGGGGACAAGTCCAAAGGCATATCGCTTGCAAAAAATTCGTCCAGCCCTAAGGTATTAAATTGTTCTTCTGTAAATACAGGAATGTCTTGAAAGAGGTCGGGCATGGACAGTTCAGGGGTTGTAAAGTATGTTAATAGTTGCTCATCGGTTACTGGTTGTAATTGTTCATAGGTGGGTTGCGGTGATTCTGCTGGTTGTTCAAAACTGGGATGTGGGGATTGTTCACAGGGCACACGAATTTGTTCCATGGACTGCTGAACTGGCACATGGGGCACTTGAAACTGTTCTTGGGGCACATACAAAACACTGTTCTTGGGGAACTTGAAACTGTTCTTGGGATACAAAACAGTGTTCTTGGGGCACTTGAAACTGTTCTTGGGATACAAAACAGTGTTCTTGGGGCACTTGAAACTGTTCTTGGGGCACTTGGGGCACATGGTCTTGTGACACACTGGAGGACGCATGAACCTCTGGCACACACTGCTTTCTGGGTGGTTCCTCTAGCTGCTGAATATGCGACTTGCGTTTAGGAATACGAAATGTTTCCTTTGGCTCTTCTGACATCCGAATGCGGTCTTCTGGCATCAGTTTGGGAATAGGTTTCTCTGGCATCCGCTTGGGAATACGAAAGTGGGACGTGTGTTTAGAAGAATGGCTTGAAGAGGAAGAATGGCTTGAAGAAGAATGGTCCTCAGGACGTGGTGTAGGTGGAGGCACATTGTACGTAGACTGCTGAAACAACCGATCAGAGTTGTAGGACACACTGTTCATAACAGGGTTTTCCACCACATCCACGGAAAACACTGTTTTTTGGGCAGCCATCACCATATAACGAATGCCAGGAGGGATAAAGTAGATGGTATGTGGCTTAAACACGTACCTCTTGTACAAAAATTGATCATGGGCAGCAAAAGAGCGTCGGTAAACGGTCGGTTGGCTTTTTGAATTGACACTGGACTCTGGCAACTGGTAACAAATCATAGGAGCATGGCTTGTCTGGTAGATGTGGTACTGTCCCTTTGGTACTTGCCAGTGTCCAAAGGTGAAGCCATGCTTGACTAAAAACATGTTGCCCAGACGAAAGGCCATTCTGGTATCCGAGTTCTTTAGCATTCTGTCCGGACTTTTGATTAAACGATTGGCAATCTTTTCCCACTTGATGGCGTCAGGCTCAAAAAAATTGACATGCTTGGCCTCTGACAAACACCTCAGGCATGTTTCTAGGTAATTCCGATGCCAGTCCTCAGGTAGCACCTTGTGAAAGATGCGTTGATATTTCGAGTTCTCCATGTAGGAAATGAACGCTGTGACCCGGTTGGAAAGAATGTCCTTCTCCCACAAATCCAAATCCACGTACAAACGCTCGACGACATCGGACACGTCTTTCGGGAACAAATCCATGGCATGGAATGATTTCGAGTCACGGAAAGCCATTCCTTTTATAGCGAAAAGTCTGGCAACCGTCCAAAAGAATGTAGCCTTGAGTTGGTCCCAAGCTTGAGTTGGTCTGATGAATGAAACCCAAGATTGTGCTATGCTTGCACCAAGATTGAGTAGTGTTGGTCCCAAGATTGTGCTATGCAGGCACCAAGATTGAGTAGTGCTGGTACCAAGATTGTGCTGTGCGATGTCTGGTTATCAAGATTGGGTGGTGTAGTCACCAAGATTGTCTGATGACCAACGTCGGGATGTACTTGCAAAGCAGGCTGGAGGGGAAAGCAACCTCTGGATCAGAAGTACTTGCAAAGCAGGCTGGAGGGGTAATTGACACGAATAGTATGCACTCAAGTGGATGTACTTGCAATGCAGGCTGGAGGGGAAATTGACACGAATAGTATGCACTCAAGTGGATGTACTTGCAAAGCAGGCTGGAGGGGAAAGCAACGTCTGGATCAGAAGTACTTGCAAAGCAGTTGACACGAATAGTATGTACTCAAGTGGATGTACTTGCAAAGCAGTAGTCAGAGAACGTCTGATGCCTGAGCTCGCGATCCGCTGAGTTTTATAGGACTATGAAAAAAAAAAAAAAAAAAAAAAAAAAAAAAAAAAAAAAAAAAAAATTTTTTTTTTTTTTTTTTTTTTTTTTTTTTTTTTTTTTTTTTTTTTTTTTCATAGTCCTAGCTGTCTCTGAGTTTCAGCCAGAAAAATTTTTCTTGAAATCTTTTGAGAGGGGCTCACTCTTTTGATTCATACATTACATGTACATTTCCTTGCTGCACCCAAATTCTTTTGGGCAACTGGTTCGGTTCGATAAGAAGCCAGTCCCCTGATTTTAACTGATTGATGGTACGCATCGTAAACACTTGTGCAGGGTTCTCTTCCGGGGGGCTTTCATATAGGTCGGTCTGAGTTCCTACCGCAACAGAACCTATGGTGGATTCCATGGGTTCTTGCTTCACGGTCGCCATGGTGGGTTCTTGCTCCACGGTCGCCATGGGTTCTGGTTCCACAGTCGCCATGGTGGAAGCCATGGGTTCTTGCTTCACGGTAGCCATGGGAGTGGTGGATTCCATGGGTTCTGGTTCCACGGTGGGTTCTTGCTCCACGGTGGGTTCTTGCTTCACTTCTTGGACATCTTGACGTAAACTCCGAAGGTATTCTAAATCAGTGGCAAACTGATTTATCCACTCCGGAAAGGAAATGATACCGTCTGGATGGAGCGTAAGGATAGGCCCATGCGAACATTTTTGAACGAACGGTTGGTGAGTGATAGTAAGGAATCCCCGACCGTTCTCTAAAGCCTGTTGAAACATTTCTGCCGCTTCCACGTTCTCTCGATACAATAAACGGTACGCGTGTTGGCTCGTACAGAGTTGTATCCGTTTGTTCATGTACGGAGTAGGTTCGGGAATCACATCGCATCCACAAATGTGTTGGCTGAAACGGCTTGCAAAAGTGTACGGATTCTTTTTCCCCAGAAATGTGCCAATGTCCACGATCCGCCAGAACAAGTCATACTGGGTACCATTGGGTGCAACCAATGCACCTAATGGAAGGCTAAAAGCTCCAAGCTTCAATCGGATCCACATGGTAAGAAGAAGTGTTGAGAGTAAGAAATGTTGAGAGCGTCTGATGCTCCCAGCTCGGAGATGGCTGGTTATATAGCCAGACAAAAAAAAAAAAAAAAAAAAAAAAAAAAAAAAAAAAAAAAAAAAATTTTTTTTTTTTTTTTTTTTTTTTTTTTTTTTTTTTTTTTTTTTTTTTTTTTTTTTTCATAGTCCTAGCTGACTCAGAGTTTCAGCCAGAAATTTTTTTCCAGACTGACCTTCATGAAAAAAGTTTTTTGGAGAGTTTTCCATTCAGTTAACATTACCATTGCTTTAACATGGGACGATGGGTACCATTCCCTCAAGTCCTGATGGTACGACCAATTTTTGACCAGCCACTTTATCAGATTGTGGGTACACAGGGTTTTCAGTATCATATCATGCATTGTGAAATATTTTATGTATGGGTCGCTGTATTAATTACCATTTTGGTAACTAATCCCACCACCACCCCAGCGACCACCATCTTTTAAATTGGAAACCAAACCATTTGGACAAAGAAACCATTTGGACAAAGAAACCATTGAAAAGAAACCATTGGAAAGAAACTATTTGGACAAAGAAACCATCGAAAAGAAACCATTTGGACAAAGAAACCATCGAAAAGAAACCATTTGGACAAAGAAACCATTGAAAAGAAACCATTTGGAACAAGACAAACCTTTGGAAAGAAACCATTTGGACAAAGAAACCATCGAAGAGAAACCATTGAAAAGAAACCATTTGGAACAAGACAAACCTTTGGAAAGAAACCATTTGGACAAAGAAACCTTTGGAAAGAAACCATTTGGACAAAGAAACCATTTGGAACAAGACAAACCTTTGGAAAGAAACCATTTGGAACAAGACAAACCTTTGGAAAGAAACCATTTGGACAAAGAAACCATTTGGAACAAGACAAACCATCGAAAAGAAACCATTTGGACAAAGAAACCATTGAAAAGAAACCTTTGGAAAGAAACCATTTGCATTACATAATGCCACACAGCCATTCATACCAGTGTTGTTGTGTGAAATAAATGACACAGGACACAGGGTTTTCAGAATCATTTATTCATATCATGCATTGTGAAATATTTTATGTGTGTATCATGCATACAGGTCACTGTATTAATTACCATTTTGGTAACTAATCCCACCACCACCCCAGCGACCACCATCTCTTAAATTGGAAACCAAACCATTTGGAACAAACCATTGGAAACCAAACCATTTGGAACAAACCATTGGAAACCAAACCATTTGGAACAAACCTTTGGAAAGAAACCATTTTGGAACAAACCTTTGGAAAGAAACCATTTGGACAAACCTTTGGAAACCAAACCATTTGGACAAACCATTTGCATTACGTAATGCCACACAGCCATTCATACCAGTGTTGTTGTTGTTGTGTGAAATAAATGACACAGGACACAGGGTTTTCAATATTCTTTATTCTCATCATACTTACTGAAGGCAGGCAGCTTGTGCAGATCAGCTTGCGAGTCATGTGGAAAAGCATTATGCCTCTAACATGGAAGAGTTTACCTTACTAGCCCTGCAAGCAGGGACACGTTTTTCGGGCCTCACTCAACCACGCGCCTTGCTAATGCTTAACCAACACAACCCCCTCTGTACGCCCAATACGCAGATGGAACGAGTCCAACATGACAGTATGGGAATCTTCGGGCCACAAATCACTCGAAAGTGAAGAGGATGCCCAGCTCCACAGACAGAGCTCGGCCCACATGAATCCCAAAAAAGGGCTTCAATAGGGAAGTGAAAGCAGCAAGTACAAAAAATCAGAAGAAATTCCTGTTAAGGAACACTAAAAAAAATCCCCACACGTAATGGCAAACCACCATTTCCTATGGCTACCACTCAGACTGTGGGGCGAAAATCTGGGCCAGAAGCCTCAAAAAAACACCAATACTTACGTGTCAGCTTGCAAGTCATGTGGAAAGCATTCTGCCGATAACATGGAAGAGTTTACCTTACTAGCCCTGCAAGCAGGGACACGTTTTTCGGGCCTAACAACAACCACGCGCCTGGCGAATGCTAAACCATCACAACCCCTCTGTACTCCCACTACGCAGATGGAACGAGTCCAACATGACTGTACGGGAACCTTCATTCTGTTCTTCGGGCCACAAATCACTCGAAAGTGAAGAGGATGCCCAGCTCCATAGACAGAGCTTTGTTCCACACATGGGGAACGGAAAGAGTTTTCTTGGCTCCCCGGATGGGTAAAAAAAGGTCCATCAAAAAAAACATGGGGAATCTTCGGGCCACGAAACCACAAGAACGTGGAAACTTATGCCCAGCTCTTTAGTAGAACTTGGTCCCACATGAATCCCGAGCGGGCTTCAATACGGGAAAAGAGTTGGTTGTAAAAAAAATCAGAAGAAATTCCTGTTAAGGAACACTAAAAAAATCCCCACACGTAATGGCAAACCACAAGGGCTACCACTCAGACTGTGGGGTGAAAAAATGTGGGCCAGAAGCCTCAAAAAAACACCAATACTTACGTGTCAGCTTGCGAGTCATGTGGAAAGCATTCAACCGATAACATGGAAGAGTTTACCTTACTAGCCCTGCAAGCAGGGTTTTTCGGGTTATAACAACAACCACGCGCCTGGCGAATGCTTCACCATCACAACCCCTCTGTACTCCCACTACGCAGATGGAACGAGTCCAACATGACTGTACGGGAACCTTCATTCTGTACTTTGGGCCACTTTTTATAAATCTTCGGGCCACCAAGTCTTCGGGCCACAAATCACTCGAAAGTGAAGAGGATGCCCAGCTCCATAGACAGAGCTGTGTTCCCATATGAAACCAGAGCTTCACAGGGAACGGAAAGAGTTTTCTTGGCGCCCCGGATGGGTAAAAAAAGGTCCATCAAAAAAAACATGGGGAATCTTCGGGCCACGAAACCACAAGAACGTGGAAACTTATGCCCAGCTCTTTAGTAGAACTTGGTCCCACATGAATCCCGAGCGGGCTTCAATACGGGAGAAAGTTGGGTTGAGTCGGTTCGCCATAGCAACTTCACCATAACTGCACCCATCCAGAAAAACACCGCCTAAAAGGCATGGTGTCTGTGGTCACTATAGCCTACTTGCACGTGTTATAGGGTCGTATCGGAACCATGCCATCAGAGCCCAACACAATGCGTTCGTCAAGTGACAACGTTTCTGGCTTGGAACATTACGCAAAGTGAAGCCACGTTCTCAGACTTACCAACTCGAAAAAAAAATCGGAAGAAATTCCTGTTAAGGAACACTATGCTGCCCTCCTAGCGAGAGCAGAAAAAAAATTTACAAGTCAAGACATACTTACCATAGTTGAGCCACATCTGCTTCAGTCACCTGATATAATCCCCAGGGACAGGGTACCCGGTTATCCCCCCAGGCACTGGGCACCTAGTTTAGTCGCCTTGTACGACACGCATAGGCTACGGTGGGACAATTCTTGAGACCCGGTCACCACACGGGTACATCAGACAATGATGAAGGGAGCTCGGATCCTCGCTCTTATATAGCGCAAAAAAAAAAAAAAAAAAAAAAAAAAAAAAAAAAAAAAAAAAAAAAAAAAAAATTTTTTTTTTTTTTTTTTTTTTTTTTTTTTTTTTTTTTTTTTTCAGTAGCATAAGGAGCCGAGGTTGGTCATAGTAACTTCACTCACTCATCAAGAAGTCAGACCAACAACACGGCACACAGTTATTTTGAAAACTGGCTTACCGTATCCAAATTAATATTCCATCTGGCCGGAAATGGTTAAAATCATGTGCGGAATGTGTAACACATCACCATTCACTCAAACACATCCAGAAACATCCATCGAGCTAACGCCATCACTTGAAAATCATCCCATCAAGCGATGTAAACAACAGAGCTCTCCGATGAACGACCGCTCTCGTTGAGATCCAAGTGCAGAATGACTAAGTCCAGCGCTGTTTCCCGCCAAATGACGTAACGTGTCACGTGATCATGTCCCGAATCGCCGAGGTGGATTTCACTCACTTGTCTTCCAGCCACCAAAGAGAGCAGACGTGTTGTTCTGCTTGTGCGTATGGGATTTCGAGGCACCGACGGAGAACTGGCGTGCGTTCGTTATGCTGTTCAGCTGCGGAATGATGGGTAAGTGCCACAAGGGGTCCTTTTATACTCTGTAATGATGTCATGGTGTCACGTGATCATGTCCCCAACAGCCGCTGCTGCTTCAAGTCATTTGCCATTCAACCAGCAGACTGGTCGGACGCTTCATACTACTGCTCTGGCATTGCGGTTGATATATGGACAATATAGTGCCAAGATTGTATGTATTAACTATATGCCTCATAGTAGGTCAACCTACCTGGGGGGTCCCAGACCCTGTTTTTAAATTTCATGATAACCATGGCTTGTAACATATCGTTGGACTCGTAAGGTTGGTTGTATTCAGATTATCTGGCGCCGTCAGCAACACGAGGGCTATAATGCGCCGAAACATTTCGTCATTTAACAAACCAACATACATTTACAAACATCCATGCCAACACGGGACTCGAACCCGCAACCTCGCGGTCTAGAAGGACTCGTAAGGAAGAGCACATATGGAAAATGGGATCCCCGACCCTCCCCTGGGGGTATTTGGGCAAAGACCCTCCCATGGGGGGTCCAGACCCTCTTTTAAATTTCATGATAACCATGGCTTGTAACATATCGTTGGACTCGTAATGAAGAGTACATATGGAATATAGGACCCCCGACCCTCTCAAGGGGTTATTTGGGCAAAGACCCTCCCATGGGGGGTCCAGACCCTCTTTTAAATTTCGAGATAACCATGTCATGTGACATATCGTTGGACTCGTAATGAAGAATACAACTGGAATATGGGACCCCGGACCCTCTCAAGGGGTTATTTGAGCAAAGACCCTCCCATGGGGGGTCCAGACCCTCTTTTAAATTTCATGATAACCATATCGTGTCACATATCGTTGGACTCGTAATGAAGAGTACAGTTGGAATATGGGACCCCCGACCCTCCCATGGGGGGTCCAGACCCTTTTTTTAAATTTCATGACAACTATGGCATGTCACATATCGTTGGACTCGTAATGAAGAGTACAGTTGGTTTTTCGGACCCCCGACCCTCCCATGGGGGGTCCAGACCCTTTTTTTAAATTTCATGATAACTATGGCATGTCACATATCGTTGGACTCGTAATCAAGAGTACAATTGGTTTTTCGGACCCCCGACCCTCCCATGGGGGTCTACATCCGGTTTTTAAATTTCATGATAACTATGGCATGTCACATATCGTTGGACTCGGAATGAAGAGTACTGTTGGTTTTTCGGACCCCCGACCCTCCCATGGGGGGTGTACATCCGGTTTTTAAATTTCATGATAACTATGGCGTGTCACATATCGTTGGACTCGTAATCAAGAGTACAGTTGGTTTTTCGGACCCCCGACCCTCCCATGGGGGGTGTACATCCGGTTTTTAAATTTCATGATAACTATGGCGTGTAACATATCGTTGGACTCGTAATCAAAAGTACAATTGGTTTTTCGGAACCCCGACCCTCCCATGGGGGGTGTACATCCGGTTTTTAATTTCAAGATAACCATATCGTGTCACATATCGTTGGACTCGTAATGAAGAGTACTGTTGGTTTTTCAGACCCCCGACCCTCCCATGGGGGGTCTACATCCGGTTTTTAAATTTCATGATAACTATGGCATGTCACATATCGTTGGACTCGTAATCAAGAGTACAATTGGTTTTTCGGACCCCCGACCCTCCCATGGGGGGTCTACATCCGGTTTTTAAATTTCATGATAACTATGGCATGTAACATATCGTTGGACTCGTAATGAAGAGTACAGTTGGTTTTTCGGACCCCCGACAGTAGTTAGAAATTGGGCATCCGAAGCCATGGCGGTATGCGGTATGGTATGGTATGGTATGGTATGGGGGCGTGACCGGAAGGGGGCGTGACCGGATATGACGTCACAGGAAGTGATATCACCGGATATGCCGTCACCGGAAACCCCGTGACCGGAAGTGGAGTTGAGTTGTTCCCCTCCTGCTGCTGTTTTAGTTTCATTATAAGCTGTTTGTGTATGACGTCACAGTGGGAATAACGTCATAATGTGTTTTATATCAAAGTTTAGAGCGATGGCAACACTTTTTTAGTTTCGGTTTATCTAACAGACGGGGTTGAGTTGTTCTAGGACTGCTTCTAAGTGAATAAGTTAGAGTAATAGGCTTTTATTGCGTGACGTCACAGTAGATATGACGTCATAATGTGTTTTATATCAAAGTTTTGAGCGGTGGCAACACTTTTTAGTTTCGATTTACATTTAAGATGGAGCTGAGTTGTTCTAGGGCTGCTTCTAAGTGAATAAGGTAGAGTGATAGAATGACGTCATTAGTAAAAATACCTATGTTAAGATTTACGTTTTAAGTAGTGATACCATTGGATATATACCAAATTTAGTTTTCAGGTGTTGGCAACGAGTTCTGATCGGTCAGCTAAATGCTCGCTTGTGACTGATAAGTTTTAAACATGTGACCAAAAGTTAACTCCTGATTGACTGTTTGATTTTCTAGCGAGTTACTTACATATCCTTTAGCCAAGTTAAAATACCTGCAACAAAGTTACACAAAAAAAAAAAAAAAATGTTAAATTTGAAAAGTTAATAAAAGGAAGGCCATTTGCTAAGGGTCTAAAGAACCCTAACCCCGAGCTACACGTGACATTTCAATATTTTATCAAACAATTGTTAAAATATCGACTATCGGACGTTGCCTTCATTGTAACTCATCTACCCACCCCCCCCCTTCCCTAACTAATTTTGAATAAGTTAAGACTTTAGAATTACAATTAATAAATTTTGAAAAATTATTTATTAAAGGTGAGGACCCACCTCCAGCCCGATACCTCTTTTAGGAAGAATTGGTACCGCCTCACTCCACCCTAACAAAAAAAAAAATCTTATTCCACAGAACGTATATTTCTTTGAAACTTGAGGTCACTAATCAGCCATCCGATGATATCTTTTAAGAAGATATCTTCACCTCTTAACAATTTTAAAGTTTTAGTCTAAAAGATTAATGTTGGACATAAACTATTTCTAGAATAGAGTTACATTAAAAATTAAATTTAAGAGTGTCCAGTTTTTTGAAGAAGACTTGGGGGAACGTATATTTCCCAAAATTAAATTTAATGGTCACTAACAAAATCCTGAAAATATACTAATTTTAGTTTTTATAAAAATTAAGTTAATGTAATATTTTAGTAAAAATAATGACTATAGTTAATGAATTGCGAAAAATTAAGTTAGAAGAATTAAATTTATGGAATTTTGTAGTGACCATACGCATAACTAGTTATACCATCCTCCAACAGGTATCGCTTGTCATCAAATGCTGAGAGCGCTCGCTTTCTTTGCTGGATGGAGAAAATGTTTAAAAATTCACTTACCGAATAATCGAAACGAAATCTGCGAAGCTAAAATAACTGTGAATAACTACACAAGTACGAACAAAATCGCGATGAGAAAAAAACACGAAGTATTAAACACGTCTTTCACACTCAGGTATCTAAGTAGAAATGGCGAGACGGCAACCGGTAGCGTCTATATATGAAGGGTGATCACGTGACTTCACCGACCAATCAGGTTTCACGGTAGAGGGTGCTACTGACTATCGACCCGTCAGAAGGGAGGGGAGCGAGACTAGGGATGTTTCAACACGCTTCAACGCGTTTGCGAGTTGAGTTGTTGTGTAACGATCTTGCTTGAAACAGTTAAAGTGATAGATAATTTGTTCGTGACGTCATAGTGTAGCGAATGGGTTTTTAGCGTAGACAGTTGTTGCAATTGGAGTAATTATGAAATTTATTAAATATAAAGATAATATTTAGTAATAATTATCAGATTTTATTATTATTATTATAAAAAATAAACTTATAAAAAAAGTGAACGTGAAAATTTACTTTACGAATAAAAATCATGTCTTTAAAATGTGTACGAATATCACTAAATAAGAGAAAAAAGTAACATACTTAAACTCTTTAAAATAAATAACTTTAACATTAACGTAAAAAATTTACTTTTCACATAAAAATCACTTTAAAATGAGTAAAAATATCGCTAAATAAGAGAAAAAAAGAGTAACTTACTTAAAATTTCTAAGATAAATATTTAACCTTTACTCGAAAATTCCCTTCATATATAAAAATCACGACTTTAAAATATGACATGCAAGAGAAAAGTAACGTACTTAAACTTTCTACGACAAATAACTTTAACATTAACGCAACATTTTACTTTACACATAAAAATCCCGACTTTAAAATATGTAGAAATATCACTAAATAAAAGAAGAAAAAAAAGTAACATACTTAAACTTTGTACGACAAATAACTTTGACATTAACGTAAAAAATTTTCTTCACATATAAAAATCACGACTTTAAAATGTGACGTGTAAGAAGAATTAGCATACTTAAAATTGCTACGACAAATAAATTTAACCTTTACGCGAAAATTTACTATATACATAAAAATCATGTCTTTAAAATATGTAAAAATATTGCTAAATAAAAGGAAAAAAAACTAACATACTTAAACTTTGCACGACAAATAACTTTTTAGCATTAACGTAAAAATTTACTTCACATATAAAAATCACGACATTAAAATGTGACATGTAAGAAGAATTAGCATACTTAAAATTTCTACGATAAATAATTTTAACATTTGAGTGAAAATTTACTACATATATAAAAATCATGTATTTCAAATGTGTAAGAATAACGCTAAATTAGAGAAAAAGAAATACTAAAAATTTATAAGGTAAGGAATTGAAACAATATGCGAAAATTTATTTCACGCATAAAATTTTTATCTTTAAAATGTGTAAGAATAATGCTAAATTAGAGAAGAAAAAAAAATAACATACTTAAACTTTCTTCGACAACAATTTAAACAATACGCGACATTTTCATACACAATTATTTTCTTAGGTTAATGTTAAATAATGGGAAATTTAACAGAATAAAAATTTCAAAGATAAAGAATTTTAACCTTTACACGAAAATTTACCTCACAAAAATATCATATCCTTAAACTTTAACGTGACAATTTACTCTTCATATACAATTAAACTCTTAGGTTAATGTTAAATAAGAAAAAAAAATAATATACTTAAAATTTCTAAGATAAACATAACGTAAAAATTTCGTATCATGTGTTTAAAATGTAACATATAAGAGAAAAAAACTAACATACTTGAACTTTCTATAGCAAAGAATTTAAGCATTAGCGTAAAAATTCACTTTACATATAAAATTCACATCTTTAAATGGGAAGATAAGCAGGTGACGGCAATTAGCCAATCAGGGTAGCGGTAGGTGATACGCCATTCGCCGGCATTTTTAGATCGGAGGATGAGTCACGCTAAAACTTGATGGAACAGGTCGGGAGATTTGTACAGCAAGAACAACAGCATCGACGCGCAAGCAGCGGGTGATGCTGTGATGTGTCAGCAGGTCTTTGAGATTATCGTTTTCCTACTTTGCCGTTTTCATAATGAAATGTTTGTGAAAACTTGGAATGAATAAAGTGGATTTCAAAGACATATTAGTAAGTGAAGGTAGAATTCGCATGGACTTTCTTCCAAAAAGTATGATTCACTTGGAGAATTTAAGATCATTTCTACTTGAAAACTTTTCTATTATTTAAAACATTGAATATTGTTCAAACTCAGTGGGATTACGGGTAACAATACGGGTAAAACTTAACAAAATTGTTACATAGAAGAAAAATAGTAAGAGATTTAAAATAAATATTAGTTATAGATACTCCAAAGAAAAAATTTCACCTCTACTTTTCAATCGGAAAATCAATACAAGTTGGAAATTTATGTTACTTCAAGAAAGACTTAGACAATTTACTTTGTAATAATATACGTTAAGGTGTCGTATTAACTCGTGCAATACATGCTGACTAAGGTTTATTTTACTTGAAAGGTGAATTGGGGGAAAATATTAAATAAATTGTAGATATTAAATACATTGTAGATATGCATACAAGTTTTGAAAATCACCTGCAAGACTTTTAAAACATCTTAAGATAAATTGAAAGAAACTTTTTATACTCTGAAAGGAAATCACAAGTAATTTAGTTAACTTTTTTCATGGTAACACTCATATTCAACGACATGTTTTTAAAATTTAACCTTCTTTACATGATAATAGTTATAAATTTTTTCAATCTCAGATGCGATATACTATTATTTCTAACATATATGTTACGAATTGTGTAAAGTTTTTAAAAGAGTATATGCAAATCACCAATCAGAAACATAAAAATCTAACATCAATCAAACACACTAAAATAATAAGATATTTTCCTTAGTGGAAATAGTTAACTACTCATGTGATGGAATGTACTTAGAAAATTTAAATACTGAAAAAAGTTTGCTAGGCAAACTTAAAGAATATATATTTTTTTTTCTTGTGAAAAACTAGCATAAATTTGAGAAATATAGAGTTTGTTACTACGTAAAATTGAACATCATCTGGACAAACTAAATTATACATGAATTTTTTTTTTATTTGAGAGGTGCTGACAATATATCATTAATACAGAGATTTTAACTTCCACCCATAATTTCTAAATAACTTATACATAAATTTCAGAAAACTGAAACGGAATGTGTTTTACAAGACGCTTATTTTGTAAGATGAATATTCAATATTAATATAACTGAGCAAAGTTCATTACGGAAAAAACTTGTAAAAGATACTTATATTTTGAAAATAGTTTGAAATATCCTTTTAAATTTATGAATGCTCGCTTTCGAAAGACACAAATAAAACTGATATTACACATGATAATTAACACATGCATAACATTAATCAAACAAAGTGGAATTTTTATTGCTTGTGACCGATAACTTTTCAGTGAAGTAGAACTTACATAGGAAATTTGTGCAAACTTTTTAAACTTTTAAACCAAGTATTATGTAAAATTATAAATTACGATAGGAAATAGCACACTTCAGAATCGGAACAAGTCTTCTAGTTAAGCTAAATTTATTTCTCAAGGAATTGAAAGCATACCAGACAAGTCCTTATCATTTCGCATCTTTTCTCATGTTGCAAGAAGACATACTTTGTAAAAGATAGTCGTTGCACTTAACAAAAATCAGTAAAAATAAATGTATTTTCTATGGCAAAGATAAAACTTCACAACTTAATTACTGAAATTTAGCTAAGTTGCATATGGTTTATTCACATAACTCGCATATGCTTCGAATGTTGAAATATATTTGTCAGTTGAAATCAAACTAATCGAAAATAAATGCTACCTATATTTTCAAGTCGGAAATTACTATTAAATAAACTTTACATGTAAAACATTGTCATGTTAAAAAGAAAAATCTACAAAAATGTAAATGATAATTTTACTGTGGGTACATAAATGATGAATAATTTATGATTTTATTCTAGGCAAACGTTTTATTGTCTAACAGAGAACTTAAACTTTAGCAGAAAAATAAAAAAATACAATTTTTATATCCTACCATGCTTGTCGAAAATTGAATTTATTAGCTGTTGTAATAGATTTTTATTGTCCAAATTTCTATAGTTTTTCTTCCCGGTGCAATAAAATTAAGTTCATGTGTAATGATTAGGTTTTTTTTTTTTTTTTATGAATCTTATAAATTTAATGAAATTATTATGACCTAAGAGATTGAGTGAACTGAATAAATCAATGATGTAAATTTAAACAGTGACTTGAACTGATACATACTATAACTGTAAAGAAGTATGACAAAGTGATAGATGAAGTAAAAATAGAAGTTGAATGAAATGTGTTGAAAAAAGTTGAAGACGACAAGAAATTCGTAATTGAGAATTATCATTGACTTATATTAACTTCGTTTTTCTTGCTTATGACAAGAAAATACACTCTTTCTTATTAAGAACCAACTTGATATCTTATCATAGAATGACAATGATGAAATATCTATACATTAAAAAAAAAAATACCAAACTTAGACATAGCAAATTTCTTGAAATTCATGTATAATGTGAGAAGTTTTACTGGAAATATAGAAGATACAACATTGAAAGATGTGAATGTTTCGAAGTACTTTATCATAAATAAAAAAAAAATGCGCTGAGATTCGCTATAAAAAATTTTAGGAGAAAGTTTAAACAAAATTTAAAATCAAACATGCTTTTAAATGGGAACACATATATTAAAACTATAGCACATTAAACAATTTATATTACGTCATCTCAGTTGTATCAAACTGAATAACATGAAAAACAACCACAAACTGAATAAACATGAAAATTATCAATATATGTGGAAAAGTTTCCTTTTTTCACATATAAAAAAAATAACACATTGACGTACGTTAAGATCACGAAACATGCATAATCATATACCGATAAGAGCAACCAATGTTGCGGGGAGATATTCACATGATGGTCAATATCCCATGAATAAATTGATTGATTGAATTTCTAATGCTAATTCCAATAGTATTCCACGTAACTTCAACTTCATATGTTACACTATAGATATTTTTATTTTTCAAATATATTGACTTTCGAAAAATCATCCTTCAATATAAGAATGATCATAGTAAGAATAAAAGAAAAGATACTAAGCATTGATTTAAAGTGTATTTATTTCAACTTAGCAACAAATCATATGCTTGAAACGAAAATTGCTTCGAACCAAAGTATAACCATCCAATTTCATTGATTCCTACAAGGACATTTTTCTCATCTAGTAATTGAATTTTTTTTTTCCTCATACACATTATAAGTGATGTCCAATCAGGTGTAGAATAGTTGAAGATATCCGACCTCTTTCTAAATATTAATAAGTCACTGTTGAAAAACTTATAAAAATTTCAATTTACACTTAAAGGTTTTTTTTTTTATATATATATTTCAAAGAATTTTTTCAAATCAATATGTATATTTAAATACTGAAACTTATTCACTTCAATAAATGTATGCTTAAGTTATAAAACTCTTCGTATGTATTGAAAAATTGTAACTTTTCGTCTTATTCGTATAAATCGATAACTTATACACTAGTTCTTCATCAAATAATCTTCTAAGTAAATCTTTCAAAGGTAAAAACATACTTATAGCTTTGCATTTGTAACAAGTTAAATTGTACATGTTTCATGTGAAAGTTACAAAATTTCAGATATTTTCATGGAAAACATATAAAATTTTAATTTCACGAGAAACATGTACAATTTAACATGTTACAAATGCAAAGCTATAAGTATGTTTTTAGCTTTGAAAGATTTACTTAGAAGATTAATTGATGAAGAACTAGTGTATAAGTTATCGATTTATACGAAGAAGACGAAAAGTTACAATTTTTCAATACATACGAAGAGTTTTATAACTTAAGCATACATTTATTGAAGTGAATAAGTTTCAGTATTTAAATATACATATTGATTTGAAAAAATTCTTTGAAATATATATAAAAAAAAAAAAAACTTTAAGTGTAAATTGAAATTTTTATAAGTTTTTCAACAGTGACTTATTAATATTTAGAAAGAGGTCGGATATCTTCAACTATTCTACACCTGATTGGACATCACTTATAATGTGTATGAGAAAAAAAAAATTCAATTACTAGATGAGAAAAATGTCCTTGTAGGAATCAATGAAATTGGATGGTTATACTTTGGTTCGAAGCAATTTTCGTTTCAAGCATATGATTTGTTGCTAAGTTGAAATAAATACACTTTAAATCAATGCTTAGTATCTTTTCTTTTATTCTTACTATGATCATTCTTATATTGAAGGATGATTTTTCGAAAGTCAATATATTTGAAAAATAAAAATATCTATAGTGTAACATATGAAGTTGAAGTTACGTGGAATACTATTGGAATTAGCATTAGAAATTCAATCAATCAATTTATTCATGGGATATTGACCATCATGTGAATATCTCCCCGCAACATTGGTTGCTCTTATCGGTATATGATTATGCATGTTTCGTGATCTTAACGTACGTCAATGTGTTATTTTTTTTATATGTGAAAAAAGGAAACTTTTCCACATATATTGATAATTTTCATGTTTATTCAGTTTGTGGTTGTTTTTCATGTTATTCAGTTTGATACAACTGAGATGACGTAATATAAATTGTTTAATGTGCTATAGTTTTAATATATGTGTTCCCATTTAAAAGCATGTTTGATTTTAAATTTTGTTTAAACTTTCTCCTAAAATTTTTTATAGCGAATCTCAGCGCATTTTTTTTTTTTATTTCTGATAAAGTACTTCGAAACATTCACATCTTTCAATGTTGTATCTTCTATATTTCCAGTAAAACTTCTCACATTATACATGAATTTCAAGAAATTTGCTATGTCTAAGTTTGGTATTTTTTTTTTTAATGTATAGATATTTCATCATTGTCATTCTATGATAAGATATCAAGTTGGTTCTTAATAAGAAAGAGTGTATTTTCTTGTCATAAGCAAGAAAAACGAAGTTAATATAAGTCAATGATAATTCTCAATTACGAATTTCTTGTCGTCTTCAACTTTTTTCAACACATTTCATTCAACTTCTATTTTTACTTCATCTATCACTTTGTCATACTTCTTTACAGTTATAGTATGTATCAGTTCAAGTCACTGTTTAAATTTACATCATTGATTTATTCAGTTCACTCAATCTCTTAGGTCATAATAATTTCATTAAATTTATAAGATTCATAAAAAAAAAAAAAAAACCTAATCATTACACATGAACTTAATTTTATTGCACCGGGAAGAAAAACTATAGAAATTTGGACAATAAAAATCTATTACAACAGCTAATAAATTCAATTTTCGACAAGCATGGTAGGATATAAAAATTGTATTTTTTTATTTTTCTGCTAAAGTTTAAGTTCTCTGTTAGACAATAAAACGTTTGCCTAGAATAAAATCATAAATTATTCATCATTTATGTACCCACAGTAAAATTATCATTTACATTTTTGTAGATTTTTCTTTTTAACATGACAATGTTTTACATGTAAAGTTTATTTAATAGTAATTTCCGACTTGAAAATATAGGTAGCATTTATTTTCGATTAGTTTGATTTCAACTGACAAATATATTTCAACATTCGAAGCATATGCGAGTTATGTGAATAAACCATATGCAACTTAGCTAAATTTCAGTAATTAAGTTGTGAAGTTTTATCTTTGCCATAGAAAATACATTTATTTTTACTGATTTTTGTTAAGTGCAACGACTATCTTTTACAAAGTATGTCTTCTTGCAACATGAGAAAAGATGCGAAATGATAAGGACTTGTCTGGTATGCTTTCAATTCCTTGAGAAATAAATTTAGCTTAACTAGAAGACTTGTTCCGATTCTGAAGTGTGCTATTTCCTATCGTAATTTATAATTTTACATAATACTTGGTTTAAAAGTTTAAAAAGTTTGCACAAATTTCCTATGTAAGTTCTACTTCACTGAAAAGTTATCGGTCACAAGCAATAAAAATTCCACTTTGTTTGATTAATGTTATGCATGTGTTAATTATCATGTGTAATATCAGTTTTATTTGTGTCTTTCGAAAGCGAGCATTCATAAATTTAAAAGGATATTTCAAACTATTTTCAAAATATAAGTATCTTTTACAAGTTTTTTCCGTAATGAACTTTGCTCAGTTATATTAATATTGAATATTCATCTTACAAAATAAGCGTCTTGTAAAACACATTCCGTTTCAGTTTTCTGAAATTTATGTATAAGTTATTTAGAAATTATGGGTGGAAGTTAAAATCTCTGTATTAATGATATATTGTCAGCACCTCTCAAATAAAAAAAAAATTCATGTATAATTTAGTTTGTCCAGATGATGTTCAATTTTACGTAGTAACAAACTCTATATTTCTCAAATTTATGCTAGTTTTTCACAAGAAAAAAAAATATATATTCTTTAAGTTTGCCTAGCAAACTTTTTTCAGTATTTAAATTTTCTAAGTACATTCCATCACATGAGTAGTTAACTATTTCCACTAAGGAAAATATCTTATTATTTTAGTGTGTTTGATTGATGTTAGATTTTTATGTTTCTGATTGGTGATTTGCATATACTCTTTTAAAAACTTTACACAATTCGTAACATATATGTTAGAAATAATAGTATATCGCATCTGAGATTGAAAAAATTTATAACTATTATCATGTAAAGAAGGTTAAATTTTAAAAACATGTCGTTGAATATGAGTGTTACCATGAAAAAAGTTAACTAAATTACTTGTGATTTCCTTTCAGAGTATAAAAAGTTTCTTTCAATTTATCTTAAGATGTTTTAAAAGTCTTGCAGGTGATTTTCAAAACTTGTATGCATATCTACAATGTATTTAATATCTACAATTTATTTAATATTTTCCCCCAATTCACCTTTCAAGTAAAATAAACCTTAGTCAGCATGTATTGCACGAGTTAATACGACACCTTAACGTATATTATTACAAAGTAAATTGTCTAAGTCTTTCTTGAAGTAACATAAATTTCCAACTTGTATTGATTTTCCGATTGAAAAGTAGAGGTGAAATTTTTTCTTTGGAGTATCTATAACTAATATTTATTTTAAATCTCTTACTATTTTTCTTCTATGTAACAATTTTGTTAAGTTTTACCCGTATTGTTACCCGTAATCCCACTGAGTTTGAACAATATTCAATGTTTTAAATAATAGAAAAGTTTTCAAGTAGAAATGATCTTAAATTCTCCAAGTGAATCATACTTTTTGGAAGAAAGTCCATGCGAATTCTACCTTCACTTACTAATATGTCTTTGAAATCCACTTTATTCATTCCAAGTTTTCACAAACATTTCATTATGAAAACGGCAAAGTAGGAAAACGATAATCTCAAAGACCTGCTGACACATCACAGCATCACCCGCTGCTTGCGCGTCGATGCTGTTGTTCTTGCTGTACAAATCTCCCGACCTGTTCCATCAAGTTTTAGCGTGACTCATCCTCCGATCTAAAAATGCCGGCGAATGGCGTATCACCTACCGCTACCCTGATTGGCTAATTGCCGTCACCTGCTTATCTTCCCATTTAAAGATGTGAATTTTATATGTAAAGTGAATTTTTACGCTAATGCTTAAATTCTTTGCTATAGAAAGTTCAAGTATGTTAGTTTTTTTCTCTTATATGTTACATTTTAAACACATGATACGAAATTTTTACGTTATGTTTATCTTAGAAATTTTAAGTATATTATTTTTTTTTCTTATTTAACATTAACCTAAGAGTTTAATTGTATATGAAGAGTAAATTGTCACGTTAAAGTTTAAGGATATGATATTTTTGTGAGGTAAATTTTCGTGTAAAGGTTAAAATTCTTTATCTTTGAAATTTTTATTCTGTTAAATTTCCCATTATTTAACATTAACCTAAGAAAATAATTGTGTATGAAAATGTCGCGTATTGTTTAAATTGTTGTCGAAGAAAGTTTAAGTATGTTATTTTTTTTTCTTCTCTAATTTAGCATTATTCTTACACATTTTAAAGATAAAAATTTTATGCGTGAAATAAATTTTCGCATATTGTTTCAATTCCTTACCTTATAAATTTTTAGTATTTCTTTTTCTCTAATTTAGCGTTATTCTTACACATTTGAAATACATGATTTTTATATATGTAGTAAATTTTCACTCAAATGTTAAAATTATTTATCGTAGAAATTTTAAGTATGCTAATTCTTCTTACATGTCACATTTTAATGTCGTGATTTTTATATGTGAAGTAAATTTTTACGTTAATGCTAAAGTTTTTTGTCGTGCAAAGTTTAAGTATGTTAGTTTTTTTTCTTTTATTTAGCAATATTTTTACATATTTTAAAGACATGATTTTTATGTATATAGTAAATTTTCGCGTAAAGGTTAAATTTATTTGTCGTAGAAATTTTAAGTATGCTAATTCTTCTTACACGTCACATTTTAAAGTCGTGATTTTTATATGTGAAGAAAATTTTTTACGTTAATGTCAAAGTTATTTGTCGTACAAAGTTTAAGTATGTTACTTTTTTTTTCTTCTTTTATTTAGCGATATTTCTACATATTTTAAAGTCGGGATTTTTATGTGTAAAGTAAAATGTTACGTTAATGTTAAAGTTATTTGTCGTAGAAAGTTTAAGTACGTTACTTTTCTCTTGTATGTCATATTTTAAAGTCGTGATTTTTATATATGAAGGGAATTTTCGAGTAAAGGTTAAATATTTATCTCAGAAATTTTAAGTAAGTTACTTTTTTTCTCTTATTTAGCGATATTTTTACTCATTTTAAAGTGATTTTTATGTGAAAAGTAAATTTTTTACGTTAATGTTAAAGTTATTTATTTTAAAGAGTTTAAGTATGTTACTTTTTTCTCTTATTTAGTGATATTCGTACACATTTTAAAGACATGATTTTTATTCGTAAAGTAAATTTTCACGTTCACTTTTTTTATAAGTTTATTTTTTATAATAATAATAATAAAATCTGATAATTATTACTAAATATTATCTTTATATTTAATAAATTTCATAATTACTCCAATTGCAACAACTGTCTACGCTAAAAACCCATTCGCTACACTATGACGTCACGAACAAATTATCTATCACTTTAACTGTTTCAAGCAAGATCGTTACACAACAACTCAACTCGCAAACGCGTTGAAGCGTGTTGAAACATCCCTAGTCTCGCTCCCCTCCCTTCTGACGGGTCGATAGTCAGTAGCACCCTCTACCGTGAAACCTGATTGGTCGGTGAAGTCACGTGATCACCCTTCATATATAGACGCTACCGGTTGCCGTCTCGCCATTTCTACTTAGATACCTGAGTGTGAAAGACGTGTTTAATACTTCGTGTTTTTTTCTCATCGCGATTTTGTTCGTACTTGTGTAGTTATTCACAGTTATTTTAGCTTCGCAGATTTCGTTTCGATTATTCGGTAAGTGAATTTTTAAACATTTTCTCCATCCAGCAAAGAAAGCGAGCGCTCTCAGCATTTGATGACAAGCGATACCTGTTGGAGGATGGTATAACTAGTTATGCGTATGGTCACTACAAAATTCCATAAATTTAATTCTTCTAACTTAATTTTTCGCAATTCATTAACTATAGTCATTATTTTTACTAAAATATTACATTAACTTAATTTTTATAAAAACTAAAATTAGTATATTTTCAGGATTTTGTTAGTGACCATTAAATTTAATTTTGGGAAATATACGTTCCCCCAAGTCTTCTTCAAAAAACTGGACACTCTTAAATTTAATTTTTAATGTAACTCTATTCTAGAAATAGTTTATGTCCAACATTAATCTTTTAGACTAAAACTTTAAAATTGTTAAGAGGTGAAGATATCTTCTTAAAAGATATCATCGGATGGCTGATTAGTGACCTCAAGTTTCAAAGAAATATACGTTCTGTGGAATAAGATTTTTTTTTTTGTTAGGGTGGAGTGAGGCGGTACCAATTCTTCCTAAAAGAGGTATCGGGCTGGAGGTGGGTCCTCACCTTTAATAAATAATTTTTCAAAATTTATTAATTGTAATTCTAAAGTCTTAACTTATTCAAAATTAGTTAGGGAAGGGGGGGGGGTGGGTAGATGAGTTACAATGAAGGCAACGTCCGATAGTCGATATTTTAACAATTGTTTGATAAAATATTGAAATGTCACGTGTAGCTCGGGGTTAGGGTTCTTTAGACCCTTAGCAAATGGCCTTCCTTTTATTAACTTTTCAAATTTAACATTTTTTTTTTTTTTTTGTGTAACTTTGTTGCAGGTATTTTAACTTGGCTAAAGGATATGTAAGTAACTCGCTAGAAAATCAAACAGTCAATCAGGAGTTAACTTTTGGTCACATGTTTAAAACTTATCAGTCACAAGCGAGCATTTAGCTGACCGATCAGAACTCGTTGCCAACACCTGAAAACTAAATTTGGTATATATCCAATGGTATCACTACTTAAAACGTAAATCTTAACATAGGTATTTTTACTAATGACGTCATTCTATCACTCTACCTTATTCACTTAGAAGCAGCCCTAGAACAACTCAGCTCCATCTTAAATGTAAATCGAAACTAAAAAGTGTTGCCACCGCTCAAAACTTTGATATAAAACACATTATGACGTCATATCTACTGTGACGTCACGCAATAAAAGCCTATTACTCTAACTTATTCACTTAGAAGCAGTCCTAGAACAACTCAACCCCGTCTGTTAGATAAACCGAAACTAAAAAAGTGTTGCCATCGCTCTAAACTTTGATATAAAACACATTATGACGTTATTCCCACTGTGACGTCATACACAAACAGCTTATAATGAAACTAAAACAGCAGCAGGAGGGGAACAACTCAACTCCACTTCCGGTCACGGGGTTTCCGGTGACGGCATATCCGGTGATATCACTTCCTGTGACGTCATATCCGGTCACGCCCCCTTCCGGTCACGCCCCCATACCATACCATACCATACCATACCGCATACCGCCATGGCTTCGGATGCCCAATTTCTAACTACTCCCGACCCTCCCATGGGGGGTCTACATCCGGTTTTTAATTTCAAGATAATCCTGTCATGTCACATATCGTTGGACTCGTAATCAAGAGTACTGTTGGTTTTTCGGACCCCCGACCCTCCTATGGGGGGTCTACATCCGGTTTTTAAATTTCATGATAACTATGGCATGTAACATATCGTTGGACTCGTAATGAAGAGTACAGTTGGTTTTTCGGACCCCCGACCCTCCCATGGGGGGTCCAGACCCTTTTTAAATTTCAAGATAATCCTGTCATGTTACATATCGTTGGACTCGTAATCAAGAGTACTGTTGGTTTTTCGGACCCACGACCCTCCTATGGGGGGTCCAGACCCTTTTTAAATTTCAAGATAATCCTGTCATGTTACATATCGTTGGACTCGTAATGAAGAGTACAGTTGGGTTTTGGCAACCACGACCCTCCCATGGGGGGTCCAGACAATCCCTAACGAGTTATGATAGCGAGTAATGTTAAGTCAATGGGAAGCACCAAAACAATGTTATCATGAAACTCGGTCCGGAAAAATTTTTCTGGCTGAAACTCTGAGACGGCTAGGACTATGAAAAAAAAAAAAAAAAAAAAAAAAAAAAAAAAAAAAAAAAAAAAAAATTTTTTTTTTTTTTTTTTTTTTTTTTTTTTTTTTCATAGTCCTAGCCGTCTCAGAGTTTCGGCTGGAAAATTTTTTCCTGACTGGCAGTTTTGTGTTTCTGGTTTTTTGGGACTCCCATTGACTTAACATTGCATGGTCAGAATTTCTGTGTTTCAGAGTTTCGGTCATGAAAATGTTTGCCAGGACATTGTTTTTTCAGGGACATTTACACGTCCCAATAAGGATTGGGGCCGCGTTGAAGGTACAATTTATCAGCCACATGTCTGCAAATGGCCAGAACATCTGGCTTGTCTGTCAAGAGTTCCACCTCCAGGATTTTGGCTCCCATGAACTGCAAGCCCTCCAAAAATTCCTTTAGGTAATAGTAGGTAGCCAAGTCCGTCGTGGCGACTCCAAAGGGCCATTTGTTGGACTCGTTGAGGCCAGGAAGAAATGCATTCTTTAAATAATCCTTAAAGTGGTTCACGTCCACTTCTTTTATGTTGTCTGGCTCAGGGTCTTTGGAAAAAGGGTTGAATGGCATATTCAGGTTCTTCTGGATATCATCGTAGGTAAATTGGGTCAGCGAGGCACCCTTTACTTTGACCCCACAAATGTTATTGGAGTCGTGCACTTCAACAAAGTACACTTTTCGAGGGATAAATTGGCCTCTATAGCAAAAGAACTCTGCGTGGCACACGTAATCAAACTCGCAAGCTTGGGACATGTTGGCAAGTTTGGTAATTCAAAGCACTCCAGTTGAAGAGGTTGTGGTGAATGAAGAAAATTCTCTGGGCTCTCGGTATTTGTATGGACTATGAAAAAAAAAAAAAAAAAAAAAAAAAAAAAAAATTTTTTTTTTTTTTTTTTTTTTTTTTTTTTTTTCCATAGTCCTAGCTCTCTGAGTTCCAGTCAGAATTTTTTTTTCCCAGCTGAAATTTTTTCCACACACGTTAATGTGGTATCATGTCCATGGGAACTGGTGTCAGTCTTTGTATACCTCCTACGATAGCCAAATAACGATGGCATCTGGGTCTGCGACACGTTGTACAAAAACTTAGGTCCGGTTTCACCATGGTTTCCGTCTCAACGATGGATGTATCACTGACATAATTGTTCCAACGTATTTTGGACTCGACATCATAACACCATAGTTTGGAAGGACTCAGTTTTTCAAAACTTTGGTACACATAGGGACCCAAGTATTGTCGGTGATCATAGTCCATGGAATACGTCAAGAATCCATTGGTTATTGTAAATCCATCTTCATGCCAACACAAGACAGCCCATCCACCTGTATGAAAATAACCGATGGTAGGTACATCAGATTTCTTGGGGTTCTTTATCGTAATGGTGGGACGAGATTGGTTAGGCTTGAACCGTTTGCTTTGGTGTGAATGTTCAGGACTGCGTTGGTGTGAACTGCGTGCCTTCTTGTGTGAAGGTTCAGAACTGCGTTGGTGTGAACTGCGTGCCTTCTTGTGTGAAGGTTCAGAACTGCGTTGGTGTGAACTGCGTGCCTTCTTGTGTGAAGGTTCAGAACTGCTTGACGATGGACTATGTGCCTTCTTGCGTGAAGATTCAGGACTGCGTGAACTACGTGCTGCCATCCTGAAATATCTCGATGGTGGTATGCAACATTCCCTAATGTTGTCAGTAGTCAACGGCAATTCAATATCAGGCATATCCATGGTAAAGAGGAACTGCACTCGTCAAGAAGTTGTAGCAGAATGAAATACCCACAGCTCCAGCTCAGACTTTATAGGAAGGGAAAAAAAAAAAAAAAAAAAAAAAAAAAAAAAAAAAAAAAAAAAAAAAAAAAAAAAAAATTTTTTTTTTTTTTTTTTTTTTTTTTTTTTTTTTTTTTTTTTTTTTTTTTCCACAACTCTGAGCTGGCTTTCAAGTTGCCCAACAAAATTTTTTTGCAGACATGATATTAATGATGTATCAGTTCCACAGGGATGGGTAACAATTGGGACACACCACCAGCTACAGCTATGAATCGATGACAACGTTCATCATGACAATAGGGGCACACACCTTCCAACTCCTTCTTTCGTTCAATGATGTACGTTTTCACTGGCAAGTAGGTGTTAATAGTTTTCCATCGTAACTTGGTGGCCACATCCGTGAAAAACAGGTGTCCCACATTCATGGTCTTGACACTTTCCAACACGATGCTGTGCACATCAGCCACGTTGTCCACCGAAAATGAAATGAAACCATTCGTCAGTGTAAAAGAGTTATCACGTAAGCATATCACGGCAAGTCCATTGGCGTGGAAATGGTGTATGGCCGTGTCAACAGGTTTCATGTTGTCCAAAGTTTTGTCAGAAGAGGTTTGTGGATCGGGTGTATCATGGCTGACGCTTGTATCAGGCTTCTTGGGTGCATCATGGCTGACGCTTGTATCAGGCTTCATGGGTGCATCATGGCTGACTCTTGTATCAGGCTTCTTGGGTGTATCATGACTGACTCTTGTATCAGGCTTCTTGGGTGCATCATGGTTTTTATTGAATCGTGTATCAGACCTCTTGGGTGTACCATGGCGGACTCTTGTATCAGGCTTCTTGGGTGCATCATGGTTTTTATTGAATCGTGACCTCTTGGGTGTACCATGGCGGACTCTTGTATCAGGCTTCTTGGGTGCATCATGATTTTTCCTGAATCTTGTATCAGGCTTCTTGGGTGCATCATGATTTTTCCTGAATCTTGTATCAGGCTTCTTGGGTGCATCATGATTTTTCCTGAATCGTGTATCAGGCTTCCATTTGAAATGTCTGTTTGAATTATAGTAGTTATTGAAAGGTTTGCGTGGCTGGAAATGTCTGGGGGAATCAGCATAGTAGTTATTGAAAGGTTTACGTGGCGTGAAAGGTTTGGGAAAACATTTATTCTGCTCACATGGCGGCTCCTCAGGTAGGTCAGGTTCTGGTGATTCAGGACTATACTCTGGTGATTCAGGCAACGGTGACATGCTGAATCCAAGAAACTCGTTCAACTCCAACGTACTGTCCATCATGCAGAGAGGCTGTTGTCTGAGCAAAACGTTTTATCCAAATGGCAAACCCTTGGCTGGTACCACGTCTTTTATACTACTCGGAAAAAAAAAAAAAAAAAAAAAAAAAAAAAAAAAAAAAAAAAAAAAAAAAAAAAAATCCCAATGTTGGTTTTTTTTCTGTTGGCTTGTTTGGATTAAACCAAAGTTGGCTCTTTTGATGGTTCTATTGGCTTGTCTGACCGCCAATGTTGGTTCTTTGGACCCTCTCTAGCTGTTGGCTTGTTTGGATTATACCAAAGTTGGCTCTTCTGATGGCTCTTTTGTCATGTCTCTTTTGCCATGATCCCTATGTTGGCTCTTCTCACCAAGGTTGGTAGGGTTGTTGATCCAAAAAAATGGGAGAGAGCAGAGTACGCAAACGTACTCAAGCTCTCTCCCATTTTTTTGGGTCCAAATGGAACATGTCAATAGGAGATGATGGCTGACCTGCAGGACGGACAGGTATTATGGTCTTGCAACCATTTCATGAGGCAGCCTGAGTGGAACCCATGGTTACATGCCGTGGTATACCTGGAAATGGAGATGGATTCCAGGCATATGCTGCAAATCTGGTACGGATAGAAATAAGAGTCCGGCCACGGGTATCCAAACACCAAACTGATGATACGCTGGCCAACAGTTTGGATAAACTCCATTGGTAGGCGCTGTGGTGAAATGGTCCACTGTTTGTACAGCCAGGCATACAGTTTTGGCACTATCTTGTCCAAATATATGGCTCGCAGGGTCGGATATCTGTAGTCGGCATATTTTTCACACAGGGGTTCAAGGTCTTGAGCATAAAAATCGTCCCTGAAAAAGTTGTATGCTCTCATCGCCAACGCATACGAGTCAATGTGAGAGTCACCCATATAAGTGTAAAAGAATGGGACATCAAACTCCCACTTTTCTTGTATCACAATCACATCATCAGGCTCCACAGAGTGCAACACTGTACTTACATCCAACATCCAATTCGTAAACTTAATGATATCTTGCATACAAGATGTCTTTGAACAAAACGAATCAATAACAGCATTACGGTGTGCGTCCGTCGGAAACATCTCGGCAAATGATCAAAAATCGAGTGAACGCGCTGCTTATATAGGTCTGAGTGGGCGTATAAAGCCACCAAGGTTGGTGGACTACATGCTGCACACGGATTGGCTAAAGGGTATTTGACGTCATACACTTTCTGACCAAGCTTGGAAAAATTATTCCGTGACCTAAAAAAATTCTGGCTGCAAATACCCAATGTTGGCCGAGCATGTTTTTTCCAACGATGAATGCGTCAGTCGGTTATGATTCAAAAAATCTGGTGGTGTTCGGGTCATAAAAAAGAATTCCCAAGGTCGGGGGTCCCATATGTACTCTTCAGTCCAACAAATGGCCCTTTGGAGTCGCCACGACGGACTTGGCTACATACTATTACCTAAAGGAATTTTTGGAGGGCTTGCAGTTCATGGGAGCCAAAATCCTGGAGGTGGAACTCTTGACAGACAAGCCAGAAGTTCTGGCCATTTGCAGACATGTGGCTGATAAATTGTACCTTCAACGCGGCCCCAATCCTTATTGGGACGTGTAAATGTCCCTGAAAAAAATGTCCTGGCAAACATTTTCATGACCGAAACTCTGAAACACAGAAATTCTGGCCATGCAATGTTAAGTCAATGGGAGTCCCAAAAAACCAGAAACACAAAACTGCCAGTCAGGAAAAAATTTTCCAGCCGAAACTCTGAGACGGCTAGGACTATGAAAAAAAAAAAAAAAAAAAAAAAAAAAAAAAAAAAAAAAAAAAAAAAAAAAAAAAAAATTTTTTTTTTTTTTTTTTTTTTTTTTTTTTTTTTTTTTTTTTTTCATAGTCCTAGCTGTCTCAGAGTTTCGGCCAGAAATTTTTTTTCCGGACCGAGTTTCATGATAACATTGTTTTGGTGCTTCCCATTGACTTAACATTACTCGCTATCATAACTCGTTAGGGATTGTCTGGACCCCCCATGGGAGGGTCGTGGTTGCCAAAACCCAACTGTACTCTTCATTACGAGTCCAACGATATGTAACATGACAGGATTATCTTGAAATTTAAAAAGGGTCTGGACCCCCCATAGGAGGGTCGTGGGTCCGAAAAACCAACAGTACTCTTGATTACGAGTCCAACGATATGTAACATGACAGGATTATCTTGAAATTTAAAAAGGGTCTGGACCCCCCATGGGAGGGTCGGGGGTCCGAAAAACCAACTGTACTCTTCATTACGAGTCCAACGATATGTTACATGCCATAGTTATCATGAAATTTAAAAACCGGATGTAGACCCCCCATAGGAGGGTCGGGGGTCCGAAAAACCAACAGTACTCTTGATTACGAGTCCAACGATATGTGACATGACAGGATTATCTTGAAATTAAAAACCGGATGTAGACCCCCCATGGGAGGGTCGGGGGTCCGAAAAACCAACTGTACTCTTCATTACGAGTCCAACGATATGTTACATGCCATAGTTATCATGAAATTTAAAAACCGGATGTAGACCCCCCATGGGAGGGTCGGGGGTCCGAAAAACCAATTGTACTCTTGATTACGAGTCCAACGATATGTGACATGCCATAGTTATCATGAAATTTAAAAACCGGATGTAGACCCCCCATGGGAGGGTCGGGGGTCTGAAAAACCAACAGTACTCTTCATTACGAGTCCAACGATATGTGACACGATATGGTTATCTTGAAATTAAAAACCGGATGTACACCCCCCATGGGAGGGTCGGGGTTCCGAAAAACCAATTGTACTTTTGATTACGAGTCCAACGATATGTTACACGCCATAGTTATCATGAAATTTAAAAACCGGATGTACACCCCCCATGGGAGGGTCGGGGGTCCGAAAAACCAACTGTACTCTTGATTACGAGTCCAACGATATGTGACACGCCATAGTTATCATGAAATTTAAAAACCGGATGTACACCCCCCATGGGAGGGTCGGGGGTCCGAAAAACCAACAGTACTCTTCATTCCGAGTCCAACGATATGTGACATGCCATAGTTATCATGAAATTTAAAAACCGGATGTAGACCCCCATGGGAGGGTCGGGGGTCCGAAAAACCAATTGTACTCTTGATTACGAGTCCAACGATATGTGACATGCCATAGTTATCATGAAATTTAAAAAAAGGGTCTGGACCCCCCATGGGAGGGTCGGGGGTCCGAAAAACCAACTGTACTCTTCATTACGAGTCCAACGATATGTGACATGCCATAGTTGTCATGAAATTTAAAAAAAGGGTCTGGACCCCCCATGGGAGGGTCGGGGGTCCCATATTCCAACTGTACTCTTCATTACGAGTCCAACGATATGTGACACGATATGGTTATCATGAAATTTAAAAGAGGGTCTGGACCCCCCATGGGAGGGTCTTTGCTCAAATAACCCCTTGAGAGGGTCCGGGGTCCCATATTCCAGTTGTATTCTTCATTACGAGTCCAACGATATGTCACATGACATGGTTATCTCGAAATTTAAAAGAGGGTCTGGACCCCCCATGGGAGGGTCTTTGCCCAAATAACCCCTTGAGAGGGTCGGGGGTCCTATATTCCATATGTACTCTTCATTACGAGTCCAACGATATGTTACAAGCCATGGTTATCATGAAATTTAAAAGAGGGTCTGGACCCCCCATGGGAGGGTCTTTGCCCAAATACCCCCAGGGGAGGGTCGGGGATCCCATTTTCCATATGTGCTCTTCCTTACGAGTCCAACGATATGTTACAAGCCATGGTTATCATGAAATTTAAAAACAGGGTCTGGGACCCCCCAGGTTGACCTACTATGAGGCATATAGTTAATACATACAATCTTGGCACTATATTGTCCATATATCAACCGCAATGCCAGAGCAGTAGTATGAAGCGTCCGACCAGTCTGCTGGTTGAATGGCAAATGACTTGAAGCAGCAGCGGCTGTTGGGGACATGATCACGTGACACCATGACATCATTACAGAGTATAAAAGGACCCCTTGTGGCACTTACCCATCATTCCGCAGCTGAACAGCATAACGAACGCACGCCAGTTCTCCGTCGGTGCCTCGAAATCCCATACGCACAAGCAGAACAACACGTCTGCTCTCTTTGGTGGCTGGAAGACAAGTGAGTGAAATCCACCTCGGCGATTCGGGACATGATCACGTGACACGTTACGTCATTTGGCGGGAAACAGCGCTGGACTTAGTCATTCTGCACTTGGATCTCAACGAGAGCGGTCGTTCATCGGAGAGCTCTGTTGTTTACATCGCTTGATGGGATGATTTTCAAGTGATGGCGTTAGCTCGATGGATGTTTCTGGATGTGTTTGAGTGAATGGTGATGTGTTACACATTCCGCACATGATTTTAACCATTTCCGGCCAGATGGAATATTAATTTGGATACGGTAAGCCAGTTTTCAAAATAACTGTGTGCCGTGTTGTTGGTCTGACTTCTTGATGAGTGAGTGAAGTTACTATGACCAACCTCGGCTCCTTATGCTACTGAAAAAAAAAAAAAAAAAAAAAAAAAAAAAAAAAAAAAAAAATTTTTTTTTTTTTTTTTTTTTTTTTTTTTTTTTTTTTTTTTTTTTTTTTTTTTTTTTTTTTTGCGCTATATAAGAGCGAGGATCCGAGCTCCCTTCATCATTGTCTGATGTACCCGTGTGGTGACCGGGTCTCAAGAATTGTCCCACCGTAGCCTATGCGTGTCGTACAAGGCGACTAAACTAGGTGCCCAGTGCCTGGGGGGATAACCGGGTACCCTGTCCCTGGGGATTATATCAGGTGACTGAAGCAGATGTGGCTCAACTATGGTAAGTATGTCTTGACTTGTAAATTTTTTTTCTGCTCTCGCTAGGAGGGCAGCATAGTGTTCCTTAACAGGAATTTCTTCCGATTTTTTTTTCGAGTTGGTAAGTCTGAGAACGTGGCTTCACTTTGCGTAATGTTCCAAGCCAGAAACGTTGTCACTTGACGAACGCATTGTGTTGGGCTCTGATGGCATGGTTCCGATACGACCCTATAACACGTGCAAGTAGGCTATAGTGACCACAGACACCATGCCTTTTAGGCGGTGTTTTTCTGGATGGGTGCAGTTATGGTGAAGTTGCTATGGCGAACCGACTCAACCCAACTTTCTCCCGTATTGAAGCCCGCTCGGGATTCATGTGGGACCAAGTTCTACTAAAGAGCTGGGCATAAGTTTCCACGTTCTTGTGGTTTCGTGGCCCGAAGATTCCCCATGTTTTTTTTGATGGACCTTTTTTTACCCATCCGGGGCGCCAAGAAAACTCTTTCCGTTCCCTGTGAAGCTCTGGTTTCATATGGGAACACAGCTCTGTCTATGGAGCTGGGCATCCTCTTCACTTTCGAGTGATTTGTGGCCCGAAGACTTGGTGGCCCGAAGATTTATAAAAAGTGGCCCAAAGTACAGAATGAAGGTTCCCGTACAGTCATGTTGGACTCGTTCCATCTGCGTAGTGGGAGTACAGAGGGGTTGTGATGGTGAAGCATTCGCCAGGCGCGTGGTTGTTGTTATAACCCGAAAAACCCTGCTTGCAGGGCTAGTAAGGTAAACTCTTCCATGTTATCGGTTGAATGCTTTCCACATGACTCGCAAGCTGACACGTAAGTATTGGTGTTTTTTTGAGGCTTCTGGCCCACATTTTTTCACCCCACAGTCTGAGTGGTAGCCCTTGTGGTTTGCCATTACGTGTGGGGATTTTTTTAGTGTTCCTTAACAGGAATTTCTTCTGATTTTTTTTACAACCAACTCTTTTCCCGTATTGAAGCCCGCTCGGGATTCATGTGGGACCAAGTTCTACTAAAGAGCTGGGCATAAGTTTCCACGTTCTTGTGGTTTCGTGGCCCGAAGATTCCCCATGTTTTTTTTGATGGACCTTTTTTTACCCATCCGGGGAGCCAAGAAAACTCTTTCCGTTCCCCATGTGTGGAACAAAGCTCTGTCTATGGAGCTGGGCATCCTCTTCACTTTCGAGTGATTTGTGGCCCGAAGAACAGAATGAAGGTTCCCGTACAGTCATGTTGGACTCGTTCCATCTGCGTAGTGGGAGTACAGAGGGGTTGTGATGGTTTAGCATTCGCCAGGCGCGTGGTTGTTGTTAGGCCCGAAAAACGTGTCCCTGCTTGCAGGGCTAGTAAGGTAAACTCTTCCATGTTATCGGCAGAATGCTTTCCACATGACTTGCAAGCTGACACGTAAGTATTGGTGTTTTTTTGAGGCTTCTGGCCCAGATTTTCGCCCCACAGTCTGAGTGGTAGCCATAGGAAATGGTGGTTTGCCATTACGTGTGGGGATTTTTTTTAGTGTTCCTTAACAGGAATTTCTTCTGATTTTTTGTACTTGCTGCTTTCACTTCCCTATTGAAGCCCTTTTTTGGGATTCATGTGGGCCGAGCTCTGTCTGTGGAGCTGGGCATCCTCTTCACTTTCGAGTGATTTGTGGCCCGAAGATTCCCATACTGTCATGTTGGACTCGTTCCATCTGCGTATTGGGCGTACAGAGGGGGTTGTGTTGGTTAAGCATTAGCAAGGCGCGTGGTTGAGTGAGGCCCGAAAAACGTGTCCCTGCTTGCAGGGCTAGTAAGGTAAACTCTTCCATGTTAGAGGCATAATGCTTTTCCACATGACTCGCAAGCTGATCTGCACAAGCTGCCTGCCTTCAGTAAGTATGATGAGAATAAAGAATATTGAAAACCCTGTGTCCTGTGTCATTTATTTCACACAACAACAACAACACTGGTATGAATGGCTGTGTGGCATTACGTAATGCAAATGGTTTGTCCAAATGGTTTGGTTTCCAAAGGTTTGTCCAAATGGTTTCTTTCCAAAGGTTTGTTCCAAAATGGTTTCTTTCCAAAGGTTTGTTCCAAATGGTTTGGTTTCCAATGGTTTGTTCCAAATGGTTTGGTTTCCAATGGTTTGTTCCAAATGGTTTGGTTTCCAATTTAAGAGATGGTGGTCGCTGGGGTGGTGGTGGGATTAGTTACCAAAATGGTAATTAATACAGTGACCTGTATGCATGATACACACATAAAATATTTCACAATGCATGATATGAATAAATGATTCTGAAAACCCTGTGTCCTGTGTCATTTATTTCACACAACAACACTGGTATGAATGGCTGTGTGGCATTATGTAATGCAAATGGTTTCTTTCCAAAGGTTTCTTTTCAATGGTTTCTTTGTCCAAATGGTTTCTTTTCGATGGTTTGTCTTGTTCCAAATGGTTTCTTTGTCCAAATGGTTTCTTTCCAAAGGTTTGTCTTGTTCCAAATGGTTTCTTTCCAAAGGTTTGTCTTGTTCCAAATGGTTTCTTTGTCCAAATGGTTTCTTTCCAAAGGTTTCTTTGTCCAAATGGTTTCTTTCCAAAGGTTTGTCTTGTTCCAAATGGTTTCTTTTCAATGGTTTCTCTTCGATGGTTTCTTTGTCCAAATGGTTTCTTTCCAAAGGTTTGTCTTGTTCCAAATGGTTTCTTTTCAATGGTTTCTTTGTCCAAATGGTTTCTTTTCGATGGTTTCTTTGTCCAAATGGTTTCTTTTCGATGGTTTCTTTGTCCAAATAGTTTCTTTCCAATGGTTTCTTTTCAATGGTTTCTTTGTCCAAATGGTTTCTTTGTCCAAATGGTTTGGTTTCCAATTTAAAAGATGGTGGTCGCTGGGGTGGTGGTGGGATTAGTTACCAAAATGGTAATTAATACAGCGACCCATACATAAAATATTTCACAATGCATGATATGATACTGAAAACCCTGTGTACCCACAATCTGATAAAGTGGCTGGTCAAAAATTGGTCGTACCATCAGGACTTGAGGGAATGGTACCCATCGTCCCATGTTAAAGCAATGGTAATGTTAACTGAATGGAAAACTCTCCAAAAAACTTTTTTCATGAAGGTCAGTCTGGAAAAAAATTTCTGGCTGAAACTCTGAGTCAGCTAGGACTATGAAAAAAAAAAAAAAAAAAAAAAAAAAAAAAAAAAAAAAAAAAAAAAAAAAAAAAAAAAAAAAAATTTTTTTTTTTTTTTTTTTTTTTTTTTTTTTTTTTTTTTTTTTTTTTTTTTTTTTTGTCTGGCTATATAACCAGCCATCTCCGAGCTGGGAGCATCAGACGCTCTCAACATTTCTTACTCTCAACACTTCTTCTTACCATGTGGATCCGATTGAAGCTTGGAGCTTTTAGCCTTCCATTAGGTGCATTGGTTGCACCCAATGGTACCCAGTATGACTTGTTCTGGCGGATCGTGGACATTGGCACATTTCTGGGGAAAAAGAATCCGTACACTTTTGCAAGCCGTTTCAGCCAACACATTTGTGGATGCGATGTGATTCCCGAACCTACTCCGTACATGAACAAACGGATACAACTCTGTACGAGCCAACACGCGTACCGTTTATTGTATCGAGAGAACGTGGAAGCGGCAGAAATGTTTCAACAGGCTTTAGAGAACGGTCGGGGATTCCTTACTATCACTCACCAACCGTTCGTTCAAAAATGTTCGCATGGGCCTATCCTTACGCTCCATCCAGACGGTATCATTTCCTTTCCGGAGTGGATAAATCAGTTTGCCACTGATTTAGAATACCTTCGGAGTTTACGTCAAGATGTCCAAGAAGTGAAGCAAGAACCCACCGTGGAGCAAGAACCCACCGTGGAACCAGAACCCATGGAATCCACCACTCCCATGGCTACCGTGAAGCAAGAACCCATGGCTTCCACCATGGCGACTGTGGAACCAGAACCCATGGCGACCGTGGAGCAAGAACCCACCATGGCGACCGTGAAGCAAGAACCCATGGAATCCACCATAGGTTCTGTTGCGGTAGGAACTCAGACCGACCTATATGAAAGCCCCCCGGAAGAGAACCCTGCACAAGTGTTTACGATGCGTACCATCAATCAGTTAAAATCAGGGGACTGGCTTCTTATCGAACCGAACCAGTTGCCCAAAAGAATTTGGGTGCAGCAAGGAAATGTACATGTAATGTATGAATCAAAAGAGTGAGCCCCTCTCAAAAGATTTCAAGAAAAATTTTTCTGGCTGAAACTCAGAGACAGCTAGGACTATGAAAAAAAAAAAAAAAAAAAAAAAAAAAAAAAAAAAAAAAAATTTTTTTTTTTTTTTTTTTTTTTTTTTTTTTTTTTTTTTTTTTTTTTTTTTTTTCATAGTCCTATAAAACTCAGCGGATCGCGAGCTCAGGCATCAGACGTTCTCTGACTACTGCTTTGCAAGTACATCCACTTGAGTACATACTATTCGTGTCAACTGCTTTGCAAGTACTTCTGATCCAGACGTTGCTTTCCCCTCCAGCCTGCTTTGCAAGTACATCCACTTGAGTGCATACTATTCGTGTCAATTTCCCCTCCAGCCTGCATTGCAAGTACATCCACTTGAGTGCATACTATTCGTGTCAATTACCCCTCCAGCCTGCTTTGCAAGTACTTCTGATCCAGAGGTTGCTTTCCCCTCCAGCCTGCTTTGCAAGTACATCCCGACGTTGGTCATCAGACAATCTTGGTGACTACACCACCCAATCTTGATAACCAGACATCGCACAGCACAATCTTGGTACCAGCACTACTCAATCTTGGTGCCTGCATAGCACAATCTTGGGACCAACACTACTCAATCTTGGTGCAAGCATAGCACAATCTTGGGTTTCATTCATCAGACCAACTCAAGCTTGGGACCAACTCAAGGCTACATTCTTTTGGACGGTTGCCAGACTTTTCGCTATAAAAGGAATGGCTTTCCGTGACTCGAAATCATTCCATGCCATGGATTTGTTCCCGAAAGACGTGTCCGATGTCGTCGAGCGTTTGTACGTGGATTTGGATTTGTGGGAGAAGGACATTCTTTCCAACCGGGTCACAGCGTTCATTTCCTACATGGAGAACTCGAAATATCAACGCATCTTTCACAAGGTGCTACCTGAGGACTGGCATCGGAATTACCTAGAAACATGCCTGAGGTGTTTGTCAGAGGCCAAGCATGTCAATTTTTTTGAGCCTGACGCCATCAAGTGGGAAAAGATTGCCAATCGTTTAATCAAAAGTCCGGACAGAATGCTAAAGAACTCGGATACCAGAATGGCCTTTCGTCTGGGCAACATGTTTTTAGTCAAGCATGGCTTCACCTTTGGACACTGGCAAGTACCAAAGGGACAGTACCACATCTACCAGACAAGCCATGCTCCTATGATTTGTTACCAGTTGCCAGAGTCCAGTGTCAATTCAAAAAGCCAACCGACCGTTTACCGACGCTCTTTTGCTGCCCATGATCAATTTTTGTACAAGAGGTACGTGTTTAAGCCACATACCATCTACTTTATCCCTCCTGGCATTCGTTATATGGTGATGGCTGCCCAAAAAACAGTGTTTTCCGTGGATGTGGTGGAAAACCCTGTTATGAACAGTGTGTCCTACAACTCTGATCGGTTGTTTCAGCAGTCTACGTACAATGTGCCTCCACCTACACCACGTCCTGAGGACCATTCTTCTTCAAGCCATTCTTCCTCTTCAAGCCATTCTTCTAAACACACGTCCCACTTTCGTATTCCCAAGCGGATGCCAGAGAAACCTATTCCCAAACTGATGCCAGAAGACCGCATTCGGATGTCAGAAGAGCCAAAGGAAACATTTCGTATTCCTAAACGCAAGTCGCATATTCAGCAGCTAGAGGAACCACCCAGAAAGCAGTGTGTGCCAGAGGTTCATGCGTCCTCCAGTGTGTCACAAGACCATGTGCCCCAAGTGCCCCAAGAACAGTTTCAAGTGCCCCAAGAACACTGTTTTGTATCCCAAGAACAGTTTCAAGTGCCCCAAGAACACTGTTTTGTATCCCAAGAACAGTTTCAAGTTCCCCAAGAACAGTGTTTTGTATCCCAAGAACAGTTTCAAGTTCCCCAAGAACATGTTCCCCATGTGCCCCAAGAACAGTTTCAAGTGCCCCATGTGCCAGTTCAGCAGTCCATGGAACAAATTCGTGTGCCCTGTGAACAATCCCCACATCCCAGTTTTGAACAACCAGCAGAATCACCGCAACCCACCTATGAACAATTACAACCAGTAACCGATGAGCAACTATTAACATACTTTACAACCCCTGAACTGTCCATGCCCGACCTCTTTCAAGACATTCCTGTATTTACAGAAGAACAATTTAATACCTTAGGGCTGGACGAATTTTTTGCAAGCGATATGCCTTTGGACTTGTCCCCAGCTGTACGATACCCCAAACCCAAAACAACCTACCTGTGTAAAGAACCCCTAGATCTGTCAGTAAAGCGTACCAATAATCTGTAACCATGTAAAACGCATATGTAAATAACTAGTATGTCAATAAACATGTATTGTTTTACCCATGTGTGTTTATTTTTTTTAAAAAAACATTTTCCAACCTTGCAGCCACTACATACCCACGTTGGCTTTAAAAAAGGCCTTTCACAAGGGCCGTTTTCCTTTTTTGAAATTTTTTTGAAAGGGTCACGGTGCTCCATTATTTTATCGGCCGACTGTAATGAAAAATAACATTAACCTTTAAATGTAGCGACACTCAGAAGTGATTTAAGGTGTATATATATTATACTATTATGAAAATGTATTAAACTACTTTGTATAAAGATATAAGTATTTTTATTAACAAATACTGCTATGCTTGGTCAACTTTTAACTTTGGAGGATCTTTCTTTTAAGTTAAATTTCTATTCTTGTTTCATAAAAAGAAAAGCCATTTTTTAAAAAAACATTTTGGAGTTCTCTTAATTTAATTTCATGAAAGTGTGTACATTTACAAGCACTATTTAAATCCAAATAAACAGTTTTGTGTACAATGTTTAATCATTACTTCACTTAATCTTACTTCCAAGTATAAAACTACATTGCAGAATATTCATTAAAAAAACAATACATTTTGGACCCTTGTTCAATCTTAGAGTTAGGAAGTATAAATTATTTCCTTACTAGTTAATATTTTTATCATAAGTTCAAAAATTATAAAATTTATAGTTGAATATGGGGGTATCTTACCACTGCTTGTTTTAGAATTGAGATGTTTTGTTCAAGTCTGCAGAAACATGTAAAAAGTGTATCTTAAAGCTTAAAAAATTATTCTACAATTTCATATTTACTACTTGGCATTCCTTTTCACAAATGGTAACAAACAAAAGTACATATTTTAATAATACTATTTCTAACAATAATGGTGCTTGTGCTTCTAGTAGTTTTTTTTATTAATTTCTAATTACTCTATATTATGACAGTTATTTATAAATTAACTATTATAAGATTTTACATTGATGGCCAAAAACTGAGTTGTTGCGCAGTTCCTGCAATTTAAATAGTATCTTTTTCCTTTTACACCTCCTAATAGTATATATAATAGCTTTTTTTAATCACTATTTTCCTACATGGATTTTAATTTTTCAAAGCAGGCTTTCACTAAAAATTTTCAAATAGTTTATTGTACTAAATACTGTCTAAGATATAATTTGACATCACAAACATTGCTAAACAATTATTTTGAATTATTGACATAGCATGTGTATTTTTCAAATCTTGTATATCTTCGCGGGAATCTTCACTAAGGTGTTCATTGTCTAAAAAAACATTTTCAAAAAGTTACAATTATGATATGCATAGTAAAATTTAAACAATTTTTCTTATACTTCCATTTGGTTTAAGTGTCCGTTGCCCCAGATTTATTCTTTGAAATATTTGCTATTATATTTTAGTAACATTAATTTACTAAATACTATATTAGTATTATATTTAGTAGACTTATTACTAAATACTTATATTTAGTAGCAAATTAATAGCAATTGACCTGGGTTTAGAGAATATCTTTGGCGAGGTCAACTACAGAGACTTATGGATTCTATCCGATAGCCGAAGTTCCATTCAACACCTCAAAAACTGGGCCCTCGTGGGAGACAAAACCAGTCTATCCATAATACGCAAAGTCAAGATCATATCCCGACTGCACAAAGTGCACTTTCAGTGGATCCCGTCACATGTAGACATCCACGGAAATGAATTGGCTGACACTCTTGCTAAGGAGGGACTAGAACACCCTGTCCTCTCTACTCAAGAACTCGCATATCAAGAGTTATACTCAAAGAAAATAGCTCAAAATAAAGCGAAATGGCATATACCTCCGTCTCACGGAATGGTATAAAGCCAAAAAGCCAGGACACTCCCTATCTCTTCCTTGTGATAGGCACACCAATACCCGTCTGTCCCGACTTGCTAGTGGTCACCTTAAAGGCCTCACATATTCTGGGGGAAGCAAAAATTTTCCTCTTTGCCCTAAATGCCAAAAAGAACAGGCATCACCTCAGCACATTTTGTACTGCCTTGGACTGGACTGGGAGGACATTTATAACTGTCCACAACTAGTGTCAGACTTCATTAATGTCAATGGCTTCACTGATATTGTCTGACTTCGTCAGACAAAAGGGAGATTAGAAACAACAACAGTAACATTAATCTGCTTATTTTCTTTTGAAGCACAGCAACAATTGTGTTAGTACATATTGGTTGGTCCACCTGATGGCTGTGTGGTCAACGCTCTGGCCTTGCATGCCAAAGGTACAAATCCTGGGTCGTTGTGGTTCGGAATCCACGTTAAGCTGTAGGTCCAGACTTGATTAGCCATCATTGTGCATAAAAATAGATCGTCGAGTGTACAAACTAACCTATATCGGTTGTCGGACTGTTTGGTAGTTTTTCATGTTTTCTCCAAATCGAAATATGCAAGAATGATCCTAGTAAAGCCCTTGCACCATAAAACATCAACAACCAATTCGAAACACAAATATGGGAAATTTTCCCCTTCATAGACTTACACGAAAGTATCTCCTTTTCACAGAAATAATGACTTGACAATGGTTCAATACAAAAGCCGTCCCCAAAAGCCCAAGGCAATTTCTAACCTGATCAATCAACTCTTTTGAAACAGTCGAAACAATTTCAAAAAGACAAATCTTTAAATGGGATAGAATTTTTTTTTAAATACATAGAATTGTAGTTTGCTAATGATTAATAAACACAATGTTCAAGTTGTATAAATTATTGGAGATTTATTTAATATTATATTTATTATTGAATTATTATGTGTCGTACTCCATGTTATGCAAATTTCATGGTTATTTCTGTAACCGTAATGGTTGTAAAAGGTATATATATACAGGATTGGATTGTGATGGTTATGAGGCTTCATACTTGTAAACTTATCTTATTAAATTGATTTTGTTCATGATTATGGGCTGGCTGTGTTATTTGTGGCATCCTGAGTTTATTTTGGTATGAAATGACCAGTATAAATATTAAAATATTTTCTTTGCACATAATTATGCATATCCACTCTTGAAGGAAAATTTCTGGCTATGCTCCAGATCAATTACATATAGAAGTAATAATAAGGAATGACATAACATTATCAAAAATTTAATGTAAAATTTAGTCTCATAAATGTATTTTTATTTACATTTTAAGACATTTTCAAAAGTTCTGTGTTCATAAAATTGAAACAAATTTAAAGACTAAATGTAATGCAACATTAATTAAATAACAGCTTTTTTAATGAGGTGGCCAACATATTAAAATTTGTTTCAAGTTAGTATTATAGAAAAGAAAACTTGGAATCAGCACTATCTGTACAGAAATAATGGGATTTGCGTTTAAAAAATTTCATTACTATTGGAATAAGTTTCAATATGAGCACAATAAGAATTCAGTTTTAGTAACAAGATTTCAAAATACAATAATACAATAAGCAATGTTATCGTATAAATTTACTTTCAAGAAAAGCCGAAGAAGTATCAAGTTTGTGTATATAAATAATAAAAAAACATGTTAAACAAAGTAAATTTTATTGAAACCAATTTTCCCTTCAAAACTCGTGCAAATCCAAAAAATTGAGAAAAAAACAATAACTAATATAATAATTTCCACGCCAAATCAAAATATTCGAAAAACCTACACATTTACAAGTCCAAACCCAAAACAAAGTATTTTCAGTGGGAAGGGAGGGGGGAAACACCAGCTCGAACGGAATAAACCGAAAGTTAACCAGCTTCTACCTTCGTTAAGAAAGTTCGATAACCAACTTAACTAGTTAAAAAAAATCGACTTTACGAACGGACAGTTACAAAACCAGTTAAGATTACGAACGCTTAGTTACACGGTTTTGCCTCAGGCTACATAACTCACTTTTTCAGTTCGACTTTACGAACCCAGCCTAACTGTTTCTTAAAACTCTTTACGCTCACTGAATTTACAACATTGCTGGCAAATCATTCCAATCATTGATTATCCTATTGTAAAAATAGTCGTCAAATCTTGATTGACTATATATTCATAGCCTGAGAGAAGCGCGAGTTAAAACATGAGCAGAAAAAATCATGTAGTATATTGGTTTGATTTTTAATTCATATCTTACATATGTTCGTTCATTTATTATGTACATAAATTAAATAGCTGTGTTACTTTTGGACGCCAGCATTAGTCTTTTGTTTATTGCACTTATGATAAACAACACATAAAATATTCTTTGTCATTTTTAATTTTTTTTTCTATTTAACTTTGAATAAAGGATGGGCAATCGCTCCCTCCACCCCTCGTTGTATCTACCATTACTAAAAAAAACACAGAAGACTGTTTTCAACTTCAAATAGTGAAATCAGTGAAATTCATTGAAAATGCATAAGTCCCATTTTAACATAAAGCGACAGAGTTCTATTATGTAGGGTGGTTTGGGATACGATAAGTGATTTTTCTTTCGTTTAGTTTATAATTTTTAAACTTTGATAAATTGTTTTAATTTTTATAGCATTTTGAGTCGCCTCTTTTCCTCCAAATGGGATTCAAATGCGATTGGCTGTACACTTCGTACTTATCTCATGTGATAGTCAAGGAGTTTGACGTTATGCATATACGCTCATATTTCTCAAAAACATTTGAACACAAAGCACTTACACTTCAATATAACACCTCCGTCTTGTTTTGGTTGGTCCTAGTATTCGTTTTGTTTTTTGTCAATCGTCTGTTCAGAATTTAAAAATACTGTACATTAAAACAGACGTGGCCTTTATGTGATAAGGGAAAGCATATTATAGTTTTAAGAGAAATGGGAAAACAATGAGTTTGATCTGAGTAATTGTTCACCAAACTAACTGAAGACATGGATGAACTGCCTACTTCTTTTGACATTATAGTTGTCGGCACAGGTTATATTTAATTTCCTTTAAATTTTCTCCTTTTAATTTTTCTGTTCTTTTTGTATATTTTTATTTTGGGAATGTTTTAAGTGTTCCAATGTTTTCCACAAAATAATCATCGGAATTAGTTTGCGTTTAATAGAAACTCCTGCTAGAATTCTGTTCTAGATATTTGAGAATACGTCACAGACGTGCTGTTTGGCAACTTTATTTGCTTCTAAAATAAAACAACTGAAATTTAATTATGGTTATTATAAAACAGTTGAGACAGTGCTATAAAAGGGTTACAATTTGAAAATTTTTATCTTTCAAGTAAAGCGAAGGAAATTTCTTCGAAATCCCCAGGTCCCTATAGGCTATTTGTACCGATGTTACTTGCTGTACACCTTAACTACTTGATAAGAAAAATGTCCTCCCTACAAATAACTCATCTTGCTCATGGTGAAGGGAATTTTAAGACCTAATCTATATCCATTTATTGTCTTTTTTTATGTCCGATTATGATAAGGCGAGATAAATCGCCAGCTGGTTTTCTGTATTCGAAATGTAAAAGCATGAAATATTTATGGAGCCATTTCCATATCTATCTGCTTTTCTGCCTGTCTGAAACTTAAAAAGTTGAGTAGTCCGAGGATATATCTGTCTTAGTTAGTCAAGTTTTTACAACTGCACATGATGAATAAATATGTGTGATAGATTAATAAGAACACAGAGTTGAGGAAAGCTGTTCCTGTCTTTCAATGCTAAATATCATTGCTGAGTACACTAGGAATAATTTCTGCTAATAAATCTGTGTTTTTAGGGTCTGGTGGTTGATTAGCCTTTGTCAGAGCACATTTTTTTTGTGTATTTTTGAAAAAATAAAGAGCACCACATGAAGTTGTACATTTTTCACTTTTACAAACACATGTTAAAAATCGTAACAATTTTTAAAGGAGAAGATTAATTTTTTTCCTGTAATTTTTAGCCGATGGTCATATCTTAAAATTGCAATTTTTTTTCCAAGTAGCAGAACGATTTCCGCATGCCAAAATTGCAATTAAAGAAATTTGTGATAGAATGAAAGATGTTCAAAAAGGGCACAAATAAAATTTCTTCTTAGAAAACTTTAAACTCAAATACAAATTTTAAGACCAACAACAGGCTCGAGGCCCAACAGGGTTGGTCGAGTAAATATATATACACACATATGTAGAAATAAAAAAATAATTTGCATACAATAGTTACACAGAATAGCTACAGGATCATGCACACACTATACAATAGTTAAGTGATATTAAAATACTGAAATGTTCATACCAAATGTTACACTCTTACTTCTGCTGGAATGAGACAGAAAAAATACTACAATTAACAACCATCTGCTTTTAGTAAAATTTTCCAACAAAAGTCAGCAGTACAAAAAATAGCAATTTACAACATTGTAAAATTAAAATAAATATTTTCCTAAGTTTTTTATTACTTAATCCAATTCCAAAACTTTCTAAAATGAAAATGTTGTAGTATTTGGAGAAAAAAATAGTTTAGGCTCGCCGTGTGGCAGTTTTTTCATAAAATGGCTGCAAAGACGTTTCTTTTTTAAAGAAAAATACCTCCTTTCTAAAAATGACAAGAATGAGCACTGAATTGTGTTTCTAAATAATTTTCTCTGTAGGTTTTTACTTCTTCTATCTTACAGTTTAATTGTGATGTTTTTTTGTTTTTTTACTTTTTCCATCTTACAGTCTAATGAGAAACTTGCACAAGTGAGGAAAATGAATAGTTTTTGTATTTTCTAGTGTTATCCAACAAATATATTTGAGCAGTGTAATTATTTTTTATCTTTATGCTTTCAATTAATCAAAAATCGAGTTTGAAACTAGCCGAAATCAAAGCAAAAGTCATGTGACCAAAAACGCATAAAAAAACCGTGATGTGGTTACGCAGAGATAAAGACGCAAAAAGAAGGAGAAAACTCCCTCATTCCTAGTCTAAAACAGGTTTTAGACTAGTTCATTATCTGCACATTGATGTTTCACGCAAAAGTGGCTTTTTCACGCCAAAACGCAAAGTGAAAAAGCAAATATTTTTTTAACTATCTATCCGAGCTCAAATTTTGAAAGAATGGTATCGTTTTTCATGATTTTTTCTCTACTTTTATTTAAAAGTAAAACAAAAAAACGTGAAAGTTCCTCATTGTAATTTTTGTTGTTGTTGCACTCTTAGCATTTTTATAAACATTTTATAATATTACTTAAATCTTTCTAGGAATGCCGGAATGTATTATTGCTGCAGCTGCAGCAAGAGTTGGAAAAAAGGTTCTACACATGGACAGGTAGCACTGAGTTGCTGCATAGATATGATTATAATGTCACTCAAAATTAATTTTTTTATATTCTCTTAAATATATAGCCTATGTATAATATCAGTTCTTAATTTATTTTGTGTTTTGGAAGTGTAATTTTTATAAATCTGAAAATCATGTATTGTAGATTTTATACATGTCAATAATAAAACTTTCATACTTTTTCTTTGTTTCCTTCTATTTCAGAAATGGTTACTATGGAGGTGACTGGGCAAGTTTCAGTTATGATAAGTTTATGGAATGGATGAATGAAGTGCAGGTACACCAATATTTCTTAATTATTTTTCATTGAGATTATTTCAATTTTAATGGCTCTTAAGAATCATAGAACAGGCCATATTGCCATATTATCAAACATTCTTTTAAGTATTATTTTTATTTTTTGTTCAATAATTGCTTTAACAAATTATCTAAAATAACTCTCAACTATTATAGTTCCAAAATATTCTAGAAAGTTCTAATTGCTGCATTAGAATTAGAATTTTTTTAAATTTTTCTATTCAAAGTAGTGAATGGTACAGCCATTTTTTATATTACAAGTCTTTTTATTGCATCACAAGATTGCATAATAAAACTTTTCATTGTATTAAAAGTTTTTTATTGCATTAAATTTTTTGATACTTTTGTAATAAAGGGGGCCTTTGGCAATATATAAAATATGGGTAAAACTTCCAAGTATGATAGGAATTCTGTAACAAAGGGATTTTTGCCAATAAATGGCAGCAGCCACTATTTTTTAATAACAAGTGAACTGCCTATGGTTACCATAATTTGGCGTGGTTTTATGTAAACAATTCTTGGCACAGAATCGATACTGTACTTGGATATTACCAAAAGTCCCCCTCTAATGGAAAAGTTCCAATTTTTAAAAAAAAAATTAATTGAATAAAAGATTTTAAATGCATAATTCTTTGCTTACAACTTATGCTTAAGACAATATCCTATATTAGCAGTTCCCATCCTTTTTAGTTGTGCGGACCACCTATTTGTAAACAAAGACTTTCGAGGCCCACTAAGTAACAGAATATGTGAGTGCGGGCTTCAGTAATTAGTAAAACATACTGAACAAGAAGGATAAAACAAACATTTTTTAAAGATAGGAACTTCATTGTATTGACTTTGGATGTTAGAGCATAAATTCACGTTAATTTTTAATATATAAATTTTTAAACGTAGTTTGCTGTGCATTTTGCTGATAGAAATGTTTTCGATATCAGCGCTGTGTTAATAAATATAAAAATTGACAATGCATATAAAGGATTTTTTAAAAACTCTCTTTTTATGGGTTATATGTTATTCAGAATTGAATCTGTAAAGTGCTATCTATGGTGTGTGAGATATCTTGAGCATATATAAATTAGTTTTGCATTATTTTTTATTTTTAGCAAACTTCTAATGCATCTACTGAAGTTTCATCTGAAATGTTATCAACCCTGTCTTCTTTCCTGGAAGAAGGAGAAAACTTAGTTGTATGTCCCACTGGACCTAAAACCATATTAAACTTGAGTTTTAAGGCATATGTAAAGTGAGTTTCATTGGACAGTCAAAATATATAATATTTAATGTTATTTAATTTATTTCCTTAGGATTAAAATGTGATCAAAAGCAGTTTAAACTTTAAAATATTTTAAATATAATATATAAAATCATTAAAAATTGAATGTTTTAACTTAAATTTGCCGCGTTTCTTTTAAATTAGAATGTTGGAACCTTTTACAGAAGAGTTAAGGGGAGTTGGTACCCTAAAATTTATAAAAAAATTATTTTAAGCTTACTATAGTTTATTAAAATTTAAATTTTTCCCTTTAAAATGATACCTCATTTGTAATAATACTTCTCTTAGAAGTATTTTTAATAATTTTTTGAAGATAAAATTATGAACTATTAGTGTAAATAAGCTTTTCTTTAAAATGCATATATCTCAAAACAACATTTTTCATTACTCATGTACCTTTTTCTCAGAAAATACTTGATATAAAAACCTAATTCTTTTTTCATCTCATTTAGCAGACACTTGTTATTCTACTGAAGTTGGGTTTTAATTATAATACATTTACTTTTTTTTTTAAATGAATTATCGTGTAAGTCGCTCAAATTTATTAAAAATCACAAGTTTTTTTTTTTGACGTAATAAGCCAAAACAAAAAATATTTTTAAAATAACACTTCAGTATATACAGATACATAAAATGAATATGTGATAAAAATTTTAGGTAGACAGCTTGAGCAGTTTCTGAGAAAAATGCATTTTAAAGAAAACGTTATTTACACTTATAGTTGAAAAATTTTTCTTCCAAAAATTATTAAAAATACTTCTATATTGGGTATTATTACAAATGAGGTATAATTTTAAAGGGAAAAAGTCAAATTTTAATTAACAACACTAAACTCAAAATTGATTTATTATACATTTTTGGGTATAGTATTGTTGTACTTAATTAGTTTAAGTTCATATTTGTGCTTTATATGAATCAAAGTAGTTCACTGTATAAATTTTGTACATTGGCTATAAAAATAACTTTTTATGTATTTCTTTCTCATTCTTGACTTTTTATTAGAGAATTTCCTGAACCTGAAGCTGCTTTGTCAAGTGTGGAAAATTCTGGGAATGTTGAACTTCCAACACAAGAGAGTAGTGCCGCTACTGATGTTCAAGAAAACGAAGCAGCTTTGCCCTCTTCAAACTTAAGAAGTGATAGTAAGTTGAATGGCAGCAATTTTGAGATTAGTTAATAATACAGAGTGGAACCTGGAAATCAGGGAAATGTCAGGAAGTTTTCTGATTCTGGAAAAAATCGATGAAATGTCGGGGAATACTTTTAAATTTCACGAAAATTATGGAAATTTTCTGTTATTGTTTTGAAGGTATGTTTTCCTGTTCATCCATATTTTTGCATCATTTACACCAAGAATTGTGGTGGTAATCATTAGAAGTGTAATGTTATGAAATAATTTTAAGTTTTCATTACCATCAGAACTATCTTAAAGAAAAATATGCGTGCATATACATGTTTTATTTGATCAGGGTGTCTGCACATTTGGAAAAATTGGGTATCTAAAAAAAAGTTTGCAATAAAATTATGAAATTTTTTAGAAGACTATCAGTGAAATCAGGGAACTTTTTTTCCTGAATTTGGTGGCCACTTTGTAGCATTGTCCAGTCTTTGATTCCTGAGAGAGGATGCGTCACTGAAAACAGATGCTCACTTAGCACTTCTGAGCACCACGAAGAAACTTTCGATGATAATGAATGTCTTGAATTTTCAACAGGCATTTTTATTTGATCATTGAAGGAAGGTTCTTGCTTAAAATGGAAGTTTGTGCTCTCTTTAATATTTAGGTGGTTCCAGTGTCAAGAAACCTAGATGATGAGGTGAATTTGTAATATAGAATCTGCATACCAATTGTGATTTGCCAGTCTTATTTTCTTTTTGAAGAAAAATTTAATTGTGAAACAAATATATATATATATTAATATCATTACTGCTAACACATCTGAACTATTGCAATTTTTGTATGTCCCGTATGGGAGAAATCCTGGAAAATTCCTACCATGCATACCAGGGTTCTCACGGTCCTTGAAAGTCCTTGAATTTTTTTTGATGAAATTTGGTCCTTGAAAGTCCTTGATAAAAGGATACAGTCCTTGAATTTTTAAAAAGTATGTAATTTTATGGTAATTAAAGTATGTAATTTTATCCTGCAGGGTGTCCACAGATGGGGAAAAGTTAGGGAATTCAGTATTTCGGGAATTCTCAGGGATTTTGTCCGAAACTAAACTGAGTCTTTTAATTTTGATAATTGAAGATACACTGCTAGCAAAAATACCAAAAACAATTTGTAAACAAATTACAAAAAGTTTTAAAAACAAAAAATGGTAGAAATTGATTCGTAAAATTGATTGATGAAATATTGCTGATGGAATGACTACCCCTCATTTTCCTCTTATGTTATAGCCTCTATCAGCATTATTTACGTTGGTACCTGGTCATTTTTTTTAACGTTACGGTGATGAAAGGGTCGATATTTTCGTGATTATTAAAGAGCGCTATGGCCGCGAATTACGTTCTTGCGTGCTGCTCATTTTCATGGTGATCAAAGATTGCACCTGTTAGCCATGGTACAGTTCTTCTGAAACGTATTTCAGCTCTTTTTTGGCTGAAATTTCGATTATTCCCGAGACCGATACAAACCTGCATTACAATATTGTCACGTATAACGAACTGTAAACAAGAAATACAACGTTGGTGCTATGTCTCGTAAGTATTTATTAGAAAGAATTCTAGAACAACATTCAGTAACAGAAGAAACTCTCCTCTGCCCCACTCAACTCGAGTGACTCTTTTATAAAGCCAGATCGAATGTTCCAGAACATTCACCGGAAACAAGTAAAGTTGGATTTGCATAGAAGCACTAATACATCCATCCGGAAACAAGTCGTACCAGAAATGATAGAACGTTCTAGAAGGTTCTTCTGGAACAAGAAATAAATAGAAATTAAACTTTAGTAAAGTTGGTGCCGGTGGTATTCGAACCCCCGACCTATCGATCACCATCCTCATGCGCTACCTCTCGGCTATAATGCCACATGTATAAATAACCAAAATGCGGCATTGCTCCCTTCTTAGGAGAACAGCGTCCCGCTGTTACGGTAATCTATCGGCTATAATTTGTCTTTTCCGAGCTCTCATCATCGGTCCAGTGTATGCGGCTGGTATTTCGTCAGTGAAAGTATCCTCATTTCTTCCTCGGTGAACATGGTCCTCTTCAAAGTCAGTAGGATGGTTTCTTAATAATTCATCTTGAGTCTCAGGATCGTGATAAGGTTTCATTCGAAGGACATGCACGGTGTCGATTAGTTTGCATCTTCTTGACGTTGGATCGAAATCTTGTACCTCGTAGGTGACATCTGACAACCTTCGGTTCACCTGGTACGGACCGAAGTACTTCTTGAGAAGTTTTTCCGACAAGCCCACTTTACGTACCGGTGTATAGACCCTCACGAGATCACCTGATTCATAGTGCACTGGCCTGTGCTTTGAATCGTATCTTTGCCGATCCTTTTCTTGAGCCTCCGATATTCAAAGTCTGGTATGATGCCTAGATTCTTCGGCTTGCGTTAGCAATCGAATAACATAATCACCTCCTTGGTTGTCGTCGCAGTAAGGGAACATCGTGTCAAGTGTGGTTTCAGCTTCTCGGCCGTGTAGGAGATAGAAAGGCGTGAAGCCGGTTGTTTCTTGTTTAGCCGTATTGTAGGCAAATGTTACAAAGGGTAGTATCTCGTCCCACTTCTTATGTTCAACGTCCACATACATCGAGAGCATGTCAGTCAATGTTTTATTAAAACGTTCAGTAAGTCCATTAGTCTGTAGATGATACGCTGTCGTCATTCTATGGGTAATACTGCACAGACGATTGATCTCTTGGACAAGTTTCGATTGAAATACTTGTCCGCGATCCGTTATTATAACTCTCGGGGCGCCATGTTTTAGAAGTATTTCTTCGACTATAAATTTTGCAACTTCAGGTGCTTCTGCGGTTGGAAAAGCTCGTGTAACTGCATACCTAGTTAAGTAATCAGTGCAGACTATAATCCATTTATTTCCTTGAACTGATTTAGGAAATCTCCCCAGAAGGTCTATTCCAATGCGGTGGTAAGGTTCCGTGGTGGGAGGAATGGGTCTTAGCTGACCTGGGGGTTTCATAGGAATTGGCTTTCTTCTCTGGCATTCTCGGCAGTGCATGATGTATCGTCGAACATTCCGGTACAACCCTGGCCAATAGAATCACTTCCGTATTCTGTCATAGGTTTTAGCAAAGCCCAAGTGTCCCGCTGTTGGTGCGTCATGGAAGTGATTTAAAATTTCCAATCTTAATTGCCTTGGGATAACTGGTAACCATTTTTTTCCGGTAGGATCGAAATTCTTTTTACAAAGTACACCTTTAATGAGTTCGTATCCCCTTTTAAGTGGTTCTGTTGTTCCATAGGCACGAATTATTTTGACAAAATCCTCGTCGTTCCTTTGTTCTTCTGCTATTGTAGTCAGAGAGGTGATAGAATAATCCGCTTCCAACGTCGTAGTAACTGCGGCAATTGGGTTTCTTGACAAACTATCAGCATCTTTATGCTTCCTCCCACTTTTGTATACGATTGAGATATCGTATTCCTGAAGCCGAAGAGCCCATCTCGCAAGTCTACCAGAAGGATCTTTTAGCCCAGTCAGCCAGCATAGAGAGTGATGATCCGTGACAATAGTAAAAGGCTTACCAAACAAATAAGGACGGAATTTATTTATGGCCCAGACGGCAGCAAGACATTCTCTTTCCGTAGTAGAGTAGTTCCTTTCGGCCTTTGAAAGTCCTTGAAGCGTAAGCTATAACTTTCTCCTCCCCCTTTTGTATTTGGACGAGTACAGCTCCAATTCCGTAACCGCTAGCGTCGGTATGCAGCTCCGCAGGTGAATTCTCATCGAACAAACCTAAAACAGGATTTGAAGTCAAAGCTTTCTTCAATTTGCAGAAAGATTCTTCTTGACTTTTGGTCCATGTAAATTTAACATCACCTTTTAGTAATGCCTGCAGGGGTTGGGCCTGATGACAGAAATCTTTGATAAATCGTCGATAATAAGAACATAATCCTAGAAAGCTTTTTACATCGTGAGTGTTCTTGGGCACAGGAAAGTTATTTATGGCTGTTAGTTTTACAGGATCGGGTCTAACTCCTTCGCTTGATACGAGATGGCCTAAGATCTTGATTTGTGCGAGAGGTACCGGGATCGATACCCGGCGCCTCCACCAAACTGTCACGTATAACGAACTGTACACAAGAAATACAACGTTGGTGCTATGTCTCGTAAGTATTTATTAGAAAGAATTCTAGAGCAACGTTCAGTAACAGAAGAAACTATCCTCTGCCCCACTCAACTCGAGTGACTCTTTTATAAAGCCAGATCGAATGTTCCAGAACATTCACCGGAAACAAGTAAAGTTGGATTTGCATAGAAGCACTAATACATCCATCCGGAAACAAGTCGTACCGGAAATGATAGAACGTTCTAGAAGGTTCTTCTGGAACAAGAAATAAATAGAAATTAAACTTTAGTAAAGTGGGTGGCGGTGTTATTCGAACCACCGACCTATCGATCACCAGCCTCATGCACTACCTCTCGGCTATAATGCCACGTGTATAAATAACCAAAATGCGGCATTATTATTGGGTTTACTTGCTTGTCTGACAACCAGTGAACCTGCATACGTTCAGAATTCCCCAAACTTCTGATGTATTGACCACTTTTCTTGCAGATTACCAGCATCTATCTCTTATTTATGTTGGTGTGTAGTGGCTAGTTTCGTCAAACTTTACGCTGGTGTTAATGCGTTTATTGCCGAGATTTACGTTGCTAAGACGGGAGCTATCACCGAGATTTACATAGTTGTGATGTTCATTTTTGTCCCTATTAGTCACTATCCCAATGGTTTGAACCTCAAAAGTTGTCGCTATCGGTGAGATTTGCGGTTGTGATTGTCAATTTCATAGATTGTGACGTCGATATAATTGACTCTGTTTCAGAGATACCAACGATATATTGGGTACTAACGTTGATATTTAAGTTGGTGTGATGGTCATTTTTGCTGATTGTTGCCTTAATGCAGGTATGTGATTTCTTCCGCCAATCTGCGGAAAGAATCAAAGAAGGAAGGATTTTTATTTATTTCATATTTGTCCGCTTTTTTGAATTTTTCTTATTTTTCTGCTTATCAAAGTTTTCCTACAATTTTTCCGTTGATCTCGCAGAGATTAAAATTTACTGACAATCATGGAATCTGCATACGTTCAGACTTCCCCTATTACTATTCTCCCCCTCATTTTTCTGCAATGTTTTAGCCTCTATCGGAATTATTTACGTTGGCATGTGATAGCCATTTTGCTGAGCGTTATGCTGATGAAATGGCCATTATTCCTGTGAATAATGCCATTATTACGTTGCTGTATGATGCTCATTTTCGCAGGCCTTACTCCGATATAATAGTTACTGACGTTATTGTAGAGATTTGCACTTGTCGGACATAGTACAGTTCAGCTAAAGCGCGGTTTCAACTCTTTCTTTTAATTGAAATTTCTATCATTCCTGAGATCGATACAAATCTGCATTACGATTTTGGTGGGCTTGCCTTAAAGTTTGACAATCATGGAACCTGCTTACTGTGCATTTTGCTTGCACCGATATGGCAAATTTTGCCAATTGTTGGTTTAATGTATTTGCTGAGATTTGCACCGGTATGGTGGCCGTTATACCTATATTTACATTGGAGTAGTTGTAATTTTCACTTAGGTTTAAGCCGTTTTAATAGTAGCTATTGGCAAGATTTGCAATGTCATTTTAGTTTCATTCGCCTGGGCTTCCGCTGATGTGAAAGCTGCTATGTCCGTGATTAATGTGTGTGTGAGGATTGTTTTCTCCTTTTGGTTTGAGTCAATGCTGAATGATTAGAATTTTAATTTAATTTTGAGCCAGAAATGAATCCCAATTTTCAAATTTTACTGTGTATCCTTATTTAAAATTATAATCTTAACTGCTATTGAATGTAAAGTTGTTTATTTTAACATGAAATACAATTTTACATTTTAACTATAGATGTAAGTAATAGTTTAAAAGTTAAAGCAATTTTTTTTATTTTTAATTGTTTAAAATTGATTGTATTATGAAATTTTTTAATTTTGTAAAAATTTTGCCTGGGTACTGTACATAAACAGTGGCAACAGCTGAACTTAAGCAAAAAAGAATATTGCAAGTGATTAAATTGAACAATTTGGACAACGAAATTATGCAAACTGAAAATGGTGCAACTCCCCTAATTCCATCTATAATTGAAGGCAGTTTTTTTTAAATACACAAATTGATGTATAATATTTTTACCAATTTTATTTGAGGCATAAAACATAAAAAATTCACATTGCAAAATGTTTTTAAAGTAATTATTGATTTTATAAATTTTTACTAAAATTATAAGTTTTCAGAAAATGAAAATAGTTAATATATAGAGTATTTTGTTGAATGTTTCATCCATTTTGACATGATTTGTAGTTTGTCTTTCCTTTTAAAATTTTATTTAGCAAACAACTTTTTAAATCTGAAATTCTATACTAGTGTCCTCTTTTCTTGAGATTAGACTGTAATGAAAAAAAAAAGGGATTTTAAAGTATAATTACACATGCACAGTACAGGTACACTATACATACACTGCATTGCACGGAGCAATTTGCTGTTTGTGCCATAAAGATGTAAAGATAAACAGTACATGATTCATAATTATTTTTATGATGATTTTTTTAATGTTCTTTTATTTGAAAGTTATAGTATATGTATATTTTGTTAATGACTTATTTATAATCAGGGAAAAAATTGGATGTTACGGGGAAATATCAAGGGATTTCAAAATAATTTTTTTGCGGACACTCTGTTACAAAAAAGCTCCTTGAATTTTCTTAAAAAGGTCCTTGAAAGTCCTTGAATTTTTTTCTTCAATAAGAGTGGGAACCCTGCATACCAGAAATACTATCAAAAATTTTTTTTTTTCCTTATTGTACTTATTAAATTTTATTTAGTCTTTTGGCTTAATTTTCTGTTACATATGCTGTGTTATACAATTTTACTAGTTGAATACTTGTGCTTCGCCATGGAGGTTTAAGGTGATGGCTTTTTAAAGGTGGCTAGTCGGAATACCACCTTCTGCCTTTCTTTCTTCATTCTGCCTTTCCTGGGAATAATCTTGCCAGCACCTATGTCAGTGAATGAGAGCTTTGACTTTTGTATCAAGAGATGAATGTCCACACATTCAACCAACACTTCCGTTTTATTGAAAAACAATATTTCTATGTCAACACTATAGGCCATCACACTTGTTGATGTGAGAGAGTGTTTTCAATCACCATTATTGCAGAAGTGAGCCATCTTTGTAGCCTTTCACAAACATTAAAGAGTCAAATTGATGTAGTTGATTCATTTTCAGAAAAAATGGAATTTCCGAAAAGTAGAATGCTTTTCTAGCATGCAAATGGTCTCGGGTTTGATTCTCTGCATGCTTACTCTACAATCTTATTTCGAAAATAGACACAACAGTAATTGTCACAGATAGTCTCTTTGGTAGGCTGCATGGGGGGATATTTTCAGATTTTCTCTCATCCCAGACACAAAGTGCAGTTTTACCTTCAAAAGACCTTCCAGAATACATTTCCTCACCATGAAACTCGGATTACATTCAGTAATTCAGGTGTTGTTTTAATAATGGTATAGAGCGGTATAAGTCTAATATAACTCGTACTTATTTTAAAACTTGATTCATTAATGTAAATATTCACATTTTAATGTTCAGAAAAAATTAAATTTTTAGGTGATGCTTCAGATCAAGTTGAGGGGGGAGACAGTATTACCACAAATGAACCTTCCACTTCCTCGGACGAGTCCGGTCCTGAGGCAGCTTCTACAGTTCCGCCAACTGAGCCACTTCCACAGGAGTGGACGCTCAGTAGTTTCATAGAGAACCGCCGAAAGTTCAATATCGACTTAGCGCCTAAGGTGACTTTCTAACTTTATTGTATCTCATGGTTTGTTTCTTAATGTAAAAACTTGCTTGACTTAATGGGGATTTGTATGTTATAGTAGAAAAAAGTACTTGTTCTTAAATAATTTGTATTTTGAGTTACTTATGGACTTTGATATGAAAAAAATGACAAGCTACTGATTCATTATTCTTTGAACTATGTGAAAATCATGTTTCATTTTAGTTCTCTTATATTGAATGTCACTTTTTTTTTTCTATTACTATTCAATTAAATTTTATTAGAGTTCCCTAAAATCGTCACATTTTTCAAACTCAGTAAGACAAATCCAATGGTATACTTAGCTAAATTTTTAGAATATTGCTTTTTTTGCTTATTTTTTTTCATACTGCCATTCATAAAATATTAGCACAACACTTTTCTTTATTCAAATTGACGAAAAAAGATATTTAAATGATTTCTTATGTTTCAGCTCAATTTAAAATATTTTAAAGTTCCTTGTATTACCCAGTGTTGGAATTATTTAATAAATAATCAATATAATTATTGTGTTGTATTAGGATAATTCTCTGTATGATACACAGGATATTTTGAGCTCTTTTTGCTGTTCATAAACTAATTATATTTGCAAATCTCTGATGAAACTAGTTATGTTTTAGTTTTACATAATATTAACTGGTGGCAAACTTGTATGCAAGAAATAAATATTTTAACTAGGTCAAACATGCATTTATAAGTATCTGACGTATGGAACTCGGAGGTGCCCCTTGCGTCTGATGTTATAAATATAAATTTGGCCTAGTTAAAATATTTATTTTTTCAAATAACTTTGCAACCGGCTAATATTATAAAAAACAAAAACGTAATAAATAGATTCGTTATAATTTTGCAATTCTAATCTGTTTCTGACTAGGAAATGAACCTAAATGTCTTAAATTATCCTGAGAATGACTCATTACGTACATGCAATTCTCTCACTGCAATAATTTTTTGATTAAAAATCTGTTATGTTGGCCAATTTACCTGACAAATAGTTCTAAACAGATAGTTTACTCTGGCTATGAATCAATTTACAGTCAGTCAGTCTTTAGTGAGTCTGTTTATTTTACGTAATTTAAAGGATGTGTGGCGGCGCGAGCTTATTGGTATGACATTTTGAACTCCATCGGCGTGAGATGAGATGATGTTTCGTGCGTTGCATAGCGACGGAAAAAATAACTTTCCTGGCGAGCAGTTTTATTTTTATTACTTGTGTTCCATGAATATTTTCTTAGCATGTTGTATCGTTGGTGTTTATTTAGTTAATTAAAGTCTAATAAATTTATGTTAAACTAAAATGGAGTCAGATTATTAAACCAAGGATCACAACATCGATAAAGTGGTGATTTTTACGGACTCTGAACTTTCATGAGTAACCTTATTGCGAATACCGGCTGGACTGGAAAGTTTCATGGAATGTAATAAGAAGTGCAAGCACCAATGTGAAAGTAAAGTGGCCTGAATGGTTTATTTTTGAAGATTGTGGCAATCCGATCTTTTCGAATTTGGATGTTGCTAGTCAATACACCACCTCCGAAGAATTAATAAAGAACTTCACAACTTGGTGAGTGATGAATTAGATCCTGCTCGGTGATCATTTTCGTACGTTATTTTGTAAGAATTTTCTTGGGCTTTCGTATATAAATATGTCACATGAGGGTGATCAGGATACATTTTCGTTACCTTCCACAATGGTGGTGGCTAGAGTTGCATTTCGTCCGCCCCATTTTGGGAAAATAACCCAGAATTATGGTTTGGCCAACTCGAGTCACAGTTTCACATTTCTGGTATCACTGCAGATGCCACAAAATTTCATTCTGTGGTTACAGCCTTAAATGCAAGTGTACTTTCTTGTGCAACCGATTTAGTTCGCACACCCCCCACTGAAAATATGTACATAACTTTAAAATCGCGAATTTTAAGCAATTTTGTGCAATCTGATTCTTTTCGCCTCAAGCAACTTTTGCAAGATTTAACCCTTGGCGATAAAAGGCCTTAGCAGCTACTTCTCGAGATGCGGAATTTGGCCTATGGGAAAATTACTGACGAAGTCTTGAAATCTTTGTGTCTTCAACGCCTGCCTGTTTCTATGCAACAGATTTTATCTGTAAGCAGTGAAACTTTAGATGGGCTGTCAAAAATAGCCGACAAGGTCAATGAAGTATCAGGTTGCACACTTGCGGTTTCTAGTGTATCATCAGGACATGAAAAGACATGAAAAGACTACGGGATGAAGTAGCAGCACTTCGCGCTGATATGAAAAATTTGTTAAATGGCTCTAAACAGCGCTTTCAAAGTCGTAATAGAAATAGAACAACCACCCGTAGTAGAGAGGGGTCATGCAATGTTTTATGCTGGTACCACAAACGTTTCGGAGATAAAGCCCGTGATTGCATTAAACCATGTGAGTTTACGGAAAACAATTAAGCGCGTCTGTTTTAACGGCGGCAGATTGCAGCTTACTTTCCAGTCGTCTGTTTGTTATTGACAAAAATTCAGGCTTTCGTTTTTTGGTCGATTGTGGTGCTGCAATAAGCTGCATTCCCGAAGGACTTGTGAAAGAAAGCACACCTTTGGAACTTTTTCTTTACGCGGCTAACGACAGTAAAATTCGCACTTACGGTACTAAGAAGTATAACTTAGATATCGGGTTGCGTCGAGTATTTACACGAGTTTTTTGGATAGCTGATGTTTCGCATCCGATTTTGGGCGCAGATTTTTTGGAGAGTTTTGGTCTTGTGGTAGACGTTAAAAATAGACAGCTTGTTGATGGCCTAACTAAGCTTAATGCCAAAGCCACAATTTGTCCTGGTCCCACATTAGGATTAACTCTAATTTCAGAGGCATCCCCGTACCATAAAATTCTGGCCAAATATCCCCAACTTGTTAACTTGAATTTAAGTAATGAGAGAATGACTCATTCTGTCATTCATTGTATAGAGACAAAAGGTCCACCTGTATATTCTAAAGCTAGGCGCTTATCGCCAGAAAAACTTAAAATCGTCAAAAAAGAATTTGAAAAACTAAATCAAAAAGGAATAATTAGACCTTCTAGTAGTCCTTACGCAAGCCCAATACATCTTGTACCAAAGAAAAATAATACTTGGCGAATTGTAAGTGATTTTCGGCGGTTAAATTTCCAAACTATCCCGGATAGATATCCCCTTCCTCGCATTCAAGATTTTTCACATGAACTTGCAGGGAAAAATATTTTTTCAAAAGTAGACCTCGTAAAGGCCTATCATCAGATTTCCATAGAGCCTAAAGACATTCCAAAAACCGCAGTCATTTCCCCGGTGGGGCTTTTTGAATACGTAAAAATGTGCTTTGGATTACGTAACTCTGGGCAAACTTTTCAGAGGTTTATGGATGAAGTCTTACGCGGTCTTGAGTGTTGTTATGTCTACCTTGATGATATTCTTATTGCCTCAAGTGATCCCAAAGCTCACAAGTCTGACCTTAATAGAGTTTTTGAAAGGTTAAGTGAGTATGGTATAGTTATAAACTTGGAGAAATGCGAATTTGGTAAAAGTGAAATTGAATTTCTGTTTTTTCATGTCTCTGGTAAAGGAATTTCTCCTCTTCCAGCCAAAGTTTAGGCACTCAAAGAATATAATCTTCCTAAAACGGTTGATGAACTTCGTCGTTTTTTGGCAAGGCTAAATTTTTATCACAGGTTCCTTAAGAACACTGCTGGTGTTCAAGCGTGTTTGTATGAGCTTACAAAAGGCAAAGCCAAAAAAGACAAGACCCCAATTGTTTGGAACGAGGCTAACGAGAAAGCATTTAATGAGTGTAAAGAAATGCTAACTAATGCTACTCTTTTAGTGCACCCTCTTCCGAATGCAGAGTTGACTCTTGTTACTGATGCTTCTGATATTGCAATTGGTGCCGCATTGCATCAATCTGTAGGTGACAATTTGGAACCTTTAGGTTTTTTCGCGTAAATTAACATCAGCTGAGTGCAAATATAGCACTTACGATTGAAAATTGTTAGCGATATATTCTGCGATTCGTCATTTTAGACATATGGTAGAGGGACGCGAATTTAAAGTTCTGACTGATCATAAGCCTTTAATATATGCATTTCAGCAAAAAACAGATAGATGTTCTCCGAGACAACAGAGACATCTTGAATTTATAAGTCAATTTACCACGGATTTCCATCACATTTCTGGCGACAAGAATCCAGTTGCCGACGCGTTTTCTTGTATTTCTGCAATTCAGGTCCCAGGACCTTTAGACTACGACGAAATGGCCATCGCGCAGGATTCTGATGAGGAGATGCGAGCTTTGATCGCCGCCGATTCTGGTCTTGAGTTGAAGCCTTTGACATTCCCCTCATCAAGCCGAAGTATTTTTTGTGATGTATCCAATGGTACTGTGAGGCCCTATGTTCCAGTTTCATTTCGTCGCAGGGCGTTTGATATTTGTCATGGACTTTCTCACCCTGGCATTAAGGCTACGACTGATTTAGTTCGTAAGCGTTTTGTTTGGCGAAATTTGACAAAAGACTGCAAAAATTGGTGTAGGAATTGCATACCTTGCCAAAAGTCAAAAGTGCAACGCCACAATAAATCAGTGCTTCAGTCATTTCCTTCACCTAACGCCAGATTTTCACATGTCCATATCGACATAGTGGGACCCTTGCCACCATCGAAAGACTGTCGTTACATTTTGACCTGCGTAGATAGGTACAGCAGATGGCCTGAAATCATTCCAATAAAGGATCAGACAGCTGAGACGGTAGCACAGGCTTTTTACGCTAATTGGATTGCTCGTTTTGGTGTACTCGATATTGTAACTACTGACCGAGGAACTATATTTGAAAGCAACCTTTTTGCTTCTCTTAATAAGTTGTTAGGGGTACATCGGATCAGAACCACTGCTTATCACCCGATGAGTAATGGCGCTGTAGAGCGTATGCACCGCCAGCTTAAGGCAGCCATCAAGTGCCACAGCACAGAAAGGTGGTGTGACATCCTCCCGACCGTTCTCTTGGGGATGCGTTGCAGTCTCAAAGACGACATACAGGCAACTGCTGCGGAAATGGTGTATGGAACTACTTTGCGACTTCCTGGTGAATTTTTTAGGAATTCTTCAGGGACAGAAGACATCTCGCAAGCTGAGTTTGTGAGAAGGTTACGTGCAGAGATGAGAGAGGTACGTCCTGTCTCATTCTCAAATCACTCTAAGCAAAGTGCCTTCATTCACGGAGACCTCCACCGAACGTCCCATGTGTTTGTGAGAACTGACGCGGTAAGACGACCCCTGGAACAGCCCTATAAAGAACCATGGAGAGTCGTATCTCGAGCTGACAAGTTCTTCGTGTTAGAGGTTAACGGGCATCATAACACGGTGTCGATTGATCGCCTGAAGCCTGCTTTTATGGATAACGATGGGCTCCAGAAAGATCCAGTTCCTTCAACGATTCCAGCTCCTTCAACGACTCCAGTTGCCTCAACAACTCCAGTTGCCTCAACGACTTCGGTTCCCTCAACGACAGCAGCTCCCTCAACGATTCCGGACAATTCCTTGTCAAGTTCCTCAACGAGTTCTCCGACGGAAGTAACAGTTACCAAGTCCGGTAGATGGGTGCGGTTCGTCGATCGCTACGGATATTAACTTGGATCGTCCCTTGGACTGGTGGGGGACGCCTGTGGCGGCGCGAGGTTGTTGGTATGACATTTTGAACTCCATCGGCGTGAGATGAGATGATGTCTCGTGCGTTGCATAGCGACGGAAAAAATAACTTTCCTGGCGAGCAGTTTTATTTTTATTACTTGTGTTCCATGAATATTTTCTTAGCATGTTGTATCGTTGGTGTTTATTTAGTTAATTAAAGTCTAATAAATTTATGTTAAACTAAAATGGAGTCAGATTATTAAACCAAGGATCACAACATCGCTAAAGATGTATTTGAATATATCAATGTAATTTGCTTCTGAAATAAATTTTTAGTTGCTTGTCTTTATATGTTATGAAGATTCATTCTACAAACCATGGCAAAAGCTTGATGTTCTTATTAATGCTTTTTATTTTCAATGTGTTCTCAAATGTTTTTCATTGGATTGAGGTTCTGACTATTTGCTGCCTGTGTCATTAACTTTATTAAATAACAGAGTGGTCACAGAACCTGGAAATCGGAGAAATATCAGGGAGCTGTCTGATTCTGGAAAAAAATCAGGGAAATGTCAGGAAACTTTTAAAAATTTTATGAAAATCAGGGAAATTTTCTATATTCTGGAGGTACTTTTCCCCATTCATCCGTATTTCTTAGCCATTTTCACTAAGAAGTGTGGTGATAATCGTTAAAAGTTTAATGCTATGGAATAATTTAAACTTTTCATGGCAGCCAAAAATATTTTTTAAAAATTGGCATATTATCACTTCAGCATACATATTCTATTTGATCAGGGTGTTTACACATCTGGAAAAGTTGTAGAAATTAAAAAAAAAAATTGCCATAAAATCAGGGAACTTTGTAGAAATCTGTCAGGGAATTATCAGGGAACTTTTTCCCTGAGTTTAGTGGCCACCCTGAATAATTTCCATTTCCATAGAAAAAATCCTTGAATTTTTAACTGCGGTAAAAATTCAATTTTGTTGCCTTGAAAACTGAAATCAGAGGAGTCGTTGATTGTTTCCTCAGATTTAAGTATAAAGAATAGCTGTATTTATGTATTTATTATTGATGTTTAAAATGTTTATTATACATCAGTATTAACTGTTCATAGCAGTGTATACAGTTTTTCCACTTCTTAAGATGACAACTCTTCTCCAAAAATAAATACAGATTTTTTATTTTTATACATTATTTTTCAACTTTCCATCAGTTCTTCCTCACACATAGGTTTCAGTACAATTAAACGCTATTTTTTTTTTTTTTCATTTTTCTTCGTCATATATGGTTTTGTTTTGGCTTTGCAAAAGTGATATCCTTTGTCATTTAAATAATCTGGCACTATACTCATCATGCATCTGTACTTTGTACTCAGACCACACATCATTAAGTAGTTTAGATGCACAACGCTGAATAGATGTACCTTGTCTACTTGATATTTTTATGGCCGACCACTTTGAAGAAGATTTCTTACACCACCCACTATTTGAGTGATATTTTTTCCAAATATCCTATACAGTATTCTAAGCACATTCAAGTATCCTATCAATTTGTTTATGAGACATATCTTTTAAATATTTTACATTCTAAGTTTTATGTTTTGAGAAAATTCTTAAACTCATTTTTTTTTTTTTTTTTTTAACTGCTAATCTTTTCTTTCAAACTTTCCTAGTTTCAAACTTCCAAGCTAAAATTCTACATTTTTTTTTTTTTTAGCCACATGTGCGTCTTAACTGCATATGTGGTAGGTTAAAATTGGCAAACACCATTTCAAATACCTTGTATTTGCTAGTGATCAAATATTTTTTTCTCGATAATACAATGAATAGAAACTTTCTGACTGAATTTTCTTGCTTGTGTAATGGTCAAAGTTAAGTAATTTATGTTATTGATATATAATTTTTTACTAAATATATCATATTTTATAATACAAATTTCTAGTTTATAAAAAATATTGTGTTTGTAAAAAAGTATCCACTTATATGAATGTATGCACTCAGTGTTTGGAAACTTTTTGCCAAGGGTTGTATGCACTAACTACATGTGTTCATCTTGAAATCTTCAAAATTAAGTGTGTACTTATATTTGAAATACTGATCTTGCATCTAATTCAACTTGGACTGTAAACTAAGATCTAAACTTTGACTGAGGACATCTGAATAAATAATATAGATGAATACATGTTTTCCTTCTAGATACTGTTTTCAAGGGGTTCCCTGGTGGAATTACTGATTTCATCCAACATTGCACGCTATGCCGAATTTCAGTGTGTGACCAGAGTCCTTACGCATATCAATGGCCACATTGAACAGGTAAGTGTTTCAAGTTAAGTAATTGTTTATTGTAAATATAGTTCGATTGAATTGATAATGTTAGTACTATTGGGGCATTTGTGCAGCATGTACGATTGCTTAGAGCAGCGGTTCCCAACCCATGGGCCGAGTAACATAGTACTGGACTATGGAGCCTGGTCAAGAATCTAAGCCAAAATAAATATTATAGGAGCTACAGGGCTGGAGATGGGAACAATCAAGTCACTCGATTGTTAGCTCCAATCGAATTATTCCATTGTATTTTTTTTATAGTTTAATGAGTTAATAATGAGTAAATTCAAGAGCAGGGCTAAAACTATCCAGTTTTAATCCAGATATCGACCTCTCGTGGGAGACGAACAATGTCAAAAATCCCATTGACTGTTTTTTTAACTTTGACCACTTATATTTTTAGTTTTCTTATAGTTCTTTATAAAATTCTATTTTCTTTACAAAAAAATATTTTTTAATCCTTCTTGTACAATATGTTTTACTAGTTACTGATGCACACACACAATCTATCAGTTAGTGAGCTTCAAAGTTTTTTTTTACAAAATAGGTGATCTAGGCGACTAGAAAGGTTGGGAACCGCTGACTTAGAAGAATTAGTTTTTGGAAGTTCATCAGAGTTAGATATTGTATTTATTGTGTTATTGTATTAACAGGGAATATTTTTTTTTCTCGTCAGGGGAGGGATTCTAATATTAAGTGTTTAAATGGCAATTAATCTTTTAGCAAGTAAAACATTCTTTTGATTGTGCAGCAATGAACCTTTCAGCGAGCGAAGCAAGCATGTTATTGAATATTATTTGATTAATTTTTTAGGGAGGGGGACAGTGATTTCTAACAGGCCTAGAGCTTTGAAATTTTCAACATAAGTACTACTAATTAGACTTTTGATAGACAGAATGTAAAATTTTATGTAGTTTTTTTTTGGTTTAACTTTTATTAATTTTTTACAAAGCGACTTCTAATCGACGTACAGCTATGGATTTTTCACAAAAAGTGCCAAAATCTAGGGCCTATACACAATGACGGGTTTCCGTAACGCAGAGCCATGCAGCTAGGTTAAAATGTAGTGTTTCAGAATTGTCACGCTATTAATTTTAGTATTTGCGGATAATATTTTGGCTACTATTTTTCACATCTGAGGCTACTAAAGTAACTATTTTCAATGCTAATAAGTTGTGGCAGCCCTGTTAAAACTGTAATATATTTATTTATTGTAGTTTGAAGTGCAATAGGAGAACAAATAGAGTAGGAGAACAAATAGAGTACCAAAAAAAAAAAAAAAAAAAAATTGACTTCAATTTTCATACAAATAATGCAAGGTTCAATTGTAAATAAACTATTCGTCAGAAGTGATGGTCTAAAGCTTTTAAATTGATCAATTTTGGTAAGGGAAGAAAAAGCGATAAAATAAAAAGAAATACTGTTAAAATAATGTATAATTTTAATTATTTATAAAATATATAAAATTAAATATCTATAAAATATATTAAATATTATATATATTAAATCTATATATAAAATTATAAAAAAAAATTTGATTTTCTGCTTTGTGCCTGTTTTAGGTTCCTTGTTCAAGAGCAGATGTTTTCAGCACAAAAAGTGTAACTGTTACAGAGAAGAGAATGCTAATGAAGTTTTTGACATTTTGTTTGAAGTTTGAAGAACATACTGAGGAATACCAAGGTATTTTCCCCCTGTATTTCTTGCTTATTTTTCGAGTTGGTTACATACACTTTTCTATAAGCTAAGCAAAAGTGAACAAGTACTGTAATATTAGATTAAAGAGATTCAAAATGAGATTAGGTTTTTTTAGTGGACATACTTTTGGGATAAAACTAACAATACAGCTTATAAATGTAACATTTCTTTTCATTTCGCATAACCATTTTCAGAAATGTTCTGTGCAGTTTAACTCTTTTTTGTTCAGCATTGCATATCACACATTCAACTTTTTTGTACTCGTACTGTCATGTGATGAAGAGAAAAACCACATTGAAAGTGGATCCATCTCTACTTACAAATCGCGTTTTATTCCACAATTGTTTTTTGTATATCTGAATATTGCTAAAAGTTAGTAAAACTGTAGTCCAGTGTTAGCCACTACGTGCCCTCAACAAATTTTCTGTAGCTCAACAAAAAAAAAAAAAAAAAAAAATTAAATCGAATGTCACAGTATGACTAGCCAGATTGTGATTTTTCGCTGTGGTCAAAAACTAGAAAAAGTCTGTATGAGTTCAAAAAATCACTTCAGTAAGTTAAACTTGCACACAATTCCTGCCAATGCTTATAAAGATTTTATATTAAAAAGTTTGTTCTTTGGTTTAATTTTTTGTAACACTTTATTAAATTGCATTAAAGGTACCCTAATTTAAAGTCATAGAACAGTAATGAAAGACCGAAATCCCCTGTACATAAAAGTAAGTTTTCCATAAGCATCAACAATAACACTCATGTAATCTATGTATATTTTTAATGACTTAGTGAAATTTAATTGCAAAAATTATTTTTCTTCTTAATGAACAAGAAACATTTAATTTAAAGGGAACCAACTCCATTAAAATCAAATATGTGAAAAATTGACTTTTGAAATAATCAGATGTAATTTGCTGTTATATATATCTGAATTATTGAACTTCTGGTTTTTAGCATGCAGTGTTTGAAATACTGACTTCATTCACTATTTTTTTGAAAAATACATTTTAAAACCCAAATTACACCAAATAATAATGCAATTAAACTAAATACTGTTTGAAATCAGGAATGCATTTTGTACTTAGCCAGAACAACTAACCATCTCAACATAAACTTCAATGTCACTATATATCAACTGTAAACTGCTGTGTGTTTTGTATAGTTGTTTCTTAAATATATAGTCTAATATTTATTTTTTGCTCTTAAGCGTTATGCTATATCACTTAATCAGAGAAAGGTACTTAAATCAGGAAAGTGTATTTTATAAACATTTTGTTTAGGAATTTGAAAACTAATTTTACAAATTTTCTTGGATATTGATTCTTTAACTCTAATATTTAAAATTATTTTTAGGATATGAAAATAAACCTTTTGTGGAATATCTAAGGTCAAGAAAATTAACCTCCAATGTTGAACATTATGTTGTTCACGCCATTGCCATGGTAGACAAAGAATGCCTTACTTTAGAGGTTTGTATAATTAATCAATTTCCTGTGATTAAGTTAAATTTAATTAAATTGTGATTAAGTAAAATTTTAAAATGATTTAATTAAGTTAAAATTTTAAAATGATTTAATTAAGTTACATTTTTTTAAATGTCTAAAGTAATGAATAGAAATTGATGATATTTAAATAACATTTTGCTGATGTTGTTCAAATACATATTCCCTTGACATAATGTTGAGCGAAACTTATTAAGAATGATCGTCTAGTATTTTCTGACCCCAAAGACTTTTGCAGTATTTTCCTCTGTACTTTTCATGCTAAAAGTTTATGCAAAATATAACAAACATATTTACCAGATCAATAAGTCTGAAAGAAAGATTAATTTTAGTTTATTGAAATCTTAAAACATCTTTAAACCAGATGGCATACAACTAATTTAATTTTTCATTAACAGTGGATAGGAAATCAGGATGGGGATAAACTCAGTGGAGAGTTAAATATTATTCCTTGGAGGGTTTATTTCTTAAGGATTTAAGGAAAATTTTATTTAAATCCCCATTTCATGAGTAGAGATAGGGATTTTAAGTACAGGGTGAAAATACTTATTTATCTGACTAGCAGGTTTCAAGGATAGTTAAAAAAAGTAAGTTTATGACCTGAAATTAACGAGTTTATTAGAAGGCTTTAAAGACAGAAGTACAAAAAAGTTGAAGCATTGTTTCATATATTATTGTAATTGTTTTTTCTAAAATTTTCTTAAAGGAAAATATATTTATTTAATACATGGAACTGTTTAAAATCAGTTTCTTACAATCAGACAAATTAAGTTAAATTATCAATTCTTTTTATTTTGTATATTTAAATAAATTTTAACTTGTTAAATGAAAAAAAAAAAAAAAAAAAAAAAAAAAAATCTGTTGATTTTTCTCATTTGGAAATAATTTTTTAAGTTATTTTGTGTATTTTTGTTGATTTGTCAAAACTTCTCTTTTGATTTTGTGTGTATTTTGCTTCAAGGGCCTCAAAGCAACTCAGAAGTTTCTCCAATCTTTGGGTAGGTATGGTAAAAGTCCATTTCTTTGCACATGTTATGGGAGTGCAGAATTACCTCAATGTTTTTGTCGGTAAGTTTGCAGTTGTTAGATGATTTGTTATAATAGTATTTCTTTTAAAAATAGTGTGCTTATTTTTTAGAAATTTAGTTACAAGAAATTTAAATAGAAATCAACTCCTATATATTTGAGAGTTGTTTTATTTATTGTTGTTTATTTAGTTTGTACGTAGTGTTTTAATGGAAATAAAAAGGCAATATTGTAAAAGTGGATGGATAATAGGCTGCATTTCTGGTACAATAAGTTGCCCAATTTTCATAGGTTGTGTGCTGTCTATGAAGGAATGTATTACCTTAAAAGAAAAGCTGAAGGCATTATAATGAGCGAGAATAGGTGCCGTAGCATTATCTCAATGGGACAAAGAATCAATTGCGAGTAAGTGCAGAATGCATTTTTTTGTGTATGAAACAGCATCTGTATACTTTTTTTTATATGTTGTTAAAAGAATGTAATTTTTGTAAAGTAATAATTGATTAGTTGAAGCTCTGATTGATTAGTTTGTTGCTTTGATTAGTTTAATTTCCATGATCTTCTGGTTTTTACTTTTATTGTTTATTAGTTCATTTCTATAAGTGCAGGTTTCACTCTTTTTTTTTTAGTACATATTTTTGTAGTTATATTGATACAGTTTACTTACAAAAATATTTTCCTTTAGATGGCTTGTAATGGAATCTAGTTATGCTCCTGCTGACTTATATTCAACAAATTTAACAACTGTGCCACAAAAGTATGTTTTTACATTTGAAATTTTTTTCATCAGCCTTATTTTTTATTGAAACTTTTCAGCTTATAAATTAATTTATATTTATAATATGAATTTATAATATGAATTTATTATAATGAATCTACTTTTATATGTTAAAATATATCTAATTTATTCTATTTATTTATGATACATTTTAATGCATTAAATAATTTTTTATAACTGTTTTTTTACTTAACTTTCTATCTTCTAAGTACCATAGTTTATAAAATTACATTAAACTTGCATTGTAAAGTTTGTAGCTTCTTAATAAGTTTTGAAAAGGACACCTCAATCTGTTTCCGGATATGTACAGCCCTTGGAAAATATTTATTTTTGTGTGAGGTTTCTAAGGAGCTTTAGCAATTGCTTTTTTTTTGTCTAAATGGTACACAGAAATTAAAAGTTCCAAGGGTCTCAATAAGTCCTTCAATAAATTACTTAAAAATTTTACTGCTTTCAAAACTATATAGCTTGGGTTGAATCAGGTTTTATGATTTAATTTGAATTAGCCATTGGGAGTCAAGCTACATTAATAAAAATATAAGTAAATTAATATTTGAAAAATACTTTAGATTTTTTTTACTGTCCTCATGATATTGTTTCTTATAATAATAACAACATTTTATTTCTTTACAGTATATCCAGGGCTATTTTGATAACTGATGCATCTCTTTGTCCTTCTGAAAAGAAAGAGGTATCTTATTTTTTTACTAAAAAAAATAATATTTAAAACAAAATTTTACACTGAGTGTTTTATCAGTTAAAAATAGCCATCCATTCCGAATTTTTTGAATAAATGTTTATTGAATCTTTTATAATCTTTATGTAGGCAGGGTTCCCACTGTCATTGAAAGTCATTAAAAGTGCTTAATATTTTTGAACTTGTTTTCAAGGCCTTGAAAGTGCTTGAAAATGGATAGAGGTGCTTAAAAGTCCTTGAAAATGCTTAGAGATCCTTAAAAGTCCTTAATTTTTGCAAATTTTGTAACAACTGCAAAAGTTATAAAAATACAACTCGGACTTGCTATCCCTGCATGACCACCACTTATCTGCATCGTATTGGAATTCTCTGACATATTTGTGCTACGCATCCACCAACTTGTAACTTTTTTGATAGAATATACTTTATTAAACATTTATATATAGACATGATGCCTAAAATCAAATTTTCAAAGGTCCTTAAAAACATTAGTTTGGTCCTTGAAAGTCATTGAAAAGTCATTGATTTTCTTTCTGTAATTTGAGTGGGAACGCTGGTAGGGGTTCTGCACACATGGAATGTCAGGAAATGTCATGGAAAGTCATGAATTTGGACATTGTGTAAATTTTGTCATGGAAAGTCATGATTTTGAGCAAAAAATGACCATGAGTCATGGAAATGCTGTGAATTTCATAGATTCCTAAATATTTTAAATAAAATTATGTAACTGTGACGTCATAAACAGCATGATCACTATTCAGCTCATCGAAAATTCATCTATGTTTTGACTGAAACAATGGTCACAGCTAAAAACCACGGCCAATAAAAACATTTCTGAACTCCAAATTTGTGACATTACACAAATAAGGTCTCGTAGGTGAAATTTTTTTTCGTTATATGAGAACTGAAATGAACAGTTTTGATAAACTTGTGTTTACATTTTCATTTTTATTTCCTCTCTTTTCTTCTACTGTTGTGCATTGTTGACATCAAAACATTTAATTTATTGTTATTGACTTAATCTTTCTTCAAATCTTTCTTTATTATTAATGATTGATTAGCTTTTTTAACACTGAAATATCAAAGAATGGAAAATTATTTTTCCCTTTTTCTTCCAATTTGGAAGTTACTGAAACGAGGACTTTACTTAATTTAAAAAAGAACTTTATAAAAATCATTTTATGGTACATTGATTTACTTACTATGTTTGCGTTAGTAATTTTGTGATTCGATTTCTTGAGTCATGGAAAATTATTTGCTTGTCTTGAATTATTGCCTTGGAAAAGTCAGGAAAAGTCATGGATTTGTGAAATTTTATTTTGGCAGAAACCCTGTTTATGATATCGCTTATCTTAATGCATTTGCTTGGTGAAAAGAATCAAATGTTATCCCAATTTCAGTAGCTGGTGTTATTACAGTGCTACAAACACTGTTAGAAACTTTTTTTGGGGAAAAAAGTTTGCTACTATCATCACCCAATGACAAACTTAATTATGCCCCCATTTAATGCATTTTTTGTGTGTTTCTGATAACTTTTTCCCTTTGATCACCTCAGAAAACTTATTTTCAGTTAGTCACAAAAACTATAATTTATGTTATGAGCCTTATTAATTTATAGGATATTTTATTACTTATTTTAGCCCATGACCTCCTGTTGGCATTACCTCCAGTAGTATAAAATTTTTAAGTTGGACTAAGTCTCCTTTAATAAACCAGCTTAATTTGTCTTAACACATTGTTGACCGGTGATGAGTTAATTTGTCTTGATATGCCCAAACGTTGTTGACCAATGACGAATTAATTCGTCATTTTAATATCATGTACTAACAGAGTGGCCACAGAACTGGGAAAACCTTTAAATCAGGGAAATGTCAGATAGCTTTCTGATTCTGGGAAAAATCAGGGAAATGGCGGGAAACTTTTTAAATTTCATGAAAATCGGGGAAATTTTGTATTGTTTAAAGCACGTTCATCCATATTTTGGCGCTATTTGCATGGAGATTTGTAGTGGTAAGCCATTAGAAGTTTAATGTTACGGAATAATTTAAACTTTTCACTATCAGCCAAACTATTTTTTTTAAAAAATTGCATATTATATCTTTAGCATACATGTTCTATTTGATCAGGGTGTCTAGACATCTGGAAAACCTAAGAAAATTGGGGAAATTTGAAAAAAAGTTTGTCCTAAAATCAGGGAATTTTTTAGAAATCTGTCACGGAAATCAGGGAATTATCCGGGAACTTTTTTTCCTGAATTTTGTGGCCACCCTGACTAATAATAGCCGGTGACTTGACATAGTTTCGGAGTAAAATTGACTGTCAACAAAGTGTTAAAATCGGATCAGAAAGGTTTTGATTTTGGGAAGAAGACATTTTATTTACCATACTAAAATCATTTGAAATCTACTAAGTTTTTATTTTTTTTTTAATAATTTTTTCTTTTATATATTTTTGTTTAATGATTCACAGTATAAGAATCACAAATATCAATATGTGCTACTCAATTAAAAATCACCTTTAAGCTATATGGTTTGTAATAATTCCAACACTTGAAATTAAGGTTGTTTGGCAATTTTAATCACATTGCATTATGTAATGTATAATAAACAAACTGTAAAAGTACGAAATATGTTCAACTCAGTCTAAAAAAGCATCTTTAAACTAAATGCATGTGATAAAAGTATATGACAATTTAATTTTGCCGTTTTAATCACACTGCATTTTACAATTGTAAAATATTTGTTATAATTTATTTGTAATATGTGTGTATGAATCTTGTATAGTGTACATTTTTTATCTATGTAACATTTTACTTTTGCTAAAATGTAAAATGGTATGAAATAATTCAGAGCGTTATTTAGCATCTTTAAAATTTCAAAATGAAATATGTTTTCTTCTAGAACACTCTTTTGAGGCTGCCACCATCACCAGGGATCAGTAACCCCATCACAGTTTTAGAACTTAGTTCAAAGAATTACGTTTGTCCAGAAGATTTGTGTAAGTTTTAAATATATATCACTGTGTGTCTTATAATTTAATCTTGGATAAGTCTGATCTTAAATCATTGTTATACATACTGTTGCCAAATTAGTTTATTTTTAATTTCAAGACATTTTGCAAGAAAATATAAACATAGTGGCCACTGAATTTGGAAAACCTGTAAATCTGGGAAATGTCAGGGAGCTTTTTGACTCTGGAAAAAATCAGGGAAATGTCAGAGAATTTTTAAAATTTTCCAAAATCAGGGAATTTTTCTATTGCTTTGAAGGCACGTTTCCCGTTTATCCGTATTTTGGCGCCATTTTCCCGAAGAATTGTGGTAATCTTTAGATGTTTCATGTTAAGGGATAATTTAAACTTTTCATTACTTCCAAAACTATTGGCATATTATCTCCTTGGGATAAATGTTCTATTTGTTCTACATATCTGGAAAAATTGGAGAAATTTGAAAAAAAGTTTACGGTAAAATATTGGGGAATTTTTTAGAAATCTATCGAGGGAAATATCAGGATACTTTTTCCCCGAATTTTGTGACCACCATGAATAATGTATTCTTTTTCTACCTTAGCACCACTCACCAGGGTTCCCACGGTCATTGAAAGTCATTAAAAGTGCTTAATATTTTTGAACTTATTTTCAAGGCCTTGAAAGTGCTTGAAAATGCTTAGAGGTCCTTAAAAGTCCTTAATTTTTACAGATGTTGTCCAGCCTCAAAATTTATAAAAAATACAACTCGGTCTTGCTATCCTCGCGTGAACGCCACTTATCTGCACTGTATCAAAATTTTCCGACATATTTGTATTGCGCATCCACCAACTTTAACTTTTTTGGTAGAATATACTTTATAAAAAGTTTAAATACAGATATGATGCCTGAAAACCAATTTTCATAGGTCCTTAAAAATATTAATTAGGTCCTTAAAAGTCATTGATTTTCATTCTGTGATTTGAGTGGGAACCCTGCTCACAATCACAAGGGGGAGGGAAGGGGGGGGGGAGAATGCACTGTTAGAATACAAGAAGTCCTTAACATAGATCTAGTCCTTACAATGTTTTAATGCCGCATTGTCCTAGTTCTCTTACATTAGAATTTCCTAAATATAACATTCAACTGTCCCTAATGGGGTTTAAAAATATCACGATTTAAGGCGTCATAAAGTGAAATTTTTTTGTCACAATATCTTTTGTGACAAGGGTGCAAATCAAAACAAGAAAGGTAAAATTTAACACACTTTTGATCTTTAATGCATGTTGAGAGTTTCACAACTGGGGCAATTCCTATATAAAATATTGTCTGTCGCTGCTTATATGAGACATTTTTGAACCACTTCCAATCTCAATTTCGTATTTGTGTAGCAGGATTATTCTTTAGATTGTAATGATTTTATTTATATATAATTATATCTGCAATCATTTGAAACAGTAATTAAATAAACTTTTGAGAGTTGACTTTGCATGTAAGGGATCTACAGTTTATGAGGATTGAGGCTCTCATTTAGGTTTGAAGAGTTAAAGGCCTTGTTAAATGACGTGATTGGGAACTGTGAATTTTAAAGTGGGTAAGAAGGGAAAAATTTATGACTATTTCTGGGGGTTCTATTTTACGTTCAAGTACCAGTTTCACAGTTTAAACATTTTTCACACTTTTTTTATTGTGTCAAATAATGCAGTTTAAGGATTAATAGGATTATTTTTTTTTTGTATGTCATTCTCTCTAAGTTGAATGAGTCATAATTTAATTTGCAGCTATTTTTAAATATATATATTTATATATAGATAGATAGATTAGTTATATCTGTTCTTTTAGTTTTAGTGTATATGAGTTGTCGCTCTACTGGCCCAACAGCTGAAGATGATCTTAAGGCTGCAGTTGAATTGCTTTTTACTTCTGAAAATTCAGGTTAGTAAATATTTTTTATTGTAAAGTCTGATGTTTACTTGGTAGTGCAGTATCTAGAGTTCAGTTTGAAATGGAGGATCAGTTAGTTTCATTAAATTTTGGTTTTGACTACAGAAAGTGATTGTCTCAACTGCAAATGAAATTATAACTTACGTTATTCAAATCAATAATAATGACTGAATCCAACTGCAAATTTTTATCTGTTTACAAATGCAAGAAAGTTTCTTTGTTAGCTTATGTTGTAATTTATTTGTTCTTTTTATTTTTTTTATTTCACTCATGTAAGATTTGTCTGAGGGAGCTGTATTATGAATGATCATTAGGCTTACTTATGCTGCATTTTTACATTCAATTACCCATTTCTTTATATAGGGTAATGAAATTGTAGCATTCGGTCATGAAAAGGGGGGGGGGGGGAAGGAAAGACCCTGATTTCAAAAAGAGGGCTAGAAAAAATTTGTCTGTGTGTATGTGGTCGGCATAACTCCTAAACAAATTGATCTACAATTTTCAAATTTGGTGTGCGGGTTAGTGGTAGCCATGGGACCTACCATTAAGGTTTTTGTCAAAATCGTGCATGAGTATAAGGTTTAAATCATAAAAAATTATTAAAAAAAAATTATGTTTTCAGCAGTTGCTAAAAAATAGCTCTAATGATTTTGATTAAAATCTCTGCCCCAGCTCCGAAATTCTTGTAGAAATGCAATAAAAGTGTACAAAGTTGATAAATGAGTGCCTTTAACTCAGAGCTCTCTGTCCTAGAGCATCGCCGATTAACGATTGAATTTTTTTCCGTTTAATAAAAAAGAAAGGACAATCTAATGTTTATCAAAGAACATTATGAAATACGCCATTTTGGCAGGTTTTTTTTTTCTATGTAAAAATTACTGTCAAAAATATCCTCAAACTGGCCATTTTTATTTAAATGAGTGAAAATATGAAATGTGTGAAAATATGTTTATAACTTTAACACATTCGCTCTAAATTCGAGAGACGATTTCATCATCAGTTAGAATTTGAAATCCCAGATTGTTTTAATCGCTGTTTAATCAGTCTTTAATATTTGTGGTGTAGCATTTTTCGTGTCCTAACCTTTCTCCAAATAACATTGCAACAAAAGTCAGGTCATCGAAATCTCCTTCTAAATGCAATGGTGGCACATTCCTAAAAGTGAACAGTTTTGAGTGAAGGAAAAGATTTCGTTTTTAAAAGAGACAGATGATTTATTATTCGCTGAGGAAATTTTTTATGCTAATTTAAAGATGGTCGGTTAATAGGGAACTCAGGATAAAAAAAGTTCATTAACATTCTACTGTATGTGCATAATTTATATTGACAATTCTTTCACACTAGCTTTCTTTCCTTATTTCATTGAACAAATATGTAAAGATTTAATCACTAATAATATTTACACATTTTTAAAATTTAATTTTCCATCCTAAGTTACTTTTTATACTTTAGGTGCTTCAGGGGATGCTAAAGCAACAAAAAAACCTAATCTATTGTGGAGCGTTTATTATAACCAGAGGGATACTTCAACTGTCAATTTGAATGCTCAATTACCCCAAGGAATTTTCTTAACTTCTTCACCAGATGCAGAATTGGACTACGAGCATGCTGTAAAGCAAGTGAGTTTGAGCTTTTTTTTATGATTCGACAATTTTTATACTGCTCATTTATGATTGTAGATGTTTCTTGTTTATTCAAACTGAAACAAAACATTTGGTGTTTTACATTTACTGTTGAGCATCAATTATCTGAAACAATTGGAGACAGGATGTTTTTGGATAACTAATCTTTTAAGAAAAAAATTGTAATCATTAAGAAAAAAAAATTGTACATATGTGATGGTGTGTTTGTATGGCTTATTTTTTAATGTATTTCTTATTATATAATATTTTAATGCATTTCACTTTCCGTCTATTTTGCTGGAATCATTGGGGTTTGAGGGCGGTTGATAAAATCTGTCAATTGCTCTTCAGAAATGTATCCATTGAAATCCAGACCAAGTTCAAACTTACGGATGAAGAAACTGAGTCGGGATTTCATATTTAATATTTTGTTATTCATTTCTGGTTCTGGCTTTTAGTAATTTTCATTTATAATTTTTTAGAATTGTATTGGACATTCTGATTCTATTTAGCAATGCGCTGAAAGCATATGTGCAATGGCTTTTTGATTTTTTTAATATTTATTTATTTTGTACAATAGTTTTGATTTTTCTGCAATCGATTAATTTTTTTTTATATAGTCCAGGGAGAACAGGTTCATTTTTTAATGTAAAATGGTTATTCATAGATGGTGTTGCCTTACCTCTTTATATCCCTACTCAGTATAGGAAATAACATTCAATGGCCATTCACTGCAGATTCTCTACTCTATGTTGAACTGTCCTATTCTTACTCTGTACTGAACTCTGCTTTAAATATTTTCTGCGCGTGTTATAAAACGATTATTTGCATTTTATTTTCACCCAGGCGCAAGACATATTCGAAGTGATCTGCCCTGGCGAGGAGTTTTTGCCTCGTGCCCCTGATCCAGAGGACATTCTGATTGAGTCTCACAACAATCCTGGAGATGAAGATGACTGCGGAAAAATAGAGAATGATGTTGGAACTCCAGAAGATGCTGAAAGTGTCTCCGAAAGCAAACCTGAAAAGGACACTGTTACCTCTGATGACATCCCAGATAAGAATGAAAATGAAGATGTAAGCAGTGAAATAAGACAAGATACTGATTCTTCTGACAGAGAATAGTAAAGGACTGTGAATGCTGGTGGCAATTGTAGCAGTCTTTTTTGTGACTCTTTATACATGTTACCAGCTTTAAGTGCATTTGAAATCACATGTAAAGTATATCTTGTGAAATGTATTGAGGAACCTTACAAATATTTGAGTGGTCCATTTGCACTTTGCAACGTTTATGAGGTTGAATCCTGATACTTTTGTGCCAGAGCACCATTCGGAAAAAGCTCTACCAAGCTATGTAAGTTTGCACATTTTGATTCAGTAGATGTTGATTGGGGTATTAAAAAAAAATTATGTAGCTAATTTTAGTTAATAGTGATTCCAGGTCATGGGTTTATAAAGTAACATAAACAGCCAAGGAAGTTGCTGTGCTAGTTTCAACTTTAAAGGCCTGAGTGTATATTACAGCTTTTAACACTTAATAATTATTGTTTTATATCCAAGTAGTAGGGCAACTCAAGAAATTCATAGTTTTGTTTATTAAGAACCTAATTTTATCACAGGTCTTTAAAAAACAGTCTTGTCTTTGTTCTACTGGTGTAACAGTCTAATGATATGACATCGTTTTCGTTTTTTTAAAAAAAATTAAACATTGATTATTTAAGAACAACTAAGTTTAAGTTTATGAAAGCAGAAAACAAATTCGAACAATTAAATGGTCATATCCAATGTATATCCCAAAGTAAGAACAGACTTGTAATTGCATGTTCTAATTTTTAAATTATTGTTGCCACATAGGAATGAAAAGCTTTCCGCAGATATCTAGAAACTTTTAGTTTCAATGCAAAACATCCTGCTGTTTTATCATCAGATATTATCGAAATAGAAAGCAATTGATTTGCTGCATTTTGTCTTAATTATTGACTTGAGTTATATTATTGGGTACGTGATATTTCTGTATTTGCTGTGATAGTAAAAATGGTTTTATTGGTACATATCCATCAGGATGATGATAAGTAAATGGCTTATTTAAAAGAAATTGATTCTGTTGCACTTGTAGATTTCTATTCTTCAATCTTTTTATTATAGCCTTGTAAAATTATCTTTAGATTTTTGAAACTTAAAAGGGAAGATTTTATCTTTATAATAGAAGTGGTGTGGGATGTAGAATAGCAAAAAGTATTTTCTTTTACAGAACTTAAACCATATAGTCTGTTGCACTTGATTGTTTATTTGTCATATTTGAAAGAAAAATGAATTTTCAACCAAAAGTGGTGTTAGTGTTCAATTAGATTTCAAACTTGATTAAAATAATTAAATTAAATTTTTTTTAAACTATTACAAATCTCGTGTTGGTGTTTTATTAGTTTTTTTTTAAAATTAAATTAAAAGAAAAGATATACAAATAAATGCCGTACATTTTTTTGCCAATTATAAAGCAAAGTTTTTACTATTGATATTTTTGCTATAGCATTCTACTTATACTTAAACTTTCACCAGTTTGTAAATTTATATTTTTCCATGCTCCGGTTGATAATTTTTTTGATTATCCTTTTTTTACATTGTTGGATATAATGTTGAGTTGTATAATTACCTTTTAAGTCCATTTTCTTTTTTAAAATATTAATATTGCTGTCAAGATAGTTAATGTAATAAGATTATATGGTTTTTATTATTATGTAAGTTTAATAAGATTATATGCAGAGTTTGTGTAGAAAGCATTAATGAGTTTAGTTTTTTCAGAGGTACTTAATTTTATGCATACTACATTTATTTACAATCAATATATTGAAAAATTATGGCTCTTTTCAGCAATTGAATTGTTATTTAGAAAATGTTAATTTGCTACCAAACCCACTACTGAGTTCCTAGCTATAGGTTCAAATGTATCAGTTATTGCATTTATGAACACATCCTAAATTTTAAAAATGTTAATCCTGTAAAATAAAAATTTATTAACTAACTATATATATGCAATCCACAGCTTATGGAAAAAACCCCATTATTTTAGATCTATATTTTGCACAATATGTGATTATTAAAATGCTTCCAAATCTGTTTCCCTTTGATTTTGTATCTTTTATAGTGCTGTATAAATTATTTGTGGATTAAGAGCTTTAATGTTTTTGTATTCTGTTTTGCAAATATGGCTGTGATTTTGTGAAAAAAAGTCTAATACTTTTGTCGAATTGTGTAAGCAAATATATTTTGTAATGAAGAATAAAAATTCTAATTCTGAATACAACTTTTCTTGCCTGTGCTATTTACTAAAAATTATATTTTATTCCTTTTATGTTACTTCTCAACCAAGGAAAGTCTAAGAAAAAATGTTTACTATAATTTATTCGACAGAAAATAAGAGGAGAGGTTGAATATCTAGCTCTTAAGATCGGAATTGCGAAAATTCGATATCTTTCAAATATTCGTTATACAACAATACAGGGTCATTCAGAATTCCCTCCCGAGTTTCGAAGCGCTATAGTAATTAAAAAATTAAGACTAATACAGCAAATAAGAACATTTGAAAGAATACAGAAACTATTCAAGTTTTATTTACATAGCTTGCAGGTGTTCTACGAGTAAACCCTTGGTCACACGGCATACATCAATGCGATAGTCCAGTTCCTGTCGAAAAGTCCAGTCCTTGCTTGGAAACCCGGGAGGGAATTCTGAATAACCCTGTATGTAATTGGGGAATTGCCGACCAAACGGTATAGTGGTTAGCGTGCTAGCTTCTGGACCGCGAGGTTGCGGGTTCGAGTCCCGTGTTATGCATGGGTGTTTGTAAATGTATGTTGGCTTGTCTAATGACGAATGTTTCGGCGCATTATAGCCCTCGTGTTGCTGACGGCGCCAGATAATCTGAATACAATCAATTGGGGAATTAATTGAATTTGTAAACAAGATTGTGGTGCTGCCATCTGGTGGGAATTATGGGTGGTGATAACAATAAATAAAACAAAATTGACATTTTCTTGGTTGTGAAAAGCGAAATTGGAGGTCATAATACTATCTATGTTTTAAATTTTAGTATTCTTTCTATAGAGCCTCATATTTATAGAAGTTAATTTCTATTGAGCCTCATACGAACTTTTATTATGGTAGATTTAACAGTATCGCTATAGAGCATTTCACATTGTGTTGCAATATAGAAACACAACATTACACTGTTTTTTTTTTTTTTTTTTTTTTTGTACATTATCTGGTCCTTTCAATTAAATGAAGCTCCACACAGGTAATCATGTTGCATCATATAATCTTTTTATGGCTTTATAGTCGGAACTTTTTTCTTATATGCACTTATCGTACTAATCGAAATATTTGACACTTAATTTCTACAGGCCGTTTTTCTGAGCAGCTGTTTCTATATCAAAAATAAATTTTTCTGCACTGGAGTTCTATTTCGAACAAAATGGAAGATGTAGGAATTGGCCGCAATTCGTCTAAGATGTGGCTAAATAAATGATTTTTTATTTTATTCGATTTGAAGTAGTGTTCCGATTCACCATGTGTATGTGCCCCCTTCTACTAGTTCGGAATTTTATTCCTATTCTAATAACTACAGTCTTTGTTCTTTGTATGAAAGACAGTGTTTTTGATTTCCTTGTCGGTATCACTGCTTTTTTTTCGATGAGTAGTAACACTACTATAAACCAAGATTTTAATAACGTGACGGCGGTAAAGGAGGAATTTGAGAAATAACGGATTCTGTGATTTTATAATTATGGTAAGTCCTTTTTCTATTTTAAATAATTTTATGGATGCCTATTTTGTCTTTAAGAAGACATTTAAAAAAGTTTGCTTTGTATAATTATTATATTAATACATTCGTAAAGAAACTGGAGTATACCATATTCGAAATTCATAAAAAAATAATTGTAAGTATATAGTATGATAAATGGAGCGTCAGAACAGACCATTCGGCAATTTGATATTACCATATCTGTACAGCTGTAAATAAAGTAGGTCTGTACCTTTTTTCAGTGTTCGTTTTCAAACTCTGAAGAACCACGTATTGTCAGGACGATTAGACTGAGAGGCGACTGCAATTTTTGGACCCCATCGAACATCATTCTGATTTTTTTTAAAGAAATTGGAGAAAAGTGAGTAGATCGCGAATCCACTGGTCTGCCATGGCAAAAATGTCCGAAACTGGTCAAAAATCGACATTTAATAAGTTGAACTAAATCCAATTGCCAAATGCGCCATAACTTGCCAAATAATGAGCATTTTTTTTTTTATTTGGTAACCTTCACTCTTTAATTTTCAATTAAGAAAGTTGCAGACGATTCGGATGTGTGGCTATGGCTTGCTTGCATCTATTAAAAGGGAGCCAAGTTGGCAAAAAATATTTACGTCACATATGACGTAACTGATGTCGCCAATTTGCTTACTTTTAAAAGATATAAGTTTTCCTAGCCAAAGATCAGAAATCGTTTGCGCTTTTTCTCATTGAAAATCAAAATGAAGTGGGATGCCAGACGAATAAGTTTGTTCTCTTTTTGGCAAGTTATGACATATTTGGCAATCGAATTTTAGTTCAACTCATTCCAAGTCGATTTTTGATCAGTTTCGGCCATTTTTGCCACGGCAGACCAGTGGATTCGTAATCTACTCACTTTTCTATTTCTATAAAAAATTCAGAATGATGTTTGATGGGGTCCAAAAATTGCAGTCGCCTCTCGGACTAGATTACATATATACTTCGGTAGTGCGATATTGACTACTTAACTTATTTACTTTATAATAGGCGGTTTTGAAAAGTAAGTTCCATTTGACGGGATAGAACGTTGCCACTTTCTATATGCAATTCAGTAGAAACATTTAAATAGTAAAAGAAGATTGTTGAAATTTTTTTTAACGCTGAACTATGCAGGCCATTGATTTTTATCGTAGGTATTTTGCAGCGCAAAGTAGTTTTATATTAATCGTGGATAATCAAATGAAATGTAGAATGTAGTTCATGTAAATAGCACACCCTTGCTTCAAAAGTGACACAACTCGAAATTCTTCATTTTTAAATATGTACTTCAATCACAGACAACATGAGCTTGAATCTGGTAGAAAAAGATAAGTCAGTTTCAACTTGAATTCAACTCATAAACAATTTTGTGTCGTTTAACCAGCTTTGTTTATGCAGTCTCTGTACACATTTTTGCTTGAAATGAAGAATTTGGAGTTGTGTCATTATTGTAGCAAGGGTGCAATGTGGTTAAGAACTAAAAAATTGCCTTACTTTTATGAAGCTGTTTTTGTTTTGTGAAGCAGATTTTATTGGCGCGATACTTGATAATATTTGTCTCGACCTACAGCTGCTTAAATAACATTTGATTCGAACATTCTATGTAGTCCCATTTCGATTTCCGTCGCGTCCCAGGTATTGGGCATGATCATGGTGAGAACTATTATGAGAGAGTGTTGGAAGGCATTTGAGTCGAATGTTAAAAGCATCCGCCATGTTTGTATGTCCACGCCCTATAGTTCGGAACTCTTTATTTATTGTAATTGCTACAATCTTCTTGTTTTGCATCAAAGACAGTATAGTCTTATATTTTAATGGCGGTGTTTCATTTTTTCGAATAAATTTGGAAGCAAAGGATGAAGGATTTGCAGAAACATCACCAAACGACGTCATGAATGTTCCAAAGCGGGAATTAATGCTTATACAAATGGTGAATATTGCATTTAATATTTTTTTTATGTCTTAAATAGTTAGAAGTAGCTATTATTTTCAATTACCTCTTCGGGTAATGAAGGTATTGCTTTCGGCCATTTTTTTCTTCTCTTTTCTTGATTTTTATGCATTTCTCCACGTTTTGGAACGTACTGAGTTAAAAAAAAAAAAAAAAAGTGGTCTAAAAATGTATGTCTGTGATGTGTCTGTGGACAGTATAACTCCCTGACGGATTGACCTATGTTCAACTTTTGCATACGTGATGCTATATAGCATCACTTCCTTCATCCTGTCCTCTAGTATATACTAGAGGACAGGATGAAGTGAGCTCACTAAGTAAAGTACGTGTAGGAACCATCGATATAGATAAACAACTGGATAGACTGCTCCATTGTCAATGCAAAGAGAAAAACGCGCCGGGGATTACGAAGCTGGTGGGATGATTAACCAATCACAGTTCACTTTTATAGTTGGATGGGAATGCTAAAAACCATGTAAAGTGTAAGAGTATAGATTTTTTTGTAAATTATTACTAGTTAAGGTCTACTATTGACATTTCTGCTGTGTACAACCCAAAATTTTACTTTCAATCCTCGGCAATCCGTATTTTTTATCCCACCAATTGCATCTGGCAACGGGTTCATTTTCCCAGTGTTAAGCAGTCTATCCAGTTGTTTATCTATATCGACGGTAGGAACCTGTTCCCCTATGGCTGAAAAAAAATTATGTTTTTAAGCAATTACTAAAAAACGGTTCCAAAGAATGTTGATCTGTGGTAATGCCTTTTAGAAGGATTCTAAACATTCCCACCTCCAAAATCCTCTTTAGAGATGTGATGTAGCCGTAAAATTTTTAAAAACGAATATCTTCAACACATAGTTCTTTCCCCTTGAGCCTCGTCCATTAACGATTGGGGCTCTCTGTTTTACTTACAAGAAAGGATAATGTAATGCAAATCGAAAAATATATAAAACATATAACCTTTTTCCCCATTTAGACTGTTTTTTTTTTTTTTTTTTTTATTTTTGAAAATATAATAACTATCGACAATCTGGCCATTTTTTTAAATTTATAAAAATATGAAAATGAAAACGATAAATTTTACCAATCACGCGAAATTTATGTGTCGTGACCAGTATAAAGTTTAATTGAAAGTTATGCGATGTTCCAGTCTTTCTTTTTTTATAATTTCTTAATTTGTTTTGAGAATTTATGCAATTCAATTTACAATTTTTTGGGTAATGCATACTGTCATATTAGGCGACCGGGTGAATACGAAGCAAACCAAAGGACTTGGGATAGAAATCTATGAGCATAGGGAGCCGTGTATAGTCCGAGTGGTGACTGCAAGTTTAGGTATTCTACCGAACATCATTTTTGAATGTAGAGACATGGTAGTAGATCATAAGTTTACTAGTCTGACGAGGCAAAAATGACCGAAAGCATTAAATAATAGACTTTGAATGAGTTGAACTAAATATGATTGCCAAATAATGAATGAGCATTCTTTCTTATTTGATAATCCACTGCTCTTTAATTTTTAATTATAGACTGAGAAGCGACTGCATGTTTAGGTACCCCATCGAACATCGTTCTAAATTTTTTATGGAATGTGGAGAAAAGTTGGTAGATTATCCACTGGTCTGCCGTTGCAAAAATGGCCTTAAACTGATCAAAAATTTACTTTGAATGAGTTGAACTAAATCCGATAGCCAAATATGTCATAACTTGCCAAAAAATGAGCCATTTTTTTTCGTCTGGTAACCCATCGCACTTTGATTTTCAATGAAGAAGGTTGCAGACGATTTCTGATCTCTGGGTCGGAAAACTAGCATTTTTTAAAAGTAAGCCAAATCGGCGATATATGTTACTAGATTAGTGACGTAACATTTATTGCCAACTTGGGTCATTTTTAAAAGATGAAAGAAAGCCGTCGTCAGGTATCTGAATCGTCTGCATCCTTTTTAATTGAAAATTAAAGAACGAAGGGTTATCAAATAAATAAGAATGCTCATTATTTGACAAGTTTTGGCATATTTGGTAATCGGATTTAGTTCAATTCATTCAAAGTCGATTTTTGATCAGTTTCGGTCATTTTTGCCACGGCAGACCAGTGGATTCGTAATCTACTAACTTTGTTGGCAATAAATATTATTGTTGGCCATAAATATTATTATGTTAATGATGACGTAACTCAGGACGCCAACTTGGCTTACTTTTAAAAGGCACACATACAATTTCCGTAGAAAAGATAAAGGCGTAAACATTTGAAAAACGATTGTTTTTAACTCTGAATTCTCTTACCTTGAGCATCACTCATCAACGACTGCTTTTCCTCTCACTTACAAGAAAGTATAATGTGATATCGCCAATTTCAGCATTTCGTAGGAGTTTTTTTTTACAAATGTAATAATTATGGCCAAAGTGGCCATTTTATTGGAATTAACGAAACATAAAGACAAAAAAGGTAAATTGTACCAATCTATTGCAAATTTAAATACAGTGACCAGTGTTGATTGTAATTGAAAGTTGTTCAATGTTCCACATCTCTAGTCTTTTTTTTATAATTTCGTACTTTCTTGTGAATGTTTTTGTAATTTACAACTATTTTGAATAATTCATATTGTCATAGTATATCATCATGCTCTAATTTCACCAAGCTAAAAGAATAGGCTCTGTTGCAGTACTATTATATTACCTTATGTAAATATATTAAGTTTTTCTCAACTGTTTTGCCAAAATTAAGAGGGACGATAGAATGCATCGAGAACAAACAGTATTTCTAATGAACCTATAGGCCGCATTCCTCTATTCGAGTTTCAGAAAAGAGTGTCCAATTTCGTGTCCAACAATCTAAAGTTGGCACTTCTGACGTCTTTTCTGTAATGCTGGAGAAGTGGCACATCTCAACATTAGATTTCGTTCATGTCCAACAATCTAAAGTTGGCACTTCTGACGTCTTTTCTGTAATGCTGGAGAAGTGGCACATCTCAACATTAGATTTCGTTCATGTCCAACAATCTAAAGTTGGCACTTCTGACGTCTTTTCTGTAATGCTGGAGAAGTGGCACATCTCAACATTAGATTTCGTTCATATCCAACAATCTAAAGTTGGCACTTCTGACGTCTTTTCTGTAATGCTGGAGAAGTGGCACATCTCAACATTAGATTTCGTTCATATCCAACAATCTAAAGTTGGCACTTCTGACGTCTTTTCTGTAATGCTGGAGAAGTGGCACATCTCAACATTAGATTTCGTTCATATCCAACAATATAAAGTTGGCACTTCTGACGTCTTTTCTGTAATGCTGGAGAAGTGGCACATCTCAACATTAGATTTCGTTCATGTCCAACAATCTAAAGTTGGCACTTCTGACGTCTTTTCTGTAATGCTGGAGAAGTGGCACATCTCAACATTAGATTTCGTTCATATCCAACAATCTAAAGTTGGCACTTCTGACGTCTTTTCTGTAATGCTGGAGAAGTGGCACATCTCAACATTAGATTTCGTTCATATACAACAATCTAAAGTTGGCACTTCTGATGTCTTTTCAGTAATGCTGGAGAAGTGGCACATCTCAATATCAGATTTCAAGAGAAAAGTACTGGAGTGGTCTTTTGCAGATGTGCAACTTCTCAGATGTAAAAGAAATAACGTTAGAAATATCGGCTTGCAATTGTTGAACGCGTTTCTAAATTACTCTTTTTTATGACACTCAAAGAGTGAAATGCGATTCTAGGTTCAATAGTAAATTCTGCCTATCACCCTTCTTGCTATGGCAAAGTAGTTGAAAAACACCCTGCTATTTTCTATAAAGGTCTATAAAGATGAAACATCCAGAAATCTGCTTCTAACACTATATATTTTAAATACAGCTTTGAATTAGATTTATGTGCAATACTTTTCCAAGTGGCTCATAGGAAGATCATAAATCTAGCATGCGAGGTCTCTGGTTCGATACCTTGAGTGTCTTCAAACTCTGCCTTCAAAATAAATTGACTCTAAACGTGATTGAGACGGGTGGTCTCGTTGAAAAGGTCTCATAATGCACCACAGTTTCTATTAAAAGGTTTCTGCTCCTAGAGCTTAGGAAAATCATTCTTTGTTAAGAGTACATTATAACTTATATATAGTATATTGTTACGTAATTTTTCTCTATATGATTGTAAATAGTGAACATAGTTCTTTTTAAAGTTCTATTTAATTAATTTTTCTTTAAGGGGGTCCGGTACCGAAAATAAAAAAAAACTTTATTTATGTACATTTTTATGTCAAAAATTTATTTTATGTATGAGATACTATTTATATATCTTTGAGAAAATGTTTTTTTAATTATTGTGTTTAGTTATTTAAATAAAAATTAAAAACCAAGAAAAATCCCTAATAATTGATGTTTGCGTATTTTGATATAAGTCAAGAAAAAATAATTTTTTTTTTCAAAGTGAAAGCTTTCTGTTATACATAATTATATAAAGAAAATTTTGTCTTCACAGAATTTTGATAGGCGAATTAAAAAAAATTAAAAAAATTCTCAAAGTTAAAATATTGAAATTTTTGCTTTTTTTTTATGTTATCTTTTACCCTAAATGTTATATTTCAAAACAGAATTAAAAAAATAAAATTCTGTGAAGACAAAATATTTAAAACTATATAAATTAAATGCTCCAAAAATTTGAATAGCCAATTATTAATGGTTCTGGAGATATATCGATTTGAATATCCAACATCTGTGAAAAACACTAGTGTTCGAAAAACGCACTTTTTAGCAGACGCTTCATTTACGCCCATTAGTGATGTTTAAATAACAGGTAATTTTGTGGCGTTCTAATCACCGGATGAATAAGATAAAAACAACATTCTCTTCAGGAATGTATGAACTATTTTTTAAAATCAGAAAAAAAAATTTGGGATTTTTGAAAAAATTTCGGTATTGGACCCCCTTAACAGTGATAATACAGGCTTGAAAAAGTTGGCAACACCCGATTGAATCGATAATTTTTTAGACGTTTTCAGAACGCGCTCATCGCCAAATAGATTGCACTGAATTTTTCGGGGGAATTCACACTCGAGGATATAAAAATCACCGAGGTGTGGAAGTTCAGTTAGTTGGAAGGTCTTTTGCACTAATTTGCTTGATTCCGAATTATCGCTGTATCTAAAGTTACCCAATTTGAAGCTTTTTATTAAAGCTTGATAGCGAGTTACTGTTGTATAGTATAGAAAGTAGTGCTTTAAAACTCAAGCGGAAGAATGCTTTCATACCATTTTGGAAGTTCATTATGCTGCGCAGTGTTTCCTGAAAATAGTTGTGAATAATGTTTCTTTTTCTTTTGAAATTCTATTTTTTTATTATTAGTTTTTTTTTTGCCAGCGATAATACAGGCTAAAAGAAAGTGGTGGAGGCACGCGGTCTAGTTGAGAAATTTAATTACCGTTCTGAGTGTTCTGATTGCAAAATCGTCTGCACTTGAATTTTCTGGAAACTTCGCCGGCTAGTATAAAAGTGTCGCCGATTCTCGAAATGAGTTCAACTGGATTTTTACAGTAGTGAAAAGTACTAAGCGCTTGTTTACTTTTACGGTGCCTAAATTATCGTTGTGCATGTGAAGTTGCATGCATTGAAGCTCTTTTTAAAGCTTAATAACGAGTTCGCTGTTCCTTAGAGAATTTATGTTAAGCCTCTGGGATCAAGAATAAATTATCAGCTGTTATTTTTATAAAAGTTGTGTCATTATTTCCCCTGAGAAAATTCGTAACAATATTTTGAATTATTGAAAATCAAATGAAAATTAACTTGTTTATTTCCTTTTCAGTTGTTTCGGCACGGGCATCGGTCTCCATTCATGCTCTATCCCTATGACCCAAACAGTATACTGGATTGGAAAGAAGGAATGGGAATGCTGACGCAGGTGAAGCTGAGCTTAAAAACTATTTATTTATATTCTTTTCTTTTCAATTAATTTGTGGAATTGTAAACGGATACACTAATGGCAGTCGTTGAATATTAATTTGTAGTTTTAATCTCCTTATGCCACATTTTCCATAAATGGAAAGCAGTTGAGACATTCGATTCAAAATCAAGCTTGTGCGCAGAAAAATTCAAAATTTAAGTAAGGTCCACAATTTTGTTCGGAACTTTTCTCTTTTGAAATCTTATCTAGAATGATTTTGATAAAGAAAATTATTTTACGTTTCGTTGTGATTGTAATCTTTTTTTGTGCAATCACCTTTAAAAAAATATAGCTAAATTTCGAACCAAAATTAGCGCAAATAATCAAAATCTGGTGAGGAAGTTTTTATAGTTCGTTTAAAAATTAAGTATTTTCTAAAATTAAAGTTGTGTTTGTGTTTTAACACACACACACACACACACACACACACACACACACACACACACACACACACACACACACACACACACACACACACACACACACACACACACACACACACACACACACACACACACACACACACACACACACACACACACACACACACACACACACACACACACACACACACACACACACACACACACACACACACACACACACACAGTGTTGCAAGGGAACTTGTGCTTGTATGCTGCCTCAAATTTTCTCAGGAATTCAAATGTTTATAAACCTTACAGAAGTCTTCAACATGCAGATATGTGATATAAATAAATAGCGATTTGTCAATGATTATGAGAACACCGATAAGCAACACATTTCCAATCACGAACAATAAAAAACAATGTTACAAACGTTTTTCATCTTAATTAAATTACATTGAGAATCTCTTAGAACATGCTAAATTCAATTTTTGATAATGATAACCATAAATTAATTATATTTTGCGTTTATCTGGTTTTGTACATCACCGTCCAATTAAGAGAGATATTTTTGAAACACATAGAGTGAAGGAAGAATTAAAGAAGAAGTTGTGTTAAAATTCAGGGTTTTTTCAGATGGGAAGACTACAACATTATATGCTGGGACGGCATCTGAGAGAAAGATACAAGGATTTCATCACAACAAACCCAAGAGAAGTAAGTGTATTTCTTTAGTATATATCAGAGGTTCAAAGAGGTAACAAGTGTTCTTGAAAATGGGAAAGTAACATATCTAACGGAATATAAAATAATATAAACTAAAAAACAAAAAAAAAAAAAGGAAAAAAAAAAAAAAAAAAAAAAAAAAAGCGCTTTCAATAATAAAAAAAAAATTCTTTAAATTAAAAAAAAAATTCAAATTCTTTAAATTAAAAAAAAAAAAATTCTTTCAATTAAAAAAATAAAAAAAAATAAAAATGCTTTATTGAAAATAATGGAAAACTTTTTTTTTACTCTATTGTATTTTCATGGCAGTTGTTTACATAGCACGCCAAGTTACAAACATTTCACTTATTAGTAAAAAATGTGGTAACTTCTACTATTTGAATCCACCAATTTGAAAATTTGATTTTAAAAATAATGCTGGATACAACTGTACTATGGAAAACTAGTGTTTTTATAACCTTCTTAGGAGTGAAGAGATGTTGAAAAACGGACTTAATGTTTTCGAAATAGCACCAAAAAACTTATGAACAAGGAAAAAGTCATTTGGTTCTTGTACAAGAATCAAATTAACTTGTAAAAGAATGACTTGTACAAGAATAAAATGAAGATTCTTGAACGTGAATTTTAATTGAATGTACTGTTTCTTGGTAAATACGTGTTTCGTTTCGAATAGTTTATAAAGTATATAAAATTTTGAGCTCTTAAAACATTGTAAAAAAATTGGCGACTGCAATGTTCTGCAGTTTAACTGGATGGAATGATAACTGAAAATAAAAACTTACAATGAAAATAAGTCATATTCAATCGAGTTAAAGTCAAATGAAAAACTGTTTGCAAAATGGGTAAATACCTTTCATATTTTACACCACGAATTTCAGCTCCTATGAAATCGTGATTTTTGTTCCAAAGAAGTGAAACATTGCTATCGAATCTATTTTCGGTGGGTTTTCGGATTGCTTTTTTACAAATAAATAGGTATTGATTTCTATAAGAACAAATTACACAAACGGTTTGGGTATAATGATAATACTAAAAAGAAAAATGTAACAGGAAGGCGGTGATCGTAGGTCGTCGTAGATAAACAAATGAGAGAAAATTTTTCATTGGATTGTGTCGTCAAATAAAACCAACCAATGGAACGTTTTGCAGTTACGTCACGATTCCACTGTTTTTACGATTTTTCTTCTTTCGATATTTCATTAAATAAATTTTTAACCGCATTATAACTTACATATTCGGAATCAGCTTTGCTTTCTTTATTAAAATTTATTGCTTTTTACCATTTTTAAATAATACGCAACTTTTCTATTAGAGATCAGTTTCAGAAGAAACTTATCTACAACTTTTAGTTGCAAAGTAGCACAGGTTTTTGTAAAAGAAATAAGATTCTAGTGTTAAGTGGTTGTTCTTATGATTTTTTTTATCCTTAATGGTACAATAAATAATGATATAAAGAATCTAATGAAGAGGTAAACGGGAAATGAAGGAAATTTTAGATTCTGATAACTGTTGTAGGTTTTCTCTAGACGCTATGTATAGTTTTCGAATACCAATAAAGTGGCCATTAAGAGAAAAATTCAATTCTTTAACCTCGCTTTTTCCGAAACAAACAACTTATAGCTATACCTACTCTAATTACTCATAAATTACGTAGCTTTAGTATTGATACGTTTCTTCTCAGAAGAATGATGATACTGAATTACAAAAATAAATCTTTTTTACTCATCACAAAGAATCGTACAATTCTTTAAACAGCAGAAATAAAATGCATTCAAGCTCAAACCAGAGCTTTCAGTCATTTCGACTCAACAGCAGCAAAAACCACAAGCTTTCTGCTGTTCTAAAAAAAAAATCGGAGCTTCATCCACAGCAACTCGATCTTAAAACATTAACAGGCGGAACTGGACTGAGCTTCATTACTTCTCACGCTAGCATTTTATAGGTTTGCGACATTCTCAAAAACTCTGGAAACTTTAAAACTTCTTTTGGCGATACTATTTACAATTTTTTAATTAATAAAAAGCTATAGTTAAAAGTGATTGCCGGAAGAAAAAAATAGAATTAGAATTTACCAAACATTTACAGTATGTACAATTATTTACAAATTTTCCAATGTAACAGTATTCACCCATAGATGTAATTGTAAAGTTTTGAAACCTTCTACGTTTTCACTGAAACTTTAAATTTTTTTTTCAATGTTTTATGAACCATCATTTTAGATGAACCCAACTGACGCTGGACTTAAGAGGCAGAATACCTGCCTAGCATGAAAAAAGATACCGGCGACGAACATGCAGTTTTTCTTTTCAAAGTAGACACGGTGGCGATTGCGACAAATAGCCCCAATTCAATATGGCGGTTGATTTGAAATCCACAAGATGGAGGCTGAATCAAAATAAACTAGATGACGTATGTTTCGAAATCCGCCAAATGGCGTTAATGAAAAATGACAGTTAATGGCCGACTATGATTACTGAAAACAGAAGGAATATGAAAATAATCCTTAAAATGCGATATAATATGCAAATTATTCAAAAAAAAAAAAAAAAAACATTAATAAAGGTGCATGTTTGTGGAAGAAAATTGAGGTTACCATAAAGTAGCCTTTGCGCATGAGCGGAAAAATGCCAACTGTGAAACTTTATCGCCTGGAAAAAAATAAAACAAGTTCGCTTGACGCTATTTGAATAGACCGAAAGAGCTATCGGTTACGATTCAAGACGTCAGTGTTACCCAAATTATGTTTTAAAAAATTAACCCATAAACAAAGCTTTTATTTTTTATTTTTTTTATTTTTTATCGTTTCTTTATATGCAGTGTCAACTTTTATGTGCAATTGCAAATTATTTAAGTGATTAAGAGCTCAGATCGACTAATCATAGTGATTGACTGACCACTACGAAGAAAAAATCTATTCCGTGCCACTGACTAATTTTTTTTTTTTTTTTTACCCCAAAACATAATAGAATATATTGTCCTCGACAGCGAATCTATTTGTCAAGTTTTCGATCAATTGATGCGTTGATTAGTCCTCCGAAGATTTGTCCTTGACACTAAAACAAAATCGAAGTTAATAGGAATAATCTGAAAAAGAGTAGTAGACACGACGAAGACTTTGCTTTTTGTCGGTTGTTGGGCTTCCTAGTATCAGTTTCTACCATTGGGAACATATTGCGAGCATCGCTATAGATAAACAACTGGATAGACTGCTCCAATGGCAACTCAAGGCGAAAAACGCGCAGGTAGAAACGTTTGCTTTCCTGTCCATGGGTGGACAATTTGTTGAATTACCGCAATGCTTGGTAATCTTATAAAGTGCTAGAATATAATTTTTTTAGGTTACTGTTAATTAAGGTGGGGTATGTATACTGTACTGGGTTGTATACTGTAGAATTGTCAATAGTAGTATTGACAATTCTACCGTATACAAACCAGGAATTTTTTGCCATTTTATTTTAATTACATTTAAGCATGTATGCCCCCCTCCATAGCATTCACACTAAATAGGATGATTTTGGAGCTTCTCATCCATAAACTACCAACTTGTGCGTGAAACATAAATATTTTTATAAATTTATATTTGTACTTTTAGACGTTAGCATTTTTTTTTTTTTTTTGTTGTTGAAAGATTTGGGACATATTACTTTTTGAAAAATCTTCGGATTTATCGCATATTCGATAAGAGATTGACTCTTTTTACTTTTATCTCGATAAATACAGTTCTATTTCAATGAAGCATTTTGCATTAGGGTCGTTAATATAATGCATTTCCAAAGAAAGGTTCTTATTAAACTGGTCTCATTTCAATATGTTGGTCTAAATACTCACCTCATAAATTGTATATTAATTTAATTTTGTTTGCGGAATATCAAGTGCAATGCTATTACAAAATGACGAGCAGAGTAAATGATTCAAAGCAATCTGTATTTTTCGTCCACCCAGTTATCGGCGAACCGCGGTTACACCGGCTTCATTTCCCCAACGTAGAGCAGTCTATCCAGTCGTTTATTTCAATGATTGCAAGAACATATTTATTGTAACAGATCAACCTGAATGTATTTCCGCCATTTGAAATTAGGTCTAGTCTAACCAAGCTGTTACGATGTTTATCTGCTGTATAACATCTTGCGAATCTTACACCACGAAAAATCCAATATAAAAATACTTGTTATTTCAGATCGAGATGATCAATTCTAACAACTTCCGTTGCCAGTACGGGGTCTACTGCTTCATTGCCGGGATGTACGCACCGACCAAGGAGTACAGCTTTACGGAAGACATACCGTGGCAACCCCTAGTGAGCCGAGCAGCCAATTGGCAGGGAAAAGTAAAATCTGCTTATCATATGTATAATAGTATATGTTATCATACACAGGCTCTTTAAGAAAGCAATTCCTAACTTTGAAAGGACATAATGGATAATTACCGCATTTTTTGAAAACGAGTGAAGTTAGTCTATATTTATGAAGCATTTCTTTCTGATTCCAAATATTCAAACAAAAGTTCTTTAAAAAACTAGTTATTTAAATATTAAAAAAAGAAAAGGCCCGATAACCTCGTTCGATCGCAGTCCGATCAAAACGATCCACTATTGCTGATCCGCTATTATCAATCCACAAAAGCCAAGTTTCAAGATTGGTACAAAGGTATATATTTAGTGAAGCTAAAGCTTCCAAGAAGGAAGAGTTGCATAAGCAAATAAAAAAGTCATTTTTGATTTTATTAGAATCAAAAATTCAAATAGGTGAATGATAATTGCTCTCCTTTAATAAAGTCATATTTTTAATTTCCTTGTTTTTCTTCTTTTTACGACTGCCCAATTTCTGATTTACGACTGCCCCAAGATCATTTACAATTGCCCAAATAGGCCACGACTGCCCGTTAGAATATGCCCCGAATCTTATTGACATGTAAAACCAAAAATTATTTAGTGTTTATGCTTAACGAAATGTAAATTGACTTCCGCTCGCCATTTTGGTATTTCCGTTAGCATTTTGGTATGTGAATATGAACCACCTAAGAAACAGTCACCCATAAGAGACATTTTGTTTCATATATCACAAGCATTTGTAACTGTTTACTTATCTTTCCTCTTGGAATTAAACTTAAATGTACTTGAAAAGTTAATCCTTTTTTCTTTCTTTCTAGAACCTTCTGACCCGAGGTTCATGTCCAATAGCTGAGGAGGAAGAAAGGGCATTTAGGAACGGAGCCGAGGCCAACGCTACGAAAGAGAAGTACAAAGTGTGATGCACAAACAGTTCATTTTTATAAATTTATATTTTACACTTTTAAGAAGGATTGTCAGCCTATAAACCTAATGCTTCTTTTTTCAATATCTAACGAAGTATCTCATTAAAACATAGAATTAAAAAAACAAACAAAAAAAACAAACAGATTCAACATTAGTAATAAATATCATTACAAAAATTGAAGGGCAAAAAAAACTGTGTTTTAATCATATTAAGTTTTTAAAGGTTAGTTTATTAAATACTAGCTGATTAAATTTGCTACGAAATTTTACCATGTGCATTTTAAAAATTAAAAAATATTAATAAATTCTACATTTCGGACGTTTGATCCTAATCTAATTTTGTCCCCTGGAAATGGGTTTATCAAAAGAATACCTTATTTAATCTATGTTTACCCTTTTAGGTATTTGCTCCAAATTTTTGTGACTATTAATTATTTTGGAACTTTTCACGGGCCGGAAACCTCAAAATATTGTTGCGTGGATGGTTTCGAAAGACTTGAAGCCAAAGCAAATCAAAACTTGCAGAAATTTATTCCGATATAACTCTTCGCAGATTCTTTTACAACTCCTCAACTTCTCGTTCTAGTAGACTCAACACAGCTCTTTACACAACAATAGAGCACAAACAGCAGTTAAAAACTTGATACACAACTGCTAAAATCGCCGCAAAAGACAATGCAATACAGTTGGCTTTTGGAACTACTCTGAATGCTCACTGAGAGACAAATAACTCATTCACTCGGCCTTTCATAGGAAAGCTAATCCTTCGCGAATCTTCTAGAGATAGAAATTGGGAGAATTTTTCAGATCGTAGTCGAAAAGCCCTATACAGGTACATGGGGATCGAAAATGTCTCCAAATGGTCGCCAAGTTTGGTGACATTTGGCGATTTCTCACCAACTTACATGGCCTTCTCCTAGTAAAACTCGTTTTCCAGCATTATCTCTTTAAAACTCGTTTTCAAGCAATAAGAGACGCATTGCAGGAAAGCGAAGTAAAGACGAACTCTTGCACTGGCTTATGCGAAATATACATAAATTTTTCCTTTTACATAATTAATACTACGAAATATTTACAAATATACAGAAATTCGTAACAATATGTATCTAATTATTATCGATTTCACAATAGGTAGCATTTTTGAAAATAGGGGAAAAAAAAAAATATTTTAATAAAATTACAATTGATATTTGATTCTGTTTTTTCAAATAATTAAAAAAAGCAATAGTTTTCATTATTAGTAAGTCAAAGTTTAAAAAAGAAGTGAATCTTTTGTTTCAGCATTATAATGCGACTTGACTTAACTTTATACAAAAGTATTTAAACTGTACTTCCAGATCACTCCGTTTTAGTCGATATCAATTGTGAGACGATGGCGGTCGAAATCGTACAGTTTATTTTATGATAGAGTCGATGTCTTTCGAAGTATTTGTTGCAGTCAATTTTAACAAATTGTCCAAATGAGATTCAGTTAAGTTACAGTCAATCAGGGTAACATTGATCCACATTTTCAGTATTTTCTTCTTCTCCACTTATGTTTTAATAATATTTTCCGACCTAATGGCATAAAATGGAAAAATAAACCCTAAATTATATTTTAATTTACACAAATTAGTAAATGTTGATGATGAAAGCACCAAATAATAGGAAAATAACCCGGTGCAAAGTTACCCCGTCATTCAGGGTAATTTTGAACCACTATCAGAAGTTTCATATAAAATAACTTTTTTTATTCAATCTTGAAGTCTAGACTACTTTGAACGAGTAAAATTAAGTTTCTAAGTATTTGAAACATCATCACCCTGCAGTTATCAATACCATAAAGTTTGGATATTTTATATAACACCACAATGAATATATTAGGTAGGAACAGTGGATGACGAATCACATGAATATATTGCATAAAAACTTATTTATTATTCAGTTTTAACATGCAAATATAGTGAAAAAACAATCTTCAGTTCATTCACTTAAATATAACCTCATTTTATCAATTAAAAATTGAAAAGATAAATAGAAAATAATAAAACTGATAGGCCGCCCTTATGCTATTAGTTAAGTACTATGGTGTTTGCAAGTCACAATGTGGCACAAATACAAATATTCTACTCTTAATGTTAGAAATAGTATGATAATATAAAAACAAAGTTCCCACTTCATAGAATTTCACTTTGGCATTCTTTAGATTAATAGTTTTGCATCACCATTTTCTTATTCTCGTGTTCTAGCTGGATTGGTTGGTTTGTACGCTCAACGACCTATTTTCATGCACAGTAACGGATAATCAGTAAGGAACCTACAGCTTAACTTGGATTCCGAACCACAATGCACATCCATGCCTAATACGGGATTCGAACCCGGCACCTGTGTTCTAGCTGGAATAATAATTTCTGTTAATAATTTTTTAAACACGCCTACTTTTTCATACCACAGATCACCATTGATATTGGGCCATTTCCAATATGCACCAGATTTCTTCATGAACCACCAAATATCACGTTGTCTTTTAAGTCAATTTGGTCTGAGTACATTTCTCCATCGTATTGAATACGTGGTCGTAAACTTTGCATGTGCCATAACCAAAATCTAAAATACGTGCATGCTTTGTGTATAAAATTCCTGCCTCATTGATGTGTTTAACAGCCACCACTTGAACAATCTCTGACTTTACAGTAACATTCTCCCAACAATTTGAGTGGTATAAACCTCTATCATGTCCTTATTGTCCAACTTTCATCTCCTCCGAAAATGACAGTGTTGTACGTACACTGTCACCTGCATCATCTAGTTCAAGTTGGTTGGTTTATACTCTCAACGACCTACAGCTTAACGTGGATTCCGAACCACAACGAACATCCATGACTAACCCGGGATTCGAAACCGGAACATTTGGCTTGCGGGGCTAGAGCTCTAACCACTCAACCTTTAGGTGGGTCATCTAGTTTAGGACTTTTACTCTTGCTGTTTCCCAGGAGTTCATATGGTACAAGACTTTGGACAATCCCATCATGTCCTCGCTATACATATTCCTTTACCATTTATATTTTGTGCATATAGATTTTTCACTTACTCAACTGAAACGCTTTTTACAACCATTTCAGGTCGGAAGATTTTTTTTTTAGTTCTGCGAACGTGTTTCTAATATAATTAGGTACTTCTTGAATTCACTCCCAACATTTTCATTTTATCGGATTTTACATACAAGAGAAGATTCTGTGAATTAAATTACATTTGTATGTATATAAATGTATTTAAAAGCAACCAAAAATAAATTAGAATAAAATATGAATTATATGTGCAGTGTATACATTACACATTGTCATCAGCCTAACTTTGAACCGGCTCAAAGTTACACTGAATATGTGGTAAAATGATAGTACCTTGGTTTTTTGCTTTTTTCCAAATGTTAGTAAATAAATAACCATCAGGTACTAACCATTTCACTTTTTTCAGAAAATTATATAGCTGATAAAGTGGTAAGTTGATACTTACTTGCATAAATTAGTTGATTTACATCAACTTCAAATAAGCATTAAAATGGAACTTGCAAACAGTACTCCAGAAAAACAACTGAATGGCCAAATAAATTATGTACTATTTTGTCAATTCATTTATTAAACTATCAAGCAAAAAGCCAATTTCACAATCCTGCCAGCAGTTTGCAGCAGTGGATCATGAGCAGCTCTTTAAATCCAAAAATACTGAAAACTAGGAGGTGGCGCAAAGTTACACCCTATGGCTCAAAGTTACCCTGAATGACTGTATTCCTGTATTTGTTCTTAATGAAAACCACCTTGCTGAAAGCTTCTTCATATAGTTTTTCCGAGCACGTAGTGGAGAAATCAATTCTACATAGTTAACAAATTAGTTTGGATAAATTACAATTATGTAAAAAAAAAAAAAAAAAAAAAGAAGACGTCCATACAGGGAAATTCGTTTTTTTTTTTTTATTTTCTTTGGTGCTGGTGGACCGTAGAAAAATCTGTTGCGGGCCGCGTAGTAGCCAACGCTTCTTTAAAAAGTTAATCGAGATTGGAATAGTTTACCTTATTGACATTTGTATAAAATTATAAAGTTATAACTTCATTGGGAGTGGGACATTCTGCTATTTCTATGAAATAACATTTCGACTCTTTTTCGACCCTTTAAAATGAGTTAATCGAGATCGGAGTAGTTTACTTTAACTATGCTTGTTCTTAATACTAGATTTGGGACCTATATTAGAAGTGAATACTGTGATATTCCATATTTGGAACGTTTCGGCCTCTTTTCGAACCTTTACAATTAGATGATCAACATCGGAGTAGTCGATTTTTTCTATGCTTGCTCTTTTTTACATTTGTATCAAATTTCAGAGCTGTTATTTCATTGGAAGATTTCTTGATAGGAACAATATGACCCCTTAACATTGGTAATCGATACCAGAATAACCTGATTTTATCTGTGCTTTGCCATTGGTACCAAATTTCGTCAGAGTTGTTGGAAGTGGGACATAGGAATATTCCTCGATTGGAACGTTTCAACATCTTTTCGACACTTTAAAATTGGTTAATTGATATCAGATAGTTGGCTTTCTTATGCTTGTACTTGTTGACATTTGTACTGAATATCAGAATTTTTATTACAATGGAAGTGCAATATGAGAATATCCCTTGTTTAAACGTTTGACCCCTTTTCGACCCCTTAGAATTGGTTAACAGAGATCGGAATTGCTTATTTTTTCTATATATTTGTCCTTGTACTAATTTTGAGAGTTGTGGCTATATGGAAAGTAGGAGGATAGTGACGAGTGAGTGAGTCAGTCAGTTAGTTAATGAGTGAGGACTTTGTTTATACATAGAGATAATTTTATTGTTATACCTTAACATTGGTAATCGATACCAGAATAACCTGATTTTATCTGTGCTTTGCCATTGGTACCAAATTTCGTCAGAGTTGTTGGAAGTGGGACATAGGAATATTCCTCGATTGGAACGTTTCAACATCTTTTCGACACTTTAAAATTGGTTAATTGATATCAGATAGTTGGCTTTCTTATGCTTGTACTTGTTGACATTTGTACTGAATATCAGAATTTTTATTACAATGGAAGTGCAATATGAGAATATCCCTTGTTTAAACGTTTGACCCCTTTTCGACCCCTTAGAATTGGTTAACAGAGATCGGAATTGCTTATTTTTTCTATATATTTGTCCTTGTACTAATTTTGAGAGTTGTGGCTATATGGAAAGTAGGAGGATAGTGACGAGTGAGTGAGTCAGTCAGTTAGTTAATGAGTGAGGACTTTGTTTATACATAGAGATAATTTTATTGTTATACCTTAACATTGGTAATCGATACCAGAATAACCTGATTTTATCTGTGCTTTGCCATTGGTACCAAATTTCGTCAGAGTTGTTGGAAGTGGGACATAGGAATATTCCTTGATTGGAACGTTTCAACATCTTTTCGACACTTTAAAATTGGTTAATTGATATCAGATAGTTGGCTTTCTTATGCTTGTACTTGTTGACATTTGTACTGAATATCAGAATTTTTATTACAATGGAAGTGCAATATGAGAATATTCCTTGTTTAAACGTTTGACCCCTTTTCGACCCCTTAGAATTGGTTAACAGAGATCGGAATTTCTTATTTTTTCTATATATTTGTCCTTGTACTAATTTTGAGAGTTGTGGCTATATGGAAAGTAGGAGGATAGTGACGAGTGAGTGAGTCAGTCAGTTAGTTAACCTGTTCAGGACCGGCGAAAGGAGAAAGAAGCGCTTCCCCAGGCCCGCGCGCTCAAAGAGACTACGCACGCACGGGACCGGGCATTTTTCCCGGTTAAGCATTTTGCCCCTTTAAATTCAAATAAAACGTTCCAATCTGAAATCACGTCTGTGTGATGATGGGCCGGCTGGCACGGAAACACTGATCACAAATACGATATCGCGGGCCGTGAGGGAAGAATCGTCTGATCACATATACGCGATCACGGTCCTGAACAGGTTAATGAGTGAGGACTTTGTTTATACATAGAGATAATTTTATTGTTATAAAGAATTCATGAGAAAAAAAAAACCACACATGCTATTTTTTTTAAAATTTTGTTAGTAAGCTTTTATCACTGGTAAAAAAGCTCATATGTTTTAATCCTTTATTTACTGACGCGACTTATAAGTTACTTCAGTTTTCTTATGGTACTGTATTAATTTAAACGCTTTGAGCACCTTCTATGAATTCTCCTTAGATTCAACTTTCTGGAAGTTTTTCTTTGATGTTTTCTGATACTCGCTTATATGGATATACAAATGGTGAAATCGAGCTATCGTCACTGCATGTCCATACAGTAACAGATTTATTCTCTGTTCCCTGGCTAATTTCGTAAAATTTTGGCAGTGTTTCGGTCCTAACTTATGAGAGTTAGGAAAAAATATAACGCCTAGTTTTATTACAGTTCAGTGCTCTTCTTCCATCGTCGAGTTCTTAGCATGTGATTGGTAAAAAGAGCATCAATTCTGCAAAACACGGCTGACGGACAGTTCGTTGACTGACACTGATAACATCAGTACCCACAACTAGCTTTAGAATAGAAGTTTAATAAAAAAAAAAATTGTTGGCCTCCAAAAATTATTTATGGACTATTATGGTTTTGGGTATTATTTATAAACCTACTTGTGTGGGCCTCATGTTTCAGAGGACTAGTTGAATACATAGATTTTTTAAAGTGATGTTATTAATGGCTTTGTCTACATTGGATGCATGAAAAAAAAAAAAAAAAAACGCTTTTTTTTTAAAAAGAATACTGTTATGTTTATTGATATAAAACTTGTTAGGCTTAACAAAAACATTTGTAAATTACTATTACTAAAAAAAAATAATAATAATTCATTTAACCACTTTTTTAGTGTGAAAATGCCTGGTAAATATGAGTCGCTCAAAAAGTGTGTGCTATTTAAAAAATCTGATCAATGGCCATCTGAAACAAAAAAAATTTGAATGGTTTTAGGTTTATTGTGACAGTGGTTATATTCCGTACCTCTAATATTAATTTATAAGCAAAAATAACAAAATGGCGGACAAAAAAAAAATAATAGAAATTAAAATTTGCAATAATTCTGGTATGGGAAATAGCGATAAGTGTACCGAATATGTGGTTAAAATTTTATAAGGATCAGTTCAATAGTATCTGAGATTTTTTCAATAACGCCCTGGCATTTTCACGCTAAAAAAGTGGTTAAAATCAATTATTATTATTATTTTTGTTTTGTTTGTAATTTACGAATGTGTTTGTTGAGCCTAACGAGTTTTATATCAATAACATAATAGTATTCCTTAAAAAAAAAAAAAAAAAAAAAAAAAAAAAAAATAGCGTTTTTTTCATGCATCCAAAGTAGATAGAGCCCTTAATGAGGTACGGAATCACCGAATATGAATTTTTCGTATTAATAATATTACATAAATAAATGTGTGTATTGCTTGTTTCTTTTCAATAGGATCTTTATAATTACTGGTCGAAGAACTCTGGACGCCTAATAGACGGCTGGTCCCTGGCCTCAGACCTCGGGAAGACGCTTGAATGTGAAGTAAATCCTTTTAAATCTTTACACCTTTTAAACACAGGGCGTGTTTACTGATATAAATAAATTCATATGTGTATTTTTAAACTGTTTGGGAAAAGAATAAGGGTGATATTAAGAACCAAAGTGAACATTATTTACTATAGAGATTTGGATTGCATTCCACTCGAAGTGTGTGACTTTAAAACACGTCCAATAAGCAGAAGTTGTCAATAGTTCGGACATAATTTCTTAATTTCTTTCACCCTGGAGAAGTCGCAGATCTCCAGAACATCTTAGTCGAGCACTTATCAGCACTTATTATACTGTCAGCAAATTTCCAGTGGAGAGATGTACTACATACGTGTTACTTTTAAAGCACAAAATAAATGATATTAGAAGCATGAACTGTGCTTTTTAGACATTGTTTTTAATACGGAACTCTTTTTGAGAATGGACAATTCCTGCATTTTTTAAAAATATTTTCTTATTCAATTCTAAATGTTTCGAAAAGGCCATAAACAGATAAATTTCTACACAATGCGCTTTTCTTTTTTCTTAAATTTGCAATCAAAGTTCCCCTGTTATACATTGGCAAGAAAACGATTCATTCGGCTCGAATTGAATGTGACGTCAAGGCTTCCCAAACATCTTCGCTTGAAATGCGGCATCAGAAATCAGTTTTGCAAGTTTCTCGCAAATCGCGTCAACCTGTTCGGGATATGGCAATGGTCTACCAATGCCAAATATTTCAACGCCAACTATTTGGCCGAAACCTCACGATAACCATAGAAACGGGAAAAAGCTTTGACGTCGCAGATTTTGTTGAATGTTTTGATTCGACTGGTTTTGGTACATTCTTTTCTTAATATTTAAATAACTAATTTTTTTTAAAGAACTTTTGTTTAAATATTTTTAATCAGAAAGAAATTCTTCATATATATAAACTAATTTCACTCGTTTTTAAAAAATGCGGGAATTGTCCCTTGCCGTATTGCTTTTTAGATGCTGCATGCAGCTGATTTTAATTGTCAATGATTCACACCATTAGTGCAAAGCTTCAACGCTTTGTTTGCAGTACGTTTTTAAAGAGAATCCGCTGATCGACGACATAGTTACGATAACAGGACAGTGACATTATTTGCACCCCTCTGCCTCCCTTTTACTATTTGGCCCGATATTTGTGTTTGGTTGTTTTCAGATTATCTGGCACCGTCAGCAACACGAGGGCTATAATGCGTCGAAACATTCGTCATTTGACAAGCCAACATACAATTACAAACACCCATACCATACACGGGACTCGAACCCGCAACCTCACGGTCTAGAAGCTAGCACGCTAACCACTATACCGTTTGGTTGGCCCCGATATTTGTGAATCTCACTATGTAGATAAAAACACGCTTGATGGAAGCTATCTTTACATAACTCGATCAGATTCTCACGTGAGGTAGTACATCGTAGTCCATGTGTAAATAAAGACACGCTTCTAGTTAATGTGTTTTGATAATTCTAGTAGGATGCAGCTGAAATTCTAGTCTAGGGTAAGGGAATGAACGATTAACGGGTTCTATTAATTAGATCTAAAAGTATAATATCTTACACTTGATAACTAGTGTCATATGTAATTCTTAGCTGTATATAAACCGATCAAAACAGATATAACTTTTACTTCAATGTTACCATTTTATTGTAAGGTTGAATTCGGTTATCATGTAACGACGCATGCCGGCGTCGCCAAACGTTCAAATGACGCCATTGTAGCCCCAGGAAGCACATCGGTAATGCTTACTGTCGGAAACCACTAAATTGACGCCATTGTATAGTAATATTGGACAGTCTTCAATGGGAAGATTGGACAGTCCATCCGAATCGCGAGCATCGTTCCAAAATATACGATTTAAAAAAAAAAAAAAAAAAAAAAAAAAAGGAAAAAATAAATAAATAATAATAAAAAAAAAAAACATCACAGAACATATATTTTTATCACTCCGTAATATCTTATAATGCTATATTTCAATTTTAAAACTCTGCATCAAGATACAGAGTCTACAACGGTCCACATCGGGACTAGCCAGTGTTGAGCTGATATTGGCCAGCGGATATATGCTAGTGGGGAGTGTCTTTGCCAAGAAAAGAAATTCTTTGGCAATTAGTTAGTTCCTCAGAAACCAAAGAACTTTTCTTGTTCCAGTATTTTTACAAATACTAATTACCATTCAGAATTTTATATAGAGTGAATTTTGGATCTTTATTCATTGTACGCTATTCCCAGCTATCAAACGGAAAGTAACGAAGGAAAAAATGAATTCGGCTTCACTGGCTAAAAGCTAATTTGTACGCTTCCAGTCGGTGAGCCAGTTGAAGTCACTAGTCATTGGATATCATCTACTAGCACCCTATAAACACTTCATGCCTGTTAATGAAGAAGCCAGTTAGTCACTGGCCTGTCCCTAGCCGAAATATCAACTAAATCAAACATTTACTACACTGTTAAAAATTTTGTTCCACCTTGCACCAAAAGTTGGTTCCCATTTATCTGCAACCACCATTTGGTGCTTAGTTTCACGATTTAATGGTTCTTACGGTCCGAGGTAGCACCATTAAATCGTGAAACTAAGCACCAAATGTTGGTTGCAGATAAATGGAAACCAATTTTTGGTGCAAAGTGGAATAAAATTTTTATCTGTGTATATTTGCTGCTGCGTCAACTCCCATCACCCATACTCTCTCATGATAACAAACTGGCATCACTCATTAGCTGGACTGCAAATGGAAATCTGGCATTCCAATAAACGTATTACATTGACCTTTTCATCAACTTAATCAGCTAGTATTCCATTCACGGCTAAGTTATAAATCAGCCTTAAGGATAAAATTTCTAATAAAAAAAAAAAAAAAAAAAAAATTCTTAATGTTTATTTATTTAAACAATTCCGTATCTACATTATAGAACCCTCAAAATACTCAACACATTACCTTCATGAAGTTTAGAATGGGGACTGTCGTATCTGTCACACATTGGCTTAAACCTTTTCATTGAATTAGTGATTTACTTCACATACATGTCCAATTAGGACAAGATCGCGGTTCTTAATGTTTTTCCAAACAGCAAGGTATATTTCAAAGAGATGACAATATTTATTATCGAATAGATGAAAAAAGATCTATTTCAATAATTTCTATAGATTCTTTTCTCTTCTCTAGAAAGATTACAACCAGACCGTACCGGACTGGGCTCTCACGTATTGGGACGAACTGTCTATTCAGAGTGGACTGAAGTACTATTTCACCTATGGAACAAAGCTAATCCAAAAATATAAAATTGGTGAGCGGGCTATCTTTTAATAAAACAATATCCTTCTTATACGACCTCCAAGGCTTTCAGCTGCAAACAAAACTCTTATTGTAAAATATCAATGGATAAAAATCATTATATTGTAAAAATAGGGCATAAATTCCGACATTGTGACAAAAATTTCGAAATAAATAAATAAATAAATAAATAAATAAATAAATAAATAAATAAATAAATAAATAAATAAATAAATAAATAAATAAATAAATAAATAAATAAATAAATAAATAAATAAATAAATAAATAAATAAAAGATTCACAATCTGCCTCACTTTTAAAATCGAAACATCGCATATTTTCGATTACTAATGTACTAAACTTTGAATAAAAGTATCATAAACTCGCTTTTTCATTTCTAAAATAGTTTGCGCAAGAATTTTATATTCGGAAGCTTATACGTTTGAATTTATCAAAAGGATAAATTTGAAGAAAAAAAAATAATGTCTACAAAACGATTTGTGTCTTATCGAAAAATAATAAATTTAGAACAATTTTCTGTTGTAAGCACGAGACATTTTGACTCTTTTTTTCTATTTATGAAAAAAAAATTAGAATTCTAAAATTATCATGAATCTAGAAGTTATTTTTTTGTTTTATATAACTCTAGATGGCAACATAATAATAAGTTTAAATAATTGTTTTAACTAGGTCAAATATTTATTTATAAGCCACCGACGCCCTGTACACGTCCATGTTCCGTGCTTCGGTAGATATAAATGCCTATTTGGACCTAGTTAAAGTAATTATTTTTCCATATAACTTTGTCACTAAGTAATATTATATAAAATAAAAACATAACTATCATATTCATCTTTATTTTATAATTCTTTTCGGTTTACGAGTAGAAAAAAAAAAGTAAAAAAAGTCATAATGTCCCGTGCGTCAGACAGAGAATTGTCCATCTATTGTTTTGGAGTAAATTCGAAAAATAATAAATTGTACTATTTTCTACTGTTTTGGTTTGAAAGAAGTGATGAACGTGCGTTTGTAGTCAAAAGATAAGATTCAAAGCCAAGCTTTTACAAATACCAATTCAAATTTTAAGACCAACAACAGGCTCAAGGCCCAACAGGGTTGGTCAAGTAAATATATATATATATAAACTAATATAGAAATAGAAAATAATTTGGATACAATAGTTACAGGATCATACACACAATATACAATAGTTACAGGATTATACAATACAATATGCAAAGTTGACACAGCGTTTGACAATCATACTGGAAAAATACAATACATAATGCAAGCTTACAAATTTTATAAAAACTAACAGTACGCAAACATAAGTAATCAAATATAGTAACAAAATAATCTTAATTAAATAGATACAAAGTACAAAATATAAGTTACTTACCTAGCCAGTGTAATCCAGTTATTGCCCATTGATGATCCCCCATTGCATATCTAACTGTTTCTTAAAACTCTTTACGCTCTCTGAATTTAAAAGATTTACTTGCAAATCATTCCAATCATTGATAATCCTATTGTAAAAATAGTATTTTCGCCCTTACCTGTTAAATTGAGGTTTGTACAATTTGGTAATTTAACTTTATGGGCTGTCAGGCAAGCAAGCAAACACAAGTATCCATTTTGTGAAATTTTGTGTATGAATGAAACAGTTTAGTTCTATTAATGGTTATAATATAAAATTTCCATTAAAAAAGATCGTAATTGCCACTTCAGTAGGATTTGGTTCAGTTAGGTAACAATTCTAATTTGGCTTGAGTAGCTTTTGTGTTAGAGTTTGAAACCTTATAGATTGAGAGGCGACTGCAATTTTTGGACCCCATCGAACATCATTCTGAATTTTTTATAAAAATTAGAGAAAAGTGAGTAGATTACGAATCGACTGGTCTGCCGTGGCAAAAATGGCCGAAACTGGTCAAAAATCGACTCTTAATAGGTTGAACTAAATAAAATTGCCAAATGCGCCATAACTTGCCAAATAATAAGCAATTTTTTTTTATTTGGTAATCTTCACTGTTTAATTTTCAATTAAGAAGGTTGCAGACGATTCGGATGTGTGGCTATGGCTTATTTGCTCCTTTCAAAAATGAGCCAAATTGGCAATAAACATTACGTCACTGATGACGTAACTGATGTCGCCAATTTGGCTTACTTTGAAAAGATACAAGTTTTCCGAGCCAGAGATCAGAAATCGCTTGTGCTTTTTCTCATTGAAAATCAAAATGCTGTGGGTTGCCAGACGAAAAAGTTTGTTCTCTTTTTGGAAAGTTATGACATATTTGGCAATCAAATTTTAGTTCAACTCATTCCAAGTTGATTTTTGATCAGTTTCGGCCATTTTTGCCACGGCAGACCAGTGGATTCGTAATCTACTCACTTTTCTATTTCTATAAAAAATTCAGAATGTTTTTCGATGGGGTCCAAAAATTGCAGTCGCCTCTCGGACTATTACGTATCTAGATACCAGTGTACGAAGTTATTTAATTTAAAATGTTTTTTTTTTTTTTTTGTACAAACTAATTATTTTATGGAAAATGGTAGATTTTTTTACTATTTCTTAAATGGTTCTGTACTAGTCAGTGATGACTCAATTTTTATAATTTTCAGGCCCATTACTTGGATTTATGACAGAGCAAATAAATGATAAAATATTGCAGAAAATACCAGAAAAGAAAGTATTCATTTACTCTGCGGTAAGCTAATAATTTTTTTCCTTCGTAGAATATACTAAACTTCAACTTAACTTGACATCACTAGACGGTAGACCGTCACAGTGCTGATAGGTATTTAATCCATTTTGGCGGCGTGAAAGCATAACGTTCGCTAAACCACAACCCTGTAGAGAACAAAAGGCTATAAGGTTTGGCTAGAATTATGTCTTCACTCCGCTAAACTGAATTAAGTGCCTATGAGCACTTTGAAGATCTATCGTCTAGTGATGTCAAGTTAAGTTGGAGTTTAGTATAGAGTTTGTTACTTTTGCATTTAGGAGTTTTGGATAAGATAAATGTAAACTCATATTTTACAACAAATCCTTTCAATGCATTGCCCACTTTTATGTGCAATTGCAACTTATTTGAGTTCAGATTGCATTTTCATAGTGTTTGGCCACTACAAAGAAAACCATCGATTTTTTATACCCAAAACTTGACAGAATTTTTTCCATCGACAAGTCTATTTGCTAATTTTAAGATCGATTGGATGACGTCATGTGTGTTAATTAGCTCTCTGAAAAATGACGTGTCACAAACAATATAGAAGTTATTTTAAAAGATCGTGAAATGAATCATGAAATGAAATGTTTTTTATAATATGTCGTCAAACTTAACAAGAAAATATTTCAGTCGTTAATTATCGTCAAATTGTACATGCTTGGCTATGGATTGGTGTCTGGATCTAACGTACAACAAAATAAACATGTGTTAAAGAATCTTTTAGATGACAGTCTTAAAACCTGATAGAATGAATTATCGACAACGAGTCTATTCGCCAAGTTTCAGCTTGAATGGATGATGGCAAGTGGATTAATTAAGACGTTTGAAAGTTTTGTACACAAACCACAAACAAACAATTTCGAAATTAATATAAATGATTTAAAAAATAAAAGAAAATTCCTACATAACTCGTCGTTCATTAAAAATTATTGAGCATTATAGATAAGAGAATTGATTATAAGTTTGTGTATTGCCAAGTGCAAAAGTAGTACGCACCTTACTGGAAAGAAAATGAAACATACGAATTTCTGTATATTTGTAAATATTTCGTAGTATTAATTATGTAAAAAGGAAAATTTATGTACATTTTGCATAAGGCAGTGCAATAGTTCGTCATAAGTTAGTCGTCTCCATTGTTGTGTAAAGAGCTGTATTGAATCTATTAGAACGGGAAGTTCTGAAGTTGTAAAAGAATCTGCGAAGAGTTACATCGGAATAAATTTCTTCAAGTTTTTATCTGTTTTGGCTTCAAGTCTTTTTGAACCCATCCACGCAACAATATAATGATCTTTTCCTTGGATATAGGAGCCTACATGCGTCTAGAGGTCAGTTGACTTAGACTTATTACTTTCAATTACCCATATGTATCCATAGGGTAATGAAAGTATAGCATTAGAATTTTTTTCATTTCTCCATGTTTTGGAACATCCTTATTTCTAAAAAGTGATTTAGAAAAAATGTCTGTTTGTGTGTATATTTGTCTGTGGTCAGCATAACTCCCAAAGAAATTGACCTACGATGTTCAAATTTGGTATGCGGGTTGCTGGTGGCCATGTGACCTACCATTAAGGTTTTCGTCACAATCGCTCATGGGCATAAGGTAGCTGCCATTGATAATATCATGTGTTTTAATTATTGCTAAAAAACGGCTCTAACGATTTTGTTTAAAATCGCCGTGGTAATGCCTCTTAAGGTGTTCTAAACATCCCCACCTCCAAAATTCCCGTAAAAATGCTTTAATGGCGTAAAACGTTGAAAAGCGAATGCCTTCAACATAGGGTTTTCTTTCCTTGAGCATAATTCATCAACGATCGTTTTCTCTGCTCCCCTCAATGTCCCTTATAATAAAGGAAAATTTAAGGATTATCGAAAAGTATATCGCCAAAATCACCATTTTGGCGGAGTTTTTTTTCCCTCCTCCATACAAGGATTATCGCTGGCCATTTTTTCTAAATCAATAATGAAAATATGATAACGATAAATGACACAAATTGACATCAGTATTATAGTGTAATTGAAAGTTGTGCGATGTTCCACAATCCTAGTTTTTGTATTAGTGGCGCTTTTAGAAATGTACAGACAATGGTGATTGTGAAATATAGGATAGTCTCATTTGCTTCGTTGCCTTTTTGGTAACTTATTACATTATATGTCTATACAATTTACATGTTAAATTTTCGAACAGATTCGAACTTTTCCCCTCCCGACATACCAGTATATTCTTAAACTACTAGTATTTCTCGATATCCTATAAAAATTCAGAATATTGCTCAATGAGGTAACAAAACTTGGAAGATATCAGTAGATACGAAAATTTAACGTCCCTTATTAGTTTTAAAAGCTAGAGAATTTTATATGATATAGTCTCTGTAGGTCACAAAAATGCCAATTATAAAAGTGGTCCTTTGATCAAATCACGTTTTTTAACACGTTGACTGCCAAGGAATTAATCACGATTCCAGTCTAAAGAGCCTAGGTGATTAAACCTTTAACTGCTGTATGTGGTTTGACCATCGATATAGATATACAACTGGATAGACTGCTCCATTGTCAATGCAAAGAGAAAAATGCGCCGGGGATTGCGAAGCTGGTAGGATGATTAACCAATCACAGTTCACTTTTATAGTTGGATGCAAATGCGAAAAACCTTCTAAAATGCTAGAGCATATATTTTTGTGCACATTATTATTAATTAAGGTCTACTATTGACATTTCTGCTGTGTTCAACCTAAAATTTTATTTTCAATCCTCGGCAATCCGTATTTTTTATCCCACCAACGGCATTTGGCAACTGCTTCATTTTCCCAGCTTTAAGCAGTCTATCCAGTTGCTTATTTATATCGATGGGTTTGACAGACCATGAGTCATTTTTTGTGGAATGCTTCCACCCACTAAAATATTTCAACTTCGACTTTTATATTAATTTTTCCGATACTTTTTTTCTTAAATTTTAAATTGATGTTCACTAATTTCTTTGGCTCAGTATGAACCACGTGTTGCATTTGCGCCAAAATTATCATATCACTCAACCACAGCACTCGTCGACGCGTTCATTGGAGAAGAGATTGAACCAGTGGTGTGAGTTGATTGCAACTCATATGGCACTCAACGTTTAAAAAAAAATATATCACGTTGCCGATTCAGTATAGTGGTTAACGCATAAGACTACTACGCTGGTGGGTCTTGGTTCGAATCCGGGGTAAGATATGGATGTCCTAAGATAGGGTTAAATATGGCCTTCCCACTGGGTGCCCCTTTACAAGTGGTCATCGCTACTGGTCTTGTAGTGGTCAAGTGACTGCGAGCACTAAGAAGTGACTGTAAGTTATAGGGCCCACCATTAGAAAAAAATTATCACTTTATGTATAACCTAATTATAACGTGTTTGATTAGGTTATAGATAAAGTTACTTAATTTTATTTCGAAAGATAATTTCCCATACTTCTGATTAGAATGTCGTACCGATACAAAGTGTTTTAAAAGTTTGACCAGAACCTTTTGTTGAATGAATTCTTGAATTATACTACATATACTTAAGATCTGAAAAAGAACAAATATTTCCCCAGCGTTCTTCTCTGTCGCCTCTAAAGCGGTAAATCCCGTTTTGGAATGTTTTGTATTTCGCTTTCCGAATTTATACTATCAACCAATCTTGAATAACAAAAGAAACACCCCCGTCTAATATTTTTTGTGACATTCTGTATTGTGACAAACATTGTTTTAATATTTGGACAACTTAAGAGGGATGGTCAGTTTTTCCCTGCCCGATTGATCCAATACTTTATTATTTTGACCACAACAACATCGAAATTATTGCTATAAAATAATGATTTTTTTTTCTGCAGGTTTAACAACAGTAATCGAAATCATAAACAAATAAAAACCTATTCGTTTTTTTTTTTTTTTACACTTTGAAATCTTTTTTTAACTAACCATAAAATTAAAAAAAACTAATAATACAAAAACCACTTGTTATTTTTCTTCCAAATTTTGAAAATGATATTTTATTACTTATTGTTATACCTGGTGAACGAAATTCATATGTTTTAAAGCAAGATATTGACTGATATCATGACCTAAAAAAAATAATTAAGTTTTAAACCTATGGAGCAGGGACAAACAGACGAACCTTCTTAAAGTTGTTTGATTCACAAGGAGATTGTCTTTTGGAAGTTTTCAAAGGAACTGTCTCACATTTAAGTCTTGGATAGATGAGAACTTAAAAAACTCCTACTATACTAAAAATTACCCTTGCTTGACATCAGTGTAGGCCTATTCCAGCCATCTATATAGATAAACAACTGGATAGACTGCTCGGGTAAGTAATGCAAAGAAAAAAAAGCACGCCGATGGATTGATGATGATGACGGGTGGACAATAGAGGTCGGTGATATATCGATACGGCGATATTTTTATCGATATTTCTAAAAAAAATATCGATATTAAAAATATGGATAAAAATAACCGATATATCGATATTTTCATACATTTTTAGTTTTTTGATGATCGTTTTGTAGTTCCATGTGTTTTTTCGATTTTCTTTATTTCCTTTTCAAAAACTTCCAAACTAAAGTTTGAACTTGACTGAGAGACATTTAAAATGGCACCAGTATTCAATATTTTTCCATACACTTAAAAGCTATTGAAAATTATCTGAATTTTTCTTAAAATCACTGCACCAATTAAGCGAAAATATAATTTTTTTTTGTAATAGATCCATTTCAGTTGAAAAAGTAGTCACCTTACAAAAAATCAATCATGAAAAGTAGAAATTTGCCTCGAAAAACTTTGTTTCTGGCAAAATTGAAAATCAAATAAAAAAAAATCATCCATCGATATATCGATATCTTATCAATATGTTTTTCTATGCAACGATATAGTATCGATATTTATTTTGATCGATATTTCCGACCTCTAGTGGACAATTATCCAACTACAGTTCACTTCTATTGTCGGGTGGGAATGCGGGTAGTACTAAAGTAGATATTTTTTTTGCACATAATTAGTAATTAAAGTCTACTATTGATAGTTCTGCTGTATACAATCCATGATTTTTTTTTTGCAAACCGTATTTTTCGTCCATCCAACAATCTGGTAATAACTTCATTTTCTCAGCTTTAAGCAGTCCAACCAGTTGTTTATCCATATTGATGGTTTCAGTATGCTCTGAACGGCTATGTATGATTTCATTCCCATGTGCCGTCAACGAACAGTGCCGAGATAGGATGAACCTTGTTGGCAGATTTGGCGGAACTATATTGTTATGAATTTTTCCACTGTGGCAATGATGGTACAGTTTTTAAGCTAAAAACTGTTATTTATTCACTTCAGAAAACTCATAAAAGTTATTCGAAGAACAGTGCAATCGCTATCAAGTTTCAACTCAAGCTTCTAATAGCAAAAAATTTGAATTCGGTGATAATCCAGGTCAGGCACATTCAAAGCGTTTCAACGAGTTTCGAAGTCAAACTGGAAACTTTCCCGATCTGCAGTCCTATTTATACAGGCGCGTGAGAACATTCTTGAAAAACATCCAGCCAAGTCACTGATCTCTACTACAACTTCTGGATAGCGCATGCTTGGTTACTGACAGGAAGTTGAAGAAGACTTAATAATCACCATAGAGATCCATATTAACAACTTCCCACAAAACTAGTTCAAATTTGTTTGTAACTATGGACAACCTATTTCAAAGCATTATGGGGGAAGTATTCAAATGACATCATCTGTTTTCAGAGCAGAAACCGCTAAAGCTTGGCGTCCACTATCGCTAAGCAGAGCAGAGCGGATTTGATTAGATTAGAGCCAATTACAAGGCTGTCAACATCCATTGTAGCACGAGGCTCGTGCTACAGTAGACGATGGCAGCCTTGTAAAGCTTGGCGTCCACTATCGCTGAGAAGAGTAGAGCAGAACTGAGTGGATTAGAGCCAATTACAAGTCTGTCAACGTCCATTGTAGCACGAGCCTCGTGCTACAGTAGACGTTGGTAGCCTTGTAATTGGCTCTAGTCCACTCCGCTCTGCTCAACGATAGTGGACGCCAAGCTTTATAAGCAATCCAAAAGTTGTAGTAGAGATCAGTGAGCCAAGTCGACAAATAAAAAAAAATATCTCGAAATTTCCCGATTGGTTTAAATGGTGCCATCTTTTCCTAACCTGTATTATCGCTGTCAATAAATAAAATAAGAAAAAATAAATTACAATAGAATTTTAAAATAATACGTCTCTATTTACACTCTATACAGAAAATTTGTGTGACAATATTCTTACCGCGGAAGGATCTCACCTACTGATGTCAAGTATAAGCTTGGTGTCCACTATCGCTAAGCAGAGCAGAGCAGATGAAAGCGGAGTGGATTAGAGTCAATTACAATGCTGTCAACTTTCATTGCAGCTCGAGGCTCGTGCTATAGTAGACATTGGCAGCCTTGTAATTGGCTCTAATCCACTCCGCTCTGCTCTGCTCTGCTTAGCGATAGTGGACGCCAAGCTTATGCTGAATTTTAGTATAGACACCCCAACAACCATATCGTATAAATCTATCCCAATCAACATTGCGTCTACCCAATTAACCTATTGACATTTAAATTTTCACATATTTTCCAGCACGGCAGCAACATCGCCTGCCTGTTACTTGCACTGGACCAATTCGATTGGCTCTGCCCTCCATATGCGTCTACTGTAGCACTCGAGCTATGGCGGGAAGATGAAGACTACTCAATCCGGTGGCTCTATTTCAACTCCTCCAACCCGGCTAAGAGGATTGAGCCTCCTGTGGTATTGAAGCTCGATGGGTGCGGAGGAGAGTTCTGTCCCTTGGGTCGCTTTTTGCAGCTGATTAGGAGACTGGTGCCAGAAGACTGGGAGGCAGAGTGCACGGATCCGTCACAGAAGGACAAGTTCGGGCCTTTTGAATCTCCTGTTCATGTAAGTCTGTGACTGCAGGATACTGTGAGTTTGGTGGTTTGTCGTTGAACATTGTTCTGGATTGTGTTGCATGTTAGGGGGTTTGATGCGGGAATGATGGTGTTGTAGGATAAAAAATCGAGAAAAATTGAGTGATGGAATAGAAATTTTAAAATGTATTTTTTTTATAAAGAAAGCCATTTATAAAAATTCTCAAAAACCAGACCCGATAAATGTTCTATGTTCTCTTGATTGAAATATATTGTTACGAATTTTTCCACTGAGGCAATGATGGCACAGTTTTTAAGATGAAAACTACTATTTATTCACTCTTCACAGGCACAAAATTTATTAAAAAAAAAACAAACAGTCGAATCAATCTCAAGCTTCAACACAAGCTTCAGTAAGAACAACTTCGAATACAGCGATTATACAAGCTCTCTCCAGTAAACAAATCAATCAGCTCTCATCGAAGTCCGAAGTCAATCTGAAAACTTTCCCGATCTCCAGTCTTATTTTTACTTGGCGCGAGAGACATTCGCGAAATTTCTCGATTGCTTTAGGTGTTGCCACCTTTTTCAAACTTGTATAGTCGCTGTTAATAAATAAAATAAGATAAAAATAAATTACAATAGAATTTTAAAATAATACGTCACTATTTACACTATATACAGACAATTTGTGCAACAATATGTAGCGGGATCGAGATGATGATCGCCAAACAGCTAACTTTAAAATAACTTGTTCGCTTGGGTTCGGTAGTTTTATTTACATAAAGGTATTTTAGATATTTACAAGGAATAAATTGATTAAATTAAACTAAATATATTAATAAATGATGGAGAAGCTGAATCGTTGTTGAATCGCATTTCCATCTAGTTTTCGAGATCTCTGAAAAAAGGTAAAATCAGTTTTCCATTCCATCCTCGCACCGACAAGACTATGAGCTCTGCTATTATGACGTCATTAGTTGACCACCATACATAATATTCTAGTTTTGAAAAGCACAAAAATCTTTGTCTGATTCTTCACATTATTCCAGAAAAAATAGTGAAAATGATGTGACCGTAGGCAACAACGCGTGGAGTGATCTCTTAAAGATGGTATCAAGAAAATTATGTCATTAGCATATTACTGTATTAATGTTAGAAAGAATGTTCGATCTAGATAGTAAAATCGAGAGATATCAGCATGCTTAAAATCTGTTTTTTTTTTAGGTACCAGCATTGTCCTCATCAGCTTCAGTTGGTTATTCTTGTGTTCTTTCCAGTGTTCTTCTACTATGTATTTTGTATGTTATTGTTTGTCAATAAACTTAAAAATTTCTTTTACATTGTGATTTTTATTGGAATAAATGTTCTTAAATATACAGCTGAAGGGGGGGGGGGGATTAAATAACAACTTAGTATATATATATTTATATTTGAGGTATTTATAAAGTTTGTGAAAAAAGAGAAATACGAATTTATTCTAAGTGCTAAGAAATTTTTACTAAACTTGTGTGATGAGGCTAGTTCCATATCAAGAAATTTGTTAGGTTTAAAGAAAAATCTTTATTGACAGGAAATAAATAAAATAAGTTAATATTTTGTTCCAAATAAATAACATGTTCGTTAATAAAATTTATTGCAAAAATGATATTTCTATACTAAACTTCAACTTAACTAGACATCACTTAGACGATAGATCGTCACAGTGCTCATAAGTATTTAATCCATTTTGGCGGAGTGAAGACATAATTCTCGCCAAACCTTAGAGCCCTTTGTTCTCAATAGGGTTGTGGTTTGGCCAACATTATGCTTTCACGCCGCCAAAATGGATTAAATACCTATGAGCACTGTCACGATCTACCGTCTAAGTGATGTCTAGTTAAGTTGAAGTTTAGTATAGATGAGGTTCTGAGTTAGTGTACAAAAATGTTCATGTAAAAACCACGTTATATTCAACGTTGTCCATATGTTAAGGTAAGAAAAAAACTGTACTTAACACTTTGTCACGTTTGAGACGTAACACCGACAAGACCATGTTGTAAAGCAATCCGTGTTGCTTTCTATCAATTCAGAGAGTAACAGTAATGTTCTTCCCTAAATTAATAAATTGGTTGGTTTTGAGTATTCGGTACATGCAGGGCCTGATTTAGAATTTTTTTTACTGTAGGCCCAACATTCAGAGAGGGGCCCCAATAGCAAATATGTATTTCCGTACTTCACAATATTATCAGATCAAGCTACATTCGTTAAGACTAACTTTTTACAATTAAAACTCGTAGTTTACTTTCACACGATTTTTTTTTTGTTATAACTAGTATGATCTTGATTTGCTCAAAACTTTTGAATGAATCAAGACCCACCATGAACACTGATTTTAAAGCACACTTTCCTGTATTTTAAACTTACATCTTAACACAGGGTCCTCAAATTATACAATAATAAAGATTACTTAATTTTATAACAATAATTGTAAATCATACAAAGTAACCTTTCCATTGTTTCCACGATCTCACCAAAAAGGAGGGCCAAAAAAAAAAGTCCACGGAAGAGCCTGCAAACCAACCAATCACAAAGACTCTTTCATTTCATAATATAAGAAGTTGTATATGTTTGGTTGGTTGGTGAACATCTCCTTACAAGAGGAGAGAGAAGGAGAACAGCTGCGTAAAGCCCTTGTCTCTGTGTACATATGAAGAAGTTGTATATGATTGGCTGAACCGGAAATATTTGCTTAATTAGGTTTTATTAGGTTAATCTATCTAACTTAACTCTCTGTGACTATAAAAAATATGGAATTTGCGGATGTGTAACTAAAAAAAATTATTATTTTTGTTCTGTACTTCCCATAAAAAGACCATTTTATTTAAAATTTTCAGAAAACTTTCAAAATTTAGGGGCCCCCAAATGTGGGGGCCCCTAGGCACGGGCCTAGTGGGCCTAATAGTAAATCAGGCCCTGGGTACATGGCAAACACAAAGGAACACACCCCACCATAATATTGTAATATCAGTAACATCTTATTTCTACAATTATTCCTCGTGATTGTGATCTTTGTTAGTGGGGAGGCACTGAAACACCAACTAGAATTTTTCTTTATATCCATAGTAGAGAGGTCGGAAAAATCGATCAAAATAAATATCGATACTATATCGTTGGATAGAAAAAAATATTGATATATCGGTACATGATTTTTTTTTCTTTGTTCTCTTTTGATTTTCAATTTTGCCTGAAATGAAGTTTTGTCAAATTTCTACTTTTCATGAATTCATGCCGAAATTGTTTTAATAAATAAATTGCAAAAAATGTTTTTATAAATAAATTATGCTATCAATCAGAATAAATGAAATGCATTTAGATGTCAATCCATAAATTCACATTTATTTTTAAAGAAGAAATTTTGAAAAGTAGTTTACCGCATATTTTGCTGATAGAGATGTTTTTAATATTTAAAATTAGATGCCAATTCCAGGCAAACGTTGGCAACAGAAATGTCGCTATATTAATGACTACTAATAAATTATCTTATTTTTCCATTACATTATGTTTTCTTTTTGGTTAGGGTGCCATTTTAACTGCTTCTCAGCCAAGTCTAAACTTTAGTTTCGAAGTTTTTGTAAAGGGAATAAAGAAAACCAAAAAAAAGCATGGAACTACAAAATGATTATCAAGAAACTAAAAATGTGTTTGAAAATATCGATATATTGGCGACTTGTATCGATATTTAAAAAAAAATATCCACGTATCGATATATCGCCGATCACCAATGTCATAGCATTATTTCGACTCTATTTCAATACATTTACGGGCATTTTTGGTGCTGCCATCTAGGGACGATTACATACGGTATAAACTTACATGACAATAAAAACGAGCAAGGTGACTGAATCATAGATTTGCAATGTAACTCAGCTTTCCTCATGAACTTAAGGAGCCAAGTATGAATATTATGATTATTGGGTAGGATGGTATGTCTTAACCTTGTTTAAATGTTATTGAGAATTCGGAGGTCACTGAGCGTGATTCATGTTATTCTTGCTTGCATGCCTCGTAGAAATACTATCCTATCGTAAGTTTTTAAATCATGAATAAATTTAAATCAAAGAGAATTTCGTGATGTTCGAGTTTTATGTCTAATAGCAAAAATTTTATCAATTTCAAAAAGTACATCTATATAAACCAACGATTCACGGTATTCTAGCATGTTCGATATTATTCTCTTTTTCATTGAGTCTAAATTGCAGATTCATTTTAACCGAAGTATGAAAGAAGTCTTGCCAAAAATATATCTATTTATCAATTCAATTTGTAGGTTTTCTGATAGCTTTTGAAACATTAAATTTATATATTTTATTGGTGTGGGAAGTCCAAATTCGCCATATACTTAAATTAAAGATTTAAGGTATTTAGATATTTATGTTTGGAATTTTTTTTTTACTATCTTCAAAGAGTTGAAATACAACATCATTCTAAATCCAAAATTAAAGGTATTCTGGATACTTGAAATGTTCTCTTTAGATGCTCTTAGTTAAACATCAATGTAAAAACAGATTCAAGATTTTCAGACATGCTTAGTAGAACTGTTCTTTTTTAGAGAGGGGTTTCTCTCTTTAGAGAGTCTCAATGGAACATCAACCTAAATTGAAAATTAAAAGTATTCTGGCATGCCTGCTACAAATGTTCTCTTCAGAAAGTCTTAGTTAAATATCAAGCTAAAATCAGATTTAAGGTTTACTGACAAGCCTGAAATAATCATTATCTTTCTTTATAGAGTCTAAATAAAACATCAACTTGAATAGAAGATATCAGGTAATCTTGCAGGCCTGGTACAGCTGTTTTCTTTAGTGAGTCTTAATTAAGTATCAACCTTAATACAGAACCAAGGTTTTTTGGCATGCCTAGTAGACTGAGAGGCGACTGCAATTTTTAGACCCCATCGAACATCATTCTGAATTTTTTATAGAAATTGGAGAAAAGTGAGTAGATTACGAATCCACTGGTCTGCCATGGCAAAAATGGCCGAAACTGGTCAAAAATCGACTTTTAACGAGTTGAACTAAATCCAATTGCCAAATACTCCATAGTTTACTAAATAATGAGCATTTTTTTTTTTTTATTTGGTAACTCTCACTCTTTAAATTTTCAATTAAGAAGGTTGCAGACGATTCGGATGTGTGGCTATGGCTTACTTGCATCTTTCATAAATGAGCCAAATTGGTAATAAACATTACGTCACTGATGACGTAACTGATGTCGTTAATTTGGCTTATTTTTAAACGATACAAGTTTTCCGAGCAAGAGATCAGAAATCGCTTGTGCTTTTTCTCATTGAAAATCAAAATGCAGCAGGATGCCAGACGAGAAAGTTTGCTCTCTTTTTAGCAAGTTATGACATATTTGGCGATCGAATTTTAGTTCGACTCATTCCAAGTCGATTTCTGATCAGCTTCGGCCATTTTTGCCACGGCAGACCAGTGGATTCGTAATCTACTAACTTTTCTCCAAGTTCTATAAAAAATTCAGAATGATGTTCGATGGGGTCCAAAAATTGCAGTCGCCTCTCGGACTATAGTATGAATATTTCCCTCAGTGAGTAACATCAACCTAAATAGAAGATTTAAGGTATTCTGGTATGCTTTCTTCTAAACTTCATTCCATTGGATTCGCACTCAGCTTTCCAGTCCTCTGGTACCATGTCCTTGATGGTCTCTTCCAGGAACTCGAAAGGGCAGTACTCCGTGCAGTTGGGGAGTACCATGATCCTCGGTGGGAGTATGCCGTACTCAGGGGTTGACGAGTTGGAGTACAGGATTCGAATGGTGTGTCGATATCCCTCTTCTTTGTAGAGTTCGAAGGTGATGAAGGAGGAGTACGGTGGAGCCATTGCGTTGAAGATGTGTAGAGCTTGAAGTACGGCCGCCATGTTACTGCCATGCTAAAAGAGAAAAGACAGTTTTAATACTCGAGAATTACAGGATGTCCCACTGCATAAAAGAGGTCCCAAATTATTTTCAAAAACATAAGTTTGGTATTGGTCATTCTTAGTTACGTTTAACAATATTTTGAACTCGGAATCGCTTCTACGCTGGCTATCCTATTGTATTTTTATATGATTATGGGTGCGAAACATCACACAACTTTCAAATATATTTTAACCCTTTGCACTCGTGTGGAGGGACCAGCAACTAGGAAACATTTTTGGTTCGGTTGGCGTTTATGGATTTGCTTCAAAGAAACTAATCACAGTCATTGGCCTTGCATCAAATTTTCGCATCAAACCTAGAGATCCGCTTGTGTTTCGGCATCCACTCGTGTGGCGCCTGAGAGGCGTGAAATTGATTCATCTAATTTTATTATTTGTAATTTCATTCTTTTATTAAACAAATAAACAAACAAACAAACGAACGAACAAACAAACGAACGAACGAACGAACGAACGAACGAACGAACGAACGAACGAACAAACAAACAAACAAACAAACAAACAAACAAACAAACAAACAAACAAACAAACAAACAATTGCCAAGTTAGCGAGTTTAGGGATTTTTAATCGCAAATGTAGATGAATTTAGAAAAAATAGTTGTTTAATTGGCTGTGCATCTATCCATATTTCAAAGAATCTAAATTAAACATATATTCATTTCGCAAATTTAAGGTATTCCTTCTACGTATTGTATTTTTCTTTTAGGAATTTATGGTATTATTTTCTTTTTATCTACACCCAAGTTAAACAAATATACTGTTAAATTTTTCAGTACAATTTATTTATGGAATCCTACAAAGTTTTATCAAGATCTAAAAAATTTGATGAACTTTTCATATGCCACTGGAACTACCCTAGTATTTTTTTTTTTTTTAATATTTAGCGTTGATTTAAAATGTTATGTTTTGCAATATGTTATGTAATTTCGTAAGAAAATTACTTTTATGAGATACACAGTTTCATTTACTATTTCTAATTGATATTCTTTTACACCAGAATTTCGATACATTCAACTTACTTACTCCTGAATATAGGTATACTTTTTTGGTTTTCTCAAGATTGGAAATCTTGCTCCTCCATACTTTTAGTATTCTACCTAGCAGAGGACCTATAAAATTGAAATTTATTATTCAATTACTAGAAATACTTATACATAAAATTATGTAGCTTTCACTAGAATGTTATTAGGTTTCAAAAATATTTAAAGTGGAATTCAAATTGAATCACAATTAATTGTCTGATGTTTTTTTTATACTTATAGTTTGGAGTGAGTTACGATGTAATAGTTCGATAAAAAACAAGTTTTAAGACTAAGCCTTAAAAGTTATTTTTTATCGAACTATAACATCGTCTGCAATGCAACAAATCTAACCAAATTTGAACTTAAGATCGTTTGCCAGAATTATTAGTAAGTACAGAGGTACAGAATTATTAGTAGTAAAAGATATTCACACAATATTTTTCTTCCTAATTTTGTTAATAATGATAACTTAAAAAAGGTAAATAAATTAATGCTTATCATTTAATTACTTTGTGTTTTAAGTTAGTTGTTAGAAACAGTGAAACAATTTTCAGATTTTTTTCATGAACCCATCTCATTTTCTCATTCTATTTTACGGTACGTAGAAATGAACTTGAAGAGTATGGAATAGAGGTTGGAGATATATTGATGCGACGATATTTTTTTAAAAATATCGATACAAGTCACCGATTTATCGATATTATCAAACATTTTAGTTTTTTGGTGATTGTTTTGTAGTTGCATGTGTTTTTTTTTTTTTTCGATTTTCTCTATTCCATTTCCAAAAACTTCAAAACTAAAGTTTGAACTTGACTGAGAGACAGTTAAAATGGCACCCTAACCAAAAAGAAAGCACAATGTAATGGAAAGCTGAGATCATTTATGAGTAGTCATTAACATAGCGCCGTTTCTGTTCCTATCGTGTGCCTGGAATTTGCATCTTATTTTAAATATTAAAAACCATCGATATAGATAAATAACTGGATAGACTGCTTAACGCTGGGAAAATGAAGCAGTTGCCAAATGCAATTGGTGGGATAAAAAATATGGATTGCCGAGGATTGAAAAAGAATGTGGTGTTGTACACAGCAGAAATGTCAATTGTAGACCTTAATTAGTAATAATGTGCAAAAAAATATATACTCTAACACTTTACATGATTTTTAGCATTCCCATCCAACTATAAAAGTGAACTATGATTGGTTAATCATCCCACCAGTTTCGCAACCCCCGGCGCGTTTTTCTCTTTGTATTGACATTGGAGCAGTCTATCCAGTTGTTTATCTATATCGATGTTAAAAACATCTCTATCGGAAAAAAAAGAAGAGGTAAACTACTTTTCAAAATTTCTTCTTTAAAAATAAATGTGAATTTATGCATTGACATCCAAATGAATTTTATTTATTCTGATTGATAATATAATTTATTTATTAAAACAATTTTGGCATGAATTCATGAAAAGTAGAAATTTGTGCCGAAAAACTTCGTTTTTGGCAAAACTGAAAATCAAATAAAAAAAAAAAAAAAATCATGTATCGATATATCGATAATTTATCGATATTTTTTTCTATGCAATGATATAGTATCCATACTTTTTGTTGATCGATATTACCGACCTCTAGTATGGAACATACCTGCTCGCAATCGGTGCAGCAGTTTTGTTTTGAAGTGAAAGTAGTAACACTTGTTTGCTTGTGCTTGAAGATCTTCCCAGGTCTCTTGCGCCCAGTCAGGAATGGTCAAGTTGTACGTTTTCTACAGTTCAAAATAAAACGTAAGTTATAGTAAAGTATTTTAAAGTTAAAAATATAACTCATAAAAACAAAGTTTGTAATATAAATCCTTTATATGGATTGCCAATTTTTATATTCGTTAACACAGGCTCCGATTCTGTAAACAGCGCTCTGTGTGAAATATAATTTAAATATCAAAAACATTTCTATCAGCAAAATGAGCAGAAAACAACGTTTCAAAATTTATATATTAAAAATGAACATGAATTTATGCATTTAGATCTAATTATCATTTATTTATTCTGATCAAAACAATTATATTATTAATTTATTATTTATTAAAAAAATTTTGGCAACAAGAAAGAGATTCTTGAATGGTCGGTTAAATGCTATTTTAGCGCGATTGGATGAAGACAAGTTAGTTTATTACTATTCCGTAAAAGCCACCTTTTAGTGACAGTTACAGCCCCAATACTTGATACAATGCATTGCCATCAACATCGAATCTATCTGCCAAGTTTCAGAAAGATGGGATGACAGCAAGGGTGTTAACTAGGCCTCCGCAGATTTGCCCCCCATCGACAAACCCACAAAATCGAAGTTAATATAAAGGATTTAAAAAATAAAACACGTTTTCATAATACTTAAAATTTATTTGTGCACTTTTAAAATTTTATAGTTTTCGGCCATCCGAATACTTCTGATACTTGTAATCATAGTAATCTTTTATAAAGTATGAGAAATTTTTATGACAGTTGAAATAATGTTTTAAATATTGCTTGTTCACAAGTAAGACTAACTAATTGACTAAATCTGATTAGTTATTAATTTTTCGGGATTTTTATAGATTAAATATAAAACAAGATTAAAAGCTTTTTAGGAATGAATATATTAAAAAATTCTTTAGGAAGAATATTTTAAACTTTTTTTTTCTTCTCGGAACTCTTCATTTATTGTTCTGAATAATAATATTAGGTAGTAAATCAAAAATAATAATCGGTTGACCATAATTCGTCACTATTCTCCTACCTCATTCGTCACTATTTTCCCACCTCATTTGTCACTATTCTCCTACCTCATTCGTCATTATTCTCCTACCTCATTCGTCACTATTCTCCTACCTCATTCGTCACTATTTTCCCACCTCATTTGTCACTGTTCTCCTACCTCATTTGTCACTATTCTCCTACCTCATTCGTCACTATTCTCCTACCTCATTCGTCACTATTTTCCCACCTCATTTGTCACTATTCTCCTACCTCATTTGTCACTATTCTCCTACCTCATTCGTCACTATTCTTCTACCTCATTTGTCACTATTCTCCTACATCATTCGTCATTATTCTCCTACCTCATTCGTCACTATTCTCCTACCTCATTCGTCACTATTTTCCCACCTCATTTGTCACTGTTCTCCTACCTCATTTGTCACTATTCTCCTACCTCATTCGTCACTATTCTCCTACCTCATTCGTCACTATTCTCCTACCTCATTCGTCACTATTTTCCCACCTCATTTGTCACTATTCTCCTACCTCATTTGTCACTATTCTCCTACCTCATTCGTCACTATTCTTCTACCTCATTTGTCACTATTCTCCTACATCATTCGTCACTATTTTCCCACCTCATTTGTCACTATTCTCCTACCTCATTCGTCACTATTCTCTTACTTTCCATATAGTCACAACTCAGAAAATTGGTACAAATATCAACAAGGACAAACATAGAAAAAGTAAGCTATTTCGATCTTGATTAAATCAACTTTAAGGAGTCGAAAAAGGATCAAACATACCAAATGAGGAATATTCAAATGTTACACTACTAATGTAGTCAAAACTTTGATATTTGGTATAAAAGTCAACAAGGGATAACAAAGTAACTCATTCTGATCTTGATACACAAATTTTCAGGGGTCGAAATCGGCTCAATCCTTCGGAATGTGGAAGGTCTTAAATTTTTGATTGTTGAAATATACATGTTATGGAAACGAAATTTTTAAATGATTGTGGTATAAAAGTTAATTTTAAAACTACAGTATTGCAAAATAATATTACATACTTCTACGGCTAGAGTTTTAAACAGACCTCCGGCGTCGTCGTAGTGCTTTATTTCTTCGCCGCTTTTATTAGCCCAAAACTCATAAAGGTGCTGCAATAGAAATATTTCGGATTATTGAAATAACAGAAAATGTTAACTTTTCAACAGTTACTTACACAAGTATATACTACCAGTTCAGTCAATTCGCGAAAACTCGAAGTCTTATAAAGTCGAATATTCGTTTATCTCGAAGTTTTTATTTGGTTTCAAGACAATTTACGGCCCTAGTTTCCCGAATTCTCAACCAGGAGTTATAAGATCTCAACCCCCTAGAAAACCGGTCTCAACTCGAGGGTTAGCGAAAGTCGTAGTCTTCGGCTATTTTCAACACCGAGTTATGTCAACCTAGAGTTCATAAACTCAGCTAATGTCAACCCTCCTCCCGAGCACGGTTGAGACTGAATTTCATAACCTGCCCAGGCGCAGAGGATAAATTTGTGACGTTTGTTTTGTTTTGCGCTTCAGTCTCGACTCTTGCTTTGCAAAGTAATTAAACATGAATGATTTGAAATTGTTAGCGGATTTGGAGTTTTTAGAGAAATTAGAGAGCAGAGGGGAAAAAAACAAAATTACGTGTCGATTATTTTTCGATATATGACGACCTGGATTTTCAACGGCGGCAAAACTACAAATTTCCATCGTTGTTTCCTTCGTCAGCCGTACAGGCTGACGAAGGAAACAACGATGAAAATTTGTAGCCTACTAAATTTTTATTTTTGGATGCATGTGGGCTTTGCATATTATGTTTTGAAAGCTTTCTAGCCTCTATTTTATGAATATATCGCAGTCAGTTTTGGCACCCAGTCAACTCTACTTGGCTACTTTTGGAAAATGAAAACCTTTGATATTTTACCTGTAGTGCCTGAAATTGCATGGATAGCTTATTTCAACAAAGAAGAACCTGCAAAGTTTGTAGGTAAAAACTTAATTTAAATATTAATGAAAATGGTTATATTAATGAATTATTAAACGGTCTTCAAATCCGGAGTGTATATCCACTGCAGATGAGCAATTGCCGGTGGCTCTCATCTTCTGACGATAGTTGGCGACTTTGCCACCGGCAGTTTTCTTGCTGGCTTTATACCACTCGCGGATTTGTTTTACAGACCGTTTTGTTGTGATATTAAGCATTAAAAGCTTCCGTGACAGTGACAAATGCCGCGTTCTTCTGGCGGCTTAATCCTAGTATACGTTACACGGTGGATTTGGCGACATTGTCGATGGTATGTTTATATATTTGCAATTTTCAGGTTACTATTTCCTATTTTTTTGCCTACGTCAATTCTTGGTGACAATTATAAAAGTTTTACTTCGGCGTTGGCAACAGTTTGGCGACAAGCGACCACGCCTCATTTCGGCGTTGGTGACATTTTTTAAAATCGTGCCAAGCCTGTAACGTAAACTAGGATTTTACCCTTCTGGCAATTTATTGGTTTCTTTGCATTCGATGATGCTAATCCGTTGTTGGATTAACTCCAACAACAGATTTTTTTTCGTACGGAGTGTACAGGGCTCTTTTTTTTTTTTTTTTTGCAAAAGTGAATCCATTTTTTAATTTTTTCAAATCACGTAAAACACAAGAATACAAGATGACAGCAGACTACAAGATAAACACAAGACCAAAGCATTCTGGGAACGGAAATCACATGACACTTCTAGACCAATAGCAAGCTGTCCTTCAACTCTGAGTTGATAAGCTTCGAGTCGATAAGCTCCGCATTGAAAAATCCCGAAGACTACCGTTTTTTTTAACCCGGGGTCAAGGCTCTCGACCCAGAGCTTATGAACTCAGGGTTATAATAGCAAGGTTGAGATTTCGGGAAACTACGGCCGTTAATGTTTTTCAACCCTAAATTATCTTTTCAGCGTTAAAATTACGTATGGAAATAATACTCATTCAGTTATTTGGAGTTTGTATTCCAAACAGTGACTAAAAATAAGCGGAAATAATTGTTTTAAAAATGCCGAAAAACTATAGGCATAAGGCCCATCCAGATTGATTCAATTTAATACCCCCCCCCCTCCAGTATAGATCCAGCTGTCTTTTAATATTATTGACTTCGATACAATTTCGATGTGATTCGGCAGATTGTTCTACTTATATATCACTCTAATGTAAAAACAATTCCTATTTTCTCAACTTCAAATTTTATTAAAATAGTTTATATGCATGACCTCTTGTCCTGTCCCCCGTATTGTACTCTCCCCTCCAGACACTGTTCGATAAATTTAAGAAATTGGATCAAATCCCTAAGCGTTCTTTCCTCCAATGTGTACATATTTAGGTAATTCAATCTAATACCATAATCCAATATCGAGTTCCCCTGTATCCTTTTTTTTGTTCTTTGCTGAATATTTGCCAACAAATCAATATCTCAAGATGAGGTGACCAGATTTGCACTGTATATTTCAGATGTGGCCTAACCAGTCCTCTATAAAGTGGCAAGACAATAAACTATATTTAGACGAGATAGTATTCCTGATGAATTCTAACATTAGATTTGTTTTTTTACTTGCTATCCCACATTGATGGTCAAATTTAAAAGTTCCATTGATAGACATCCTTAGTATTGCGTATGTATTTTAGGACTCTGAATACACAATATATACTCTAAAGGGAGAGGTTAAATCCTTCTATTTTCCACAGACAAACACCAATTTTTAGAACATGAAAACATAAGAATGGTACAATCAACTTTCTTCCTGTTGCCAAATCCACCGTTCTTCAATTAAAGTCGTCTGATAACCCTAAAAAAAAGTGTTAAAGTGTCTCCGTAACCCTGATTTCACTTCAGTCTTTAAAAGTGAATTAATCGCAATTGAACAGGACATTGAAGCTATAATCAACTAGCGTGACTTTGGAGATCTCTGGATCCTTTCGGACAGTCACAGCTCCCTTCAATATCTACACAATTGGACTCAAGTTGGAGACAAAACAAGCATCTCCATCCTTCTTAAACTTCAACTTATTTCAAAGCACCACGACGTTCATTTTCAGTGGACATCCCACGTTGACATCTTTGGAAATGAGCAAGGATACCTCTTAGCTAAGGAGGGTTGCAGTCACTCAGCACCTTCCTCTTCAGCTCTTTCATACTCGGAGCATCAGTCCAAAATCAAAAGTTATCTCTCCAAAAAGTGGAAGACCCCTCCCTCTCATCACTGGTATGCAGCCAAGAAACCGGGCTCTTCACTTGTATCTATTGGTGATAGAGCGTCTCGAACGGCAATTTCCAGATTGGCAAGTGGACACACGAAGAGTCTCCTGTACTCTGAGGGTAGAAAAACTTACCCTGTCTGCTCCAAATGTGAAGCCCAGCAGGCCTCTGCCGAACATATCCTGGACTGCTTGGGTCTTTCCAAAGAGGACTTATACGCTACACCACTTCTTGTCATAGACTTTTTGAGGGTCAACAATTTGTTGGATCTTGTCTGACTTCGTCAGACAGGTGGAGGATAAGAAACAACAACAAGTCGTCTGAGCAACATAAAATATTCAGCATCTAGCATCAGTCATGACATCAATTAAAGTCTCTTGCGCAATATTAAAGTTTCAGCATCTAGCATCAGCTGAGACATCCCCTCCCCCCCCGGTCAATCTCGAGAGGGATGACCAGCTGTACCGGACGAGTGATTGCTCTGCCGTTAACTTTAATTACGTACAAACGGACTTCTTCATCATGACCAGGAACCAAGTTCTCCACACGGGCCTTTCTCCACAAGTGTCTAGGTTTCACTTCTTCTTGTAGAAGGACAAGATTTCCTACACGAATTCCATGAGATTTACCAGGATTGTGCACCTGATGGAAAGTATGTAGTTGTAGCAAGCACTATTTGCACCATCTTCAGAATTTGTCCAGTAGGTCTTGCTGTTGTCGATAAAGACGTGCAAGTCTCACATCCTTTGTATTGCTGTCCGTGACACTTAGGTCATTTTCAATCTCACCCTCAATGGTTTTAGTTTCTTGAAAAAATAGGTAGCATTCATATTTTTGGGATCAAAGAGTCTGACTTGACATTCATACAAATTAAAAGATATCCTATTTGACAGTCTAATCTGATAATTTAGTTAAATCCCCTTGAAGATGTGTAATTTGCTCTTTATAGTTTACAGTTCCCATAATCTTCCAAGTATTCTACGAAAATACTAACCTTTCCCAATGAATTGAGGCTAATATCATTGATAAAAATAAGAAAAAGAAGGACTCTAATACTGTGGTATATGCCAAGGTACATGTGGACAAGATGAATTACTTAAAAATTTAAACTTTTCTGTTTATAGTAGAAATTCTGCATTTCTGGTATTATTCCATGAGAAAGCTTTTGCGAGGTTAGTTTAAAATGATTGGCCAAAATACGCGTATCTTTAGATTAAAATGATTGGCCAAAATACACTTACTTTATATTTGGCGATGAATTCTGCACCTTCACCATTTTCAAATATTCCTTTTCTCTCCTGCTCCGCCAAAGGACAATTTGGTGAGGACTGAAGGTACTGAAATGTTTTTCCATAAATTAAATACTTTTGATAAACGTACATGCTATCCACAAAAGATCTACAGCCATACATACATTTAGTAAATGAAAAACAGACAACACATACACTGAAATATTACACTAAAAAGGGAACGGCCGACCAAACGGTATAGTGGTTAGCGTGCTAGCTTCTAGACCGCGAGGTTGCGGGTTCGAGTCCGGTGTTAGGCATGGGTGTTTGTAAATGTATGTTGGCTTGTCTAATGACGAATGTTTCGGTGCATTATAGCCCTCGTGTTGCTGACGGCGCCAGATAATCTGAAAACAACCAACCTAAAAAGGGAACGTTAACCTATCTCTATCCTATACAAATAACGCTTCATTTTTTCAGCCATAATATTCGCAAAAGCACAACATATGAATCAAGCATATTACATAAGAATAACATATGGTTTTAAAAAGTATGAAACTTTTATAAGACCATAAGAATGGTAATGAAGATAATAGAACAATCCAAAATTGCTGGTATTGTTGAAATCTTCGTTCTTTATAGGGACGCCATCGTTTGAATAAAAAATTGCACTTATAAAGAGGTATATGCAATGACAAACCTATTTTAGTACCGCCTTTTAGCTTGATTTTCCCTTTTGATTCACGTCTATTTTTTTTTAAATCCGTTTTCCTGATCATCAATTTTGTTGAATTGCTTTTCCACTTTTCAATAACTTACTCATGTGAGAATTGTTTATGTCAGCACTTTCCCAGCTGTAAGTTCTATATTTTATTCACTATTGCTCATCATTGCGTCATACTGATTTAGCTCGCCATACACATGGTAATTTCACTTCTCCTGCGTTAAAAATAGCCACGGTTAATTACAATGGTTCTTTTCCAGAGTTTCCATGAGGTGATTAATTCCATTGCTATCTCATGTGATTGTATGAACTCTACCTCTCTCTCCAAGTAACTGAATTAATAATTTACATGACTGTAAATTGAATAGTTATTTATGCAACTATTTGGGAAAGTAATAGTTTTTCAAACAAGAAAATATTGTTACGAATTTTTGTATATTTGTAAACACTTCGTAGTATTAATTATGTAAAAAGGAAAATTTATGTACATTTCTCATAAGGCAGTGCAAGAGTTTGTCTTCGCTTTCCTGCAATGCGTCTCTTAATGCTTGAAAACGAGTTCTACAGGAATCATGCTGGAAAACGAGTTTTATAAGGAGCAGGCCATTTAACATTAAGGTTAAGGACAATCTCGACAAGTTGGCGACGGTTTTGGCGACTAATTTTGGTCGCCAAATTTGGCGAGAAATAATCGCCCAATTTCGCCAAACTTGGCGACCAATCGGTGACATTTTCGGTCTCCATGTACATGTATAGGGCTTTTTGACTACGATCTGGAATATCTATCTATATCTAGAAGATTCACGAAGGATTTACTTTCCTATATAAGGCCGGCTGTGAGCGTAGTTATCGAGTTGAGTTGAGTTACTGAGTTAGTTGTCTCTCAACGAGGATTCAGAGAGCTGTATTGCGAAAGTGAACTATACTGCATTATCATTTGCGTCGATCTTAGCAGTTGTGTATCTAGTTTTTAACTGCTGTTTGAGCTCCATTGTTGTGTAAGGAGCTGTATTGAATCTATTATACTAAACTTCAACTTAACTAGACATCACTTAGACGGTAGATCGTGACAGTGCTCATAGGTATTTAATCCATTTTGGCGGAGTGAAGACATAATTCTCGCCAAACCTTATAGCCTTTTGTTCTCTACAGGGTTGTGGTTTGGCGAATATTATGCTTTCACGCCGCCAAAATGGATTAAATACCTATGAGCACTGTCACTATCTACCGTCAAAGTGATGTCTAGTTAAGTTGAAGTTTAGTATAGAAGGGGAAGTTCTGAAGTTGTAAAGGAATCTGCGAAGAGTTACATCGGAATAAATTTCTTCAAGTTTTTATCTGCTTTGGCTTCAAGTCTTTCGAACCCATCCACGTAACAATATGCTTATTTGAAGTGTGCTTTAGAACGAGTCAAATAATTTATCGAATTTAAAAATGCATTTTTCCACATCTTGCATACAATATTTTTTTTTTATAATCACGTGCAAAAAATACTTTTAATACGGTTATTTGTTAATGTTGGCATCTCCAGTCAATGAATTTCTTCTGAAAATATGTCATTTCAATACCAAGACTGTTGAATATTTCATACATATATGTGAAATATTCTAGAGATGTTTTTCCTTAATTAGAATTGCCATGCGAATAAAAAAAATCAGTAATTTTTGGTGTGTTGCAACAGCTGATGATCTAGAAATGGGGTATAGAATAAGTTAGGTAGATAATAAGTTATGATTTTTAAGCACTATGATTGAATTGTTATACTGCCACTTAAGCAAAAACTTGTACTTGCGACAGGTCAGTAGACAGGCATGCTAACCTCTAGGCAAAAGTGACCACTAGTGCCTAGATGTTGTATCTGTCATTTGTACACGAGAACACCACAAACTTTTCATAGCGTATGTACCACTATGAAAAGAGTTACCGATTTTTTTTTTTAAATTAACTTTTTTTTTTACCTCAAAACGTTATAGAATGCTATCGTCATCCATAATGAGTCTATTTGCTAAATTTCACAACGGCAAGGGGTAAATTTGTCCTTCGTAGCGACAGTATAAACCAGTGTAAAAGCAGCATTTTGTGACCAAAACTTGATGGAAAGAATAAAGAACTTGCACAAGTGAAGAAAATAAATATTTTTTACATTTTCTAGAATTTTCTGCATTTTCTAATTAATAAAAAATCAAGTTTGATACTAGCCGAAATGAAAGCAAAAGTCACGTGACCAAAACGCATAAATAACCGTGACGTAGTTACGCATAGATATAATTGAAAATCCGAGGAGGAACCTCACTCCCTCCTCATTTAAAACAGGCTTTAGACTGGTTCATCATCTGCGCATTGACGTCACACTCAAAAGTAGCTTTTATCCGCAAATCGCTAAGTGAAAAACTAAATATTTTTTTAACTATAACCGAACTCAAATTTTTGAAAGAATGTTATTGTTTTTCATGATTTTTTCTCTACTGTTATTTAAAAAAAAAAAAAAAAAAAAAAAAAAAAAACGTGAAAACTCATTATCATCAACAACGAGTCTACCTGTCGTTTCAGCTCAATCGGATAACCTCAGCTGAGTTAATTAGTCCTCCAAACCGTCAATAGAAGCATGTCTTAGTGACAACTAATTGGATATCTTGATATATCTCATGGACAATAAATCTATCTGTCAGTTTTCAGCTCGATTGAATAAAGGCAAATAAGTTAGTTTTCCGAAGCGTCAGTAATAATATGTGTAAAAGCAGTTCTTTAGTAGCAACCCCTAAACTTGATAGAATTCATTGTCATTGACAATAAGTATTTCTGAAAAGTTTCAGTTCGATTGGATGGATGACTGCAAGTGGGTTAATCCCCCCCCCCCCTCACCTGATTTTTTGTAATTTTATACGTCATGGAACGTTCTGAGCTCAAAAAGGGATTGAATTATAAACTCAAATGGCCTTTCCACTCTCAAAACAATTATAATGTACAATGCTGTTATGAGATGTGACTATGGTATGAAGACATTTTTCGGGTTCATTCAATATTGTCCTTATACACTATCTACCAATAAGTATTTGGACACTCATGCAATTGAGAATGTCTGCAGTCCTGATCTACGTCACCCTTGATCCCAATTCATGTTAGGCTCAACGCTGACTACTACTCCACTAATCTAGATAACTATATGCGTCCTGCGCTGTGGCAATTTTACGGGTTGGATCATTGTTACTTCCAAGATGACAACGCCACTTGTCATGTTGCGAGGTCCACCATGGATTAGTATGATGACAGCAGGCTGAACCGACTGGACTGGCCTGCTCAGAGTCCAGACGTGAATCCTATGGAACACCTCTGGGACGAGTAGGATCGCCGAATTAAGGAGTGCAGCAACCGTCCAAAATCGGTGAAAGAACGCACATGTCCTCTCCAAGCCGAGTGGAAGAAAATACTACTGTCCATCATCCAAACACTTGTGGAAAGCATGCCCCGGAGTGCTAATACTGCAATTGCCTCAGGTGGAGGCTCAACCACATATTGAATTTTAATAAATTGTGTTTATTGCTTTTATCACAGGCGTCCAATTACTTATTGGTAGATAGTGTACTACCAGAGGTTGACTATCTGTGTATATTTTCTCTAAGTTGATGCATGAATTATTATAGCTCTTAGAAAGGTCTTCTCACCAGATCGTTATGTTCTGGGTTGTATTCCACAGGCACGGGTTGCCAGGATAGCTGACCATCGATGAGTTTGTCCTTAGAGGGAGGGTACATTCCAGCTAGGTGCGCGTAAGCCGCAAATAAGCACCGCTTTGCCCCGGAGCTCAGACAGTGAACCTGAAAATCGAGTAACAAATTAATCCAGTGAATAATTTTGCATGAAAATTCGAGACTTCAAATCATGCAACGCATGTAGAAGAGAATGGATTATTTTATCACGAAAATTACATAGTGTATTAAAATGTAATAACATACAAATACCAGGGATATTGTATCGGATGATTATACATTTTTAGTTTATTAATGTTGATAAAAATTTAAATTGTTTCTTTTTAAATGATGCCTCATTTGTAATTATATCTTATTTTTAAGTATTTTTAATAATGTTTTGCAGTAGAGAAAAATCAATGTATGCTTTTTAACTTCAAATCCAAATTTCTCAAAATGCCATTTTTGTCATGTTTGGGGGTACATAGCTTAAAATATGTTAAACATAAATGCTTGAAATTCTGTATACATGTTTCTCTAATGTATTTAAGTACTTTAAGAAGAGGAATAAATAGTAAGTAACATAAATCTTTAAAAAAAAAAATAAACAATTAGTCTAAAATTAAAAAAATAACCATATTTTTAGAAACTCATAATTATTTTAATTTTCAAAAAATGATAAAAATATCATGGTAAAGTATTTAAAAGTATCCAAATAAAATACTTTGAAAGTTTCATAATGATTGAAGAATCGGTTATTAAATGAGATGTCCCCAAAATTGTTGAATTTAACATGGCCTCCTATGGAGATGCTGGACCCCCTTAATAATACTAGTCACTACAATGAAATTGGAAATGGATCAACGTAATATATTATTTGCTTTTTCTTATTTCCATTCAATTTACGGAAATAAGAAGTGTCTTATTCCAGGTAAGCGAGTTTAATAATATTTCAGGCGATAATCATGTTTACGGATCTCGCCAAATTGGCTAGGTAAGTAAAATTGTTGGCAACAAAAGTGATTGCTTAGTTCATATTTTGGATAAAGAACTTTTTCTTAAAAAAATTATTAATTTTACAAAAATAATTTATGTATTTTAGAATTTTTTAAAAAAAAAGTAAAAAATTACTATTTATTTGACTTTTCATTTATTTTGGTTAATACTTCACGTATCTATTTCTATGTAAAGACGGTTTATTGTTGGGAAAGTTGATTTTCATATTGATGAAAACGTGTTATTTTTTTGTTTTTTTTACAGTTTTTGAACATTTGTACGGGAATTAAGGTAGTTAGGATATTAAGAACGGATGAAAAGGCATCACCACAATAATAATTTATCAAATTCATTAAGCAGCTTATTGATAATTAATAAAAAACCTATTTTTCCAATGTTATGTAAATACTTTGACTAAAAACATGATTATGTGTATTACCAACACCACCTAAAGTACAAGGCCCAATCACTCTCATTTCTGGTTGCCGTGACGTCATCACAAGAAGTTATACTGAAACAGCTAGATCTAATTTCTTTACTTTATCCCGATGTCAGCAGCAGAGCACATTCGTATTTATTTAGGCTTAGCAATGGCGTTGATGCTTGGTGGTAGCTATTTGTGAGCGTTTTTATTTATAGCTTTCAACAGACTTGTAATTGAGCAACCATTTGCGAGCGTTATTATTTATCGTTTTTATTGAGAAGAATACCATTTATGATACCTGTTGTGTAACTAGTTGCAGTGGAAATCACAACCCAGACAGCAAAAAGTGTCCATTTTTAAGTTTCTCGAAGATCGGGAACTGCGTCAGAAATTGATCCAATCCAATACCAGAAAAGGATTGAAACCCTCAAAATATTCAAGGGTAAGTACAAATCTTGGGCGTATTGACTTATATAAATGTTTTTAATAATAAACTTGTGTAAGTTTTTATCCGAAATGTTTTTAACTTTTTAAATTTAACTAAACTATAACACTAAATGTGATCTAAACAGTTTTATAGCAAACATAATTAGTATTAGCTCCAAATAGTTACTAAAAATAGCCAAGTCCCTGTAGTGCATTTCTACTATTTTTTTTTTTTTTTCTTTTTCTTTTTAACATAATTAACTTTTTTTTTTTTTTTTTTTTTAATTGTTGACCGATAATTCCGCAGTAAACAAATTAAAATATGGGTTGAAATTCCAAGTCCGATATGAATTTTGCGCCAAGGAGATTTTCGCCAAAAAATGTCAATTTTTTTAATGTCAAATGAACTGATTTTAGTTGCCATAATTTGGCGCGGTTTTATGTAAACAATTCCAAAAACAAACCAGAATCCTTATCGGACTTGGATATTTAGTTAAAATGTGTATACGAATATACTTATTTCTACATTTTGACTTAATTATCTCATTTATATTTAAAATGTGTCATCTTAGTGGAAACGGTATAATTTATTTTGTATTTATAATTTATTTTCCTTCTTAAACTAATTTATCGAAAAACTCAACTATTTTAAGAATGCTTAAACTTGTTTTACTTGATTTTAAGTATATATATTCCTAGGTGTGTATTCCACATTTCCAAAATGAGTATATATGCAGAATTACTGAGGCTTTTGACAGCAAGACAGGAGAGAAAATATCTGCTCCGTTGAAGTACCCTCGCCTGACAAATAATGCTGTGCCAACTATTTTTCCTAACTGCCCTTCTTATTTATCATCTACTTCAAACTTTAGAGAAAGCGTGGTTAAAAAGCAAGAGCGGATTGTGAACTTTAATTTGAAAAAGGGAATTGCTGAAAGTTTACAAGAGATAAAGGAAAAGCAAGCAAGGATGACATTTTCATCATTCGAAGAACTCTGTGAAAAGTAAATAACATTTCTTTACCTTCTGGGTAGTCTCATTTAAAAGAATCTGGAATATTGATATTGTTTTAATTAATTTTAAACCCAGAACCTCTTATTACAAAATCAATAGTAGTAGATGATAAACTTTTTTTAAATATTTATATTGATTATGTTCATATAACAAAATGAAATGAAATATGCATACCTTCAAATTTAAACAGCTGTGAAAAAATTTCCACTTTAATTGAGAATTTAAATAACTATAATAGTAATGATAGAAATCAATTCTTCTCCAAACTTCAAATTATTTGTAAGCATTTTGATGACCTATTAACTAATGATTTGTTCCATAAAAATTGTACTATTTGGAAATGTCAATTTTGGCAGGTATGTAATATATCTGTTAAGTTAATAATGTGTGTGTTGTATGTGTTAATATTGTAAATAAAAAAAAATTATTACTCTAAACCCAGTTCCTTGTTCTTTTTATATGTAAACAATTAAATTAATATGAAAATTCAATATATTATCTGTGTGATAAAAACTTCAATAAAATTTACACTATTGATAAATATATAAATGCCAAAAAATATAAAAATGTTGTGTTTAATATCATTTTATTTTAAAACCTTTTTAACTTGGGAAATTTTTATTTTAGTAATTGAAAATCGAATGAAAAGCATTGAATATTTGAATGCTGTATAACAATTTGAAATTTAGCAATGAATTCCTGAACAAAAAAACTTATTCGTGTTGTTTTCAAACTACGCTAAATAATAAAAACCGCAATGAACGTAAACCGTCCAACTTCTCTTGATGACGTCACAAACAAAGTGGTAAGGCCTGGTATTACTCACCTTTTTTACCAAACGTGAAACATTTCCCCACGATCCTTTCTGGAATTGTGCTATTCACTTACCTTTATACACTTACATTATCTTGTATTACGTTAGAGTGTTATGAAGAGAGTATTTGAGAGAATTTTATATTAAAATTTGAAGCTTAAAATAAAATGTTACAAGAAATATGAATTGAGTGTAAGTTATTTTATTAATCTTAAAATAATACAGGGTGTCTATAAAATGTTGGACGCATTTTGATGTTGAATAATTCATAAAATAATGAAGGTAAATTTAAGTTGATAACACTAATAGTTAGATGGACTCAAAAAGTTTTATGGCCCTTGTCAATGGACGTCCACATGTGCGCCTTTCGTCTCTCAGAGAATATCAAGACGGTAGTCAGTTTTGCGCCAGGTACGTGCAAGCGTGTCGGCATCATCGATATAAATAAACAACTGGATAGACTGCTTAACGCTGGGAAAATGAAGCCGTTGCCAGATGCCATTGGTGGGATAAAAAATACATTTAAAAAATACATAGCCGAGGATTGAAAATACATTTTTTTGTTGTACACAGCAGAAATGTCAATAGTAGACCTTAATTAGTAATAATGTGCAAAAAAGTATATTCTAGCATTTTACAAGGTTTTTCGCATTTCCATCCAACTATAAAAGTGAACTTTGATTGGTTAATCTTCCCGCCATCTTCGCAATCCCCGGCGCGTTTTTCACTTTGCATTGACAATGGAGCAGTCTATCGATGGTCGGCATCCACAGAGGCTATGGCGGCTGTAATCCTAGCCTTTAAGACGTCAACATTCGACACTTTTCTCCTGTAAACGATGTCCTTTACGAATCCTCAAAGGAAAAAGTCCAGTGGCGTTATATCAAGTGTTCCGGGTGGCCAAGAGAGGAAACCATTCAATTAATAGCGCTCGCAGACGATATTTACAAAGAAACGATAAAAACATGATATTAATAGCACGGGCAGACGATATTAACAAAAAACAAACAAAAAAAAAAAAAAAATTGTAAAAGGAATTTTTTTATGGCAACGTTTACTGTAAATGAAAATTTATGAGTAATTCTACGTATCTATCATTAAATCTGTCGTGGCCTCAATGTCCTCTCGTTGGTGTGGTGGGGTCGGAGAGAGGGGATTAATTACACTAGAAGATTTCGATCTCGTATTCTTCTAAATGCTCAAAATTACGAGACGTATAAGCACTTCATAAGTGGCAGAAATAAACAGTCGGTATTTCCAAAAAACAAAACAAAATAAAAACGTATAAATGCCATAAGTTTGTTTATATCTTCATTATTTTATGAATCATTTAACATTAAAATGTGTCCAACATTTTAGAAAGTATAACTGTAAAACGATATATGAATTTAAGGTAGGGTTTTACTTAAACACTCTAATGCATAGTGTTGCATATATGCTACACAAATTGGAAGTAAAAAGTTTGAGAAGTAATTCATACATTTTATTGCAATTTTAAATTGCAATTATTTACATCAGTTATATTAAGATTATTTATATCTAAAAATGTATTTTTAATAGTAAACTTTTTTGTAATAAACACACGTTACATGACCGATAGTTGCACCATAAAGTAAAAGATCATGTACTAGAGGATAGAACTAAACGAAACTTAAACCCTCTAATGCATAGTGTTGCATATATATGCTACACAAATTGGGAGTAAAAAGTTTGAGAAGTAATTCATATATTTTATCGCAATTTTAAATTACAATTATTTATATCAGTCATATTAAGATTATTTATACTTAAAAATGTATTTTTATTAGTATACTTTTTTTGTAAAAAACACCAGTTACATGACCGCACCATAAAGAAAAAGATCATGTACTAGAGGATAAAACTTAAGGCTGCAATATCTCAAGATATGAATACAGTTGATGGTTTTAAATTAGTAGTTCAGGTTTAAAATTATATAATTTTACAAAATACATAGACTTTAGGATTGATGTTAAAATAAAGGTATAAAAAGATAATATAAAACGCCACAAAAATAACTAAAATCAGTGGATAGTATTATATTAAAATTTAATGTTCAAAATACATACTAATAGTTTCTCTTGGAAATAGGCTCACATATTTTCAAAGAATATACTTGTATAAAGTGTAAATACGCATGTGTTAAAACTTTCCTCAATGAAATTATTTGGTTTAAAGCAGCGTTTCTCAACCTTTCAGTATTCGCGGCCCAATTTTCAATCATAATTTTCATCGCGCCCCTGCTTACAATAAAATGTATACAACAATAATGTATATTGAGTATTTTGGATTCTGTTTTTAAATTATTTTTAATTAACTGCCAAACAAGAGTAAAAGCGAGCCAACGTTGGCGAGAAACCACATCCGGCATTTTGCTAAGCGGGAGGTGAACACGACCGATGACGTCTCGAGCATGAGCAGAGTAAATGTTTTCTCATAGGAAGAAGGAAAATGTTCAACAACACAAGTTTCAATTCCAGCCAGTCTCATTCGAGTCGATTCTTCTATCGCTATCGAATCTATCGTAAATGTGTATGTTAAATATGTTTTCGTGCTAATTGCAATTCACCATATTAAATACGGTAGCAGATTTATGCTGACTCATGGATAAATTTTTAAGCGGAAGTAAGCGAGCATTAGACGATAGTCAAGCATCAACATGTACACAGACGAGCGTGGCTCCGAAAATAAAATCAAGAAAATATTCTCAAAACTACTTAAATTTTGGGTTTACCTGTACTGAAGTAGAAAGGCCCCTGTGTATCATTTGCTCAAAAATATTGGCCGCAGACAGCATGAAATCTAATAATCTAAAACGACATTTGGAAACGCTTCATAGTGAGTACGTCAACAAACCCAGAGAATTCTTCGAATTAAAATTAAAATCTTATAAAAAGCAAAAATCAATTTTTAAAGAAACTTTGTCCGTGAATAAAAAAGCTTTAATTGCATTTTGTAAAGTTTCATATAAAATAACCAGATGTAAAAAACCTCACACCATTGGTGAAGAGCTTATTTTGCCAGCAGCAATTGAGATTGTAGAAACTATGTTTGGAGATAATTTTTCAAAACAATTGCAGTCCATACCTCTTTCAAATGATACTGTTGCTCGTCGAATTGGTGATATAGTTGAAGATGTACAGTGTCAGCTTTTCTCGAAGTTGCATGACAAATTGTTTTCAACACAGCTTGATGAGGCAACAGATAGTAATAAAGATGCTCATTTAATTGCCTATGTTCGATTTTGTGATAATATGTCAGAAGTAGAACTACTTTTCTGCAAACCAATAGAACTCCAAACAACAGCGCTCGCATTACTTGCAATTTTAAATGATTTTATGAACGCGGTAAACATAGAATGGAAAAATTGCGTCGAAATATGCACCGATGGTGCTTGTTCAATGTCCGGAAGATTCCAAGGTATATAAGCACTTGTAAAACAGAAATAGCCTCAGTGCGTCTGGACACATTGCATGATCCACAGAGAAGAAGCTTTGGCTTCGAAAGAAATGAGTCCTGGTCTGAATATTGTGTTAACTACGGTTGTAACCGTAGTAAATTATATAAAAATGAGACCCCTGAAATCGAGAATCTTTTCGCACTTTGTAAAGACATGGGTTCAGTATATTCAGCCTTACTATTTTATTGCGAGGTACGATGGTTATCATGTGGGAAATTTTTGAAACGTGTTTATGAATTAAGAGAAGAAATCGTCATTTTCATAGAAGGAGAAAATAGACCGAAAGCCGAGAATTTTCGCGATGGTTTATTTGTGTTGAAATTGAGCTACTTGGTCGACATATTCGAGAAATTGAATAACTTAAATCTTCAATTCCAATAAGAAAATACACTTATGTTGGATACGAGTGATAAAGTTAATGCTTTTTGTAGAAAATTGGAATTGTTGAGCAGAAATTTAAAGCAAAAAACCTAACAATGTTTGCAAATGTGGATGATTGTAATAAAACTTACAAGACTGAAGAAGAACATGTAAAAGTTGTTTTTATAACCATTGAAAATCATTTAGCCACGCTGGCAAAAAATTTTAAAAAGTATTTTCTTGCTAACGACAAACTGATAGCAAGTTACGAGTGGGTTTAGGACCCATTTCTTAAGACTCCTGAAGGATTCTCAAATTGATGAGGAAGAAAAATTCAGACTTCACGACAAGTGGCGAAACCAAAAGACAATTTAGTAATAAATCACTATTTGAATTTTGGGCAGGAGTAGAGGATGATTTTTCTGCACTAAAAACAAGGGAATTTCACATTCTATTACCATTTTTATCATCTTACCTTTTGTGAAACTGGATTTTCTGCTGTGGCTTCTTTAAAGACAAATAGTTGATCTCGGCTAATCGGCTGAATATAGAAACAGAACTGAGTGTGGATATTTCTAATATCAAGCCTTCCTTCGAAATCAGCTTAAGTTTATTGTTTATTTGTGTTCGAAACTTAATTAAAAATGTTAAAGAATGAGTGTTCAATTTAATGACATCAATTTTGAAAATTTCTGTGCCCCAAGCCTGGCCAATTACAAAATAGTAGCCAATGACATAAGATAAATTCTCAGTAAAATTGCTGGTCAACAATGTGTTAATCAACGGCTCCCCATTACTTCGGCTCCCCATTATTAACGGCTCCCCATTACATTACTTCGAAACTAATAATAATAGGGATAACTGCTGTTCTAGTTTAGATAGAAGTATGAGTTCTTTTTATTGCTACTTACTTGTACTTAGTCAAGAAATTGATTAAGTCGCAAGAGCATTAATTTAATATTGCTATATATTTGAATTACGAAAATTCCTGTTTCTCAACGGTTTCCTCTCTACAAAATCCTACTTTATTACAATAATAATAATTATTAAATTTAATAATTATTAACTAAAAGTTGGACAATTCTTTTGAAAAGATCACTTTATCGAGTCCTTTAAGATATGGGATTCTAGAACTATAGGAAGTCGTAAGCAAAATACATGCGTGTAAATTGTTTTAGTCTGAATCTGGTAACATTAAAAAATAGGACCAAACGGTATAGTGGTTAGTGTGCTAGCTTCTAGACAGCGAAGTTGCGGGTTCGAGTCCCGTGTAAGGCATGGGTGTTTGTAAATGGATGTTGGCTTGTCAAGTGACGAATGTTTCGGTGCATTATAGCCCTCGTGTTGCCGACGGCGCCAGATAATCTGAAAACAACCAACTAAAAACAAAACACCTGTTCTATTTTTTTTTTTTTTACCGAATATACGTCCTAGTAAAAATATTCAGATATTAGATCTTAAGATTCATGAATTTGGTATTCTAAAGTGAACAATAAGAATTAGATTAGCACTCTTACTTCTTGAGAATTTGAGGTAATGAAACCCGCATAAGTGTTACGGAGATATTGTCCAACAACAAAATGCTGTACTTTTCCAAGCTGAAATGAAAAAATTTAATGTATAATGACACGAGAGCATTTATAAGTGTTTACTGTATATATAGGAGTTGAATAAAAAGAAGTTAATCCTTTGCACTCCAGGCCTTTTTTGCGCGGAGGGACCAGCAACTCGAGACGTTTCCCGCCATTTTTGGTTGGTTTGCGGTTAAAGTTGGTTGGTTGTATTCAGATTATCTGGCGCCGTCAGCAACACGAGGGCTATAATGCGCCGAAACATTTCGTCATTAGACAAGCCAACATACATTTACAAACACCCATGCCAACACGGGACTCGAACCCGCAACCTCGCGGTCTAGAAGCCAGCACGCTAACCACTATACCGTTTGGTCGGCGGTTTGCGGTGAAAGATCCGCTTCTAAGAAACTAAACACAGTTATTGGCCTTGCATCGAATTTTCGCACCAAACCTAGTGGTCCTCTCGAGTTGCTGGATCAAATCATGTGGTGAGTGAGAGTCACCTCTTGAGTGCAAAGGGTTAAGAACGTAGAGAAACCTCTCTGAGATAAAAATTTAAAATTGTAGATACGTAATATAGGGTGTAAAAAACAAGTGGCCGACCAAACGGTATAGTGGTTAGCGTGCTAGCTTCTAGACCGCGAGGTTGCGGGTTCGAGTCCCGTGTTAGGCATGGGTGTTTGTAAATGTATGTTGGCTTGTCTAATGACGAATGTTTCGGCGCAATAGAGCCCTCGTGTCGCTGACGGCGCCAGATAATCTGAAAACAACCAACCAACCAACAAAGAAGTGAAACGTGGTTTGTATACTTAACAATCAGAGTTAAGACATCAATTTAAGATGCAAAAATGAAAAAACAAGGCAAGTCATCTTTATCAGGAGCCGAGGTTTCTGTGGATAGTTTATTTTTAAAAGTTACAGAATTTTTATTTTATACAGCTCTCGTAGATGGAAAATACCAATCGCAACAGTATTCCTAAGGTCATGTGACATTGATGCAAATAACAACTTCATGTTTAGAATGAATCGAAATAGAGATTCGAAAACGGTATTGCTTCTTTCTCTAAAAGTCTGAAGGCCCATAACTTCTCAATTATTTGACCCTGGAATACTAGAATTGAGGGTTTAACAAACATCACAGGTTTTAGCCGCATGTATTTTCACATTAAGAAGTAAAGAGAAATCCTTAGCTCTCCTGAGACCTTTAAAATGATATGTAGCACAAGTCAGTTGCATGTGTACTTTAGGATGTAAGGAGTCGTAAATAAGCTTGCGGAAATTTAGTTTCCATTAAAAGTTTGATATGATATCTCATTTCGAGACGTCATTTTCTTTACACGTGTGTAGTGTTTGTAGTTTATTCTCAGACCTAGATAGCACAGTAATATTGTTCAATGTCAGAAATAGAAGTTCTGAAAAAGTAGCCAATTCGGATGGAAACTTAAGCATCATTCTAAATTACACTATTTTTTTTTAAATGCTTGTCAAAAACATTATAAAACATTTTTTTTGCCCTCTGTCTTTTCGTAAGGTACTTGACCACCTTGGAAAGCTAAAAAATACAACATTTTTAATAATTTTTTTTAAGGTCCTGTATAAGATATTGCAATGATTTTTTTAAAACTTTTACTTGAAGCTTATAGAATACAAAAATACTTGATTCTTTTCCAATTTCATATTTTAACAACTATTCAGGAGGCACCAAAGTCGAGGCCTCAAGAAAATGGTGTCCCACGGCGGACAGTTAATCTCAGGATTGGTAAATCTGAAAAAATAAAAATAAAAAACAGAATCTTCAAAAGAAAGGCTCCTTACGTGACAATTTACCACAAATCGTCAAAAAAAAAAAAAAAAAAAAAAAAAAAATGGCAGATGTTTGAAAAAATGGTTGGAAAAACTCCCCTGTTTTTCACTCTTCTTTGCTAAAAATTTTTTTTATAATTAATTTTGTTTGACAAAATGTGGTAAATTAGCATACGAAACATCTCAACGAACAAAACAAGACCAAAATAATTAAAATCGACCGCGTAGTTTCGGAGATTAAGTGTCCACCGTTTGAAAAGAAGTAGTTTTGATAAAAACGCGTTTAAAGTTTTTACTCACAATTTTTTTTTCAAATAGTTTAAAATTTTTTTTTTCACTTTAAATTTTTTAATCTGCTATCTCTAGACAATAAACCCTGTAAAGAATTGAGAAAACGCAAAAAAAAAAAAAGAGTAGATTTTTTTAAAATTTATCAGATGGTCAAGTTCCTTAAAAATACAATATTTTAATTTAAAGACTGTGCATCAACAGTTCAAAAGTTCCAGGATATTTAATCCAAGAGTTGGTAAGATTGGCAATATTGATAACAACAGCTGGTTTGCAATGCTCTACATCAAGATTGGCCAGTTTTGTTGTGCTACTGGGGGACTGTTGCCTTCAGATAGATGAATAGCATTTTTACAAGCTTTCCACTCCACAGTAGTGCAAATGTTAATAACAGTTCCTGATGTGGACTTGAGAGCTGATTTACCTGTGTGAGTTGTCCAAGGCCAGTTGTCCAGAATTCTTTCGGGTTGGGATCAGTTTTGTAAATGTAGAATGGAGATCTGTGTCCGTGGCGAAATAACTGTAAAAATAATTAGATATTCAAGAGAGCTTATATAAAACAAGTCTGAGGTAGAATTCAGAAAAATTATATTAGAATTACTATAAAAATTGCTCTGATCACTGACTCGGTGTCTCACTGATGCTTGCTTCATTCTGTAACGCTGTTAGTGAAATAATTTTAACCGAATATTTTTTTAACTCTTTCCTGTTGCTAATATTGTTTTAATCATAATAAATAATAGATATTTGGATGTGAATCATAGACTTATTATTATCAATAGACTGCGCGTTCCCACTTCAATTATACAACGAGAATGAATCCAAAATGAATCACATGAGTATGGACTTTTTGGGAGCAGGGTTGCAAGTTTGGCGGGTTTCTCCTCACTCAGGCGATCAAGGATAATAAGATTATTAGATAAAGGATTAATTTTACGACGTAGCCAAATTAAAAACTACGTGACTGATAGACGAATTTTGTGATTCATTTTGGTTTCATTCTCGTTGTATGATTGAAGTGGGAACGCTCAGGCTATCGATAATATGATGTGAATGCATAAATTCATTATGGAGTTTGGGCCGACCAAACGGTATAGTGGTTAGCGTGCTGGCTTCTAGACCGCGAGGTTGCGGGTTCGAGTCCCGTGTAGGCATGGGTGTTTGTAAATGTATGTTGGTTTGTTAAATGACGAAATGTTTCGGCGCATTATAGCCCTCGTGTTGCTGACGGCGCCAGATAATCTGAATACAACCAACCATTATGGAGTTTGGTTCAGTCATTTCAACGTTGCATTGCTTAGTAACGCTGTAAGTAAAATAATTTTAACCCATCATTGCGGAACCTCTTTCCTGTTGTCAACATTGGTATAATCAGAATAAATAAAATGTATTTGGACGTAAATGTATAAATTCACGTTCATTTTTAATAAATTTTGAAACGTAGCCTGCTGCACATTTTGCTATTAGGGATGTTTTTAAAAAAATAAAATTAGATGCAAACACCAAGCACACGCTGAGAACGGAATCGACGCTATGTTAATGAATAGGAAGATAGTTGATTTCATTGATGATAACTCTCAAATCTATTATAGCGCTGATGCTGTTGTCAGTGAAGATCTAAATGATATTCTCAGTTTTCTTGTAGAATTCGCACCCAATGTAGTTTTCCAAAAGGGTCTTCCTTAACAATTTTGTTGTCAAATACTTTTTTCATCTGTTCATTTATACAGTGGCTCAAACAATTAAGAATACACTTCGTTTTTTGAGCATATTAGCATTTTGTATGGTGAATAATGCACAAAAAATTTAATTATAGTAAAACGTTTTGCAGAGGCATTAAACTATGGACATTTTACTTTGTATATACACAAAAGATATAATAATTTATTAAAAATCATATTAGTCATACAGCTTTAAAACTTTATTAGACAAAATTTGCAGTAAAAAAATAATGAATACACTTATAAAAAATATGTTTATTAACCGCTAAATATTTTTTTTTTATTTTTTTTTTATTTTAATATTATTGCATATTATTATTCTTAACCTTTCCAATGATAATTTTTTTGTGATGAGATTGGTTAGACGCATTTAAATTCAAACTTTTAAATAGAGAATGGCCCTTCAAAGAGAAACTAGTATTTATGTAAGGAAATTCCTATTCAAATTATTTAAAAAAAAAGAGAAAATCTTATTGAAATAGCTAAAATTGTTGATAGAAGCCACACTTGCGTCCAGAAAATCATTGCAAAATTTTAAAATGATGGACCGATTGAAAATAAAAGTAGAAGAAAAAGGAAGGGAATTCTGAGGGATATCACAAAAAAGGAACATTTTAAAAGAAATCAAGGTTTATCATAAAGTAAATGTTATCAAACTTGCTGTAGAAACTTCTCAAATATTTGATAGAAGTGTAAGTGCTGAAACTGTGCGAAATGTAATTAGTAATATAAAAGCCGAGTAATTAAACTTGCTGCAGAAACTTCTCAAATATTTGATAGAAGTGTAAGTGCTGAAACTGTGCGAAATGTAATTAGTAATATAAAAGCCGAGTAATTAAACTTGCTGCAGAAACTTCTCAAATATTTGATAGAAGTGTAAGTGCTGAAACTGTGCGAAATGTAATTAGTAATATAAAAGCCGAGTAATTAGGAAGAAACCGTTCGTCATCTTGCAAAATCCGAAAAAGCGTTTGAAGTTTGCAAAAACTCATCAATTGAAGGCACATAACTTTTGGAAAAAGTGATATATAGTGGTGAAAGTAAGTTTTACATTTTCGGTAGTAACGGCAGTCGCATCGTAAAAAATTTGGTCCTTCAGTTAAACGTGGTGGTGGCTCCATCTTGGTTTGGGATAGTATGGCTTCAACCGAAGTAGGAAATTTAGTTCTTATAGAAGACGTTATGAAGCGTAAGGTTTACTTGGAAATATTTCACAACAATCTAAATGAAATTGCTAAGAATTTGGTTTTAGATTGAAATTTCATATTCTAGCACCACAACGACTCCAAATACAAGTCATTCAACGTCAAAATGTGGGGTCTTTTTCATTGTAAAAAGCAGTTATATGCACTACCACAAACCTCCGACATCAACATCATAGAAAATCTATGGGCCACATGCGAAACAGTGGTCCAAAAGCATAAAATTGTAAACAAAGCCCATTTAAAACAAGTGTTGCAAGAATAATGGGGTGAAATATCTTCAGATACCATTAAAAAGTTGATCAAATCGGTACTCCGAGGTTTGGAAGACATTATAAATGCCAAAGGACGTGTTCCTAAATATTGATACTTTCTTCTTGTGTGAGATATTACAAAAATTTCATTGGTGTGTTCTCAATTTCTTGAGGTAAAAATCTGCATTTGTTTATTTAAAATGTTCCGAAACTTTCCATATTCGAAGTTTTTTGTTGGTTGTTCTTTATTTTTACTTTAAATTAAACATTTGCTATGCGTAAAATTAGAGACGTGTTTACATTTCTTGGTAATGTGTTATTTATATTGAAAGTTGGGTTTATCAAGTATAAGTAAGGTGTATTCTCAATTGCTTGAGCCATTGTATATCTGAAATACTTTTTATCTGCACAACATTAGCAGAAAAATGGAAGTTTTAATAAATATTCCGTATATATATTAAATTTAAGTGTTGGAATGGTAGTTATATTAATCATTTTTCAACGATGCCTTAGGCACATTACAACTTTCTAGTTCAGTAAATCAGAATTCAGAGGTTTTATCAATTATATTAGAATTTATTATGTAAGTCCCCCTATGCAACCTGTACTGGCAAAATTATGGATTTTTATACAAAATTACTAATCAGACTATTAGATGAAAACACGAGTTGTGATGATAATTTTCACAATGCAGATATTACGCACAATTACTAACTCTTCGAAGGAATTTTCTTAAGGTGTTCAAGTCTGTAAGTGTTGTCAACATTCAGTACTTGTGTATATCGTTTTTATAAAACACTTAATACAAATATTTAATGTAAAACACTTTACTAAGTTTTAATGGGTTTTGCGACAATTTTGGTTATAAACTTTTCTACATTATTGAAAGAATTTACGATTTAATTTTAGTGTGGATACTGATCTTATTAGGGCCAGTAATTTTAGCCACATTATTGGAATTCGGCAGTAAGAATTCCATCAAAGATTTCTGGAACTTACGGCTGTGTTTTTTTCCTTCTTTTTTGTAGTGTAAGAACTCGACTAGGCATTTCATTTGGTCTGACAGGCAGGTGATATTAAATAACGTCTTATCTTTGTTTGTTATGGTCACATGGTTTTGATGAGTCTTGAGTCATAAATCATTCGAAACTAAAACTTTAATCCTCAGGCAAAAGCCATTGTTGATTCACGTGGAAAGAGTTTTGAGTGTGAGGGGTGGCTGCTTGAGTACTGATTCCGCAGTGAGTCGGACAGGAGTATGACTGAATGAAAAACCAGAGACATGTGTCACGTATGCCATAAAAGGGCGTCATGTGGTGTGCCAGAATTTTGTAGAATGAAAGGCTCCAAGCTGGAGTCATCTCAGAGATATCCCGCCATGTTACTCTAAAACTCTACCAATAGAAAGCGAAAGCTCATTCACTGCAAAGTTTCAATATTTCGAAGTGACTTTCACAGTTTTTTTCGTAACTGCGTATTTTAACCTCAAAAACAGTAATGTTTGTGATGGTAAGCATTCCATTTAAGAAGTTAGTAAGTGGTCTATATAGGTTAATGTTAATATAAGATGAAGCTAAGTTTTACTTACCACCTGAAGTTGAACCAATTCTCTTCGAGGACCCTCATCATAGTGAGATTGGCCATCTGCGAATCTGCACTTGACATAGCTTAATGTCCTGAACATTGACCCTTGAAGTAAGTAAGTAGAAATGGCACAGAAGACCAATATGTGCAGCATTCGCCGTTTTATTGTGTTGAACCGAAGAACTCTGCTGTTCCGATTAAGCAGCAACAACTCCAGTCCATCCTTCCGCAATTCCATTACCATTTCCCGTCAGTACAATCTGACCATCCGTAAAACAAAGAAATACTTATTCCTCTGAAGCTTTAAAACCAAAGGATATTTTATCTATCGCTTGTGTCTAAGGACATGGTAAATGCGTAATAAAGTTACTGGTTTATGGACGCAGCTATTATGTTCTTTTGAAAGAAGATCAGAGGGAATAGAACAAGAAAATTTGGTTCTGAGAAATTTGAAACTTTGGTTAAGGTTTAAATCTAGTGCGGTTAAAATCGGATCTATGTGGTTTGAATCGATTAATTGGCCATCGTAATTTTAGATGGGTTCTAAAAATAAAAATATCCAGGAAAAAAAACAGCCCAGGTAATGTTGTTTATGGATGTTTTCTAACAGACATTGAGGTAACAACTTTTCTAAAAATAAAAGCGGAACTGTACTATATAGTACGAGAACTCGCAAAATCAAATAAATAGTCATTAATGGCAATCGTTATCAGTTTCATCCAAAGTAAAAACATTTTTCTCTCGTTTTCATTGAAAAATACACGTTTAATAGTTGACCTATGACAAGAAAGTATTTATAGATATCGTTATTACTTTATAAACGCAGGTGTTCCTTATCTGTTGTAGTTTAATTTGAAGTGTCTTTTTGAACCAAACGATGTTTGTTCAAGCGAATCAAAAATATAAACTTATTCCCCTCATTATTTAACTCTAATTTTTATAACTTAACTCTAACGGAATTTCTGAAATTAACTTTTAATGGCAATCGAATTTCGTAATAGTAGAGGTGGAATTATTTATATGATCCTTTAGAATTTGAAATTTTTTAAAAGAAAAAAGAGATAATCTCGTTTTATTTTATCTTCAGAATGAGAAATATTCTCATTTGATTTTATCTTTGAATTCTAATTTGAAAAAATCTGATTTTTTTAGTTACCAATAAAGAATTTGGAAGAATCTTCCATTTTGATTTTAAAAGGAATGAAAAAAGGGGTAGAAAAAGAACTTTTTAACCCAACCAACAACAAATGAGTTTTAAATTGAGTTCAAGAATAGCTAACTAAATTACGAAATAAATCATGGTGTTCGCTACACAATACATATATTTTAAATGTTATCACTATCATTTGATAGTCCATTGAAATCCCAAATGAAGAATTGAAGAGCCTCAAACTCGAAATGGCTGATTTTTTGGACAAAAAAAACACAAATGGATATAGAAGATCACTTTTATAAACATTGCAGATTGTGGGTTCGGTCCTCGGTCCACTAAATGTCGATGTGTACCTAATGGGGGCTGGTGCACAATAAATCTGTACTAGCCTCAATGTCCTCTCGTTGGTGTAGTGGGGTTGGAGAGAGGGTTTACACTAGGAGATTTCGAACACGCATTCTTCTAGATGCTCAAAATTACTAGACGTATATGGCGCTGTATTTAGTACTTTATAAGTGGCAGAAATAGACAGTCGGAAGTTCCAAACCAAATTCCCGAGATTTGACAGTTGAACTACAGCCGGATTTACACGCTACCAGTCGGGCCTCCAGTTTAGATCGCCAGTTCTGTGACGTCAGCTAAGCGACCGTTGCGCCATCTATCAGAGGGAGAGTGCACGTGATTGGTTGATTGGAGTCACCGGCGCTAGTAAACAGAAAATGTTTGATTTACTGGAACCATTAAACTGATGACGTCACATGACGTCACTGACTGGCGATCTAAACTGGAACCTCGACTGGTAGCGTGTAAATCCGGCTTTAGTGGCATAGATTACGCTGCATAATAACACATATGTTTTGATCTCAAGGGTACGTAAGACTACGATCAGCATTCGTTACAGTGATAAAAGATATCGATTTCCGATTACCGATGCGGAGTACTATGAGATTGCCGTTACACTAACTACTGGAATAAACTAGATACCGTGACACCTGTTCATACATTGAGATATTATTAAAACTAATAAAAGACGTCACACATGAAATGTACTTCAACTTATGTCCATTGAAGTAAAGGAACAACACCTGTAGCATAACACTGACTCATGTTATTTTATATTTCGGATATATTTTAAAACTAATAAAAAGGCTGCACATACTAAAAAAAGGTTTCTCGCTTTGATCTGATAAAATGTTAAGTATGGACTAATCCAATTAAATTGGATTATTACAGTCCGTGTTACAAAACTGTTGAATACTGCAGGTGTTTCATTTAAGGCAAACACTGTTAACATTTTGTAATGAACTTCGGCTATTTTGTATACGTATACTTAAGTATTTTGCAAATAGTATTTTTTGAGTGTGAATTTGTTTCTTAAAAACTGAGATACAAATATGTAACGGGAAGAATATTTGTGGTAAATTTTTTGGTATTTAACACCAAACATTTAATGACTAACTGAATTTGAGAAAAATGTGATGAAAAACACATACACCTCAAAACTTCCATATTAGAAGAAAAAGTACAAATTTCCAAGTAGTTTTCAACAGTTTCAATATATATTTTTCTCTCAGCCAAATTACAGACATTTGAGGAAATTTCATTTGAATCCTATTTGAAAAGTTTAGTAAATATGTTAGTTCTTTTTTATCTAAAAAAAAATATTTGAAATCATTATAACTTAATTTTATATGGTGCAGCTTTCATTTTTCACAATCCTGTTGTGCTCTGAAATATTTCACATCTGAAAACCAAATTTAATTCTTTCTTTTTCGATCCTTAAGTGGGATTACTCAAATAGGTAAGTATTACGTTTAAGTGTTCTGGAGAAAACTATTTCATTTTCTAACATCTTTGTTTTATAGACTAAAGGGAGATTGCCAGTTTAAGTAGCCAATCAAAAATAGTTCTGATTTTTTTATAGAACGTGGAAAAATGCTAGCAGATTATGAATGCTCTGGTCTGCAGGGAAAAAATTGACGAAACTGCACAAAAGTTGACTTTGAATGAGTTGAACGAAATCCGATTGCTAAATAAAGGGCATTCTTTTTACTTTCAATAACCTATATGTATACATAGGGCTGTAGTATTCGGACAAAAAAAAATGTTTTGCATTTCTCTACGTTTTGGAACATCCTTAATTCAAAAGAGCAATCTAGAAAAAATATCTGTCTGTTTGTCTGTGTGCACGTAGTCAGCACAACTCCCGAACAAATTGACCTACGTTGTTCAAATTTGGTGTACGGGTCGGTGATGGCATAAGGATCTATCATTAAAGTTTTCGTCAAAGTAGCGCATGCGCATAAGGTAGCTGCCATTGAAAAAGTAGTATTTTTTAGCAATTGCTTAAAAACGTTTCTAATAATTTTGTACAAAATCGCTGTGGTAATGCCTCTTAAAGTGTCCTAAACATCACCACCTCCGAAATTCATGTAAAAATGCTTTTGCAGTAAATAGCTTTCGGAAAATGTCTACCTATTTTTAGTCTTTATGCTTCCTTGCAACATTGAACTTCAAAATATTCTACATTTGAAACAGTTGACTTACTTTACAACCTTTTACAATATGTTAATCGAAACCATCATAGTTTTATTTCACTTTTTACGGATTTGTGAACATGTGCACCAATTTCCAGGATCCTGGTTTCGTGTAAAATAGAACATTGGAATAACTCAATTTTGCAACGTTTTATCCCTTCAATGTGGTTATTTGAGAACATAATAGGCTTCGTAACAGTTTGACCTTATATAGATTTGCATCGAATATCATTGATATGGAAAAATAAAATAGTCAAATGTCGAAAAACTTAGGGAAACCCTGGTGAGTCAAAATTGGTTACGATTTAATGACTATTATTTAAATTCTTGTTGAAATGTGTATATAAAAGTGCCCAGAAGTGGGTTAGCAAAAATTGAATTTAAAGACCAGACGAGAAGGAACTATCTGTATTGTTAGCAGTAGGACATGGCGCATTGATAAAAATTCCTTACGGGAAAAAAACAAAAAAAAAAAAAAAAAAACAGGCTATACACTTTATCGTTTGCTAGGGCAGAGTTTGCAAGTAAGCATTGCACAATATGTTTCCGATTGCTGACCAAGTGCCAACAGACTAAACCAAACACATATTGATTCTCTAATCTCTTTTTGATGCTTCTGTAATTTATTATTTAAAGAGAGAATGGCTTTTAAACTTTAATACAATGTTTATCCAAGTAATTTACATTAGAATTCCTTTCGTTTGAATCGGTTAAAAATAAAGAATTCTTATATAGTTTGAACTAACAAAAATGCAATAATTTTCCCTAGTACTTGTAGTAAAAGCATTGAGTTGACCATTTCGGGTCAATTTTGTGTTTAAATTGTGTCTTGTAGATGGCAGCACGTAACTTAAATGCATTTATAGGAAAAATATTCCGGCATTACCAAGTGGACTTTGTCTACCGTTGCAGTTAGTATCAATGTAATTTGGTGCTAAAAATTGCACGGAAGCACTAATTCACATAGCAGGCATGAAGTTGTAAATATCGTTTGCAATCGCTGAAAATAATAATAATTTGATGCTTCCATTTCTTCTTTAAGCAATTTCCAAATTGTGCAATCCATCCTGACTTTTTCAAAAAAACGGATTGTTTTTCTTTTAATAGTTTTATTAAAAAAGAAGTTTGTTCGGGAGTCGCTATAGCAACCGTATTACTGATAGGAAGGTTATTAGTTTGAATGAGTTGTTGCTGCAATTTGGAGACTTTTATCTGGTACCCATTTAACGGAAGAGTACTCTAAGTAAAAACTCGCTAACTGCAATTTGTTAAAGTTTTCAAGAATGTGAAATAGCCTTTTAAACTGCTAATTCAACATAAGTTTAGAGTTTTTACTTATCACTCATTTACCAAATGTTTATTTCATTCATTAAAGTTGCAGCGTTGTACTGAATGATGTGTTTTCTTTTCACGTTTTCAAAGATGTAAAAAAGGGATTAAAATCTAAAAATGGAGTTAGCACCTGCTCATCTGGAGATATTTGATTCGACAAATTCAGTTAAATTCAGCACATTTTGTTTTAAAACTGGCGTTACATTTCTTAAAGCTTTAGTGCTTAAAGTGAATCCATTTCATTAGCATTCATTGATTACAATGTGTTTTATTGTGGGAAAACACGGCCCATCAAAACAAAGTTCTTTGTTTAAGCTGAAGTCGCAATGTTACAATCTTCCAACCCAGTGTACATAGAAACTACTTAGTAGACAACTTTGATATTTGGTGAGTAGGTACGAAAAAAATCCCGTAATGAAATAACATAAATTGTTTTCATTTAATGTTTATCTATTATAATGAAAATTAAAATAGCAAAAGACAAAACTAGGTGGACTCACTATATACTAGGGTGGATCGAAAAAAAAAAAAAAGAAGAAAAAAAATTAAATTCAGAATTTCAAATCCTACCTATGGGGAAAATATGTTCTACGGTATATAGATACATGGAAAATTAGTAAAAAAAAAATTAAATTTTAAGTTCAATATTTCTACAGTTATGTATTTGAGCTTCTTTATAGCAAAAATTCAAAAAAGTCAATTGGATTTTTTTCTGAGGAATTTTAAAACCTACCTATACGGAAAAGATGTTCAAAGGTATATTGATTAAGGGGGGGAAAAAAAAAAAGGAAAAAAAAAATATGTTAAGCTCTTTGCAATTGGAATGAAGTTTGGGTATTTAAGCTTTTTTATGGTAAAAAGTCAAAGTGATTTTTGTTTAAGTGAAACAGGCCTTTGGTACTTTTAAATGTTTATTGGAATGAGAAAACATATGCTAAATGGTTACATGAAAAAAAAAAAAAAAGCTTTCGGTACATATAACAGCTTCATTAAATCAAAAAAAATCTTCGGAATTAACAGTGAACGGTAATCACGTTTGTTGTTGAAAATTGGCTTGAGGTTTCGTAATTCCAGGCTATTTCTTATTAACAAGTCTCTTCTGTATGATCATCGTACAGCAAAAATTCTTCTGTGACTATTCGTTCTGTATATAGATTGAGTATGGCAGGGATACCCCTTGATAGTAGGTAGTATTGCCTTAGAAATGATTTCTAGGTTTACTATTGCTCCTGAAATCATGTCATCTCTAAATCGTTCTGTCACATTCTCCCCCTTAATCAAGTCCACATAATCTGTCACACAAGGGTCAAAAGTTGGTATGTTTAAGATTCGGGTATTATTCGCTAAAAGGGTTTGGGTTGCAACAGACCGTTTGACTTTGCGCAAATTCAAAATTCTTTGGAGGACCGATTCTCTATTGTTATTTATGTCGTCAAATGGCATTGATATCAAGATATTTTCAGGAAAGCCCAAACCCCCGTTTAAAAAATGACTGGATCAATGACTTTCTTCAAATCAATTGTGAAATAACGCGATAGAAAGATTGATTGATGCAAATGTCGTGCACCATAGATTACCGTTGGTTTTGAATCACATAGGTGCCTAGACTTTTACGATGAACGTAATTAATGTCACCAAAGCTTTGGTTGGACTTCTTCTAAGCTAAATAGGACATGAGAATTCTGTTGAAAGTTGTAAACCACCTTGAGTGGCAAATATTTTCAGAGTTTCTCTTCAACAGCCCTTCGCTGCTTTGTCCGCGGTGATGGCTTCACAAATTTCCATTAAGAGCACAGTTGATCAGCACTTAAGTCTTTCTTGTTAGTTTGCATAGGTTGAGTTTACGTGAATGAAACTACAGGTAGTATCTCGCACACGGTCATTCGTTGGCTTGTAACTGGCACTCAAACCATTGTAGTGGACGATTTAGAGGGAGTTCCATGTTTCGTATAACATCTTTTTTGATACCTGTGTTGACAGACTACCTATTATCGCAACCAACTTTGTTACATCTATGCCGTTGTCGACGCATGACCAAAACTTACGATGTGCTTTCCTTGCGATAGCTTTCAGTTAATTTTCTAGCTTTGAAAGCGCGATATTTGTCGTGGTATGAACTTATTTTTCTCAAAATGTTGTAGTGGTCATTTATTGGTATTACAGTTTGTTTCCAGGTCTCTTCTAACTTACTTGCAACTTATTGACACGCGGAGAAAAGTGTATTTAAATACTCTGTTTTTTGCTTCTATTTTTGAATGCCGATATACTCACCTTATTACGTAGGAAGCATAATCGTGGGCATATTACAGCCTGACCCAAATATAGGACAAATCATGTCTTTTCTTAACAACGTTACAGTACAGTATTATTTCAAGTGCACAAACAAACAAATGTCACACAGTAAAATTGTAATTTAATTTACTTTACAAGAACAGCGCTCACCGATTAGGCGTCCAATTTCGTAAACCGCTGACAACTGCACTACAGGGTTGTAGGGCTGATTCAACGGTGATGTGGGGGAGGGAGTTGGGTCAAATAAGGCTGAAATGTACATTGTATTACTAATTATTCAGTAATCATCACTTTTTTAGGATTTATGTTGTGAAAAATAATTATTTTTTTGTGTGAAATCATCTAACTAAAATTAGGAATTTTTGCATTTTTTTCGAAACTTCAACCCCTTTGTGGCAATGTAAAATTTTAAAATTAATTTTTATTATTTTCCCCCTAATCTCTATACCACAGAACATCTTTTCCCTATAGGTAGGTTTTAATTAATAATAATTTTTTTCTATCCATAGAAGAACGATCCACCCTATTGCATTGACGTAAGGTTTTCAAATATAAAATAAAATATATTAGGAGCCATTTTCGAGTTTTTAATTTACGTCATTTCACGAAGTGATCATTTTCGTACCTGCTCACCAAATGTCAAGGTGATTATAGAAAGTAGTTTCTAAATGCACTTGGCAAGAAGATTGTCACATAGCTAGCATAGGTAATGATCGTTGCTAGGACTCCCTCTTAAGAGGCTATTAGTGAGTTAAATATCGGGTACTTGTAGTAACGTGTTATTCCGTCGATCATTGGCGACAAAAAGTCAAAACAGCCAGGCCACTTTGAAGGTCCGGTTCAGATCAGCGCAACGTTGATCTGTGGTACGTCTCAGCTAAGTGGAGGATCTGGTATCTGTCCAGACCGACCTTTTCCACGGAATAAGGGAATCCACCAAAAAACGCTTTTGAAAAGTAGAAGAACCACCAACCTCAAAAACACAAAAAACTTTCTTGCAATAAAAAAATCATAAACATGATGAAAATTTTCAGCCACAAATACAGTGATATAAAAAATGGCCAACATCTGATTACAACTCTCGGTTGTGACTCGCTTAAGAATGTCTGCTTGCTTAGTTTATTTTTAAAATTTAAGTTCCGCTCCCATAAAAATTTATGCTGCTTGAGGTTGGCGCCCGTCATAGGAATATTAACAATGCTTGCGTTTAAACTAATTTATGACAGATTACACGAATATTCGAGTTTATGATTTCATTTGGATAAGTAGGAAATACAAAGTGGTGTAAATCTTCATGTTCATGTAACTTTTAAAATAGTATAGAGAAACTGTGCTCAAACGCTTGCATTTGAATATATTTATTAAGAATTTTTTAAGTAGGAAACTGAAGTGTTTGTGGTAAGCTTTTGTTTGGTTGATACATACAATTTGGAAAGTTTTTATTGTTTGGGGGCTTTAAAGGTTAGTAATTAAGACGGGCGCCAACCTCAAGCAGCATAAATTTTTATGGGAGCGGAACTTAATTTTTAAAAATAAACTAAGTAAGAAGACATTCTTAAGCGAGTCACAACCGAGAGTTGTAATCAGAGGTTGGCCATTTTTTTTATCACTGTATTTGTGGCTGAAAATTTTCATCATGTTTATGATTTTTTTATTGCAAGAAAGTTTTTTGTGTTTTTGAGGTTGGTGGTTCTTCTACTTTTCAAAAGTGCTTTTTTGGGGGATATCAGAACTTTTTTTTAAACACTGGCTACTTCTATTTTTTGAATTTGTCCGTTTAATCGTTTTTCTATTTATCACCTATGGTACACCTGATACCAGGAATATTCATAATTCTTCAAACTGAGTTCGACGATACCTTACATGCAATAATTATCTTTAAAATTGTTAAACCGGAAGTGGTACCAATAGCATACCTGGTACTTTAAACATTCATAATTCGTTAAAACAAAAGTCCAACATGCCATATATATCTTGGAAATTGATAAACTGAAAGTTGTACTATCTATGTTATATCTGGTACCTTAAACATTCATAATTTTTCAAGACAAGCCCAACGACACCCAACATGCCATATTTATCTTCAAAATTGATAAACCAAAAGTAGTACCACCCATGGTACACCTGGTACCATAAATATTTATAATTCTTCAAGTTGAGTTCAATGATAACTTACATGCCAAAATCTACTTGAAAATTTACAAATTGGTTGAATGTGGATGGCAGTAGCCATCAAAATCGACCACGAACGAGTAATAGAAACCTGTGTATGGCAACTCAACCCCCAAAACTTAAGGAAATAAGTTGCCATCGACAAAAAGCCTGTCTGCCAAGTTTCAGCTCGATTGGTTATATATTGGTTATATTGGCATAACGATCTATTTTAAGGCATAATAACGACTAATCAGTCCGGGACCCACAGCTTAACGTGGATTCCGAATCACAACGAACATCCACACCTAACCCAGGAATCAAATCCGGCACCTTTAACATACAAGGCCAGAGCGTTCATCCCATTGAAAATTTATTCTAATAAATTGTTACAAATAAATATTACAAGTTTTTTACAGTCTAAATATTGCAATATAAATTATTTTTATTATACCAAGCATTATTTTGGTTCATATATAATAACCCATTGATATCTGACAAAATTTAAAATATTCTTAACAACAATTTCAAAATTCACTATGAAATTACAATTTTGAGGATATAGGATTCTACGATTTCATTCTACAACAGAAAGTAAACAAAATCAACACATCTTTAAAAACGAATGACATTTGTGCAAATTCCGTTAGCCAATCGCAATGCATGGTTCATTTAGTCCTCTGTAATGAATTGACTGTGACGTCAGCTCGCATAACCTCCACATTTATACTTTGTATTCAGCCGATAGTATCTTGCAACAAAATGTGATTGTTTTCAATGGAGATTTCAAGAAATTAAATGTTTTTGAAAGTTAACTCTCTCTATATTATCATACAGTTTAAATAACACATGCAACTTGAAGAACAAATATTTCTCTTTAATTTTGTCTCTTCACAAATTAAATTATTTCAATTTTAAAGATGTTATAAGCCATATAATTATAGTCTAATTCGTTCTGCCTATACTTTAACATTAAGTTCATTCTCACTTAAGCCTAACATGTCGGAAAAACTAACTTTAAAATGATAGCAAACCTGTTTGGCCACTTTTGGCATATATTTTTGAACCACAATTACAAGCTGATCGCCTTTATCTGTAGCCAAATTATGAAATGAAAAAAAGTGGTTTTAAATTAATTAAAAATAGAAAGAATTATTTAATGAAGTTCAAACCAGCGTAGGATTTTAAGTTGAAACATTCCGCATCCTATAATTCAATCCGTATGAAGATCTATAGCTCAGTTAGGGCTGGACGTTTGTCTAAATTTTTACATCAAAATCGGGCTAGAACTCGTTTTTTTATTTCGTTTTGGAAATTTCAGTATTTTTTTCTTCGTTGTCTTTAATCCTAGGTACTCAATTTTTTTTTCTTTGAAAGATATCACCGATACGAATCTATGGTATTTTTTGTATAATTATGTGAAATTTCGTAAGCGTGCTAGAAAATAGTCAATTTCTGATTTTTCTCTAGAAGTTGTGCAGAGAATAGATACTTACTGTGGTTTCTGCCTTTTTAAGGTTGGCGGCGAAACAACTGTTTCGTCTGATCTGTTTGGCAAACTTTTGGACTCCCCAGTGGTCGATGACATAATACGTAAGTACCATATTTCTTAGTTATATATATATATATATATATATATATATATATATATATATATATACATGTTTAACATAATTTTAATGCTAAACAGACAGTGCGCCAACAGAATAAATGCGTTTTCTAAATGAATATCAAAAGTAATAAAATGTAATGAAAATTAGGGGTGTGGAACATCGCACAACTTTCAATTACACTCTAATACTGAGGTGGATTTGTGTCATTTACCGTTTTTATATTTCATCATTCATTTGGCAAAAATGGTCAGTTTGGAGGTATTTTTTTTTTGCAATAATTCTTGTGTAGGCTTAACTCCACCAAAATGGTGATTTTGGCAATATACTTTTTTATAATCCTTATATTATTTTTTCTTATAAGTGAAACTGAGGAGAGAAAAAAAACTATCGTTGATGAGATATGCTAAAAAAAGAGAACTTTTACGGTAATTTCGGAGGTGGGTATGTTTAGAACACCTTGAAAGACATTAACAGCTCAATTTTGATCAAAATCGTTTGAGACGTTTTTTAGCAATCATTGAAAAATATGATTTTTTCAATGACAGCTATTTTATGCCCATACGCGATATTGACGGAAACCTTAATGGTAGATCCTACTAACCCGCACATCAAATTTGAACATCCTTGGTCAATTTGTTCGGGAGTTATGCTGACCACAAACACACAGACATACTTTTTTCTTGACAACTTTTTTGAAATTAGTATGTTCCAAAACGTGGAGAAATGAAGGGGAAAAAAAAAAAAATCGAAATTTTTTGTTGACCGAATGCCATTTTCATTACCCAATGTATGCATATGTGTAATTAAAAGTAAAGAGAGAAACACATGCAGAAATAATTTATTTTATTATGTTTAAGTTTTTAATCTTGTTTCTTTCTGATTTCGGCGATCTTTTCTTTAATTTCATCCCACACATTACCTAATTCATCCTTGTAATTTTTGAAAAATTCCCCGGCTTCTGCAGCAACTTCTTTACTGATGCCTTTAGCATGCTTGGCAAACTGAAACATTCGAAAACAATATTTTAAAGTGGTATTTTAAAAATAGATTTTATTATTTCAAAACATGACGAAAAGTGTTCGCCTTGACACAAAGATTTCAGTAAATATTGACTTTGTTCGCTAAATTGTTTTTTGTAATTTTTGTCTTGTTTTGTAGGGTCATTTACTATTAAGGCAACATTTTACTGTAAAAGTTATTTGACAAAAATCTTCTAAAATTTTTTATAAATTAAAGGATGGAGGGGATTATTAATAAAAAAAGTAATCACAAAAGTATTAATTTTTACAAGTTGAGTTGATCACATTTATAGTTCCAATTCTTTTTTTTTTTATTATTATTTATTATCAAAGATGTTTGTCAAACAATTTTTATATTTTTTTGCCTGCCTATAGTCAATGTTCAATCACAAGTTCTCAGTAAAAGTTTTTATTCTTTATAAATAATGTTTCTCAACACATGTGACGTAGAATGCCTTGGTTTCAAAATCTTTTACACAATCTGTAGAAGCTCTGATGAAAAACTTTTACTTGACTGGTAAAAAAGTTCTTTAAAAAAAATTTATATATATATATAGGGATGAGGATATTTATAAAATATAGGGATGAGGGTGAAAAATATGATAAAATATTTTATAAAGTGTTCTTTTTTAAAAAATTTAGCTACTAATTACAATGTCGAATTTTAATCTAACTTTATTTTTTTAAAACATGTTTAAATTTTTTAAAGTGTTACCTTATACTATACGATAACAAAAGATATTTGACTAGAAAAAGATTTTTAAAGTAGAATTCTTTTACTTTTATAAAGACGTTTATAAAAGTAATTTTATTTTAGTTAGTAGGTGCTTGACAAGATTATAGTTTTTTGAAAATTATCTTACAATATTTTACAGTTTTTTACCTTTAAAATTTGGCGATCTGTATTGGCATTTCTAGCATTAATTTGTAAAATTTTGAAGATAATTGCACCTTAACCTTTCGTTTGTGGCACGCACCTCACAGGTGCATCTCTACTACCCTTTAATCTGCCTTTATTTTTATTGAATTATTTTGTGATACGATTTTTGAATGCATTTTACTATTTAAATAGATTGATTAATACTTTATAACTCCAAAGAATATTAAATCGGTTACAATTAACTATTTAAACTAGAATAAATTTCATTTGGCTTTCAAGAAACCAGAAACACCTTATAGGTGCAACGCGACTTACCATGTCGGAAAGCAGAGCGCTACTAATGGAAGGTTAAGGACCCCCTGTTGTTTATGTTTTAGGAAAAGTTAAGAATTTGAACTGTTTAGATACTTGTAACTAATGCGTATTTTTTATACTGTTATAGTAAAATATTTTTTAATTGAAAATATTGACATCTTAGAGCATAGTAGCATGTGAATTTGAGAACAATACCAACCTGAACTCAAATGCAAGCCTGTAAACTTACAGGTTTGTTAATGTAATATTAGATTGATGATTTTTGCAGCATTAGTTAAAAAACAATTTCAAGTGCAGTTATAAATTTTCTCAGTAATTTCTTCAGGAACATTAAATGCATTAAATTCAGACTCTTGAAGCAGTTCGTGTTTATATGAATGTCATGGCAAATATATAACTTTTTATTTTTTTTGCTACCTACGTAGTCGGCAATCGTTGGATTTTGAGGAATTGGATTCATAACTGATCAGATTGCTGAATTTAAAGTGGTAAGAAAAACTGAAGCAAATTAAAATAATGTTCTTTCGAAAAATAATAAAAAAATTAGTTTAAAATATCACGCTCTTATAACATTGATTTTATATTGAAATACATCTGTGTAACTATCTATTGGTACCATCTATTGTCTATGTTTCTAAGCAAATACACTATGCATTTCTTAACAAAATTCAGTACTTTCACTTGTTGTATGTTTTAAAATTTATGATTTGGAATACGATAAAAGGAAAATGTGTTGTTTTTTTTTTTTTTTTTTTTTTTTTTTAATTTACTTGATAAACATTAATTATTATATTTGTCATTTCTATATTCTGCAAGTTTATTTTAAACATAAGACATGTTTTTTTTTCATGCAGATACTATGTTAGTTTTCTAACTCTAGAAGTACATGTAAACGCTTCCAATATGCACTAATGCCTTAATTTGGTAGTACTTTATTGTATTCTTTAATTAGGTAAAACATTTCTCGTATTCTCTGTTTGTATTCTAACAAAGTTCATCAAGATTCCCATCGATGACTAAAATGTAAAAAAAAAAAAAAAAAAAAAAAAAAATAGACTTGATGTGCTTGCATTCTCAGACCTCTATTTGACAACACTAGTAGTCCAAGAGGCCACTGCAAGTTTACGTATTCCATCGAATTACATCTGAATTTTTTGTAGAATGTAAAAAAAAAAAAAAGCTAGTAGAATATGAATACACACTAGTCTGTCGAGGTAAAAATGTACGAAAATCGATTTTGAATGAGTTGAACTGAATCTGATTGCCAAATATGTCATAACTTGCCAAAAACTGAACATCTTTTTTCGTCTGGTAACCCACCACTCTTTAATTTTCAATTAAAAACGTTGCAGACGATTTGTCTTTTCTGACAGTAAGATCTTTTATCTTCTAAAAGTGAGCCAAGTTAGCGATAGATATTACGTCATCAGTAACTTAACATTTATCACCAACTTGACTCACTTTAAAAGATGGAAATATTTTTCACCAGAGAATAAATATCGTCTGCGCCCTTACCTGCGGATTACCAGACTAAAAAAAAGGACTTCGTTTTTTGACTAGTTATGATATATTTGGCTGTAGATCCCAATATATCGTAACTCAACAAATTCAAAATCGATTTTTGCACAGTTTCGATTATATTTGTCCGTTTGAGCAGTGTATTCATAATATACCAGCATTTCTTCGAAATCTACTATAAAAAATTTAAAAAAATCTTCGAAGTGGTCCCTAAACTTGCAGGTTTTACAGGGATATCACTCACCTCCCTTGCGATGGCCTTGATGTTTTCCATCTTGTCTTTAGAGTGTTCCATCCCCTTGTCGAGAGACTCCTTCACCCACTCTCCGAACTTGGAGTACTTCTCCTGGAGGTCGATCTTCAGGTCTTTGAAGTAGTTCTTCACCTTGTCCCAGTAGTCGCCAAGACCCCTCTTCTTAATCTCATCGTCTTCGTCTTCGTCGAGGATGACGTCAATGAGCATCTCCAGCTTCCTCCTACCCTTCTCCTTCAACACAGTCAGCAAATGTTGCAGCAGCTGAGGACAGAATAGTTATGTGGTGAATGTCACTTAACATTCTAGCGCATTAGTTGGTTGTATTCAGATTATCTGGCGCCGTCAGAAACACGAGGGCTATAATGCGCCGAAACATTCGTCATTAGACAAGCCAACATACATTTACAAACACCCATGCCTTACCCGGGACTCGAACCCGCAACCTCGCGGTCTAGAAGCTAACTACTATACCGTTTGGTCGGCTCCAGCGCATTAGTGTAGCATATATGCTACACAACTTAATAGGAGGAAATCTTAGAATAAAAAAGCTTTCTTAACACAATGTGTTGAATTTATGGTAAGCAGCAATTTTAATTAATTATGCTCTTAGAATTTTTTTTACATATTTTTCAGAGTTTCAGGGGCAAAAGGAAACGTAAAAAATATTTCATTAAAAAAATCATGCACTAGAGGCTTAAAAATTGATTCTACAAACGCTTCACTTAGGATAAATTTGAGTGAACTTTCCTCTCTCAATTTAAGAGGATAATATTGTTAAATAGTGACGTATTACTTTAAAATTCTATTGTAATTTATTTTATCTTATTTTATTTATTAACAGCGATAATACAGGTTAGAAAAAGGTGGCAACACCTAAAGCAATCAGGAAATTTCGAGATGTTTCTTTTTCAACGAATTGGCTGGATATTCCGAGAATGTTCTCACGCTCCTGTATAAATTGGACTGCAGCTAAAATCGACGGACAGTTCGACTTCGGATCTCGATGAGAGCTCTACGCTTTGAGTGTGCCTGACCTGAATTATCGCTGAATTCGGAGTTGCTTTTATTGAAGCTTGTATTGAAGCTTGATAGTGATTGCACTGTTCTTCGAATAACTTTTGTGAGCTCTTGGAGAGACAATAAATATTTTTATACCGTAAAAACTGCGCCATCATTGCCTCTGCGGAAAATTCACAACAATATCCACAAAATTGGTTTTTAAATAACTCATGAACATAATTTTTTCTTCATTCATTACTTAGATATGCTGTCTTATTTTTTAAATGATAACACGTGTATACAATTAGTAATTGAGCAAGTATAATGTTTTATCCTGTCGGTTCCATATCACTAGTAAATTTGTTAAGGTACAAGAAAATTAAATGAAAAAATGTAAAATTTAAGTTTCATTCCACTTAATAATTTATTCAAAATTTATTTTGTACTCACCTCAGATGCTTGTCCAAAGATTTTCTCAATTTTCTCTTTCAAAAGTTCTGGATCGTAAGTGTTCTTAATCTAACGGAAAAACAATTTGTAAGTTTTTTTTTTTTTTATTTGTTACGTATAAAAACTTCAGAATTGTTTTCATTTTGCATGCCAATGTTTTTAGAATCATGAATATTGCTCAACTATACTGTTTATTGCATTACTGTTTATGTTGTGCGCTGACAAGAATTTTCCAATGACAAAATTTTGATAAAAACACTTCACATAAAAGATTAAGCCCAACATGTTAATATATCAAGGTTTTTACCCTCCAACTAGTGTTTGAGCCCGCTTGTTGTTTTTAATTTTCATAAAATATTACTCCGAATAAAGGGATGACTCCAATTATTTTTTCATCAATTGCATTAGAAAATGGATGAGAAATTTAAACATTAGTATACTTTTTATTAAAGTTTTGTTTCATCCTATCGTTTGTCTTAATTATCTATAGACTGAGAGGCGATTGCAATTTTTGGACCCCATCGAACATCATTCTGAATTTTTTATAGAAATTAGAGAAAAGTGAGTAGATTACGAATCCACTGGTCTGCCGTGGCAAAAATGGCCGAAACTGGCCAAAAATCGACACTTTTAATAAGTTGAACTAAATCCAATTGCCAAATGTGCCATAACTTGCCAAATAATGAGCATTTTTTTTTTAATTGGTAACCCTCACTCTTTAATTTTCAATTAAGAAGGTTGCAGACGATTCAGATATCTGGCGACGGTCTACTTGCATCTATTAAAAGGGAGCCAAGTTGGCAAAAAATATTACGTCCATTATGACGTAACTGATGTCGCCAATTTAGCTTACTTCTAAAAGATATAAGTTTTCCGAGCCAAAGATCAAAAACCGTTTGCGCTTTTTCTCATTGAAAATCAAAATGAAGTGAGTTGCCAGACGAATAAGTTTGTTCTATTTTTGGCAAGTTATGACATATTTGGCAATCGGATTTTAGTTCAACTAATTCCAAGTCGATTATTGATCAGTTTCGGCCATTTTTGCCACGGCAGACCAGTGGATTCCTAATCTACTCACTTTTCTCCAATTTCTATAAGAAATTCAGAATGATGTTCGATGGGGTCCAAAAATTGTCGTCGCCTCTCGGACTAATAGGAGGGCTTAGCATATATTAACCCTTGTAGCACAACTGTGGTAAATAGTGACTGACATTGGCCAATCCCGATGTGGAACTCTGTAAACCGGCTGTTAGAAGCAATGATAACATTAACACTAAAGAAGCGTAGGTAACTGCACCGAGTTTTCCTCTTATTTTTATGCTTTCCCCGGTAGACACAATAATAGTAATTATACATACATACATATAATAATAATGGACCACAAAATTAATACATGTATGAGTTTGTTGTTTTTGATTTTTTGATCTAGCAAAGCTACAATATTCTGAATTTCAAGTGCCTATTTGTTTATCTGAGTGCCTATTTGTATTATCTCTCTATTTTACTTTTAAAATAGGAAAAGCCAAGATTAAGTATATTTTTAGTTATTGGTATCTTCAATCAATCAATCAATCAATCAATCAATCAATCAATCAATCAATCAATCAATCAATCAATCAATCAATCAATCAATCAATCAATCAATCAATCAATCAATCAAATCAATCAATCAATCAATCAATTAATCAAACAATCAATCAAACAATCAATCAAACAATCAATCAATCAATCAATCAATCAACCAATCATTCAATCAATCAATCAATCAATCAAGAATCCTCATAGAAAATTTTGATAACTCTTTGTTACTAAACACTTGACTATAGAAGATATATCTCAACATTATCCTTACGTGTTCCTTGACCTTCTTTAAGACGTCCCTGATGTTGAGCTCTGCCAGGGCTTCTTCTATTCGGTCGTCTGCAGCCCTCTTGTTCTTGCCCAGCCTCTCCAGAATCTTCTGGAAGTACTCCCTGGCTCTGTCACGGATTTTCTCCAGCAGTTCTTTTCCTTTCTCACCTACTTCCACCTTCAGGTCCTTCATCTTCTCGCGCAGGTCCTTGACCTTCAAAATTAGTAATATTAATGTATTGTTGGTGTGGAAGAAGTTGGTCCTATTCTAAACTCCAACTTAACTTGACATCACTTAGACGATAGATCTTCACCGTGCTCATAGGCAGTTAATCCATTTTAGCGGACTGAAGACATAATTCTCGCCAAACCTTATAGCCTTTTGTTCTCTACAGGGTTGTGGTTTGGCGAACATTATGCTTTCACGTCGCCAAAATGGATTAAATACCTATGAGCACTGTGACGATCTACCGTCTAGTGATGTCAAGTTAAGTTGAAGTTTAGTATAGTACGAAAGTCTCCGATTTGTAGGTTGTTTTGGTTGTTTTCAGATTATCTGGAGCTGTCAGCAACACGAGGGCTATAATGCGCAGAAACATTCGTCATTTGACAAGCCAACATACATTTACAAACACCCATGCCTTACACGGGACTCGGAACCCGCAACCTCGCTGCCTAGAAGCTAGCACGCTAACCACTATACCGTTTTCTCCGATTTGTAGGAGAAAAGGACGTAGATAACAAGTTCACTTTGTATGGTTTTCACATTCAAAATCACCTAATTTTGGATATAAAATTATGATATTATGTCCCTTTAAAATAGACATGATTTAATTTTTTTATACTGGTTAAAAGCATAAAAGAGCCTCCACGTTTCAGATTGTTGAACGTTATTTCGAATGATCAAATGCTCAATCAGGGGTTGAAAATGATATGTGACCTCTTTTACCCTGGCTATTCTGTATTAAGATTTTCAAGTTACGACCGTCTCCTATTATTCGAAAGAAATCACGACAATGCTTACTTATACAATGATACTTATGTGTATTTACTAGAGGTCGGAAATATGGATCAAAATAAATATCGATACTATATCGTTGCATAGAAAAAAATATTGATAAAATATCGATACATGTTTTTTTTTTAATCAGATTTTCAATTTTGCCAGGAACAAAGCTTTTCGGGGCAAATTTCTAATTTTCATGATCGCTTTTTTGTAAGGTGACTACTTTTTCAACTGAATTGGATCTATTACAAAAAAAAAAAAAATAAGAAGTTATATTTTCGCTTAATTGGTGCAGTGATTATAAGAAATATTTAGATAATTTTCAATAGCTTTTATGTGTAAGGAAAATATTGAATTTTGGTGCCATTTTAACTGTTTCTCAGTTAAGTTCAAACTTTAGTTTTAAAGTTTTTGAAAAGGGAATGAAGAAAATCGAAAAAACACGTGGAACTACAAAACGATAATCAAAAAAATAAAAATGTTTGAAAATATCGATTAATCGGTGACTTTTATCTATATTTTTTAAGAAATATCGATAAAACTATCGTTGTATCGATATATCGCCGACCTGTAGTATTTACCCACATAATGAGAATAATTGAATGATGAATATTTCTTGAATAATGAATAATTCGAGAATAATAAATTAAATTATGAATAATTGGTATACCAACATAACGTGGGTATAAGTCTGTAAGTTAATTGAATTTAAGAAGTTATACGCATTTCAAAGCATTTATACGTTAAACGTTAGAGGTCGGCGATATATCGATACGAAGATATTTTTATCGATATTTCTAAAAATATATTGATATTAAAAATATCGATATTTTGAAACATTTTTAGTTTTTTGATGATCGTTTTGTAGTTCCATGTGTTTTTTTCGATTTTATTTATTCCTTTTTCAAAAACTTCAAAACTAATGTCAGAACTTGGGTGAGAGACAGTAAAACGGCACCAATATACACTTAAAAGCAATTGAAAATTATCTAAATTTTTCTTAAAATCATTGCACCAATTAAGCGAAAATATAACTTTTTTTTTTGTAACAGATAAATTTCAGTTGAAAAGTAGTCACCTTACAAAAAAGCAATCATGAAAAGTAGAAATTTGCTCCAAAAAACTACTTTGTTTTTGGCTAAATTGAAAAAAAAAATTAAAAAAAAATCATGTATCGATATATCGATATTTTTTTCTATGCAACGTTATAGTATCGATATTTATTTGGATCGATATTTCTGACCTCTATTAACCCTTTGCACTCCAGGCCTTTTTCGCGTGGAGGAATCAGCGACTCGAGACATTTTAGGTTCGGTTGGTGTTTATGGATTTGCTTCATAGAAACTAAACACAGTCATTGGCCTTGCATCGAATTTCCGCATCACACCTAATGGTCCTCTCGTGTTTGGCATCCAATCGTGTGGCGCCTGAGAGGCGCCACTGTAGTGCAAAGGGTTAAACGTGCCTTCTAGTAATGGTCAATGACGAATATTGGTTATTATGGCATTTTGGTATTTTTGCTGTATCAGAGCCGCAATTATAAGAATTAATTCAGTTGCCTCGGTGTTTGAATACTTGCCAGTTTGGTAAACACGAGCTTTGATACGTTTACGTTCGTATACGTTTAAAAAAATATTTGAATAAGTTTGCCTGGATTGAAAACATTGTTTCAACAGTCTTTAAAAAGCGTTTTAGAACCTTAATATTAATGATGTGATTCCGCTTCAAACGATGCAGTTAATTTTATGTCTTTTAAAAATGGAAAGACGCACGCTGTTGAGAAATCACGCTCTTGAGAAAATATACGTTTTAAATTTAAAAAGTTCTTACACGTTATTATGATTTCTTAAACTATCTTTTGATATTCATACCTTTTCTAAGAAATCTTCTCTAACCACTTTCCCTTCTTCAATTGCCTCTTTCACTCTTTCGAGGATTTTGTTCAAGGCTTCTCTCAGCTGTTTACCAATTTCAGATTTTGTTTCCTCTTCAACACTGAAAGAAATATGTGACTTTTGTATATTCTTTAAAAGTACTGTGTGTTTGTAATAAAAATTATCCTGTTTTTAAATCGTATAGAGATTAGTAATCCATTAATCGTTATGAAAGTATTTAACCGTACTCTCATAGACTGAGAGGCGAGTGCAATTTTTGGACCCCATCAAAAATGATTCTGAATTTTTTATAGAAATTGGAGAAAAGTGAGTAGATTACGAATCCACTGATCTTCCGTGGCAAAAATGGCCGAAACTAATCAAAAATCGACTTTTAATAAGTTGAACTAAATCCAATTGCAAAATGCGCCATAACTTGCCAGATAATGAGCATTTTTTTTTTATTTGGTAACCCTCATTCTTTAATTTTCAATTAAGAAGGTTGCAGACGATTCGGATGTGCAGCTATAGCTTACTTGCATCTTTCACAATTGAGCGAAATTGGCAATAAACATTACATCACTATTGACGTAACTGATGCCGCCAATTTGGCTTACTTTTAAAAGATACAAGTTTTCCGAGCCATAGATCAGAAATCGTTTGCGCTTTTTCTCATTGAAAATCAAAATACAGTGGGTTGCCAAACGAAAAAGTTTGTTCTCTATTTGGCAAGTTAAAACATATTTGGCAATCGGATTTTAGTTCAACTCATTCCAAGTCAATTTTTGATTAGTTTCGGCCATTTTTGCCACGGCAGACCAGTGGATTCGTAATCTACTAACTTTTCTCCAATTTCTGTAAGAAATTCAGAATGATGTTCGATGAGGTCCGAAAATTGCAGTTGCCTCTCAGACTATCTGGTAGCACAGCAGTATTGGCCAATGTCGAATTGCGGGTTCTGAAAAGATAGGTCAACCCATGCTGAAACTCAAGCATCGTTCCAAAGTACACAATTTTTTTTTTCACAAAAAATAAACAAGTCAAAACCCTTACAATTTTTTTTACCCATCCGTCCTTTCATAAAAAAATATTTCAATTCTAAAATATTCATCAATATTTAAAAACTTTCAGTATATCTTACCCAGCATTGGGCGAGATTGGAAAAAATCTGCAGCAACGACTTGTCTACAACTGTTCAAATCGGGATTGGCCAGCTTTGAGCGATATTGGCCAGCGTATTTGTGCTAGTGGGGTTACTGGTAAGCTTATGGGGAAAAAATATTTCCGAGTATCCGTGTTTAATTTTGTACCATTTAATAGAAGACTAGCATGTTAAGGATTTATATGGAAGTTAAATTTACAGGCAGAACCTTACTAGGGAACTTGGTAATAAATCTTTTGATTGAAAAAGAAAATACCCAAATAAGTTTTGAAGAGAAATCCTATTATTGTAATCTTTAAAGAGTGTTTATGAAAATTTGAACGATTAAATTTTGGTTAAAATGTAATTGTTAGTTTTTTTTTTTTAAATTTCTCCCCATAATCACAAAAGAGTGTGTGCATACTATAGCTGTAGGATCCAGGTAGCTCCAAACCTAATTGGATAGATTTTTAATTACCCCAGTATATATTAATTATTTGTAATTAACTGTAGGTCAAGAGCATTTGATGCATTCAGTGCAAGCAAGAAGTATTCGCAAGGTCTACAGAATAAATGAGAAATATCTAGAATTCATATGATGGGTCATATGAGCTGTTTAATGCAACAAGTAATCAACTTTCAACATATTTTCAACCAAGCATTTTCTAATTGATGTTTTATTACTTAAACTTAATAACATGTTATGATATAATTCAATTTCAAAAAGCAGCATGCATATTTCTCTTGACAAGAATGACGAGCTCCTAATCGGTAGATTGTGAGTTCGGTCCTCGCGGCCACCAAAGTATGGTGCATACGATAATGGGGGCAGGGTCACAGCAAAAATAGGTCGTGGTCTTAATGTCCTCTCGTTGGTGTGGTGGGGTCTGTGAGAGAGGTTTACTCTAGAAGATTTCGATCTCGTATTTTTCTAGATGCTCAAAATTATGAGATGTGTTAAGCACTTAATACGTGGCAGAAATAGGCAATTGGAACTTGCAAACGAAACAAAACGAAAACTTGCTTTTGAAATGGAAGGCTGAACTTATTAACTCTCTCGCTGATCATTCATTGATTTCCGCGGGGAACGTAGAAGTAGCAAAATGTGTGCATCCCGCGATTTTCGTGATGATACATTTTTCATTTCTAGTAAATGTTTTGCAAGTATTTTGCATATTTTCATTAGTACATACGTTTTGCCTTTGTATTTCATAAAATAAATCATAATTTAACAAAGATTAATTTGAAATATTTTGCTTTTATATGATTATTTTTCAATTTCAATATTCTGGCAACCTTTTTTTATGATTTAATTCAAAATTAAAAGAAAAAAAAAAAAAAAAAAAAAAAACTTACCATTTTTTTTTTTTTTTTGTATATTTTAACTAGAAAATATATATAGATTTGAAATATGTAATAAGAAATTACGCAATTTTTTAACCTATTCTGATAAAAAAGATTACTCAGCGAGAAGGTTAACATCAATTCTTTTGAGGTGTAGCTATAGACCTTGCCTTTCTTTAGATAAAAGTCCCGACACCATTGGCATTTCCGATAGGTGTAACGATTTAACTATAATAACGTCTGACTACACAACTATTTGAAATTAGTTCCTGATACTTACGCTCTCGAGTATTGGTTGTCGACTCCGAAGTGTTCCTTTAGTGTTGGGGCCTGTTCCATTCCGTCTAAGAATGATTGCAGGAATTCATCCGCAGCATCATCCAGCACTAAATTGCAATACATTTTTACATAAATTGCAATACATTTTTACATAAATTGCAATACATTTTTACATAAATTGCAATACATTTTTACATAAATTGCAATACATTTTTAAATAAATTGCAATACATTTTTACATAAATTGCAATACATTTTTACATTAATTGCAATACATTTTTACATAAATTGCAATACATTTTTACAAAATTACATTTAAGTCTTGAATTATAGACGGACATGGTGAATGCAGAAAGTCATGTTCGGATTTAAAAAAAAAAAAAAAGATAATAATAATGCATAATTCTATCTGTGTATTCGTAATTGAATTGTATGCTTGCCATTTAAGTCTCAGCAAAGAATTCAATCACACTCATATCTTGTGGTCGCATTTCATATATTGGAAACGGGGATTTCAAGGATTAGTGTTAATAAATAAATAAATAAATAAATAAATAAATAAATAAATAAATGAATAAATGAATGAATGAATGAAAGAAAAAAGAAAAAATAAATAAATAAATAAATAAATAAATGAATGAATGAATGAATGAATGAATGAATGAATGAATGAAAAAATAAATAAATAAATAAATAAATAAATGAATGAATGAATGAATGAATGAAAAAATAAATAAATAAATAAATAAATAAATGAATGAATGAATGAAAAAATAAATAAATAAATAAATAAATGAATGAATGAATGAATGAATGAATGAATGAATGAATAAATAAATAAATAAATAAATAAATAAATAAATAAATAAATAAATAAATAAATAAATAAATGAATGAATGAATGAATGAATGAATGAATGAATGAAAAAATAAATAAATAAATAAATAAATAAATAAATAAATAAATAAATAAATAAATAAATAAATAAATAAATAAATAAATAAATGAATGAATGAATGAAAAAATAAATAAATAAATAAATAAATAAAAAAATAAATAAATGAATGAATGAATGAAAAAATAAATAAATAAATAAATGAATGAATGAATGAATGAATGAATGAATGAATGAATGAATGAATGAATGAATAATATGAATTAGTGCAATTCTGTAAACCGGAAGGAAAGCGTACTATGTCACAAAAGCAAATTTTACAGGAGAGCCAAATTGAATGTTATAGTTATGATCTTTGACCTCTTTTGTTATTGATGGAGCATAGTACTTTTAAAAAACATCTAAATCAGTATTTATTTAACCTAGAACATAGTGCTTCATTCCAATAGAAAGAGCGGAAAGTGTTATGTTAGATGGTGCCAAAACCTCAATCTCCAAAAATTTGGACATAGTGCGCTTTTCGTCCGAGATACAGAATTATTTTTGAGAAATAATATTTTTAATCCCAAAAAGCCATTCTGATACTCAAACTGATTAATAAAATGTGACGATATTTATGATGACTATTTTTAGATGCACATCTACAATGGAGATTATATGTAAATTAGTAGGTAAATACACATACGACTACAAAATATCATGCAGGCGATAATTTTATTGCCATGATAATATCTAAAATTTTTATAATTCTATTAAGTTTTAACAAGGTTCCCACTCAAATCACAGAATGAAAATCAATGACTTTTCAATGACTTTTAAGCACCTAAATAATTTTTTTAAGGACCGTTGAACATTTATTTTCAGGCATCATGTCTACATAAAATTTTTGAATAAAATATATTCTACCAAAAAATTTACAAGTTGATGGATGCGTAATACAAGTATGTCGGAGAATTTCGATACGGTGCAAATAATTGGCGGTCACGCAGGAATAGCAAGTCCGAGTTATATTTTAATAAATTTTGCAGTTGGACACACAACATCTGCAAAAATTAAGGACTTTTAAGGACCTCTAAGTCCGGCCGGAGGTACAAAAGGCTCCAAACCCAAAAGGGTGAGACCTCCGGCTTGGGCAGTCCAAGGACCTCTAAGCACGACTTTTAAGCACTTTCAATGACTTTTAAGCACCTCTAAGCATTTTCAAGCACTTTCAAGACCTTGAAAACAAGTTCAAAAATATTAAGCACTTTTAATGACTTTCAATGACCGTGGGAACCCTGTTTAATGTACTATTTTTAGTGTACTATATATAGATGTATGAATAGGTTTCTCTTTGAAAGCTTTTTAATTGTTTGGAATTATATGCACACTCTAGCTACACTAGTAATTTTCAATACGTTTTTTAATCATTTTAAGATAACCATTTTTGAGAAATAACACTATTATTGCGTTATTATTTAAATAACAGACCGAAAATAAATATATATTTAATACTCACTCTCATGAAAAGATGCAGATGCCACTCCAACGAGGAGAAAAAATGCAAGAATCTTCATTTTTCTGTAAGAAAATACAAAATTTATCATTTTAGTCAAAGGTTTCTCAAAATTACTTAGACGATTATGTTAGATACATGATACTGTTACGAATTTTTGTATATTTGTAAATATTTCGTAGTGTTAATTTCGTAAATAGGAAAATTTATGTACATTTCGCATAAGGCAGTGCAATAGTTCGTCGTTAGTTTGCTTCCCCTCAGTGCGTGTCTTAATGCTTGATAACGAGTTTTACAGAGGTAACGCTGCGAAGCGAGTTTTACAAGGAGCAGGGTATTTAACATTATGGTAATGGCAATCTCACCAAATTGGCGAGATACAGCCAAGTTGGCGACGGTTTTGGCGACTAATTTTTGTTCCCAAATTTGGCGTCCATTTGGCGACATTTTCGGTTCCCATGTACATGTATAGGACTTTTCGACTTCTGCAAGTTTTGATCTGCTTTGGCTTCAAATCTTACGAACCCATCCACGCAACAATACAGTACGCACAGTGTTCTCCAGTTAAATATCCAAAGGGAAATTTCACCCCCTTTCTAAATTTTAAGGTGTATTTTTAAAATCCAAAGGGTATCTTTTAAACTAGACATTTTGAAAACTAAATCAGAATACGTTTTTTTTCCAGAATTAATAACTACAACAATAACAGTGATACACGCTCGCAATTTCACTCGTCAGAATAAATGCTTACTAAATATACTTGATGGCTGCAAATCTTAAACTAACTATTAACATTATGCCGTTCAGTGACACCATGTTGGTGTCCCGCGAAACTATCGGGCAAATGCCGGTGACACCTCGAAAGCGATCGAGAAAATAACACTACGAAAACTATCGCGTAAATGACGGAGAAGTAAAGCTTGACGAATTACGATATCCCGAAAATCTCCCGCCTACCTCTAGGCGTGTTACAGTCTGAACTCGAGCTGATCTGATCTTCCTCCATATTTTTAGGGTTCAAACACTTTTTAGTTACTATATCTACTGCTAAGACTGTTTCAAGCGAATGCTAAGCTGAGACTAATTAAACTGAGCTACGATTTGGCTATAATGTCAGAGGAGCCTAGTCCACGAAAGTACTTCCGAGAAAAATTTCTAATCGCACATCGTAAGTAAGGAAACCGAGTTACAAAAGACCACAGCGTCGTAGCAGCGTCGCACGATATAAGACTACAAATCACTCGGGCGCCTCACCAGCGCCGCTCGAGAGCAAAAGGTTAATATATTTTGTTACTTTTCCAAATGATATTTGATTAGAGGCAAAACAAAAATACTATAATTATTTTGGATTAATTTGTCTTAAGCGCAGTCGAAATATCTTTAAAGCATTCTTCCCATTTTGAAGATTGTTTGCCATATAATACATGAATTTATAAATATGCTGACTTTTGAGAACCTTATACCACTTCCAAATATACCAATGGAAAATGGAAATGTGTTAAATCGTTTGTTCCATTAATCTTAAAAACATGTTTATCTCTATTGGCATCTATCACAAACATATTCTCGCTCATGTGTAATATGTTTTTCAATATACAGCATTAGTATTATAATGGATATAAATATTGATTAAAGGGGGAAAATATAAGGTTTATATTAGCTTTTAAAATTTAGTTACTGAAATTACCTCTTAGAAATCCTCTTTCTTGAGTTCAAAATTATTTTAAACCAAACTAGAAAAAGTCTAAACAAGATACATGATGGCAAACACCTTTCATTTTATGTGCTTATAGAATTAAATTTATGGCCATTGCAATGCTTGTATTTTTCTTTACCTAGCAGATAAGTAGAAAGCACTGATGTTAAACTGTAACTTCTAGACAATGCATACTTGGTTATTGAAATGAAGTCGAAGATGACTTAGCAATCACCATATAGATATATATTAGTAAGTATACCCCAACATAGTTAGCGCATGTTGGTAGCTAAAAGAAACATTAAACGGGAGACAGTATAGTGGTTATTCATTATGCTTAAATTGCATGTAGGGTTAAAAATTCTTAAGAGTTAGAAGTTACATTTAGTATCAAAATTCAGTGGTTAAATATCAGTGATTAGAATAGATATCAATGGTAGAATGCGAGTTTAAACATAAAATGTATGGTTTGGAATTCGATTACCACTCAGAACCTTATTTCAATAATGGCATAATAAAAATGTTTGTGATTTTTTAAAACAAACAAGGGGGAAAAAAAAATTGTCTTGACAATCATATAGATTGCACGTCTACTGTTTTTGGCTCGGAAAAAATTAGGTTATTCTCAAATCCAAAATATTTCAATATAACACCAAAATCAAAACTAGAGTTCTCCTCCGCTGAATTCTTACCAACAAATCAGTACTCTTCCTAAGGTAAGGTGACTAGAATCGAACTGCATTGTTGTCTAATCATTCCTCTATAAAGGTGCAAAATAATAACATTTATATTGTATAATCTTTCTGACGCATTCTAATATTCTATTAGCTTTTTAACTTATCATACTTCAGTGGTATCCAATCTTAAAAGTTCCATTAATTGATACTATTATGTCATTAATAACCTCACCTCCTTTGATTTTAGCTTCTTGCAAATTATAGATAACACCCATATTCTTGTGAACTTATCAACAAGGGTGTAATTTTCCATGGTTGCTTTAAGGACAACCATTATAGTGATCTTGGTAGTCCTCAAGTAAAGATTGTTGCCTTTAAAATTTTCATGTTACAGAATATGAAAACTCGGGATTGACGGATACATTTTCTGTTTCTCGCCTCGCATAAGTTAAATATATCAACGTGCACATAAAATAAGTGCTCGAAATCTAATTGATTAGTTTTATCCTAGTTATCAAATCAAAACTTGTATTTATGAATAGAAATTTCTGTTTTCCCAAAGGACAACTGAAATTTTTGTTTATTTTGCCCTTTCAAATATCTAGTTGGCTCGGGCAATGGACCAACTGCAAATTTCATACCCCATTTAACTTCGCAGATAGTCTGATGATCCATTTTAATCACCTTACAGCTGTTCAATGTGTAATACTAACGAACAATAGCAGTACAATGGTTTATACCCTACAGACAGTATATTTCCAGAAACTTAAGAAGTAAGGTTAATCATATCTTTTTCAGTACATATTTGGTACTTACCAAGAGCAAGAATCTTCTCTTCTGCAGGAATCAATTGATGCGTTTTAGCCCTTTTATTATCTTCTCAAGATAGTCAAAACATAATGTATTGTGTGCATCCGCTTGCTTTACGAAATTATCGCGTAATGCACTTATCTTAAGATGCGCTGTTTCTCAAAGAAGATAATGAAAGTTTGCAGGTGGTGCTCTTCCCAAGGGCCTAGTAAACACAAGGTTCTAGTTCAGCGGTTCCCAACCAATGGATCACGGCCCATAAGTCAAGGTTCCCACTCTTATTAAAGAAAACAAATTCAAGGAATTTCAAGAACCTTTTTAAGAAAATTCAAGGACCTTTTTAAGAAAATTCAAGGACCTTTTAAGGAAAATTCAAGGACCTTTTTAGGAAAATTAAAGGATCATAAAATTACATATTTTAGACATAAAAATACAAAACGGATATTATGCGTGGTCACTTCAAAATTCAAGGACTTTTAATGGCCATATCCTATTTTCAAGGACATGCAAGCATAGGCGCCGACTTTTCACTTTTAGCACGGGCGGCGAGACTCGGTGGATAAACTTGATGAGGAAGGGAATTGATCTAAGATTTCTGGACATCACTTTTTTTCATGGACCTTTCGAATGTACTGAACTTGCCTCCATAATTCGATTGTATTCTTCGCTGGTATAAAGAGGAAATAATGTTTGAATTCAACAACGTGGCTAAAACGATCTAGTTTTTATCCATAAATTGACTCTCTCATAAAAGACAAACAATGTAAAAAATCACATTGATTTTATTTTTTGCAACTTTGACCAATTGTTTTTTTTTTAGATTTCTTGTAGTTGTGACAGCAAAGTGAATGTAATAAAGTTCCTTTCTTTGAAAAAAAAATTATTGTTAAATCCTTCTTGTACAGTATGTTTTATTAATTACTGGAGCACGCATGCGCATATTCTAATTGCTAGTGAACCTCAAAAATCTTTTTTTACAAAATAGGTGGTCCGCACAACTAAAAAGGTTGGGAACCGCTGTTCTAATTCATATAAAACGTAACCACAACAAATTAGTTATCATATAATTAAGATAAAATTATTGTCCAAATAAAAAATGTGTGGAATTTGATGTGGAATCGGTATCTAAATAAGGGAGAGGAGGAAGGCTGTCATTGTTCGTAGAAACAAAGTCATCAGTAGAAGCTGTTAGTGTTTTACTTGTTATTCAGTCGTAAATCCAATATAGGTGCTATCACGGGTACAATATCTCTAATACCAATCCCAAGTCCAACGCTTAAGCCAACTTTTGAAGCCCATTATTTGGTCCAAAACCTGTTCTTGCAGTATCTATAATCACTTCGTCCAAAACGAAACATTTGGACCAAGTTGTGGATAATTTTGGGCACTCTAATTTTGGTCAACGCAGTTCGGGACCAATCAGATAGTTTTAGTTTTCGCTAACCACTGGCATGAATTTTGTTCTCCAAACAAGCCAGTGCAAATTTTTTCTTTAAATAATCATCTAATTTTTAACACCAAAATGTCTTTTTTAAATAATATTCGTGCAAATATAGACAACTCAATAAGAAACAAATTTGACAAAAATGTGGTATTATAGCATTACACGGAATCGCTGTACGAAAAGATTGTTAGAATGTAATTCGTTCAGCCTTTTTTTTTACTTCGAAATTAATAATACGTATTTGGGTGAGGCTAAGAATGTCTATATCAATATAAAACCAAAAATTATTACCTATTGATTTAGATTATTTTTTAATTAGACTCTTTACTGTATAATTAATAAAAGTACAATAAATATTAAAATTTAATAAAGTTATTAAGAACGAAACAATTTTAAATATCAGGTATAAATTTTTCGATATCAGTGGTTCACAAAAAGAAATGTATTTTTTAATCTAGTATCCGCTGTAGTATATTATTAATATAAAGATATATTTTTTTTTATGAATTTTAATAGTTATATAAAAAAAAAAGCTAGGTAAGAAACTTCTTTCGATAACTGAGAAGCGCCAATGGCAATTAACTTGGTTTGTGGTATTCACAAAACTCAGCATGACTGAAAACTTTCCGAGCTATTCTAGCAATTCTCTTCGCCTGTACAGTTCATGACACAGTCATACGAAAGATCGGGGTTGAAGCAAGAGAATCGGTCAATTTACTACTTTTTTTCGGCTAAAGTTAAGTATAAAAATAAAAGATTCTAAAAACTTAAACGCTATGAGCTAAAATGTTTCACACATGGCAAGAAATCCTAATCTGATAGCAAAATATATTGCAGGAGAGTTTTTAACTGATTATCATTATTAATTATATTGACTATTTGTTATTTGAATCTCAATAATATTGATGAAAAATTCACTGAAAATTACTGGCTAATCCTGCAGTAATATTTTGGTGTTTCAGAGTTTATCGCAGATAGCTCCATAAGTTTCTACTTCAGCGATCAGGGCAATATACCCATTGTGCAACTCTTGCTTAAGAATAAATATACAATCCTTCAAATTAGTGTATTAGATAAAAAATAGTTTCTGGAATTCAACTCAGCACCTGGTCCGTTGAAAACTAACGTATAGGTATAATTTGCGGAGCTATTGGAATTTTGGTTCACATTTCAATTCTTCCAAAAGAGGATTACTCTAACGTTTCAACAATAGAAACTGATAAACTGATCTCCCTTAGCCCAAGTATCTTGGAATTATAGAATGTTATATATGTGTACGTAATTATAGAAATGTTAGTATATGATATGTGATGGTGGCTGAAATACCTGTCCAAAAATTATCAACATCATTCTCGTTATAAGGTGCAGTCATATTTTAACTATAAGTTAAAATGCAGTCTCAATACTGGAGATAATAAGGTTTTTGTGCCGGTTACCATATATGAATATGCCTTTTCTTTATTTGCCAAGAAAACACTAAAATATATATCAAAAATATTTATTTGAACATTACAAATTGATTTTCATTGTGAATGATAACTACACTTGTTTAAACTTTTCTACAGAAAATGACGAGACATAAAATGTACAAATATTAAAATTTTACTAGACAACAGGTTAAATTTTTTCGCTGAAATTGACAAGAAAGACATCGCCATATATAAATATGAAAGCTTGACTTATTTTAACACACAATTTAGAGAGTTAAACTCGTTTGAATTTTATTTTTTCAACATTCTTTAGTTTGATATTTTCTTGCACCGTGATATTTACATCATCATCGATGACATTCAAGGATAATGGAACAAATGAATAAAAGTGATGTTTATAGAATGAAAAAGAGGATTTTAGTTCATAATTTAGTACTTCGTTTTTAGCACAAGCCCTTGATTCCATCTACTTTACAACATCTTTCAACAAATCTGGTTTTCTGAAATATATAAAGACAGAAGATAATAATTGATATACACACGATATCAAAAAAATTTCACATCAAAATTAAGGTAATAGGAAGTCGTGTACCTGCAGATTTGGTTCTGTTGCTGAGCACTTAATTCAATGAATGACAAAAATTTCTGAATGAGAGGAAATGTTGGTAGGTCCTCTGAAAAGGTAAATTTCGTAATTTTAGTAAAACTTAAATATTTGAAGAAGTCCCCCACAGTCATCTCTAATACGTACATTATCTTTTAAATAAGTATATTACTATGCCAGTTTTTCCCCTATCTCAAAGAAAATGCTATATGATTATTTACTATAGTAAAAAATATACATCACTTGAACACTTAATGAGAAGCAGCATATAAGTTTAATACAAATTCTAAAACACCAGAAAAAACAGGGTTCTCACTCAAATCACAGAAGGAAAATCAATGACTTTTAAGGACCTAAATAAGGTTTTTAAGGACTTTCAGGCATCATGTCTATATATAAATTTTTAATAAAGTATATTCTACCCAAAAAGTTACAAGTTGGTGGATGCGTAATACAAATATGACAGAGAATTCCGATACAGTGCAGATAAGTGGCGGTCACGCGGGGATAGCATGAGTTGTATTTTTATAACTTTTGCAGTTGGGCACATAACATCCTCAAAAATTAAGGACTTTTAAGGATCTCTAGCATTTCAAGAACTTTCAAGCACCTTTAAGCATTTTCATGGCCTTGAATACAAGTTTCGAAATATTAAGCACTTTTAATGACTTTCAATGACCGTGGGAACCCTGAAAAATACTATAAAAAAATTAAGATTGACTTCCAGTAAGGATTTGTTCCTATGCTCGTTATGTTACAATCTTCTCACCCAGTTAATTAAGAAATTATCTTGTATGAAACTGGAAATTTGTTGAGTAGGTACAAAAATGCCCACTTAATGAAGTGACATAAATTAAAAACTTGAAAATAATGCCTAACATATTTTATATTTAGAAATGCTTACATCAATAAATATGCAGTCGTTCCACTTGCAATCGTGGGTGAAAAGATAATAATGTAGTGAGTATAGAATATAACCCTTACTTTGAGTTACTCTTAAACATGAAGTGTTACTTATTCTACAACAACCAATTGGTGCTGAGAATATAAAGTCAAATCAGCAATAAATGAATATTTAAATGGTAAAAGTGAATAAAATATATTTAATTTTAGGGATTCCATTTTTATCTTCTACACTGTACAAAAGAAGTAAGCCTATAAAATTGCCCTGTCCATCTGTCTATCCATAAGAGGTTAACATTCCTAAATAAAACAACAAACACTACTGGCACCTGCTATAGGCCAAATTAAAGGTCTTGTTGATACTAAAATGCAAAGTACCAAAAGTGGCGAACTTGAAGTCAATTTGCTAATCCTTAAGCCTAAACTATAAATCCTCTTGACATATTTGAAAATATCGAAAAGTTAATAGGATTACTTAATATTCAACTGAAAAGTTCGACAGGAAGAGTTTTTCTATTGTAACTTTTAAATAGACGTCCCATCGACAAATCGTTGGGTTCGTAGTCAGCCTGAGGAAAAATCCTAGAGGAAGAATACTTGCGCAAGCTCTACGTGAGGAACTTGCTGCGCTGTTTCCAACAACATAACAGGATACTCACTCAAATCACAGAATGAAAATTCATGACTTTTCAATGACTTTTAAGGACCTAAATAATGTTTTTAAGGACCTTTTAAAATTTGTTTTCAGGCATCATGTCTATATATAAATTTTTAATAAACTATATTCTACCAAAAAAGTTACAAGTTGGCGCATGCGTTTTACAAATATGTCAGAGAATTCCGATACGGTGCGGATAAGTGACAGTTACGCGAAGACAGCAAGTCTGGGATGTATTTTTTATAAGTTTTGATGTTGGGCACACAACATCCGCAAAAATTAAGGACTTTTAAGGTCCACTAAGTATTTTCAAGGACTATTAAGCACCTCTAAGCATTTTCAAAAATATTAAGCACTTTTAATGACCGTGTTAACCCTGCATAAGCAATTTTGCTCGCGAAGGGATAGTTACAACATTCTGCCAATAGATATCTTGCATCGGTGAGTCCACGACGGCAACTTGTAACTGCGATAATGAAATGGATTCTTTGAGGAAATTTGGCAGTAATTTGCTTTTATAAGTTTATTTATTCATCAGTTTTAGAGGAATATATTGAATAAATATTATCGCTTTAAGGTAACATAAGATTTTTAATAAAAATACACGTTGTAAAGTTAATTGGCAGTTCAATTACAAATAATTTTATTTCACTAAGTAATATATAAGTATTGTGGTATTACAACAACTGAAATTATTTATTTGAAGAAGAATTATTATATAAAAAAGTTAAGAAATTTTATGAAAACGAGACGCACAAAAATGCTTAACTATTTGTAATTTGATGTTTTGCGTTTCCTGTAAAACGTTTCTTGTTGCGTTAGTATTTCACTATCTTTTATATATCTTTACATTACGTGGAGATAAATAATTGACCCCAAATATACATTTAGAATGTGTGAGAGTGCTCGTACACAATCACAATTATAATTTTTTTGAACCAAATAATTTTTCATGGTATAATTAACATAACTTCTCTGATAAAAGGCTTTGGGAGGATTTGATTTTGGTTCCTTTGTTTGGTATTGTTTTGTTTAGTATATTTCTCCTTCTCTTTTAAATGGGAATACGAATTTGACAATTACAGTTGCTTTGCAATTTTGAAACACTTTGTTCAATTGTTTTGTTAGTTGGTTTGAAAAGCTTCTTAATAGATAAAGTGTAAGCTTAAGAAGGTATTTGCCACATGATTGCTAATTGTAGTTGTTCTCATATTTTTCATAGTTAAATATATAGTCGTTTCTTTGGCTGATTATTTTCATTTATTGTATCTTCACTTGAACGATAAGAAAGCACCTTTATTTGGTATGCTTCTAGAAGTGAAATTGCCGACCAAACTGTACAGTGGTTAGCGTGCTAGCTTCTAGACCGCGAGGTTGCGGGTTCGAGTCCCGTGTTAGGCATGGGTGTTTGTAAATGTATGTTGGGTTGTCTAATGAAGAATGTTTCGGCGCATTATAGCCCTCGTGTTGCTGACGGTGCCAGATAATCTGAAACAACCAACTAGAACTGAAATTTGTTTTTCAAAATATATAAAATCTTTTCTTGATTTTGAAATCCCCAAAACTTGTAGAAAACTAAACATGTAATGACTCAAAGTGGTCACAAATAAAATGTGCAACGTGCCAGAGATAACTACAGCATACATTTATTGTTCAACTTTGTGGCATTCACACATAGTTGTAAACAATCAGTTTTGAACTATAATGGAAATACAACATTAGTTAATGGAATACTAGCCTAATTGTTAGAGTATCGGTCCTTGGTCCGCCAATATCGGTGTGTACTTAATATGGGCTGGTGCACATTAAATCTGTCGTGGCTTCAATGTCCTTTCGTTAGTGTGGTGGGGTTGGATAGAGGGATTTACACTAGATTTCCATCTCGTACTTTTCTAGATGCTCAAAATTGAGAAACGTATATGGCTGTGTTAAGCACTTTGTAAGTGGTAAAAATAGACAGTCGGAAATTCCAAATCAATCCAAATACAGCATCGTGATAAAATGTGTCTCGGTAATTTAAAAATAAGAAAATAACAATAAAAGAATAAAACAAAAAAAAACTTACCATAATTGGATGTTTGGTAGTTTTGGATGATATTAATAGGCTGCATCATTCTAGTTATGCGTAGCAGGTTACATATATCTGGACCAGGTTGCTCTTTATCGATCTCCAATAAATCTCTTAAATATAGCCCTATGGGTTGAAATGAGAATGAGCTGTGTAATGGTTTAAATATAAAGATCGTTTTACTATCAGGGCCATTCTGTATTACGTGTATAACGAACAAATTCTATGAGCGTTACTATAGTTTGTAATACTTGTATTTAAATAACTTTTTATCTAATAGTAATTAAATAATTAAGAGATAGTTCTCTTATAACCTAATGACGAAACTAAAGATTTTTAGATATCGCAGTATTTTTAATTGTTTTTCTTAATTTCGTTGCTTGTGTGACTCACAAAAATACATTAGAATTACATTTTAATTTACAGGGTTCCCACTCTTATTGAAGAAAAAAATTCCAGGACTTTCAAGGACCTTTTTAAGAAAATTCAAGGACCTTTTTAGAAAAATTTAAGGACCATAATTTTAAATACATCAGACGTAAAATTACAAAACGGGGTTTATCGGTGGTCAGGGGTATAGTGGAGTGGGAATATGAGGCAACGGCGATCCTTTACCTTTTTAGAAGGCGGAACGGCATTCCCTCATCTAAAATTTCTTTTTTCTCTTTACGTAATACTGAACTCAAAGCCAAGTAAGCAAACAAAAAAGTCATTTCGTGAGAACTTGTTTTCGTCTGGGATCCACAACTTCAGAGCTGAGCAGGCAAGTCCGAGTTTTTGTAAAACACTTGAAAAAGGCACGGCAACCCACACATGGCCATTTCTCTTTCATTAGAAATGAACTGATGTATGTTTACATTTAGCTACGATTCATTCAATAGCAATTATCCTCTTCAACGAATGATCTGTATTTGTGGAAGAATTCCAGACGTCAAATTTGTATGGTTCGTCGTATATACAGTCTAAAACTTCCATACACAAATTCACGCCAAATATCTACATTTTTAAAGAACAAAACTGTGACCTAGCACATTCAGTTCTTTGCGCCCTTTCCTTGAAGAATATTTCGCCTCCTCTAATTTTAACGGGAACGCTAACCGATTTATCAACAAAAGTTATGTAACTTTTATTTAAAAAATTTTATATCACGGATTTAATAAATTATTTGTTAACCTCTCAACGTACCTAAGAAATGAATTCGTTCAAGATTAAAAAACAAATGACAGTAAAAGTTGGGGGTTTTTACAATCCAAAAAAGTTAAGCAAACCTGCGGTTCTGACGGAATAAACTGGTTAGTGCTAAAAATCCAGATAGGCAAGAGCAGAATGTTCATATTTTGTATTAGCTTTTAAGGTGTTTTGAGATCACGGAATTATGTATTTATATTTTGTCAGATGTTAGGAAATATTTATATTTTGTCAGATGTTGGGAAATATTTATTTTATTCCCAGATATTGGGAAAATCAAACTGATAACTTGTTTGAACATGGAAAAAATATGTTCAAAATAGTATTGATTTTTAAATCCTTTATATTAACTTCGCCTTTGAATGTTTGTGAATTTGAATATGTTTAGTTCAACACATAAAATGTTGCTTGAGAGTACAGTAAAGAGACTGGCTTCAAGCGCTCCGCTATGTTGTTGTGACAGAACTGAACAGTTGTTAACTTTGTTTCACTTTAACTTGGCAGTACTGATAATGCTAGATTATCCGAATTGCAGCCCTTCACAACCCAGGGTTGCAAAGGAGTTCCAAGGCTTGCGCTAAGAGTAGAGGACTACTAAAAAAAGTAATACGTAGCAAAAATCAGTAATTTTAATAACATGTATTTTATTAAATTCCTATGAAAATAATTTTATTACAATTTTTTATTTAAAAAAAAAAAAAAAAAAAATTGAATCCGTGGGTTCATTAATAAAAGCTGACTTAAAATAATGTTGATTAGTGCAGAAAACGCTACGATTTTAATAATTTGCACCCATACCATATAGAGCACTCTTTACCATTTTTTAAGTGTTTTCTGTACCCATTTTCACTGTAAGGGGCTCCAAAACTCATTTTTGCACACATAGCATTTTACTCCTAGGCTGGTCCTGTATATTTGATTTTCCTTAATATAAAAGTGCTAATGGTTTTGCAAATGGGTATAATATATTGAAATTGGGCTGCGAAGAAGTAGGAAAACAATTCAGATGTACTTTAAAATGCAAAATTACATTTCTTTTCGGTTTGAGAATGGGAAAGTTTTACACTTACAGTTATTTCAAAATTTATTCCAAAAATGTAGCAGCAGTTCTTAAAAATAAATTATACAGTGGCGGCAATAAGGGGAGGAAATTTCCCCGATCTTTTTTAAAATCTAGTGATTTTGATGGCAATATCATATATATTTTAGAGTTTGTTTCCTCCTCCGATTTATACCCATTTTTGACTATTATTGACACCCAACCGTCACCACTGTCAAGATGACAAAATCGAACTGGATAAGATAAAAAACAGGAATGTCCCAAACAAATCAGGCAAGTAATGAGTCTACATTGAAATATCCCGCTTAAAATTAGAGATGATTGAGATGGTACACAAATTAATATTTTATCAAGAAATTATAAATCGACTGATGGATTTGAATTTTTCAATTATTTTATTAATGTAGCAAATTTGGAAAGGAAGGATCTATCAAGAAAGAGGAACTTCTCTACATTTTCTTTTTGAAAAGGAGAAAAGCCATAAAACTTTTAATCAACTTCTGCAACAATCACAATCTTTTTCATTCATTTTGAAAACAGATTTCGAAGAGTTACAGAATCTGGGAATTTATCCGAACCCATTGCATGCAAGGCATCTCTGATATTTCTGATATTTTTAAAAATTTGTGTCAATAATATGTTTGAAAATGTGTTATAATCCTTTATAAAGAGTTAAACAATCTTTTAAAATGGAAAGCAAATTATTTAAAATCCATATAACTTAATAGTTTAAAAAAATTATTTGTATAAAAGAATAAGTCGAAACACACAATTATTATTTATTCACTTTTTTTAATTTTTGGAGGTGCTCGTGAGCTATTTTGAGATTATTAAAGTAATATTAGCAAAATTATTTAAAGTTGTCATTTTCACTCCCCCCCCCCCCCCACACTCAGAAAAATATATATATTTGTTTGTAACGACGCAGCATAGCATTCCCACACCTTTTTATTTTACACTACATCACTGTTGTTGGTCACTTAAAAATTCAAGGACTTTCAAGGACCTTATCCTTTTTTCAAGGACTTTCAAGGACCAAATTTCATAAAAAAAAATTCAAGGACTTTCCAGGACTTTCAAGGACCGTGGGAACCCTGATTTAGTGCCATATTCTTGTGAATGCTTCTGTGGGAAGTTAAAAAAATATGCATTTACTTAAATATTATATAATACATCCTATGCAGTAATTTTTAATCACTGTAATACCTCAAATATTTACCTATTATACAATGTATCCTATGCACTGGGTGTAGTACCTAAAATATGCTTTTACTTACCTATTATATAATGTAACCTGTGCTCGGTAAGACCTAAAATATGTATTAAATCTATTATATAATGTATCCTTTGTCCTGTAATATCTAAAATGTGTATTTAATTACCTATTTCATTTCTAGTTAAAAATCTAAATTTTTGTTGTCATCAGCTGAATGGCTAATCGTAACAATTTCCATTTTAGTGTTGCACCAAGAATGTTTTTCTAACCACGTTGAATTTTTTTTCATCGCACTACAACTAAACAGCTCTGTGTTTGATATTTCTTAAAAAGACTGTGTTGTTATATACACAGGGTGGTTATAAAGAAAAACTCTGCCTATTATATGGACCTATAGCGGTCGTTCCGTTCAACAGATCGAGATGATATTTCAGGCGTAGTTATTCAGAGGTATGAGCTCGGAATTTTGTGAAAAGTGACAAAATGACGTTTGTGGTTACGGTTATAGGTACAAAGCTTCGAAATTTTCGAATGGAAATGTCCACTTTTTCCCGTTGCAAAATCCTCAGCACATGCTAAAATCCCAAAGTGCATTGGAACGGTACGTGCATCACAAAAAAGGGACGCATTATATACGCACAAAAAACAGCTATGTGTACCAACAGAAACACAATCGAGGCATACGGTAGAAATTTGCTTATGACAGAGGCAAGACTCCAATCACAGAACTCCGCTCGTCAAGATATTCGGCGTAGGAAATCGATAAAATTGTCTGTGATGGCACCAATGAGGAAAATGGGTAATCCAAATATTTTTTTTTTCAATCTGTGTTGTCATCAGTGATTGGTGTCTTGCCTTTGTCATGTGCAAATTTCCGCCGTACTTCCCAATAGTGTTTTTGTTCACCGTTCGCAGAGCAATTTTTTTTGTACGAGTATAAAGTTTGCGTGCATGTCCGTTTTCTGTGATACACGTACCATTCCCACGTTCTTTAGGGTTTTTGAATATGCTGAGCATTTTCGAGTTGTTTTTTTACCTATAACCGTTGTGAGCCCCAGTTTCTTGCCGTTCACAAAATCCTGAGATCATATATTTGAATAACTATATCTGAAACCTCATCTCGATCTGTTGAACGGAATGGCCGCTAGGAATCCATACATTGGCAAAGTCTCCTAATGACCACCCTGTATTTATACAAGCAAAATATGGTATTTTGAAAAAAAAAAAAGTTTATCTCATTGTTTTTATGTTTGAAAATTTGAAGTTAAGATCATTCTATTTAATCAATGGATATTATATTAGATTTCCACGTATTAAAAAATAAGCGCAACATACCCTAAGTATTATAATGAATCACAATCCAGGCATCTTTGCGCTTGATTCTCCAACGCCCATGGAAAAGATTTTTTCGAATGTAAACATAGAAGTTTTATCATTATAATATATAAATTCTAAGTCTGAATATGGAGGTAAAGGAAGCATTTGAATTGTTAATGACATTTTAAAACGGAAACACCACTTGTACGTTGTCTATTGCATTTGTGATCACTTCGAAGTAACTTTATATTTTGCTATTATTACAAATAATCCCTAAAATTTTTTAGATAGTGAGAAATAAATTCGACAGATTACTTATCATTTGTAAAGTCTTACTAGGTATGCAAATAGTTTGTTTATAATTTTTAGAAAGAAAACTCATACTAAAAATGCACACTTCTTTGTAATTTAAATGTTGTTTCCTCAAAATGTTGTTTTTTCATACAAATGTATATTTTTCTCAAAATCTACTCATTTTTTTTTTTTTTTTTTTTTTTTTTTGCTTTTACCTATTGCATTTTTACATAAAGAGACACATTCTTTTACATAAATATAGGATTGTTGTATTCTAAAAATTCTTAAACGTGTTTTTTTTTATATACTTTATATAAAAAAACCCCCTTCAAAACATGATAAATTACATTTTTTTTTGCAAAAGCATATGTCAATTCATGTAAAAGTGTTCTAACATATTGACTGCAAAGTTTTTAGAACCAATGCTATAAGTAGTTTATGAGAAAAAGGCACATTAAAAAGATATTTTGAACATGATTAAGTAGAGTCTTCTAACCCCCTTGAATATTTAATGTTGGTAATATACCCAATACAAAGATCCTCAAAATTTTCTTACCAAGGTATGGAATGCACCTCGAATTGTAATACATTTGTCTCTCCATGTGCTTTCTCAACTTTTCAAAGTTACTTTCTTCAGAGTAAAGTTTTTGAAGTTTGTGAAAGTGGCACATCTTTTTAGGTGATAAAATCTAAAAGAAAAGCTAGTTAATTATTAAAATATCAAAGATTTTTACACTATAACCAACAAGTCACTTTTGGTTAAAATTAGAGTATTGTAACAAAAATCGTTTGTATAAAATTGTAAATAGTGACGAATTTATTTTAAAGTTCTATTTTATTTCATTTTATTCTGTATATAATTGTAGATAGTGACGTATTTCTTTAATGTCCTATTTTATTTATTTGTTAAATGCAATAATACAGGTTAGAAAAAGGTGGCAACACCTTCATCAATAGGGAAATTTTTAGGCATTTCGATCAGGTTGATTGGTTGGCTGGATTTCGCTAGAAATTTTTGCCTCGAGATTATTTAAAGAGGCGAAAAATAATGGAATCGCGAGTTCAGTCGAGTATCGTCTGCTGTTCGGAAAGCATCGGATGTTTTGTTTTCTTTTGCGGTACCTGAATTATCACTGTGTTCGAAGTTGTGCGTACCGAAGCTTGTATTGAAGCTTGATAGCAATTGTTCTGTTGTTCGGAGAAGTTTTGTGAGCTTTCGAAGAAAGTATAAATTATAGTTTTTATTTAGTAAAAACTGCGTCATGATTTCTTCTAGGAAAATTTCATAACAGCATTCACCAGAGATAGCAAAATTCGTAAGTACATTAACTATTTATAGTATGAACACGGCAAGGAGGACCAACGGCAATGCATTTCTTCGATGCAAGGTCAAACAACACTATCTACATAAATACAGTTTTGACGATAACGTTCTCTAAGTTCTGTAAAAATAAAATCTTATTTAATGGCAGATAGTTATACTCAGTTTCAAGTTTTATTATATTTTTAATTAAATAGAAAGTCATTACAACTTTCTGGCGTTAAATAGACCGTTACTTTTCCAATACTTGGAATCTTCTAAAAAAAAAGAAACAGATTAACCAAAGTACTTAGAGAATTATGTACAAAATTAAATCTTTGTAAATAATATTGTTTAATATTAATACAGTCAAACTCCGTTAACGCGAAATCGCTTAACATGAAATATCATTTAACGCGAAATAAAAGAAGTTTTCCATATTTAGAACTTAACGTTAATTTATATGTAATTAATAACATGTAATTAACTTAATTTATTTGTAATTTATATTAACTTTAATGCGGTTAAGCGAGTGATTTCACCGGCCCCACCGACTTCGTATTAATGGGGTTTGACTGTACGATAATTTTCATAGTTTTGGTTTTTAAAAAAAAAAAAATGGAGAAAAGTTCAAAAAGTCACAAGAAAAAAAAGTTTTATTTTTTATTTTAAATTATTCTATTGGGCAGAAAAATCACTCATACATATTAGTTAATATTTTAGTAGTAAACAAAAAGATAAATCCATCCATTTTTAAAGATACTATCTATGGCTATTTAACTTTGCAATTTACCATTAATACTAATCAACTATAAGTTTCTATCCAGGAAAGTTAAAACAACAATAGATTTTTGTCCTTTTAAAACTTAGTAAAATAGTTGCTTATCATTTAACAAGTACATAAACCTATGCCCATACATAGAGTTTGAAATTGCTTTGCAGATATTGTTTTACTAATTTTGTATTCACATTTTCAGTTAAATGCTTCATTATATAACGCGGTGGTTCTCAAACTATTAATCTTTTTAAAATAGAAGTTTTTGCATAGATTATTATTTTTAAATAACTTGATGTCCAGTGAATTTGAAATCCGAAAAAATAATTTTTATTGGATCTTCATTTGCACTAATTGTTGCGTGAGCACTCGCGTGTGACGTCCTCGATATTTTCCATGTGAACTGGGAGAAGAAAACCGCTACTTCTGGACTTTCGCAGACGATAGACGAACCTTTTAGAACTATCGTGTTAATGTTTATGTAGTAATTTATAGTTTACAAATGTTATAGTCATCTTTTAAAAGTTTCGTGAAGAAATTAAGTGTTGTGAAATCATTTTCGACGCCAAGAAGTTATTTCAATCACGGTTAAAGAATTTGTATTTTCTGCATTGTAAAACGACAAATATAATAGATGTACACTAAAATAATAACAGAGAAAATAGTACACACGAACTTCTGCGAATTAACTTACCATACCTCATACACACGCCATCGTTTACGTCAACCACTACATAAAGCGATAGTTGTCAGTGGAAGTTTCTAGATTTTTTTTTTTTAACATTCAATTATCTTAAATGTAATATAGGACATTGAAAGTATAGTGATCAAATTTTAAAAAGTAGCAAACATTTCAAAAATCTGGTTTCGAGTTCTGATAAGTTAGGTAGATTAGAACCTATTTTTTAAATTTTAGAGAAATCTCTTGATGGTGCAATCAGGGAACTAAATTGAAAACTTTACAATATTTTTAATACACAGAGAAAGCAAGTAAATGGTTGGCTGTAGCTAGGTGATAGAGTTGGTTTTGTACGGAATGGTTATTAATTGCTACACAAATCTGAACCTACTTCCCATGCTTGTATCAGCCTCTGTACAGGGTCGCTTTTCAAAGCGAAGGTAAAAGCACACATGGAATGAAAGTTACTGAGTCGATGCAGATGAGTACTGACTTTCAAAAAGTGCTTGATGACTAAAGCTTGAACAGCTGCTGTGGACCCAGAAAGAATGTTATTCATGGTCCAGTTTATCACCTACAGAATGTAACAAGGATTAAACATTTGGAAAAAGCTAATAAATATGTATTAGGGTGGTTCGAAAATTTTTATTTTTTATTTTTGAAACGTATGAGGTGAAAAAAGTTGATACACATCTTGATAAAAAGCACTGTACACAAATTAAAAAAAAAAAAAAAAAAAAAAATGATATCTTCCGATCGCACATTCACCTCAAAGTTTGGAGAAAATACAAAAAATAACTGGTTTTCCTAAATTCTTTTTTAATTTCTAATTTTTATATATTTGAAAGACAATAGTTTTCAATGAGTAGTAAAAGAGTGTTATAGCACATTAAAACACTATTCTATACATTCTTAAAACATATATTAGTAATCAAAAATATTCAAAAATACATTTTTTGTTAAATATTAACGTAATTTTTTACATATTTTTGTTAAAATTGTTTTATTTACTTCAAGCATTCACTTAAAAGATTTGAGTAAATACAAAAAGTACCCTTTTTCCATCAATTGCTAAATTATCGAGGTACTTTAGTTTGTGTTGTGTGTAATGAAGTAGATAGAACTTGGAAAAAAATTCAATTAGTAATTATTCTATAATAATCGTTCGCCCTTTGAAACATTGATAAGAACTGTATTTTGGCTGGTTTCAATCTTGGTGGTCTTTCTCGTGGTGCCTTCTCTTCCTTTTAAGCTCATAAACTTACTTGCTTATTCATTGGATCATAGCGCACGTGGCTGTGATTGGGACTGCCATTAATACTGGCTGGAAATAATCTGACAGATCAAATTGCATGTTGTGCGAATTGTAAGTATTGGTATAAAAATGAGAAAGTACAATTTTAAGTATTATATTACTATCAAGTTTAGAAAAAAGAACTATTCTTGAACCATACATTCAACTTCTTGATTTGTACCCACTGCAAGACTTTTCTAACGTCTTGTATGAATTCCGGTGCTTTTTTTCTGCTGTGAATTCAGACTTGGGTACCATTTCTCCCGGAAAATTTAGTTGCTTAGGTATTGGTAAATAGTTGGGATTGAATTTCGAGGAGAATCGCTTCTTTGAACATAGTATTTTCAATTTACTGTTCGACAAGGAATTTGATTTTGTTTGTTTGAAATTTTCAATTTAATCGCTAAATACAAGAACGGGGCCATGCCTCATTGTTAACCATAAGACTATAACTCCTTTTTTATTTAGTGATTTTATTGAAATTAATTTTATTAAAATTTTTATATTTATAGCTTTTTTTTACAAAAAGGAATTTACTGTATAATGGCTTATTTATACTTCTAAAGTAATTTATAAATTACCTTCCACTAAGGTAATTTTATCCGAGGTTCTATATTTAGTTTCACATGGAAACTTAATAATACAATAAGTAAATGTAAATGAAAACTAGAGCATTTTTAGTTTTAGCTCTGAGTTCTAACAGGGAATCTTTATTTCTAACAAAACAATATACAAACATTTTCAAAGAAAAGCTGCAAAAGCAAGTAATAACGCAAGGGTATTTATGAATTAAAATTGAGCTAAAAATGTACGGCAAATATACTAAAAAATTGTCGGAATCAAATTACAAGAGATTGTGAAATTCATCATTTACTTACACATTGAAACTGATTCATGAATAAAATTACGTTTGGGGCAAGGTTACCAACTTTGCATTTGGTCCACGCACAGCTTTGTAATTCCTAAAACATACAATTATATTAGTTCACACTTTTGATTACTAATTTTAATATATCATAGCTATAATGGGGCACTTTTAACTGGGAAGGGGTATAGGCACTCTAAGGAGAGGTTCAGCAAAGGTCAACCTGTTTGGACCAGTTATTGAGAATGAAACAGGTTGGAATGGTAATAAATGGTTCTTATATCAGCCCACAGTTTGGATACAAAGTGTTAACATATTTCAACGTCTTTCTTTATGGAAAGAACCACATTGGAATACTCCGAATTTGAAATTTTTTATTACTTTCCTACTTTTTAAGATAAGTTGAAATCGCCATATATCAGTTGCACTTGCAAGATTTAGAAACGTGCATATATTTTCACTTACCTGTTTGCCATTTTTTGGAGAAGCATTGAGATTTCCGCATTTGGAATATGTTACACTCTTTAAGATGGTTAGTTAGACTTTCCAATCTCCGTATCTCAGTTTCAAAATCGGTAAACATTTGCGCCAATTTTTCGCATTTTTTGCTTTATAAGAAATATGACTTTGATATTTAGTTATATACAGTTAATTCGCGATAACTCGAAGTCTCATAAGTAGAATATTCGATTATCTCGAAGTTTTCATTAGGTCCCAAGAATATGTCTTGAATAGAAAAACAGTTCGAGTGATTTCCGATAGCTCGAACTTCGGATAGCTCGAAGAATTTGGCCAGTCCTTTGAACTTCGAGTTATCACGAGTTGACTGTACTTTTTAAATTTGGTATTTAAGAGCATCCTAGAAATAAAAGCTTTAGACAGGTACCCTGCCAGCTGCTTTGCATTAACAAAATCATGAATAAAATAAAAATAACTATGCACTCACCTCAATGTGACAGCTAATATTTTTTTCGATGGAATGCACATTTGGAAAAGCACATTTTCGTATGGATATGATATGTAATCTTATTTTAATTTTTTTTTTCACTCATTCGAAAGAAATTAAAAAACTTCGTTGGATCTTTCTGTAACTTTTCAAATAGTGAATAAAATGCCTTCCAAGATATCGTTTTTTAACTAAGCAATTAATGCATCCAGCAACGTTTTATGATGTTTCTTTTTCTTCTTCTCCAGTACAGTAGACACAACAATCTAAGCTTCTTATACTACAAAGCCATGGTGATTAACACGTCTGAACTCTTTTCAAGTCACCCACAAAATGATAGATAAGTCACGGACGATATCGATACAGTATTGATGTAAAAAAAAAAAAAAAAAAAAAAAAACGACGGCAATGGAGAATTCGGGCATTTTTTAAATTTTTTTTTATTCAATTCTAAATGTTTCGAAAAAGTCATAAACGCAAAAATGTCTGCTCAATGCCCTTTTTCTTTTTTTAATTTGCGATCAAAGTTACCTTGCTAGACGTTGGCGAGAAAACGACTCATTCCGCTGGCATTGAATGCGACGTCACGTCTTCTCAAACATCTTGACTTGAAATGCAGCAGCGGAAACCAGATTTGCATGTCTCTAGCAAATCACACCAATCTGTACGGAGTGTGGCAATGGTCTACCAACGCCAACTATTTGGCAGAAACCTCACGATAACCATAGAAACTGTAGAAATCCTTGACGTCACGGATTTTGCTGATTGCTTTGATCGGACTCGTTTTGGCTCGATTTTGAGGCAATTTCTTTTCTAATATTTAAATAGCAAATTTTTGTATAAAATTGGTTAAATATTTGGAATCAGAAAGAAATTCTTCATAAATATAAACTAATTTCACTCATTTTTAAAAAATGCGGGAATTCTCCATTGGTATTAATTCTCATCCGTTTTATTAGCATCGTGTCATGCCAGATAGTGAAAAAAAACACACACACCCTAAAATATTACCATACCTCAAATTTTAACATCTTTGGGAGCACGTGCTCCCAATTTTATCCCTCTAGCTTTATGGAAAATAAAGCATTGAAATATCGCCCCATTTGGAGTTTTTACCCCTTTCCGGAACCTTAAACGCATCAGTTATAAAAATCGTGACCTTTTACTATGTACAGCTTTGGAAGCAAGTGCTCATATTCAGCTTCTCGGCTTTATTGTCAAAAAGCCAAATTTATACCAATAAACAATACAGTATTCTTAAAAAAAAAAAAAAAAAAAAAAAAAAAAGCTGACTGAAGACAACACGTAAGTTATAATTCTTACTTCAAACTGAATTTTCTTAAAACTTCTTATATCCAAGAGAGTCATTTGAGTCTGTAAAATGGTTTATAATGTCAGAAAAACATTTGAAAATCAAACCGAAATAATAACTTTTTTCAAAATCTATGTTCAAAACATACTTACAGCAATTGCAGATGGCTTAAACTGTAGAAACTCAGAAATACGTGATGGAATAGGTTCACTATAGTCCTAAAAAAAAATCAAAAAAAAAAAAAAAAAAAAAAAAAAAAATCAATTATAAATTTTAGCAACGTTTTGTGTGTTTTCATTTGACCGTCATTTACCTGATAAAAATTACCACTTCAACAATCATTACAATGGGCAATTTCAAGCATTTTTTTAAAAATCGAGTGAAATTAGTATATATTTATGAAGAATTTTTTTCTGATTCCAAATATTTAAACAAAAGTTCTTCAAAAAAAAATAATCATTTATTTAAATATTAAGAAAAGAAAATGCCCCTAAGTAGAGCCAAAACCAGTTCAATCAAAACAATCACAAAATCCGTGACGTCAAGAGATCCTATCGTTTCTATGGTTATTGTCAGGTTTTTACGAAATAGTTGGCGTTGGTAGACCATTGCCATATCCCTTACAGGTTGGCGTGATTTGCGAGAAACTTGCAAATCTGGTTTCTGCTGCTGCATTTCAAGCCAAGATGCTTGAGAAGCCATAACATCACATTCAATTCGAGCCGAATGAATCGTTTTCTCGCCAATGTGTAACAACGGAACTTTGATTGCAAATTAAAAAAAAAAAAAAAAAAAAAAGAAAAGGCGCATTGAGCAGAAATTTTTGTGTTTATGGCTTTTTCGAAACATTCAAAATTAAATGGGGAAAAAAAATAAAAAAATACGGGAATTGTCCATTACGTTGCTTTGTTGTATTCAAAATTATTAACTGAAGTAAGAATAAAGGCATATAATAGGTGATATTTTTTGTAAGATTGCCATTTTGGGAGTCTTTGTTGGTTGTTGCATAATGTATCGCTAAGTTAGCGATGGTCATTATCAGTATGATAAATCGCAAAGTGTCTGCTTATTCTATTCATACACATGGCTTGTATTTTGATATACGCAGAAAATTTTAGTTAACCTACCTATAAACCTCCAATGTAGTACATATTAAAGTCTCAAGAAGTTCGAACAAATGAAGGAAAGTGAACAAAATTGTTAATCCAAATCCTTTATGAATATAAAAGTACTTTTCCAAACCTCCAAACAGAAAAAAAGCAATAATTTCGAAATGGAACTTAAAGTATCAATTAAAATTTCTGATAACAAAGTTTCTTGTAGCACAGTTTATTTATTACTTCCTTTGTTATAGAAGCCAATATTCAATTTTGGATTACATGCTACAATGCTTTCAATGAAAATGTGGATGCAAATCAGACATCTTTCTGAAATTAAAATTCTTGTACAAAACTGAAATTATTTGACGCGTGCAATATATCAAATGGAAGGTCTCAACAAGACGAGTTTCCATAGTACATTCAACCAGAGGTTCCGATTAGGCTTATAGAAAGTAAGCTACTATATGAACGTGTTGTCCAGTAGTTTAAAGAAATCAGCGAGAAAGCCTATTTTAGATAGGTCTGTTAATGATATAGTAACAGAAAGTAGATACATTTTAAAACAAAGTGTGTATTTATGTTCGTATCTTGGTTTAAGGGACTTGGTACTCTTCAAACTTTTTTTTTGTTTAAGCCTTTAAAATTATAATTTTTACATATTTGAAAGTATTACTAAGTAAAAACTAAGTTTTATTAAAAAAAAGTTCACATAGTGCTCTAAATTTTCAAAAGTTTAAAAAAAATTCATGATATTTCAAATTCTTTCTTCTTTTTCAATATTTTTACCTGATTACTTTAAAAAAAGTTTCATAGTAATATACTTTAGCTTTTTAGGCATCGGATTTAGAATAAATAAAAGTTTTCGAGAAAAACGATAATTGCTGTACCTATATGTAAAAAAGGCGTAAAAAACGGGTATTTTTCAACTTTTAAATAAGTAAAAAAAAAATATTTTATTAAAAAATCCATGCTTAGTTCTTTGATGATCATTTTGTAGTTCTATGTGCTTTTTCGATTTTTTTTATTCCCTTTTAAAAAACTTTAAAACTAAAGTTTGAACTTGGATGAGAGACAGTTAAAATGTCACCAATATTCAATATTTTGCCATACACTTAAAAGCTATTGAAAATGATCTGCATTTTTCTTAAAATCACTGCATCAATTAAGCGAAAATATAACTTTTTTGTTTGTGATGGATCCATTTCAGTTGAAAAAGTATTCACCTTACAATAAAGCAATCATGAAAAGTAGAAATTCGCCCCGAAAAACTTTGTTTCTGACAAAATTGAAAATGAATTAAAAAAAAAAAAATCATGTTTCGATACATTGATATTTTTTTATATGCAACGATATAGTATCGATATTTATTTTGATCGATGTTTCCGACCTCTAGTAATAACCAATGTTGGAAATAGGGATCCTGGAAGACTAGCAAGGAAAAACTCGAGCATCGTTCCAAAATTCACATTTATAATACGCTATAAAAATAAATATATCAAAACCATCCTAAAACGTATTTTTATTTCCCTTTGTTCTTTCTTACAGATAAAATATTTAAATTTTAAAACCGTGCATTAGTATTTCAAAATTTCTAGTATATTTTGTCCAGCATTGAGCGAGATTGGCCAATCTCTGTAATAACGGCCAGTTTGCAACGCTCCACATCGGGATTGGCTAATGTTGCGCGTTATTGGCCAGCGTTGTTGTGCTCTGGTGAATCTTAAAATCTGTCAACTCACAATGCAACTGAGTTTAATCCATTAATAAACATTTAGTGTATGCAAATCCATTCAGTATTTGAAGTCCTTAACACATAAAAAATTACACACAAACACTAATATATTTAAACTAATATTTGTGCAAATTGCACTGGAAAACATAAATTACCTCTTCATTATGCAGGTTGAGATATTTTCTAGCCTTTATTAGTATTTCCCTACAACAACTGCAAAAAAAAAAAAAAAAAAAAAAAAAAAAAAATTGGCAATTAGGCTAGTCATAATTATTAATGCATATAATAATACTATACATTTCATTCAGTAAAGTAGAAAAGGCCTTATTCTATATTAAAAATATTAAATCAAGGTTTAAACCCGTTAACAATTATTTTGATTTTTTTTTTTTTTTAAATCAAAATAATTTACAATTTATCCGTTTGATACGAAATTGCGGATAATATGGATAACTCAATTTGAGCGAACATACAAAAAGGATTGCTAATTTCATCATCATCATCATATTTGGAACGATTTCCCTGGGTGGGCCAAAGGCTTCCGATGAAGATTTCTTCAGGACAGCTTATTTCTCGACATCGTCTGCCAGTCATTCACTCCGATTACTTTAAAATCCGTTTCAACAGAGTCGAGTTATCGCAGTTTTTCCTTAACCCTGAAAGGCCTTGCAATAAAAATCCTCTTTATTGAGTTATTTTCATCCATTCTTGCAATATATATTGCAAGAAGTCCAGTTTATTCTTTTAATTTGAAAGCTTTTAATGATATCGGGTCTTGAAAAAAATCTATAAATTTCTGAATTAAAACGTCTTTGCCATAGACCATTTTCTTCTACACCACCAAGGATACTTAAAAGAACCTTTCTCTCGAAAACTGCAATTCTGTTTTCTGTATTTTTTGTTAAAAACCAAGTATCCGAACCATACTGTAGGATTGGTTTAACAATAGTTGAATAGATGAGAAGCTTAATATTTCTGGAGAGAAAGTGAGATCATAGTAAAGCGGATAGCTAATTTTATAATATTATAAAATTGAATGAGTACGGGACATGTTGCGATCATCTAAAACCTGAGAAAAGTTAATTTTTCAGGTTCAACTCCAGTATGACAATTTTTCAGGTTCAACTCCAGTATGACAATTTTTCAGGTTCAACTCCAGTATGACAATTTTTCAGGTTCAACTCCAGTATGACCAATTTTTCAGGTTCAACTCCAGTATGACAATTTTTCAGGTTCAACTCCAGTATGACAATTTTTCAGGTTCAACTCTAATCTGGATCAAGAGACTTGATCATAAGAGAAAAAAAAAATAACGTATTTTATATTGAAGAATGCTTTCAATAATTACATCTTCCTGTTATATTATTCTAAAAAATTGGTTGTCTGGATGAACTTTCTAAGATAGAATACAACAGAAACCAAATGAAACTCGCAAATTTGGTTCTTTTTTAATATATTTTGAAAGTATTAAATCACAAAATGAAATTGTGAAATTGGCCAATTAGTATTGTGTTAAGCGGCAAAAATAACTGTAAATTTCTTGTATAAAAAAGAAATGGTACACGCCGGTTTACTTACGCAACCTAGCGAATGCCAAACAATATTTTTTTGGTACGTTGAGTTTTTATGAACAGATATACGCACATAGCCTTTGTATTTAGCTTTCAAAGCCATACCTCATTATTTGTTAGGACCCAATTATCTTCTAAACACACACACTGTTCTAGTTACAATAAAATCAATTTAGTATTTTCAGGCTTACAAAAAATGTAATTTTTAACTTGATGAACCTTGACAACTGATGATTAAAATTTTGTCGCTTTAATTTTTACGACTTTAAAAAAAAGGTAATGACAGAAATCAATAGTTTTTCCTTTTCACACATATTGCGATTATTACAAGAGCATATTTAAAAAAACAAACAAAAAAACATGTATTACAAATTTCTGATTTTGAACAAAGTTCTAAGAAAAATTAAATTAATGAAAAAAAAATCTATAAAGATCCAACTTTGATATTTTATTATTATCCAACAAATGTTATACATATTAATGTACAATACGCAGGGATGAGAGTGATAAGAGAGCAAACAAGATGAAATCCAAAAATTGAATGAAAAAAGCAAGCAGAAGGGACGATACCTAAAACTTTCTTCAAAAAGCTCGCGGAAAGAATACACAAAAATTCAACAAAAAAGTAAGCAGGAAGGAATTATTCAATAATTTTAAAGGTACAATGTAATTTCTCATACTATATAATAATTACATTTCAAATATTAGGAGCTTGTGAAGTAATCTGTGAGGAAAGGAGAGCTAAGAGGGAAAATATTTTGTTTAAACATGAGGAAAAGTATACTTTTTGCAGGAAAAACTGGTTCAGATCAGAAAAATGCGGATCCTCGAAACAAGGACAAAGAGAAGAAAATGTTGCATAAAAAAGGAGGAAATCCTCCAAAAGGAGGAAGACTATCATCCCTGAATATGAGTAGGCGGATTGATTAACTTCATGACTTTAAGTCCTAATCCTTCAGGAAAAATTAAATCTTATTTTTTTAAAAAAATTAGGCAAGAGAGACAATTAGCTTAATGCATGATGTCACACACAATTGAGGACTAGAAATGGAAAACGACCTAAGTACCAAAAAGAAATCGAAAATCTTTTTTTATGGAAAAATGTCCAAGCTAAACAAACTGGAGAACTCCCAATGTGCGAACTCCAGTAGCAATAGTTCAAATTCAATCTGGTACTTAGACATTGCCTTAAGTACAAATGAGAATGTTTTTCATTTTTCGGCTCTCCTGAACATTTTTCTTTTTTTGGACTTAGGTCGTTTTACATTTCTTGTCTTCAATTAGTTTTCGTAGAAAAATGAAATGCGCGTTTGTGATTGGCTGAACAAGTAATTTCACGTATCAAAGCTATACATACTATGATTGACTGGAAGAATGGTGTTCCCGTACAAAATAATTGCTTCCATAAAGTCCAGAAATTGTCTATGATATTATTCTTTTTTTACCATGGAAATTATTCAAAAGAAATAAGTAATTGAATGCATCTTATAAATTAAAAAATATTTTAAAACTACTTACCTAACCATCTTATCTTGTAATATGTTTCTTGAAAACTAATAATAAAAAATTTGTTTAACGAAAAGTTTTTTGCTATATCCTTTAGATTAAAATACTTTTTCCATGCAGAATAGTTATCTATCTTTTGAGAAACAGTCACACGTGCTAGCGTGAAATGGGTAAAGTTAATGCAATAAGTATTTCTACTAAATCCCATGAACAAACATAAACATGTGATAAGAAGAAGACACCAGCCTGAAACCTAAAACAAATAAAAGGCCCGACTAACGAAGAATCCTAAATATGCTGGAACTATCAACTTTGCCACTTTTATTCAGACTTAAAATAATTCTTCAATTCAGATTATCTCCAAGATAGTTTTTGATAGTTCTGTTTTAAACTAGGCAATGACAACTTCTGAACCAAGAAAATTATTACATTTACACGAACATAAAGACAAATCTCATAGTAAAACAACAGGACTCTGCAAGTCTGAACCATTTCGTTGTGGGGACATATTCACGAACACAATTCTGAACAATTGAACAGAACCGAACAAATTCCCAAATAAGAGCACACGTGATCAAACCAGTCTTCAGAAGATCTTTTAAGTGAAACTTTGTGAGAGAAGACGAACAATAAATTATTCTTTCGGGTGTCATTTTTACAAAGAAGGAGAGAATATGCCTATATTCAACCCTTTCCAACTGTTCTTGTTCTGGTTGTTCTATTCTTCGCGTCCAGTTACAGCAATCCATCAAGATTGGCGAAGCGTTGAGGCCAACTGAAGAAGAGTTGAGGTCCTTTGTCCGAGACATAATATAGATGGTACTTGCATCTCCAAACTTGTCATGTCCCCTTCAAGTTAGACTATAGGGCAGAAAGATCCCCTTTCAGCTGCTATCAACCCCCTCTGGGTTTCTAATTGGAAGGCTTTAAGTAAATACCTGGTCAACAAAGGTAATTTGATTTTGGGGGGAAATGCCTCAAAAGGTTTTTCGGGGTTGGTTAAGGTTTCTATTCAGAGTTGGTTAAGGCTTCTGTACTCAACTCATTATATAATTTAAATAATGGAGGAACTTATCTAAGGATAATTACAAATTGATGAGATAATATCAATGATACCAAACAAATCCATTTTGTATATTTTACCATTTACCTGATAATTAAGATGCTTTATAAAAGGAAAAGTTTTCCATTTGAAATGCTTTTAAAAGACAATTTCCCTCAAAAATCTGTAATTCGGGAATTTATATTTCGAATGGGGAAGCCACGACATTTTGGAATGATTTTAATTTTCCAATCCTTTATATTAACTTCGATTATGTTTGCTGATGGCGGTGAAATCTGCGGAGGCCTAATTAACCCCCTTGCCGTCATCCAATCGGGCTGAAACTTGGCAGATAGGTTCGATGTCGATAACAATGCATTCTATCAAATTTTGGGGCTGTCACTGTCGTCGCTAAAAGGTCGCTTTTACGGAATAATTATAAACCAACTTGCCGTCATTTAATCGCAATAACAAAACATCGCTGAACCGACCATTGTTGAAACTCTTTTCTGTTGCCAAAATGCTTTTTAATAAATAAATGAAAAAATAACTTCAATCAGAATAAATAAATCGTATTCGGATGACGTTCACGTTCATTTTTAATAAATAAATTTTGAAACGTAGTTTGCCTTACATTTTGCTGATAGAAATGTTTTTGATATTGGCGCTGTGTTAATGAATATAAAAAGTGACAATGCTTATAAAGGATTTAAAAAAAAAAAAAAAAACTTTGTTTTTAAGGTTTATATTATTATAGTGTCGGATTTGTTTCGCATGAAAAAATATGTGCAAATCTATATATATAAAACTGAGTTGTCTGTACGTCTGAACCTTTTACAAATCCACAGTTTTGCATCTTGAGGTACGAAATTTGGTGCACAGAAGCTTTAGTACTTGAAGATTGTAGAGAACAACTTTTAAATTCGATTAAAAATTGCTTTCATTAAAATTGATTGACATGAAAAAAAATCCTTGGAATGGCAACGATATTTTTTTATTACATCAGAATAAAACCAAAAGTTATTTTAAAAGATCCCCCTTATTTTTTTTATTATTTTTACGTATTACAATCATCTGTTTTATAAGTGGTTCGAATATTATTATAACTTTCCACATATTTACTGTAAATTGACGCTCTGCGCATGCTCGGTCTTAGCATAATTCTGCCTGATGATCTGAGTGTAAACATAATGCCAAATCATTACGACATTTGCTAATTTTACTTTTTATTTCCAGCTAAATGCTTATTCGTTTTCTTTACCCAGAATATCAAAATTCCTTCTTTTGATTGTTTTTAATTTTTTGTATAGTGTTTTTATACTATGTATCCAAGTTCCAGATTACTTAATCTAGATTTGAATACATTTTTTGTATTATGCATGTTCTATTATTTTTACCAGACTATCTTACAATTTACACCAGAAACTTAGAATTTCATTTGCAAATTTTATTTCTTTGGGGATTTATTTTAGTCTTAGTTATTAAGTTGGTAAGGGTAAGGTAAGCATTTAACTGCTTTTTTCTCTGAGTAAATTTTTTTTTAAAGAATGTAATTTTTTTTTTTTTTTTTTGGTTTAGATATACTATAAGACATTTTTTTGGTGCGATTTTGTTTGGTGATTTTTTACAGTTATATGCGGTTTCTCGATGCGGTTTTTATTTCCAGTTATATTTTAATTTTATTATTATTTATATTTTAACTTAAGTTGATATTAATTCGTTTTGCGGGTACAAGATAAAAATCTCCGAAAAGAAGGCCTAAATAATAAATACTAACAACTTTCAAATAATTTATAATACATACATTTATGATACATTTACGCGTAATTTATATGGGTAAATATTTAGGCTTGGCACCAACTGGTAACGACCTAACGGAAAAGTACCCTTAATATGGAAAATACTCTTAATATTTATATTTTGATTTAATTTTATTATTATTTATGTTTTAGTTTTCTTTTAGTTACTGTGTTTTCGATTTTGCGATTTTTCTTATCTTTAAATGAAAAAAATTGCCAAATGCCCTTTACTACATCTGTTCAACTTTTTCTAAAATGTTAACTTCTATGTCTTTCAACGGGTCCCCAGCAGACTGAGGACACACAGCTAGTAACTTATAAAGTGAAAGCTTCAATTTTCAATTTTGCTCTCTTTAATCGGGTATCGGCCATCAACGATTAAAAGTTGGTTGGTTGTTTTCAGATTATCTGTCACCGTCAGCAACACGAGGGCTATAATGTGCCGAAAAATTCGTCATTAGACAAGCCAACATATATTTACAAACACCCATGCCTAACACGGGACTCGAACCCGCAACCTCGTGGTCAGGAGGATAGCACGCTAACCACTATACCGTTTGGACTGCCGATTAAAAGTTGAAAAAGAAAACACTGTCAATTTGTGAGCACGAAAACATACATGAGTTCAATTTTTGCAATAGTTTTGTTTTTATATACGATGAAGTGTGACTATCGATTAGTAATGAAATATGCGTAAATGACTGACAAAATCTGCTCAGTAATTAAATTCGAGTCGCGTATTAAAACACAAATCTTTTGTACTAACTTCGAGTTTCATTCAATCAATCTGATTGGTTGGTTGTTTTCAGATTATCTGGCGCCGTCAGCATCTCGAGGGCTATAATGCGCCGAAACATTCCCCATTTGACAAGCCAACAAACATTTACAAACACCCATGCCTTACACGGGACTCGAACCCGCAACCTCGCGGTCTAGAAGATAGCATGCTAACCACTATACCGTTTGGTCGGCCTCCAATCAAGCTGAAACTTGACAGGTAGACTGAACATAATGTAATGGAAAGATAAGATCATTTATTAATAGTCATTAACATAGCGCCGTTTCTGTTGCCAACGTGTGCCCGGAATTTGCATCTAATTTTAAATATTAAAAATATCTCTATCAGAAAAATATGTGGTAAACTACTTTTCAAAATTTCTTCTTTAAAAATAAATCTGAATTTATGCATTGACACCAAATATATTTTATTTATTCTGATTGATAATATAATTTATTTATTGAAACAATTTTTATAATTTAATTATTAAACTAATTTTGGCATGAATTCATGAAAAGTAGAAATTTTCCCCGAAAAACATCGTTTCTGACAAAATTGAAAAAAAAAAAAAAAAAAAAAAAAAAAAAAAAAAAAACATGCATCGATATTTTTTTCTATGCAACGATATTGTATCGATATTTATTTTGATCGATATTTCCGACCTCTAATGACAATGCATTTAATAAAATATGTTGGGGGAAAACTGTTGGTCATTTGCATGGAATAGATGGTTTTCTTCATTTTGGTCAAGATGAAAACTCAATTTGAGATTAAAATCGCTTAAATAGGTTGCATTATTTAAAAAAAAAAAAAAAAAAAAAAAAAACAACCTGTTATTATGGTTTATTATTTTTTCTTGTTTAAATTGTATGAGGTGAATTTTCAGTATTAGGATATTTTAAATCCTTTATATTAACTTAAATTTTGTTTGCTGATATCGAAGCCGGGCAAATCTGTGGAGGTCTATTAACACACTTTCCGTCAGTCAATCGCCTGCAACTTGACAGATAGACTCGATGCCGATATAAATGCATTATATAAAGTTTTTGGAGCTATCACTGTCACTAAAAGACTACTTTTACACACTTTTCTATTATCGTTTCGGAATACTAATGAACCAACTTGCCGACATCCGATCGTGCTGAAATTTGACAGATTGGTTTGATGTCAATAACATATAAGTTTTAGGGGTTGTCACTGTCACTAAAATACTGCTTTTATACACGCTGCTATAGTCGTCTGGGATAATTAATTTTCAAGCACTTGCCTTCATCCAATCCAGTTGAAACTTTGCAGATAGATTAGATTATAATGCATTCTATCAAGTTTAAGGAAATGCAACTGTCACTAAAAAGCATCTTATACACAAGCTTCAATTAGCTCTTACTATTACTAATAAATTTACATCCCGTCATCCAATCGAACTGAAACTTGGTATGTACACTGGTCATCGATGACAATTCTTTCTATTAAGTTTCAGGACTGTCAGACAACGGCCGATTTTATTCATGTTTCTTTTGCCTTATATCAAACTTATCATCTTTTACTCACATTTTATTTTCTAGATACCAAGCTTAATTTAAACTTGATCAAATTTGGGATCATTTAAGTTATACATATACGTTGGATAATTTTTTTTTAGTTCTTATGCCAGCGTGTCAAATTTTTGTGAGAATCACAAGAGCAAAAAAATGTAATGTAATTGCAGTAACAAAAAGTAAAAAAATAAAATATTTATTTAATTAATTGAATTTTAATTCACAAATTAAGGTCTAATTGCAATGATAAAATAATACCTAATTAATTTTGAAACAAATTTCTTACTGAAAATTAAAGATAAGGTATTGATACACGGGCCCAAGCAAAATATAATGCATAACTTAAATATTTTTTAAATTTTAACATTTAACATGAAAAGGAGTAGAAAAAATTGAATTTTTCCAAAAATAAAAATATTTTAAAATACATAAAAAAATCTATTTTTTACCAAAATTTTTCTAAACAGCTAGGGCCCGTGCTATGAAATGTTATCTAAATTATACAGTTTAAATTTTAAAAATCAGTTAATTAACTCTTAAGATATCACCGTTGGAGTACATTCACTCAACAATGAAGTACTCCAACATTCACTCAACAACAACTTCAGAAATTGAATTCTAAGTTTTCGACATTTTTTTTTCCAATATGTTTTAAACGTCGACCTTTACGAAATTGCATGTAATTAAAAAAGTATTTTAACTATAAGAAAGTTATTGGTATCATTTTAAAGATAATGAATTGGAGAACATTTTAGAATGAAAAAACAAAAATGCCTGTTTGGGTCAATTTTTGCGATTCCTAACGTATATGTATACCTTAAGGACTGAAATTTTCCGTTTAAAGTTTAACGAGGAAAAATCTTCAGAGGGCTAATTAATCCACTTGCCGTCATAGAATCGATTTGTATCGTGGCAGTTGTGGATGACAATGTATTCAGTCTAGTGGCTAGTCTGAGCGACTGAAGCGGTGGCGCGCGTTCTCTATTCGAGTGGCTCAGTTTAATAAGGTCCTTAGTCACGAATTTCTTTCCGTATGAATTACAGTTCAAATGTTACCGAACACGATATTGTTGCACAAATTGTCTGTATATAGTGTAAATAGTGACGTATTATTTTAAAATTCTATTGTAATTTATTTTTATCTTATTTTATTTATTAACAGCGATTATACAGGTTAGAAAAAGGTGGCAACACCTAAAGCAATCGAGGAATTTCGAGATGTTTCTTTTCCGACGAATTGGCTGGAAATTTCGCGAATGTTCTCTTCGCGCCAAGTATAAATAAGACTGGAGATCGGGAAAGTTTTGGAGATTGACTTCGGACTTCGATGAAAGCTGTTGGCTTTGTTTACCTATTGTAGTGAGCTTGTATAATCGCTGTATTCGAAGTTGTTGTTGTTGAAGCTTGTGTTGAAGCTTGAGAGTGATTACACTGTCGCCTTTGAATAAATTCTGTGAGTTTTCTGAAGTGAATAAATAGGTTTTCATCTTAAAAACTGTGCCATCATTGCCTCAGTGGAAAAATTCATAACTCTATGTGACGCACTTTGATCATTGCATATACAGATCTAAAAAAAATTAAATTCAGAGACAAGCATTAAATAAAGTTCTTTATTTGCCGCCTCCTCTTTTTTCGAGTAATCTGTAGTATACCACACTCCTCTTTGTAGTCTTCTGGTATCAGATGGGCGGTGTACTTCTCCCAGTACTCAAAAGGGCAGTACTCCGTGCATCCCGGCAGTACGAGTACGTTAGGCGGTGGTATGTCCACTTCTGGGTTGGTGCCGTTTGTGTACAGGATTCGGATGGTGTATCCTTGGTCATCGCTGCTCTGGTACAGTTCGAATGTGATGAACGCAGTGTATGGAGGAGCCTTCATGTTGAAAAGTTGGAGGGATTGCAAGATGGCCGCAATGTTGCTGCCGTGCTGGAGAAAAAATGGGGTTAGTGATAATCGGAAAACTACTTTGACAAATTTGAATAGGTTTCGTAAGCATTACTGTAGATATTACGTTACGGAAACATGTTTTACGTCAACGTACTACGTCTTTGCTACAAAAGTGACTCAATTAAAACTTCTTCGTGTTTATTAAAGTGTTTGCAGACTACTCACAGACGACATGTACTTGAAGCTAATTGAATGGCACAAGATTCCTTACAAGTTGAATTCATGTTGATACTGACTTATACATTCACTTCTTCTAGATTCAAATCCACTAGTCAGTGATTTTGAATACAGTTTAACTAATAAATAAAATATTTTATTTTGTGTCACTTTTGTAGAAAGGCGATATTACAGGATCGTAGACAGGGGGGGGGGGGGGGTTCCTATCGAAATTGTGTGAAATCTTGTTTCACCACTTCAACTTCTTTCTTTTTTTATGTAACTTGTTATAAGTATTTACATTAAAAATTATTCAGGTCATAGATGTAGTACAAGTTTGAATCTTTTGATTCTGAAAATATTACAAATGAAAAGTCTGCTTTATGTTGTTAATTAAATATTCGACCAAAAATTCTGTTACAGCTTGTTATTTGTTTTCACATAGTATTTTTCTTTCGTTGTTTTTAAAAAAGGACTATTTTCATTTTTAGAGATTTTTTCAATGTTATGGTAAAGATCATTTTATATGGCTATGAATTTTAGATGTATGAATTTAAATGTGTTATTCTAAAGTATTTCTTACCCCGGAGTATAGATACACTTTTTTTGAATGCTCTGAATTCCCCATTTTTATTCTCATGTTATTTAGCATACGGTTTATCAAAGGACCTGAAATATAAATTTTACACTTAAAGGATTTATCGAAGTAAAAGTGCAAACACATTTATACAAAATTGAAATACTACATACATTTTTTATTTTACAAGCAAATGCATCTAATTTAACATACAAAGCATAGTAAACCTAAGTGAAACCCAATTTTTAACAGTCTATTAAAATAGAAAAAAAAATTAGTTGTGATTTTAGTCATTTAACTCAAAGAATTTTTATATTAACATGTAATTCTTTATCTATTTTCCCATCGGAATTGTTAAATTTTCGCAGTGAATATCCAGGCTGCATTTATTTTTCTTTCACAAGCGAGGATTTTTTTTTTAATATAAGGATATATTTTTATAAATAAGTTTTTCTAAATGAAGTAATTTCCTTAAGGACTCATTTTCACAAGGAGCTGTTTTGATAAAGATTTCAATGAGGGACTACTTTGAATAATTTTTTCAACATCATAAAACATACATTTCACCCCTCCGACTTTTCTTATAACACTACATTTCAGTTTTAAAACTCTGAATTAACATTTCAAAACTTCCATTATATTTTACCCAGCACAGGGTGAGATTGGACATGATCTGTAGCAATAGCCAGTTTACTATGGTCCACACCAGGATGTCCAGTGCCGAACCGATATTGGACAGCGGATTTGTGTTACTGGGGTTTGTATATATTTACTGGTGTTTAAAAGATTTTACCAGCAATATATATATATAAACAAATGTTAAGTATTAATTGTTATTATACTGCTATATTGCAGAAAGAAATTAATCAATTATTTACCATAACTTTCAGAATTGCTTTATTGAATAAGAAATTACAGATTTAGAGGGACATTGACTGTTCTTTAATGACTTGACAACTCGTCAACTCCACTTGTGGAAGTAAGGTGCCAAAATTTTAATTTCTTTAATATTTGTTGGATCAAAACATTTTTTTTAATGTAATTGTTGAACACTGATGTATAAAATTTATTCAAATTTTTTTTAATTTAATTTTTATTAAATATTTTGATATAACTTAATAAAAAATATCTTAATAAACTAAATAAAAAGTATCTTAATAAACTTAATAAAAAGTATCTTAATAAACTTAAAAAAATATATGTATGTGTTCAGAAACACATAACAAGAAAACTTATCTAACACAATTTTATTATTTATAGCGGATTTTAAAATAAAAAATTTTAACTATAAAAGTTAATATTTTTTTTTTCTTTCATAATTAAAAAAAATCATATCTGGAGTAAAAAACAAAATTTTAAAATTTTGTGTGGTAAGTATCTTCTAAAGAGTTAATACGGTATGCATGGGAATGCATGGGAAATTAGGTGTATGTTACTTAATTACAAATGGAGTTATTTCTAATTATGTAACAAAAAAAAAAAAAAAAAACGTTAAACATTAGTGAGAAAAAGCTGTTTAAAGTTAGTGTAGAAACTAAGTCAGCGTCAGCTGTCAGATATTAATTTACAACTGCAAGCCTACGGAAAAGGGTAGCATTATAAATGAGGTATCAAAATGATGGTAACTGAACACATTATTTTTTAAAGCAAAAATTTGTTTTTGACATTTTTGAAAACATTTGGTCCCTGGACCCCCTTAAATTACAATTTGAAAACTGTCGATAAAACATATCTTTCATCTGGATTGCCCACTCTTCATATTTGAGTAAGATGCCTTGATCGAGTACTTCACATTGTAAATAGCCGAGATACCAAAATCTGGTAAATTTGAAGTCATAATAAGGATGTGAAGGCTAGAAAACATAACATCTCAAATAAATTAAAGGAAGCCTTCTCTTTGATATTCCAAACCCAAAAGGAGGCTCTGCAATTAGTGAAAATTTTGTGAAAACTCCTTTTTTTGTCGCAAATCCCCAAAAAATCATCTGAAATAACAGGCGTCAATAAATAATTGATCAATTTCTTTCTGTAATATAACGAGCCTGGATATCTCATTTGCATGAAAATATTTAGGGTTGTACTATAAAAACGGCTAAGCCATACATCAAACTATGCAAATGGTATATAATATATACTAAATGGTATATATATATTATATATATACGTATGGTATATATATATGGTATATATACATATTATATATATACGTATGGTATATATATATGGTATATATACATATTACATATATACGTATGGTATATATATATGGTATACATATATACCATCTAGTATACACCTAATTATCGAATTAGTATTCTAATTATAAACATGTATATTACACATATCCTAGTACTACTTTTAAATCTTAGAATATTTTAATAAACAGAAAATTAAACGCTAGCTTTAAATAACATAATAAGTAAAATTGTAGACTTGTGTACCTAGGACCACCATGTACCTAGGGCCACCCCATTTTTATTGAATAATGTTTAGTTCTAAGTTTTTTTACTCACTTGGGTAAGTGGCAACACTTGATTGCACTTTTGGCAGCCATTTTGAAACCTTAGAGGAGAAAGCTGTGGCAAGTTATGAGTGGAAAACGTTTTTATATGGTCTGCGGTATCATTTTGCAGCTCAGGTCTTTTATTGTTTTACAAAGTTAAGTCAAATAACTTTCTTTGAATTATAGTAAATAATTTTGTTTGTAACATTAAGTTCTAAATGAAGATGTTTAAATAAGTCCTTTCTCCATGTGCATTTTTAGTAGAAGACATTTTATATGAAATTATCAAGTCGTGTACGTCGAGCCACATAGTTACTAATTGTGTTCAAATTGCCAAAACTATCTATTAATGCTTCAAAGCGATAATGCACGCAGCTCATTTTTTGGAATTAGTTTTTCAAGTTATAAAAATACTTCTAATTCACTAATAATTTGACACATTGCAATTAATTATAGTTACTAGCAGTATGGCCCCGCTCTGCTGGGGACCCGTTAAAAGACATAGAAGTTAACATTTAAGAAAAAATCATTACATTTGGAAATTTTTTTCATTTAACGATAAAAAAAAAATCGCAAAAATCCAAAACACGGTAACTAAAAGAAAATTCAAACATAAATAATAATAAAATTAAGTTAAAATATAAATATTAAAGGTTTTTTTAAATATTTATTAAGATACTTAATATTACTATCTTGCGTTAGGCGGTTACCAGTTGGCGCCAAACTTAAATGTTTAAATGGCATGTAATGTATCACCAATTCTAAATATAGATATTATAAATTATTTGAAAGTTGTTAGTTTGGATAACTTAGGTGTTCAATATGGTGATTTTTATCTGGTACCCGCACAACAGATTAGTATCAACTTAAGTTAAAATATAAATAATAATAAAAACTGAAAATAAAAACCGTTGCTAGAAACCGCATTTATCTGTGAAAAAGCATGAAATAAAATTGCGCCAAAGAAATGTTTTATACAACATCTGAACCAAAAAAAGTTTTGTATTCTTCAAATTGTTTTTAGTACATATAGAAAAAAGAATTTAACAGTTCTATAATCACGACCAAAATAAACAATAAACGTGATTTTTTTCTGGTACCCGGACAACAGATTAGTATCAACTTAAGTTAAAATATAAATAATAATAAAAACTGAAAATAAAAACCGTTGCTATACTAAACTTCAACTTAACTTGACATCACTAGACGGTAGATTGTCACAGTGCTCATAGGTATTTAATCCATTTTGGCGGCGTGAAAGAATAATGTTCGCCGAAACCCTGTAGAGAACAAAAGGCTACAAGGTTTGGCGAGAATTTTGTCTTCACTCCGTTAAAATGAATTAAATACCTATGAGCACTGTAACGATCTACCGTCTAGTGATGTCAAGTTAAGTTGGAGTTTAGTATAGAAACCGCCTTTATCTGTGAAAAAGCATCAAATAAAATTGCGTCAAAGAAATGTTTTATACAACATCTGAACCCAAAAAGTTTTGTATTCTTCAAATTGTTTTTAGTACATATAGAAAAAAGAATTTAACAGTTCTATAATCACGACCAAAATAAACAATAAACGTGATTTTTTTCTGGTACCCGGACAACAGATTAGTATCAACTTAAGTTAAAATATAAATAATAATAAAAACTGAAAATAAAAACCGTTGCTATACTAAACTTCAACTTAACTTGACATCACTAGACGGTAGATTGTCACAGTGCTCATAGGTATTTAATCCATTTTGGCGGCGTGAAAGAATAATGTTCGCCGAAACCCTGTAGAGAACAAAAGGCTACAAGGTTTGGCGAGAATTTTGTCTTCACTCCGTTAAAATGAATTAAATACCTATGAGCACTGTAACGATCTACCGTCTAGTGATGTCAAGTTAAGTTGGAGTTTAGTATAGAAACCGCCTTTATCTGTGAAAAAGCATCAAATAAAATTGCGTCAAAGAAATGTTTTATACAACATCTGAACCCAAAAAGTTTTGTATTCTTCAAATTGTTTTTAGTACATATAGAAAAAAGAATTTAACAGTTCTATAATCACGACCAAAATAAACAATAAACGTGATTTTTTTCTGGTATCCGGACAACAGATTAGTATCAACTTAAGTTAAAATATAAATAATAATAAAAACTGAAAATAAAAACCGTTGCTAGAAACCGCATTTATCTGTGAAAAAGCATGAAATAAAATTGCGCCAAAGAAATGTTTCATACAACATGTGAACCAAAAAAGTTTCTTCAAATTGGTTTTAGTACATATAGAAAAAAGAATTTAACAGTTTTATAATCACGACCAAAATAAACATTAAAGAAATAAAATTGCAAATGAAATACTACCTCTCTTCTGGTGTAAATTGTAAAGTAGTCTAGTGTAAATAGTAAAACAGGTACAATACAAAAATGTATTGAAATCTATATTAAATAATATGGGATTTGGATACACAGTACAAAAACACTATACAAAAAATAAAAACAATCAAAAGAAGGATTTTTGATAATCTGGATAAAGGAAACGAATACTTGGAAATAAAAATTAATAATAGCAAATATCGAAATGATTTGAGAGTTTTCGGTGGATTTCAATAGTACGTACAATTACTTTTTCAAACGGCGCATGAGCAGAACTTTGTTTTACTGTAAATATATAGAAAATAATAATAATATTCGAACAGTTTATTCTTGAGACGATTGCAATACATAAAAATAATCAGAAAAATAAGGGGGACACATCATAAAAATAATCAGAAAATTAAGGGGGACACATTAAAATAACTTTTGGTTTTATTCTGATGTAATAAAAAAACATCGTTGCCATTTCAAGATTTTTTTCTTCATATCATTAAATTGTAATGAAAGAAACTTGATCGAATTTCAAAGTTGTTCTCTACAATCTCCATGTACTAAAGCTTCTATGTACCAAATTTCGTACCTCTAGGTGCAAAACTGTGGATTTATACAAGGTTCAGACGTTCAGACAACTTAGTTTTATATAAATAGATTATATGATAAACCAATGACTGATAATTAATTGATATTGTTTCTTTTATAAAATTCATCTGTGTGTGTTTGTTTTCTATTCATTATGGACTGAAACCTCACTTAAAGAGAATGGCCTTAAGCAGATCAGCTACTGGCTCTAGGTACAGTACCCAAAAAAAACCCAGAACGATGGCTATATCTTTTGTTCTAATTGTTGAAATAACAAACAAAAGGTACCGTTGTAATTCGTGAAAGGTTTTTAATAATTGTATGTAGTTTTTTTTTTATCATGAGGGGTCATCTACATATTAAAACAGAACCAAACTTTAAAAAGTTCAATAGCAACCTCATAATATAATTCCATATTTGGATTCAGCATTAAAAAAGAATGCGAAATACAAAAATTCGTAATTTTCTAATGAATGGTTTGTAATTTAAATGATAAAAAGAAAATGATAAATTAATGTTAAATAAAAAAGTTGTTTTTTTGGCCATAAATACTTAAATAATTAATATATTTCAGCAATTTTTTTTTCAAAAGGTAGTTTGTAAATGGCCAAACATAAATATCAATCAGCTTTTGAATCAATTTATTTTTTAATAATTAGTTATTAATTAATAAAGCAATTAATTTTTTTTTTTGAATAAAAACATATATGTTTTTTGCTTTCATTAGATTTACCATGGTCTAAAACCCCCCCATAATTTTTTTCTTTCCATTTTGACTATTAGTCCTCGATTTTTTAGAGAAAATGTAAAAAACGCTCACTTTAAGGGACCGTATAGTAGACGACTTTTGAAAACTATCAAAGATTAATTCAAGGTAAACTAGAGGTGTGGAAAATCGCATAACGTTCAATTATCGTATAACCGATAGTTTAAAAGCTAAGAAACACGCTTTAATAGGAAAGTGAACTAAAAAGTAGAAGATAATTTTAAATAAGTTTGAAATAAGAATAGTGATTAACAAGAAATATTTATTTTATCGTAAAAAAGCGTGGGGTGCTTGATGTCAATTTTTGTAAATATTTAATGACAGATATTGGTAAAATTAGAGCCATTATGAAAATATCTTAAAAAGCACCCCACGCTTTTGTACGATAAAATAAATATTTCTTGTTAATCACTCTATTCTTATTTCAAACTTATTTAAAATTATCTTCTACTTTTTAGTTCACTTTTCTATTAAAGCGTGTTTCTTAGTTTTTTAATCTATTGATTATTTTCTACTTTTTAGTTTGATTTTCTATTAAAGCGTGTTTTTTAGTTTTTTAAATTATTAATTATTTTTTCTGTAAATTATAATTTTTTTTTTTAATTTGCTTTCTTAAATTCCATTTATTTAAAACAACATTTTTTAAGCAATTTCAATAAGTTATCCTTTAAAAATTTTACTGAATCATGTGACTTTTTTATTTTATAAATAATTTCAACGATCTAGTTACATTTGTGTTTATAGTGAAATATTTCTGTAAAATATTCATGCTTTGCTAAATACTGTTTACTAATGCCTACATTTAATATTTATTAATTTTCTAATTATCAGTAGTATTCGTTATATTTCTGCAATTACAGTTTTCGATATTTTATTTATTTCGTGTGAAGAATGCACATCTTTAATGTTGTAAATAAATTATGTTACTTTTGCGTTTACTTGCTATTTTTGTTTTAATCTTAAACATGACACTATAAATCCAAGTAGTTTCTATGCAATTTTAGACTAATACTTGTATTTTTTAATCTTCGTGAAACGTGCCACATAGACCGTTCAATTTCTCCCGCTGTGAAGAAGAACCTTAAAAATTCCTTTCGTTTTATGGAAATTCTCCATGAAGATCGGTCAAAAAATTGTCGAAATATTTTCGCTCATAAGTGACGTGTTTTTCAACATAATGCATTGAAATTTGGTATGTAGGGTAAATGATGTATTCTGAATCGAATGAAATGATAAAAAATAAGGGTTCGTATTGAAATTTTCGAAGATAGCGTTACTTTTACTTAGTAAACGGTCCCTCAAGAAAAAAAAATTGCATCAGATATATAGAAAATCGTAAACAAAACATTTTGGTGCAAACCGTAAGATTCTACGATAATTAGAACCGAAGATATAGCCATCGTTCTGTTTTTTTTTTGGGGTACTGTACAACGCGGTCTTGTACGTAGAGTCCATTTGTGATATTTCTTTAAAAATCTTCTATTTGACAGAATCTACTATTTTAAGCATTTACATTAATCCCAACTGGAAGTAATTACTATACCGATGTATGCATATCAATTTAACATTTTTAAACGGCTGAGTGGCTCATTTTTTGTCCATTGAAAAAAAGCGGCCTTAGGTACAAAGGTCTCCCCTACTCAAATCAAAATGTTCAATAAATATACAATATCTGGCTTGTGAATCAGCATTGACTTTATATAAGACATTTCGGAAGGCTTCAAATAAAACGATTTCTAAATTTTGTACAGCTATATTTGCAATCTGCAACACTGTGCATGTCATCTCTCAAGCATACCCAATTCCATCTTCAGTTACTAACTATTGGAAATTAGTTAGGGGCAGGACTAGACCAAGGTGAGTGGACTATGTTGATGAAAACTTTTAAGATTCTAAAACTAGTCGCCAACTGGACTATTCTGGCGAAAAGCTGAAAGGAACTGAAATTAAAATGATTTCTAAATTTTGTACAGCTAAATTTACAAACTGCAACACTGTGCACCGTCCATCTCTCAAGCATACCCAATTTTATCTTCAGTTACTAACTAATGGAAATCAGTTAGGAGCAGGTCTAGACTAAGGTGAGTGGACTATGTTCATGAAAACTTTAAGATCATAAAACTAGTCCTCAACTGGACTATTCTGGCGAAAAGCTGAAAGAAACTGAAATTAAAATGATTTCTAAATTTTGTACAGCTAGATTTACAAACTGCAACACTGTGCACCGTCCATCTCTCAAGCATACCCAATTTTATCTTCAGTTACTAACTAATGGAAATCAGTTAGGAGCAGGTCTAGACTAAGGTGAGTGGACTATGTTCATGAAAACTTTAAGATCATAAAACTAGTCGCCAACTGGACTATTCTGGCGAAAAGCTGAAAGAAACCGAAATTATAACTATTTCTAAATTTTGTACAGCTAAATTTACAAACTGCAACACTGTGCACCGTCATCTCTAAAACGTACCCAATTCCATCTTTAGTTACTAACTAATGGAAATTAGTTAGGGACATATCTAGACTAAGGAGAGTGGACTATGTTGATGAAAAGTTTAAGATCCTAAAACTAGTCGCCAACTGGACTATTTTGGCGAAAAGCAGAAGATAATATAACGTTTTTTTCCCCCTAAAGACTGATTTACACTCTACCTGTTTTCATACCAATTGAGATCGCCAGCCAGTGATGTCACTTGACTACTGATTCCAGTGTATCAAAGATTTTCTATTAACTGGCGCCTGGTACTCTCACTAGCCAATCACCTGCACTCTTCCGTGACCACCGATAGGCGGCATAACGGTCGTTCCGCTGACGTCACACTAACGGCAATCTCAACTGGTAGCGTTTAAAAATATCCGTCTTAATCAGTGGTAGAAGTGAGGGGAAAAAAAGTGGGGGAGTGCCCAAAAGTTGGAGACAAGCGCAACCCCCCCCCCCCCTCCCCAACGATACATTTTATAATTTTTTGTCTTATATAAAAAAATATTAACTAGGAAGGAAATAAGTTATACTTCCTAACACTAACAATGGACAAGGGTTGAAAATTTATTCTAATTTTATGAAATATTCTACGACTTAGTCTTTTTACTTGGAAGTAAGATATAAAGTGACGTATTAATTCAAAATTGCATACATAACTGTTTATTTAGATTTAAATAATGCTTCTAAATGTGCATACCTTCATATTAAATTAATAGAGATCTTTAATATTTTTTTTTTCTCAATAGCTTGTCTCTATATAAAAGAAACATAGAAATTTAACTAAAATTTCTCCAGCCTAAGGTTGACCAAGCGTAACAGTATTTGTTAATAAAAATACTTATATCTTTATACAAAGTAGTGTAATACATTTTTATAGTACTAGTATGATATATATCATAAATCGATTTGATTTTTTCATTTGAAAACATTAAATTACTTTTTCTCAGTGTCACTACATTTAAAGGTTAATGTTATTTTTCTTTAGTAAATTTTAGACAGATTGAGTGTTTTTAAAAGTGGGGGGGGGGGGGGGACGCATGGGTATTTTCTTGAAAAGTGAGGGGAAGCGTCACCCACACTTCAAGCACTGGTCTTATGATATTCTACTATAAACTTATTTAATTTTTTAAACGAAACCTTTTTTCAACAATCGGCTTTCGAACCAATAAAAGAAAATACATAATTATGTTGTCACCTCCTCGTAGTCTGTGTGTAATATTGCTTCTGAAGTTGAAATAATAGGACATGTCTCCCTGTACAATCAGATCTTGCCACGTTTCCTCAGCCCATTCGGGGATGGTAAGATTCAGGGTCTTCTAAAGGGAAGATAAATGATAGAATAATGTAAAAAGAATGTATTTTTAATTCTCAAAATACATTTACAAAAATTAATTTCAATGTTTCAGCTTAAGTGGAATCATTTTACTTTTTAACATGGCCAGCGTATCCACAGGAAAACATCAATGTTTACATGATAGCCAATTTGTAATTTTAATATATAGTCCAAAGTAGATACGCTATCGTCTGATCATAGTTAGGAATAACGTTGAGTAATAAAACTCTAAAATGCCAATATCAATTCAATTTTACACTGAATAAATAAGTACATTTTATTTATCATTAATAACGAAAACTGCAGTCGTTTTTCCAGAAAATGGTAGCATACTGTCAAAATGTACCCCTTGAGTGTAAAAGTGATACCAATACTTCCGTTTCATGCAAAAAGGGAACAAAGTTGTATTTATACGTATTTTTTTATTCGTGATTGCATCTTAAAGTCATAAAATACACATGTATTACCAAAGTAAAAACTCTTTTATGAAGAAAATTTATAATTATTTATCTTTGCCAAATGTAATTTTCCTATTCATACTCTTTTCTACACAATCTGCATAAACTATGTTAATAAATAAATAAATAAATAAATAAATAAATAAATAAATAAATAAATAAATAAATAAATAAATAAATAAATAAATAAATAAATAAATAAATAAATAAATAAATAAATAAATAAATAAATAAATAAATAAATAAATAAATAAACACATTTTTAATGTTTAATTTGAAATATTAAACTACAATGCAATTGTGTTATTAAACTATTTTTACTTAAATGAGATGCGCTAATTTTAACACAGAAAGTTCTTAAATATACGGATATGTATAGCTTTATTTTAAATTTGTACACGCCTTTGTTTAGCATTGCCATTTTTCAGTTGTAAGATCGTACGAAAAACAACAACAGGACTTTTAAGCTTGACAACAAAATTACTTTCTTTTGCTTTAGAAATTGATAAAACAAGACATACAAAGTGATTATAATTCAAGTTTAACTAAAATTTGTTTAGAAAAGATTCCACTCGTCAGAGTTATATGAAATTTAAACTGATGAATATATTACAAAAGGGGGATTGGGACGGGGGGGGGGGATATCTCTCTAGATTAAAACTAGGGGTGTGGAACATCGCACAACTTCCAATTACACTATATTGCTGATGTAGATTTGTTGATTTATCATTTTTATATTTTCATCAGTCGCTTAGAAAAAATTGCCAGTTTGGCGATATTTTTTGTGATAATTCTTTTATGAAACTTTTATTAAGAAAAAAAAAAAAAAAAAAAAAAAAACCCCAAAAAACCCCACATAAATAAACAAAAAAAATTGGGAATTTTGAAAATATGCTTATTGATAATTCTTATATTATCTTCTTTTTTGTACGTGAAACTGAGCAGAGATAGAAAAAAAAAAAAAAAAAAAAAAAAAAAAAAAAAAAAAAAACGATCGTTGATGAGGTATGCTCAAGGAATGAGAACTTTGTGTTAAAGGCGTTCGTTTTTCAACTTTTTACGCCATTAAAGCATTTTTACGGGAATTTCGGTGGTGGAGATGTTTAGAACACCTTGAGAGGCATTAGCACAGAGATTTTTATCAAAATCGTTAGAGCTGTTTTTTAGCAATCATTGAAAAGCATGATTTTTTCAAAAGCCTTATACACATGCGCGATTGTGACTTAAACCTTAATGGTAGGTTCCATGGCCACCAGCAGACTGCATACCAAATTTGAACATCGTAGATCAATTCGTTCGGGAGTTATGCTGACCACAGACACACACACAGACAGACTTTTTTGTAGATCATTCTTTTGAAATCAAGATGTTCTAAAATGTGGAGAATTGCAAAATAATCAAAAAATTTTTGGACCGAATCCTATACTTTCATTACCCTATGTATACATATGGGAAATTGAAAGTAAAAAAGTATTAGATAAGAAAAAAAAAAGTTTTCAAAATACTTTTTTTTCTCATGCCATATCATTTTCCTCCTTCGCGTATATTGTGGTCAAATTTCAAGTCATTCTGACCAGTAGATCTTTTTTTTGCAGCTTTGGAAAGTAGAACTTTAATTGTAATCACTCTGCACTTCGGATAGTTTTGGTACTAATAAATGAAATTTAGTTATAAATATTACAGAACTTTTAATAATAATTAATATTGATAATTTTTTATTTCAATTACCCATATGTTGCACATAGAGTAATAAATGTATTGGATTAGGTTAATTTTTTTTTTTTTTGGGGGGGGAAGGGGGCATTTTTATACGTTATATAACTTACTGAACATCTGTGCGTCTGTGGTCAGCATAACTTCCAAACGGATTGACCTACAATGTTCAACTTTGGCAAACGGATTAGTGTTGGCCTTGGTTATCTGTTATTAAGGTTTTTGTCAAAATTGCGCATGCGCATAAAGTGGCTTTCATTGAAAAATGTACGTTTTTCAGCAATTGCTGAAAAATGGGTTTAACGATTTCTATCAAAATCGCTGTGATAATGCCTGTTAAGGTGTTTTAAATATCCTCATCTCCGATATTGCCATACAAATGTGATAAAGATGTAAATAGGTGAAAAACGATTGTCAAAGTTCACTCCCCTTGACCACTGTCCATCAACGACTGTTTCTTCGCGGTTGTATTTAGACGAAAAGATAATGTAATATTTATCAAAAAACATATATTGCCAATTTCAAACATTTAAAATTTTTTTTTTTTGCTAATGTAGTAATTATCGCCAAAAATATCGCCAAACTGGCAATTTTTTTAATAATGATAATATGAAAACGATGAATGTAAATTAAACCAATCCATGGTAAATTTAAATGCTGTGCCTAGTATTAAGTGTAACTGAAAGTTGTTCTATGTTCACACGCCCCCCCCCCCCTTCACCTAATTATTTCTGGTTATCACTTTGTCTTAGGAGATCTTTTAAGTTCGTAAACTATTTTGTTTAAAATTTCCCTTTTTATTTGTTTCAATTGTATTTCTCAAGTTAGGCTAGGGAATGTAATTTTACAAATATAAGATAGTTGTTTGAAAAGTAAAATTTTTGTGAAAAAGTTATTTTACTACTGATATAACTTAATACGATAACTTTCTTCTATTGTATCTAATATCATTGAAAACAATTTTCTTTCTATACTAAACTTCAACTTAACTTGACATCACTAGACGGTAGATCGTCACAGTGCTCATAGGCAATTAATCCATTTTAGAGGAGTGAAAAGAATTCTCGCCAAACCTTATAGCATTTTGTTCTCTACAGGGTTGTGGTTTGGCGAGCATTATGCTTTCACGCCGCCAAAATGGATAAATTGCCTATGAGCACTGTGACGATCTACCGTCTAGTGATGTCAAATTAAGTTGAAGTTTAGTATAAATGGAGAGAATGAATTAATGTCATTTCTCTGTAAGTTATTATCTTTTATTGACTTGTGTGTTTTAAATTATTACCTATTTTTCACTAATTTCATACAGCATTAAAATTTTGCTATGAAAGTCTTGAATGAACGTAATTATAATACCTGAAGTAATAAAGTTTTATATAATGCTCCAGCTCTGTCATAGTTCGCTATTTCTTGTCCACTGCTGTTTGTCCAGAAATCATAGAGGTGCTGAAAAAAATTTCTTACACACGTTTTTCAAATTATTTTTGTTTATTTCAGTAACAATAAATTAAAAAAACAAAAAACAATTCTGCCTGAAAAAAATGTCATACGATGACTGGAAAATGTGATTAAATTACAGGTTGATTTTAATTAAATACCGATTTGCTTTGACCTGCCTGGAGCCTATAGTAATCAGAAGGCCGTAAAATTTTGTCCGAATCAAATGTCTCTAATTTTGGAGAGGTTTCTGTACTTAACAAATAATATAAAGTATGAGCAAAAACGTAAAATTTTATAAAATTTGGAGTGACTCAAAAAGTTTAATGGGCCTCGTCAATGGACTTCCACATGTGCGCCGTTTGTCCCACGGAGAATATCAAGACGGTAGTCAATTTAGCGTCAGGTACGGGCAAGCACGTCGGCATCCACAGGGGCTACATATGAGTTACTCTATGTATAAATGCCTTAAGTTTGTTTATATCTTCATTATTTTATGAATTATTCAACACTAAAATGTGTCCAACCTTTTATAGATAGCCTGTATTATGATAATCATCACCTACTTTGTATTTTGCGATGAAAGCCGCACCTTCAGGCCTAGTGAACATCAATGTCTTTTCCGAGTCAGAGGTAGGACAAGTGGCAGTGGATTGCAGGTACTGAAAGAAATTATGAAAACAGGTCATGAAGAATCCGTCAAATATGAAAATTAATTCAAACATTTTGACGCACATTGTAACTTTGAAATCCGCTTCTATGAAGTTTTTTCTTCAACTGTTGGATAGCAGCATAGCTTATTTTTCACAATATGCAATCACACGGACTATTTTCAATCTCCTAGGCATCAATTGTGGACCCCCTCCCCCCTAATGGCTGGAGCAAGTACTCACCATCACTCTGCCACTACAAGGCCGGTAGCGATGGCCACTTGTGAGGGAGCACCCAGTAGGAGAACCACCATTGCCTCTAACTAAGGACATCCATGTCTTATCCTAGATTCGAACCGAGAACCACCCAAGTGATAGTCAGATTCTCTAACCACTATACTTGATGGGCGACACCATCTTGGTCTTCCACAATTGTCTCTTGCAAGCTTCCAAAGAGAAATAAGCTTGCACTGTCATCCAACACTTGAAGAACAAAGTTCATAGAAGTGGATTTCAAAGTTCCAATGGGACTCAGTGGGTTCAAATTAATACAGTAACACGAGACAATGGGCGGAACTTATAAGTCTCGCCTGTAAATGAACTTATAAGTCCGGAATTTATAAGTAAGGTGGGATTTATAAGTCCCACCTGAAGGGTAAGGGGGTCCGGCACATGAAAAAATTTCAGATTATTGATTTCGAGTTTATTCTGTTTATTAAAATATAAATTTATGTCTTTAAAATGATGCCACATTTGTAATTATATCTTATTTCAAAGTATTTTTAATAATTTTTTGAAGTAAACAAAATGTAGGTATTTAATGCATGCTTCTTAACTTCAAAGCCGAATTTCTCAAAATGCCATTTTTTCATGTTTGGGGTCACATAGCTTAAAATCTATATGATATAAATGCTTGAATTTTTTTTTGACATGTTTCTCTAATGTATTTAAGAACTTTAACACGATGAATTATTGATAAGTAGCATACATTTAAAAAAAAAAAAAATAATGAGTCTAAAATTTTATAATTTTTCTTAAACATATTTTTAGAAAATCATAATTATTTTAATTTTTAAAAAATAACAAAAATATCGGGTTAAAGTATTCAAAAGTATCCAAATATTATACTGCGAAAGTTTCATAATGATTGAAGAATCGATTATTAAATTAGATGCCCCCAAAGTTGTTGAATTTAACATGGGCTCCTATGGAGTTGCCGGACCCCCTTAGATGAAGTCCTAGTAAGGTTGTTTTCAGATTATCTGGCACCGTCAGAAACACGAGGGCTATAATGCGACGAAACATTCGTCATTTGACAAGCCAACATACATTTACAAACACCCATGCCTTTTACACGGGACTTAAACCCGTAACCTCGTGGTCTAGAAGCTAGCACGCTAACCACTATACCGTTTGGTCGGCAAGGCCTAGTAAGAATCATTCCCTATCCTCGCTTTGTTACAATCTTCTAACCCAGTGCATTTAGAAATTTCCACTTAGTAGAAAACCTTTGCATTTTATGAGTAGGTACGAAAATGATGACTTAATGAAATGACATAAACTAAAAACTTGAAAATAGCGTCTAGTATATTTTATTTTAGATTTGAAATACTTTCGTCAATGCATATGCAGTGCCTCCATCTGGTTTTGTCTTTTGCTATTTTAATTTTCATTTATGATAGACTAGCTAAATACCCGTGCTTCGCTACGAAATTTTAACATGTGCAGAATTTTAGCTAGCTGTGAGGCCTCGCGTTGCGGAAATCTGTCATTTGTGTATAGGACCCAGTCTTTGGCGTTTCGCTCGCAGGAAGGTTCATCGCTACGCAAAATCGAGCTCGCTTCGTTCGCTGAAAAGTTCATGGACACATAAACACAGGCTTATTTCACTCGTTAAAAGGTTCATTGCTATGCAAGCATAGGCTCGCTTCTCTCGCTGAAAGGTTCATTGCTGCGTAAGCATAAGCTCGCTTCACTCACTAAAATCTAATTGCTACGTAAAGCCTTAATATTAGAAGCCTCTCCCTTGTCAAGAAAAAAAATTCCCCTTTAATACAATAATTCAGCGCCCCTTAAAGATTATTTTAACACGTGTTAGTGGAAAGCAAAATCAGAAGGCCAAAACTACCTATGTTGAAACTTTCAGAGCTTCAGGCCGATTAGAAGTCGCTTTTTGTGAAAATATTAATAAAAAAATAAATTAAAATTTTAGCATTCTTTTTTTCAAAAGTCCAATTAGATGGCCAAAACTTCTTGCGAAATCTCAGAAATGTAGCCCAATTACAAATCGTTTTGTAAAATATTTGTTAATTAATAAAAAAAATAAATATATATTTTTTTTTAAATTTTAAGTTCTGTCTTTCAAAAATCCAATTAGAAGGCCACAACTATTTATGTCGAAAATTTCAAAGCTGTAGCCCTATTTGAAATCGTTTTGTAATATATATATTAATTAATTAAAAAAATTAATTAATAGCGAACTGAACAAAAATTTTAAATTCTGTTTTTCTGAAGTCCAATTAGAAGGTCAAAACTACTTACGTTGAAAATTTTAGAGCTGTAGCCCTATTAGATATCGTTTTGTAAAACATTAATTAATTAATTAAAAAGAAACTAAATGAAAATTTAAAATTCTGTTTTTCAAAAGTTCAATTAGAAGGCCAAAACTACTCATGTTGAAAATTTCAGAGCTGTAGCCCTATTAGTAGTCATTTTCTAAAATGTTTATTAATTAATTAAAAAAATTAATTAAAAAAGAACAAAATAAAAATTTAAAATTCTGTTTTTTGAAAGTCCAATTAAAAGGCCAAAACTACTTATGTTGAAAATTTCAGAGCTGTAGCCCTTTTAGACATCGTTTTGTAACATATATTTATTAATTAATTAAAAAAATTAATTAAAAAAAACCTAAATAAAATTTTGACATTCTGTTTGTGATGCTTAAAATTAGAACGCCAAAACTACTTATGCTGAAAATTTTAGAACTCTACTCCAATTTTAAGTAGGTTTCCATAGATCCACAGAGCTACAGACAGACAGACACACAGCTTGTTTTATTATTATAGATAGACATTGATTAACCTTTAACTACTGTAAGCGGTCTGACAGACCGCGAGTTATTTTTTGTGGAATGCTTCCACCTGCTAAAATATCTCATCTTTGACTTTTATATTAATTTTTCTGATACTATGTTTCTTAAACTTTAAACTGATGTTCATAAATTTGTTTGGCAAAGTATGGACCATGTGTTGCTCTTGCGCCAAAAACCTCAAACCACCCAACCACAGCAGTTAAAGGTTAAAAAAAATTTATGACATTTCATCAAGTGATCTTTTTTCGTACCTACTCACCACATTTCAAGGTTTTGTAGAGAATAGTTTCTAAATGCACTGGTCTTGAAGATTGTAACTTTGCGTGTATAGGGAGTAATCCTTTCTAGGATTTCCTTTTAAATATGCTCACAAATATTTCTTGAAACCTAAAATATTTTTATATGCATCTAAAGGAAGAATGAATATAAGACGCTAAAAGTAGTATTTTTATGGTCATATCAAAATTGACTGAAATCACTTGTCTGAATGAACAATCCCCGTATTTTTAAATTTTTTTAAAATTCAATTCTAAATATTTCGAAAAGACCATAAACACAAACATTTCTGCTCAATACGCTTTTTTAAAAAAAAAAAAAAAATTGCAATTGAAGTTTGCTTGTTAGTTTTGGCGGGAAAAACGACACATTCGGTTCGGAGCGAATGTGACGTCAGTTGATCGGAAACAACTTGGCTTGAAACGCAGCAGCGGAAACCAGTTTTGCAATTTTCTCACAAATCGCGCTATCCGGTACGGGGTATAGCAATTGTCTACCAGACATACAACACAAATTTGGCTGAAACCTCACGATAACCTTAGAAACGGAAGGATGTTTTGACATCACAGCTATAGCGGATAGTTTTGATAGGACTGCGATGGGACGGGGTTTTGGCGCAGTTTCTTTTCTTGATATTTAAATAACTAATTTTTTAAAAGAATTCTTGTTTGAATATTTGGAATCAGAAAGAAATTCTTCATAAATTTAAACTAATTTCCCTCATTATTTAAAAAAAAGACGGGAATTGTCCATTACGATTTAGGATTACTGCGTGGACAAATGTATAGAGACCGCTACTATTTTTTACATTATAATTCTTTTATTAGAGCAAAATAATTCGGATATTTAAATGACTACTTATCTGTATCCTAATCTTCATCTTCAATAAAAGGATGCTAGGTGACAATGGTAGAGTTTTGTATAGGTTCACTCCAGATATATTATTTCACCTGATATCTGACGACAACTTCTGTATAGTATATTCTTGGTTACAGAATTAAAGCCGCGGAAGGCAAAACAATCATTATATAAGCCTATATTAGTAACTTCTCCCCAAACCAGTTAGAATCTGTTTGTAACCAACCTGCGGAGTAGAAACCACTTATAACCAGTTGATTTCAGTGAATTTTGATAGGAAGTTTATGCTGATAAATCAGGTAATGAAGAATTTTTCTATTGATCCAAACTTTATGGATAACACCAAACGATTTGCCTGTAAACTTTTCAGTCTTCTACTTTCTTGTCTTTCGAGACTACAGCTGAATGTTAAAAAGGTACGATTCTCGAGAAGTTCACAAATAGAAAAGATAAAAATATGTATTTGCGAAAACAAGAAAACGCCTATATAAGGATTTGGAACATTTTTATAAACTCTATTTTATATAGCATTGAAACTCAAATTTATATAGCAATGAAACTCAATTTATATAGCCTATTTGAATTTCAGCATTAAAAAGATGAAAATTTGTTACCAAAAGTAAAACATTTTCTAAAAGTATTTTTTGGAGATCTGTGATGGCAACGAGCGAAGGAGTGTGTATTTTCTGATTGTCGAGAAGATATTTTGTTAGAAGAAACCGAATGTAAAAAAAAAGTTCTCTCAAAATTTAAAAATTAAAAAAAAAAAAAAAAAAAAAAAAAAAAAAAACTAATTGTGAAGTAAATTTTTAATTTTTTTTTATGGTGGGGCATTTGAGAACTACCTGTGAATTAAATTATGTAAGTTATCCCATCAACTTTAAAATTATCCAATTTTAAAGTACAGACAGACACCAAAGTCATTCCGCAATGTCACGTTTTATCTGGTGTGAAGTGAAGAACAAACATAGTATTTTATTGAAAATTTGCGATTTTCTGTGAACTACTATCTAAGAATTACTACTTATAAATGAAGTTACATTTGTATTTAATACATTTTATGCTTAGTAGCATATCCATGATGTTCAGAATTGAGTTCACCTATACTACACTCATTCACTACTACTTCAAGGGACTAGCATCAAATTTGCAGCTCACCTTATCTATATTTTCTTCCCGGTATTCCACAGGAATAGGCTGCCAGTGTAAGTTATCGTCTATTAATCTGCCTGGAGGTGGAGGATACATCCCAGCCAACAAAGCATAAGCTCCGTATAGACATCTTTCTGCTCCAGAACTTAGGCAATGAACCTGCAATTGAAACACTGATTACTTTTGGAGCAATAGAATATCAAGAAAAAATGGATTTTACAGACACCTTAGAAGAGAATTGATGTGTTGAGACTATAAGGTGTTAAAAAATGATTGAAACAATTAAACTATATGCGGCGGTTCGTTTACCCTGACAACAGCTCGAGCTAGGAGCACCGTAGACAAATATAACTGCATTGGATAGAACTGTCGCGCATAACTTGCATTTATGAGCGCTTTTTTTACTGTTGATCTTTACCATTTTTATGTTCAGTATTTATTGGAGTAGGTTAAATTGTAATAAACTTATTCGTATTAACTAAATCCTCTCTGAAGTTATTTGGAGTTAAGAAATAAATAAAGTGTACTCCAAAATAATATCTTTTATTCGAGTACATCTAAATCTATTTCAATAAACGCTGTATTTCTACCTCTTAAGGGGACATGGGACACTGAAATCACCAAATATGCCGGTTTTGTTTTCGTTCTATAAAAATTGCTGAAGTCACTAGCTTCAATTTCGCTTTTGAATTTTTGAAATCCGATGATATTAAGAGGTAAAATTTTTATTTTAACTAACTATTTTTACGTATCGCACACTTGTTGGCAAAAGTTAAAAATGCCTTTTTCTCAGCTTCGCATTTTACGTATGTTCGAAAACCTTCTTGCGATTCATTTTTTAATAAATTCCCCTAATTTTTTGTAAAAATAACTTTTAATGTACCACAAAGAGATACACACACGCTTTTTTATGTAACATTATTTGTTCTATTTTTTTCATGATGGAAATTTGAAGTATGTGCATTTTTTAATGAAAAATCACTAGCTACGAATTTGAAATTTTATTTCTTTTCATCTATAGCACCTAAAGATAAAAGCTTGTGTGAAAATGTTTATAATATATTGATGAACATATTTTTTCTTGTATATAGAAAAATTTCTTAATTTGTATCGATAAATTCAAGCATTAGTATGCCTCTTTGTAATTACCAACATAAGAAAAGATATGTATTTCAGCAATAAAGTTAGCATTGCAAAAAGTAATTTGCGATGTTGCCGTTCTTGTTCACTTTCTATATTTTTACACTAAATGAGGAGTAGAAATGGAAAACGACCTAAGGGGAAAAGGAAAAAAAAAAAAAAAAAAACGAAAATCTTTTTGCTACGGAAAAATGTTCTTAAGACCAAGCTAAACAAACTGGAGAACTCCCAAAGTGCGAACACCAGAAGCAATAGTTAAAATTCAATCTGGTACTTAGACATTGCCTTAAGTACCAATGCGAATGTTTTTCCCTTTTTAGCTCTCCTGAAATTTTTTCTTTTTTGAACTTAGGTCGTTTTTTATTTCTAGTACTCAAATGTTCTGTTAAGTTATAATTGTGAAAAACCAAGAAGTAATATTTGATACACAAAATGCATCTCTAATCGAATTATATGCGATTAATATCGGTCCAACTCGTTAGAATAGCCAATTCAGAGACTGCATACAATGTATAGGAATGTCATGGTTATACAGGGTTTTTCTAAAACATCTGGCAAAGATTTAAAGGCAGAGAAAGGGAGAGGAATAAGCACATTTTGAAATGGAATGTGTGTGTGGAAATGGAGCATTGAGTAGTAAGAAAAAGAGGGTTTTACGCCATGTGGAGGCGCGCGGTGCAATGGGGCATGGTAACAGCGCATTGCAAAGGTGGTGGCAAGGACTGTGTTAAGGACTTGAAGAAATGGAAGTTCATTTTACTGTCTGAACTTGGTCGGAAAAACTGCGAATGTTGTTTTGGACTAAAAGGGAGCACAGAAAAGAATGCAAATTTTTTTTAATGTTTTGTGCTATAATTGTTGTTTTTGAAGTGAAATTTGTGAAAATTTAACCTTACATAAAAAACACAACATTACGCATAAAAAAAAATCAATTTTAAGATTTTTATTTCATGTTGTTTTAAGCTTTTCTGCCTTTCTATTGATGTATTACTTTAGTTTCTACGCAAATTATATATTGCATTTTGTTTTAAAAAAGCAAACAATGAATTATTAACTATATAAGACTTGACCTTTAACTGCGATTTTCTCAGAACGTAATGTTTTAAACTTCAATATACCTTTTCTTATTTATTAGTAAAGATCTGTTCCATTAATTTTTACATGACCTACAACTTAAACTTCGGTAAAAAAAAAAAAAAAAATCATCTTGTTTACATAATTATTTTTTTAAATCCCGAATATAAAACCCAGAATCTCGAAGGAAAAAAAGGGGGGGGGGGTAGTATTGATTAAAATTATTTAAAAGAATTCTGATGATATTGTTGCGTTGGACGGGTTCGAAAGATTTGAAGCCAAAGCAGATCAAAACTTGCAGAAATTTATTCCAGAATAACTAACTCTTCACAGTTCTCTTACAGCTCCAGAACTTCTCGTTCTAGTAGACACAATACAGCTCTTTTCACCTCAATAGAGCACAAAACAGCAGTTAAAAACTTGACAACAACTGCTAAATCGCCGCAAAAGACAATGCTATACAGTTCGCTCAGTATCTCCAGTTAACTAACTCAGTGACTCAAAATCCAAGAACTAACTAACCCTACTCACGGCCGTCCTTATATAGGAGTGGTGAATCTTCACGAATCTTCCAGAGAGAGAAATTTGGAGAACTTTCCAGATCGTAGTCGAAAAGTCCTATACATGTACATAGGATACATGTACCTATACATGTACCTACACATGTACCGAAAATGTCGCCAAATGGTCGCCAAGTTTGGCGGCATTTGGTGATTTCTCGCCAAATTTGGCGACAAAAATTAGTCGCCAAAACCGTCGCCAACTTGGCTCTATCTCGCCATTTCGCGCCATTCGCGAGATTCCCATTACCAAAATGTTAAATGCCCTGCTCTTTAAAACTCGCTTCCCAGAGTTACCTCTGTAAAACTCGTTATCAAGCATTAGTAGACACACTGCAGGAAAGAAATATCACTGCCTTATGCGAAATGTACATGAGTTTTCCTATTTATAAAATTAACACTACGAAATATTTACAAATATACAAAAATTCGTAACAATATTTTATTTTACCAAACTTTATCCTCGAGAAAAGTTACAGACTGTGTCCCCTTAACATGTTTTAAATAACTTTTCTGTTTATTTCATGATATCAGTCGCTTTGAAAAGATGATACAGATGAAAGATGAAAAGATTACACGCTTTGAAAAGATGAAAAGATTACACGCTTTGAAAAGATGAAAAGATTACACGCTTTGAAAAGATGAAAAGATTACACGCTTTGAAAAGATGAAAAGATTACACGCTTTGAAAAGATGGAAAGATTACACGCTTTGAAAAGATGAAAAGATTACACGCTTTGAAAAGATGAAAAGATTACACGCTTTGAAAAGATGAAAAGACTACACGCTTTGAAAAGATGAAAAGACTACAGGCTTTGAAAAGATGAAAAGATTACACGCTTTGAAAAGATGAAAAGATTACACGCTTTGAAAAGATGAAAAGATTACACGCTTTGAAAAGATGAAAAGATTACACGCTTTGAAAAGATGAAAAGACTACACGCTTTGAAAAGATGAAAAGACTACACGCTTTGAAAAGATGAAAAGATTACACGCTTTGAAAAGATGAAAAGATTACACGCTTTGAAAAGATGAAAAGATTACACGATTTGAAAAGATGAAAAGATTACACGCTTTGAAAAGATGAAAAGATTACACGCTTTGAAAAGATGAAAAGTTTACACGCTTTGAAAAGATGAAAAGACTACAAGCTTTGAAAAGATGAAAAGATTACACGCTTTGAAAAGATGAAATAAATTAATGTCGATTCTAAAAAAAAAGATGATTCTTACATGCATATAATATTTGATAAAGATATTATTACAATAGGACATCAATGACTCTAATGGGCTCCCGTGCATTTACTGTAATGGGATTAATGCATCCCAGTTGTTTGTGTTACCGAATGACACTTAGGTACATGGAATATCATTCTCTCTTATTGTTTTTTTAGTGTTGGTGACTGAAATGATCTCTACTGTCTATCTATCACAAGGGTAGTTCCCGTCACTTTGTCTAGTGTTGTCTGCTGCCATGAAAGTAAGACTAATAGCATTTGCCACATAATCTGAACATCAATAATAGCTTGCTGAACGCTCCGATAACGTATTAGTGACATGTAAGTTCTTCTCAAAAAGTAGATCTATTCAAACAAATGATTTCTAATATCACCCAGGAAAATACCGTATTATAACCTTTTATTCAGCCAATTTCCTGCATGCATCACCTCTATTTTCAATCGACGATTATTAGTTTCCACAGCGACCACCACCATCTAGACTATTTGTCGAGAGCTGTTCTTCTAATAGATAGAAAGTATGTGGCATTCCATTTGGATACAATACTTGGAATAACGTTGCATCATAGCCATATGACCATCTATATGCATTAAAATTGAAACTTACCTCCCTAGGGTTTAAAGTGATAAAATCTCCATATCGCTGTCGAAGGTATTTTCCCACCGCATAATGTTGTACCCTTCCAAGCTGCAAATAAACAAAATAAATATAAATAAACATAGCTTAAGAAAACCGCATGTCATATAAATATACTAAATCTCGCTGCTTTGAAATCGTCTGCGTCAGTGAATTATAACTAGAATTATTAAAATCATTAGCTATCATTTGAGGACTAAAAATGGAAAATGACCCAAGTACCAAAAAAATCGAAAATCTTTATTTCTACTGAAAAATGTCTTCAAGACCAAGCTAAACAAAGTGGAGATTGCCCAAAATACGAACTCCAGTAGCAATAGTTCAGATTCAATCTGAAGTATGTACTTAACCATTGCTTTAAGTATCAGATGTGATGATTTTTCGGCTCTCCTGAAAAAATTTTCCTTTTTGGACTTAGATCGTTTTCCATTTCTAGTCCTTATTTCATGTAGGTGTTTCTCAAAATAAAAAAATTCAAGTTGTATGGGTATGTTTAACAATTGATTCAAAGTAAACCGTCTAAAAATTCGGAAGATTCGTAATTCACTGAAACCGTTCCAATATAATTCAGAAAAATATTAAAGCTCAGATAAAAAAATGTGTTTGTTTTATCAAGGAAAAAAAAAAAAAAAAAAAAAAAAAGGATTGATGCAAGTAACAAATTATGTTGAATAAACAAAAGATAATGAAGTCGCCAAGTTACGCTTAACTATGTAGGCGGAAACTATATTTTGACACCAGAAAAATGTAGACCCATATAAAATTTGGTTAAGTGGCCAGGGTTCCCATGGTCATTGAAAGTCATTAAAATTGCTTAATACTTTTGAACTTGTTTTCAAGGCCTTGAAAGTCCTTGAAAATGCTTAGAAGTCCTTAATAGTCCTTAATTTTTGAAGATGTTGTGTGGCCAACTGCAAAATTTATAAAATACAACTAGGACTTGCTATCCCCGCTTGACCGCCACTTATTTGCACCGTATCGGAATTTTCTGACATATTTGTTTGTATTACACATTTACCAACTTGTAACTTTTTTGGTAGAATATACTTTATTAAAAATTTATATATAGACATTATGCCTGAAATTGCTTTTTTTAAAAGGTCCTTAAAAATATTAATTAGGTCCTTGAAAGTCATTTTGAAAAGTCATTGATTTTCATTCTGTGGTTTGAGTGGGAACCCTGGTGGCTTTTAGTCACTAAAAACATAAGTCGCTTAGTAATCAATGCTAGAATAACTACAAAGATTTAACCTTGTATTATCTTCAATGGTGCAAAAAAGCCAGGGGAGTGCAAGTGCACCTCCTTGCACCCTCCTGGGGGCGCCCATGAATATCAGATACAAGCAGGCTGTAAATAATAACATTTGTGAATGACATAATTTTTTACTGCTTAATTTTTAATATGAGATGTTGAGCGTTAGAGCGGAACGTCATACATTTTGATTTTTGTTGCTACAAAATGATTTTTTTTTCCTTCTAAATTTTCTGATGAGCTACCACTCTAGCATTAAAACTAACTTATTTCAAGTACATACAAATGGCACAAATATCAACGGTTGAATATTATTTAAATAGTACTCCCCCCAGGAAATTTTACCATATTGTACTATCGACTGAACTCATGCGAAATGCAATAGTTTTAAAAATGAAATGCTGACAAAATGTTTAAGCAATACAACGAATCGATATAAAAGCGAAGTTTAATATTTACTTTTTTTTAAATGCAGTTTCCATTTATACGTCATTAGTCAATTAATAGATACAAGAGCACAATGCCTAAACATTATGCAAATGACTTGCTCTATTACTTTTAAATTTTGCGTCACTTTAAATATCTCTTTGTTTAGGAAACTGGTTGGTAGATTAGTTTTTTTTTTTTACATAACCATTCAAGTGCAATGTGGTACTATACATTATAACTTTAGGCACTCGCCTTGTTTTTTTGGGTAGAATGAAGTTTTATCATACAGCAGAAATTCGAATAAGTGAATTCACACAATAAAGCCCGAAATAGTTTTCATGACTAGAGCCTTAAGGGGACATGGGACACTGAAATCACCAAAAATGACGTTTTTTGTTTTCATTCTATAAAAATTGCTTATGCCACTAGCTTTAATTTCGCTTTTGAATTTCAGAAATCCGATGATTTTAAGTGGTAAAATCTTTATTTTAACTAACTATTTTAACGCATCGCACACTTGTTGGCAAAGGCTAAAAATGCGTTTTTCTCAGCTTTGCTTTTTCCCATTTTACTTATGTTCGAAAAGCTCCTTGCGATTCATTTTTTGATAAATCCACCTAATTTTTTTGTATTAATAATTTTTAATGTACTATAAAGAAATTTGCACATGCTTTTTTATGTCACATAATTTTTTATATTTTTTTTCATGTTGGGAATTTGAAGTATGTGCATTTTTTAATGAAAAATCACTGGCGCCAAGTTTGAAATTTTATTTCTGTTCAACTATTGCACCTAAAGATAAAAGCATGTTTGAAAATGTTTATAATATATTGATAAACAACTTCAAATTTTTCTTTCATGTTCGTCAAAATATTGTGTCGCGTGGAGCATTTTGAAAAAATTAAAATTTCGGTTTATTTTAATGCATTTTTCTCAATAATTTACTATCTATTTTATATTATCTGCTCAAATTGTGTTGTTTTGTTTAAAGTCACATCTTCTATGTTTATGCCAAATTTTATTTAATTCTTGGCAAAACTAAAAAATTTTGGAAAAAGTGTCCTATGTCCCCTTAAACAAACATGTATGGTAATGACTTCAGCCATTTGAAAGAGCTGTGAGGTCATGTGCATATTATTAATGTTTTGCATTCATTCGTGAATAAAGAAATGGATCTTATGTAAGGTATTATTTTGAATAGGGCTTCATGGAATTGCAGCTCTTGGGAACATCTTGTGACCAACATAATACGTATTCAAAAACAAATTCTAATTCTCTCATTCTGATAGCCAATCACAATAAACAAATTCAATTTCCCGCCACCTTAGCAGCTGACTGTGACGTAACCATGCATAAGCCCCATAGAGTTCGAAACTATATAAGAAACAATATTTACCATCGTGAGTTGTTTTAAACCTTCGATCCAATAACTTTCTGGAATTGGGTCATTAGGGTAAATGCTGAATGGAGTCCGGTGGCCGTGTCGGAATAGCTGTTAATAGAATGAAAATTATTCATGAAAATATCTAATTACCCATACTCACTTACATACAGTTTAAATTGATAATCTAAAATAAAAAAAAAATAGGATGGGAGATTACAGATTCGTTCACAGTGTTATAAATTAAAATATCTAGTATATTTTTCATATTTCAAGAAACAAATTAAAATGAAATAAATGCAGGAAAATAACTTAATTAGATTATAATTTTAATTAATTTGAAAATACAAAAGAAAATGAAATAATCAATACTTACCTAAGAACGGTTAGAAGGCTTTTTCGACCTAGGTTACTCAGCTGACACAAAGGTTTACAGCCTTCTAGGGTACTAAAAAGCTTTGAAAAACTTTCGCTGAATAGTCTTTAGCCATCCCAAACCCTCTCCCACCCTTTCTCTTAAAAGAATTAAAAAGCAACGGGTAAACAAGCAAGGACATTCTCTTTAAAAAAATGCAAACTGGAGCGGTAGTGGTTACTAGATATCCCGTTTCTGTTATAAAATTCCAAACTACAAACGCATTTGCTTCATCATTGCCTAGTTCAAACAAATTGAATTTACGACTCTTCTTAGTTACATCATATCTCGTAAACTTTTAATGCTCAAGTTTTCTAATATTTGGTACATGTAGTCCGAAATCTGAGATTCGAGAATTCAACACGGGATTTGTGGTGCCACAGTTTTTTTAAATTTCTTCTTTAAGAAAACGATGCTAAATGTGCAAAGTTATAACTTCACTAGAGGTGAAATTCGTTTGCAAACTCCGACAAAAAAAAAAAAAAAAGGATTTAATTTCAAAGATATAAACTCTTTTTCTTAGAAATGTAAATTCTTTTTTTTAACGAATCACAACAATATACAAATATTTTACGCAGCACAATGCGCCTATTATTGGGCTGTAAATAAAAGAATAGCAATGCCTGAAATTATAAACAGGCTTTTTTATTTAATAATAAAAAAAACAAAAAAAACCCCGACAGGATAAACTTATGTAATACTTAAAGTGATTTCTCGAATATATAAAAATATAATATATGTGCGATGTAAGATGAATCACTTCATAAAATGAAAAATCATACAATAGGTCAATTTAAAATCTCCAATCTATTTCAAATACCTCGTAATCCAAGAATTAGTGATGATTGGGGTTACAAGTTGTTTTTATGTTTCTAAACATAGCCGATCGTTTTAAAAAATACATCGTAAGTCTCAGAATAAACACTGCAGTGGTATGAACGTTTCAACAATTTCTTTCATCCCAATTGCAGATTTGTAAATTGCTTTTTCTGGGGGTTACGAGGCATTAGAAATACAACGATGAAATGTCAAAATGACGTAGATACGACTTTTATCAGTGCAGTATAGCAAACTTACCACCTGTAGAAGCATCAATTTCTTCTGTGGGACATGCAGCTGCTTCGTAAGTTCAAGGTCAGCAAACAAGCAGAAAGTTATTAAAAATAATGCAACGGCCAGCACCATTTCGCGGCGAACCTTTTGTGGTCTTGAAATATAGAGCCACCGCAGTCTTTTAAATGTAGTTAACTTTTGGGACAAAAATTTACCCATCGTAGTTCTCATAACTCTTGCAAACAATGAAAACTTCTGTACGATTGTTGAAGAATTGTTCTTTTTTGACAAATCAATTCCCCTTGATGTACTTGACAATGACAAACGCAGGTGGTTGTCGATTCTCTTGATTTCCTGTTTACCGAGATCTAAAGAAGCTCACGTCTGACTCTTATTTTTTTTTATTGAGTCTATTTTAGAAAATGGATCCATAAATGTCAACTTTATTGTTGTTTCGTGGTATCTATCGTCTTTCGTAATCAAAAAGAGTTCGGGATATTACCTAACACATAAAACAGTACAGTTGTGACCAAAATTCATGCCAAACAGAAATATTACATACTCATCTGGAAGAAACAGTGATACATATTTTTCTATCATTAAATCTTTTAAGTTTGGTTGAGGTAACTGAGCTATGTTTTTACAACGGAATTAGGCATTTTTGACTCTAATGCTTATCTGGCAGTTAAACTATTAGTTTTTATTAAAATGTAACACTTGGTAACACAAGCTTAAATTGATGGTATTTAAATAAATGTCTTTATTTGATTATTCGCATTATTAATAATAATATAATAAATAAATTAATTTTATGTCCGGTGGGCCCAGTTGCCTCTTAAAGGGATTTGGTATCCTTTGTTTTCACAAAAAATAATAAAAATATAAATTTTCTATTTTTTGCGTTTTTATAATCTTTGAAACCTTTCCTTATCCTACAAAGTTTTTGAGCTGATCCGATGACTGCAATTTCAGAAAAACTATACTTTAATGGAGAATTTAGCATTGCTGCAATAGCTCCTTCGATATTTCGAATGCATTTTTCTCAGTTCGGGATTTTTGAAATTCCCACCTTACTCAAAATGTTAAAACTTCAGCAAATATGAATGAAATGACTTGAAAATTGTTTTGTGTCATTCTCAATATCTATTTGACAAAAATAGCATGGAGTTTTGAATAAAATAAAAACTTTTGTTTTACAAATTTAAATGTTGAAAAATACCTGTTTTAACGCTTTTTTTACATATAGGTACAGTAAGTATCGTTTTTCTCGAAAATTATTTTACTTATTCTAAATCCTATGCCTATAAAGTTAGAGTACCGTAAAATGGGGTGAATCGGAACACTTTTCAACTTTCAAAGTAAAAATCGGTTGTAATAAGATCGTTAAGGAACATATTTTTCACATTGAAACTTGGGTCTTGCCTTCTTCTTTGAGGATAGATCCAAAAAATGTTGAAAAAACTAGGACTTTAATTAATTTTGAATTTTTTCATTTTGTTCCGATTCACCCCGCAGAAAGGGGTGAATCGGAACACTCGTTACAATTTATGTCTGATCTTATTTAAATGTTTATAGGATGACAAAAAACAACTTCTATTGCATTGTGGTGAGTAAGAATACAAAATTATCATAAAAAAATCATTTAATATGACGAATAAAATTTGTGTTTGTCAATTATTGTCAAAATAAATCATATGTTTGAAAGCTTATCAACTCTTCTCCTATAATTCATCCAAATAGTCTTTAAAATTAATAATATTTTTTAATCTACTTTATGTTTACGTGGCGTATGACTGCAAATTCCTTAAAGTATTTTGAGAAAGGAGAAAAGCATCCTCATTTGTTTCAGAAAATCTCATCATTCATAAGCGCATTTTGTAAAACACACTTATATAGCAATATTCTTGTGGGTGTAAAACTTTGCTCACATAGAGTCTTCATACATTTTTCCATATAACTTAAAGATAACGAAGTCATTTAGAGAAAAAACAGCACTGGAAAAATCGGGTTTTCTGCCATGCGGAAACTAGGCTTCTCTCCCGACATTTATTCAAGCCTGCAATCTTGATTACTGTCTTGAAGGGAGTAATTAGACTCTTCTTCAGTCATTGAATCTTATGTGGAACATAATCTTGCCAAAAACAGCTTTTTAATATCACTTTTCAAGTGTTCCGATTCACCCCGCAAATCTCAAAATCAAGACGAGGCAAAACATAAAAATTCGTAAAATAAAAAGTTTTCAAAACCAAGTTAAATTAAGTAGGGCATTCTGTTGTGAATGTTTATACTTATCTAAAAATATATTAGTTAAGTTTATAACTGGTACATGTTATTAATTACGGGATAAGTTTTGGAGAGGTTAAAATTCATTGGATTGTATGCACGCTGTTTCAGAATTAAAAAAAAAAAAAAAAAGGATAGTGTTGAAAACCCCACAAAACATGTTCCAACATTCCAAACATGTTAGCCAAATAAAAAAAATGCATAATTAATAAAACTGCTTTATTTGTATAAAATAATAATTTCTTTGTAATTTCATGAAGTTTCGTTCCGATTCACCCCGCTGTTCCTATTCACCCCATTTTACGGTACATTACTAAAAGCATTAAAAAAAAAAAAAAAAAAAAAAATCAGGGAAAAATATTTAAATATGAAAAAGATAATAGAATTTGAAATTTGATAAATTTAAATTTTAAAAATTTAGAGCACTACGTGACCTTTTTTAAAATAAATTTAGATTTTACTTAGTAATACTTCCAAATATGTAAAAAATTTAAATTTTAACGGCTTAAATAAAAAAAAAAAAAAAAGTTTGAATGGTACCAAGTCCCATTAAGAGTGGGGTAACTAGACAGCACGACACTAAATCTCATTATATCTTGAATAATTTAATGTGGGGTGCCTGAGCCAGTGATGGTATCTTTACACTTTTATATAAAATCACAAACATTCATTGAAATGTAGCAATGTAGAAGCTAGAATCAACGCAAGTAGATCTTCGCTTTAAAAAATTAATAAAAATAGTCACTTTAATCCTTCGTCTTCAACTCTTACCTTTCTGGAACATCAATCTATAGTTAATTCTGAAATTTCGAAGCAGTGGAGGATCCTTCCCAGCCATCACTGGTAAGCGGGCAAAGAGCAGGGCTCTTTGTTCATTCTCAATTGTGACAGAGCCTCTCGAACTGCAATATACAGACTAGCATGCGGTCACACAAAAAGTCTCTAGTTTTTCGAGGGCAGGAGGATCTTCAGTCTGCTCTAAATGTCAAGCCCAGCAGGCTTCTCCTGAACATGTCCTGGACTGTCTGGGACGGTTTTTCCAGAAAGGGCATTTACTCCCCCCTCCCCTTCCCATACTATTTCTTGAATTCTTAAGGATCAAGGGTCTATTGGACCTTGTCTAACTTCGTCAGACAGCCGGAGGATAAGCTACAACAACAACAAAAAATAAATAGTTAAAATTAAAAACATAGGTGCCTAAACTTTTTTCTCAGAAATCCTAAAACTGTTTTAATTCATTAATATGAAGGGGGAAGGAAAAAAAAAAAAAAAACCCTACTTTAAAATCATTTTTGGTGCTTCAATTGCACCAATGACGTTTTTTCAGTCATACTTCACAATATCAGGGAAATATACTTAACTTACTAAAGATTTACTTTAATTAATGCGATTATTGGTAATTATTATCAGACGAAACGGTCGTTTCGCCGCCAACCTTAAAAAGGTAGAAACGACAGTAAGTATCTATTCTCTGCACAACTTCCAGCGAAAAAGCCGAAATTGACTATTTTCTAGCGCGCTTACGAAACTTCACACAATTATACAAAAAATACCATAGATTCGTCTCGGTGATATCTTTCAAAGAAAAAAAAAATGAGTACCTAGGATAAAAGACAACGAAGAAAAAAAATATTGAAATTTCCAAAACGGAAATAAAAAAACGAGTTCTAGCCCGATTTTGATGTAAAAATTTAGACAAACATCCAGCCCTAACTAAGCTATAGATCTTCAAACGGAATGAATTATAGGATGCGGAATGTTTCAACTTAAAATTCTACGATGGTTTGAACTTCATTAAATAACTCTTCCTATTTTTAATTAATTTAAAACCACTTTTTTTCATTTCATAATTTGGCGACAGATAAAGGTGATCAGCTTGTAATTGAGGTTCAGATATATATGCCAAAAGTTGCCAAACAGGTTTGCTATAATTTTGAAGTTAGTTTTTCCGACATGTTAGGCTTAAGTGAGAATGAACGTAAGTTAAAGTATAGAGAGAACGAATTGGACTATAATTATATGGCTTATAACATCTTTAAAATTGAAATAACTTAATTTTTGAAGAGACAGAATTGAAGAGAAATATTTGTTCTTTAAGTTGCATGGTGTTATTTGAACTGTATGACAATATAGAGAGAGTTAACTTTCAAAAACATTTTAATTTGGGGAAATCTCCATTGAAAAATGAAAACAATAACTTTTTGTTGCAAGATACTATGGGCTGAATACAAAGTATAAATGTGGAGGTTATACGAGCTGACGTCACAGTCAATTCATTACAGAGGACTAAATAAACCACGCATTGCGATTGGCTAATGTAATTTGCACAAATGTCATTCGTTTTTAAAGATGTGTTGATTTTGTTTACTTTCCGTTGCAGAATGAAATCGTAGAATCATATATCATCAAAATTGTAATTTCATAGTGAATTTTAAAAATGTTGTTAAGAAAATATTTTAAATTTTGTCAGATATCAATGGGTGAACCAAATATGTGAATTAAAATAATGCTTGGTATAATAAAAATAATTTATATTGCAATATTTAGACTGTAAAAAACTTGTAATATTTATTTGTAACAATTTATTAGAATAAATTTTCAATGGGATGAACGCTCTGGCCTTGTATGTTAAAGGTGCCGGATTTGATTCCTGGGTTAGGTGTGGATGTTCGTTGTGATTCGGAATCCACGTTAAGCTGTGGGTCCCGGACTGATTAGTCGTTATTATGCCTTAAAATAGGTCGTTTTGCGTACAAACTAACCAAATGAGCTGAAACTTGGCAGACAAGCTCTTTGTCGATGGCAACGTATTTCATTAAGTTTTGGGGGTTGAGTTGCCATACACAAGTTTCTATTACTCGTTCGTGGTCGATTTTAATGGTTAATGCCATCCGCATTCAACCAATTTGTAAATTTTCAAGTAGATTTTAGCATGTAAGATATCATTGAACTCCACTTGAAGAATTATGAATATTCATGGTACCAGGTGTACTATGGGTGGTACTACTTCTGGTTTATCAATTTTGAAGATAAATATGGCATGTTGAGTGTCGTTGGGCTTGTCTTGAAAAATTATGAATGTTTAAGGTACCAGGTATAGCATAGGTAGTACCACTTTCAGTTTATCAAATTCCAAGATAAATATGGCATGTTGGACTTTTGTTTTGACGAATTATGAATGTTTAAAGTACCAGGTATGCTACTGGTACCACTTCCGGTTTATCAATTTTAAAGATAATTATTGCATGTAAGGTATCATCGAACTCAGTTTGAAGAATTATGAATATTCCTGGTACCAGGTGTACCATAGGTGATAAATAGAAAAACGATTAAAAGAACAAATTCTAAAAATAGAAGTCGCCAGTGTTTATAAAAAAGTTCTGATATCCCCCAAAAAACACTTTTGAAAAGTAGAAGAACCACCAACCTCAAAAACACAAAAAACTTTCTTGCAATAAAAAAATCATAAACATGATGAAAATTTTCAGCCACAAATACAGTGATATAAAAAATGGCCAACCTCTGATTACAACTCTCGGTTGTGACTCGCTTAAGAATGTATGCTTACTTAGTTTATTTTTAAAATTTAAGTTCCGCTCCCATAAAAATTTACGCTACTAGAGGTTGGTGCCCGTCTTAATTACTAACCTTTAAACCCCCCCCCCACTAAATAAAAAATTTCCAAAATGTATATATCAACCAAACAAAAGCTTACCACAAACACTTCAGTTTCCTACTTAAAAAATTCTCAATAAAGATTCAAATGCAAGCGTTTGAGCACAGTTTCTGTATACTATTTTGAAAGTTACATGAACATGAAGATTTACACCACTTGGTATTTCCTAACTATCCAAATGAAATCATAAACTCGAATATTCGTGCAATCTGCCTTAAATTAGTTTAAACGCAAGCATTGTTAATATTCCTATGACGGGTGCCAAGTCAAGCAGCGTAAATTTTTATGGGAGCAGAACTTAAATTTTAAAAATAAACTAAGTAAGCAGACATTCTTAAGCGAGTCACTACCGAGAGTTGTAATCAGAGGTTGGCCATTTTTTATATCACTGTATTTGTGGCTGAAAATTTTCATCATGTTTATGATTTTTTTATTGCAAGAAAGTTTTTTGTGTTTTTGAGGTTGGTGGTTCTTCTACTTTTGAAAAGTGTTTTTTGGTGGGATTAGAAGGATTACCTGCACACGTACAGCCAAGAATCAGCATATACAATTTTTAGTATCTTTTAGCTTTGTTTAGCGATAAATGGTTTCAGTTAATCATAAAAGTCACCAAACTTTTACCAAAAAATTAGGCTCCTTAAAATCCTGAACTGCATTCAGTACAAAACTAGGGGTGTGGAACATCGCGCAACTTTCAATTACACTATATTACTGATGTGGATTTGTGTCATTTACCGTGTTTATATTTCCATCTTTCGTTTAGAAAAAATGGCCAGTTTGGGAAATTTTTTGCGATAAATGTAATATGGGTCTTTTTTTAAAAGAGAGAAAAAAAAAAAAAAAAAAAAAAAAAACTTCTCTAAATGGAATTTTTCGATAATTCTTAGATTATCCTTTCTTATAAGTTAAACTGAGAAAAGGAGAAAAACGAAGGTATGTTCAAGTAAAGAGAACTCTGTGTTAAAGGCATTCGTTTTTCAACTTTTTAGGCCATTAGAGCATTTTTACGTGAATTTCGGTGATGGGTATGTTTAGAACACCTTAAGAGGCATTACCACAGCGATTTTTATCAAAACCGTTAGAACCCATTTTTTGCAATCATTGAAAAACATGATTTTTTCAATGGCAACTACCTTATGCGCATGAGCGATTTTGACGAAAAACTTACTGGTAGGTTCTTGAGCCATCACCAACCTGCACAACAAATTTGAACATCGTAGATCAATTTGTTCGGGACCTATTCTGATCACGTACACACATACACACAGACATATATTTTTTTTCTAAATCAGTTTTTTGAGATCAGGATGTTCCAAAACGTGGAGAAATGCAAACAAAAATCGATTTTTTTTTTTTACCGAATCCTATACTTTTATAACCCTATGTATTCATATGGGTAATTGAAAGTAAAAATAAAAAAAAAAAAAATAAGTTATCTTTCTAAAAATGAATCTTAGTAGTGTTTACAGTGTTTTTAATTTCATCCTTTGGCCCAACCATAGTACCTTTTGGCGATAGTTTTTATTGGAAGAAAATGTTCGACTAGAAAATTTGCAAGTATCGTAAGTTCATATAGTGCACACTAAATTTTCACTCGATAAATAGTTTCATTGTAATTAAAAACAGTGAATATTCAAGCTTCAAATGTAGTTATTAAAAATTTCCATACGAATTTAATGAAAATTGTAAGCTTTTAGAGCACATCTTTTGAATATATCTTGCATTCAATATGCAAAAAACACTGAAAATAAGATTATCCTCTTTTAAATAATTTGAAAACTGAAGTTATTTTACACTAAAAATTAAAATCCTCATAAAATGTCAAAATAATATGAGAATTAAAAATGCCAGTAACTAAAAAAACTGCCTCCCAAACAATTCGATAATTTTACGAAAGGATATTCATCTATTGCCGAAGACGACACTGACTATAATATAATATTGCTGTATTTTACAATTGCATTAGAACAAATGTATATTAGCAGAGTGACTTTAATTTTATTTTTTTCAATAATTAGTTAACAGAAAGATCTCAGCAAAGTTGTATATTTTATCATTACTACATTTTAAGTTCTTTTGCTACATCTGAGAACTTTGCCTACTAAGCCTAAATGACTTACAGTCAAACCTTGTTAACGCTGAAATTGTTCACGTTAACCGAATTTCGTGTTATACGAATAAATTAACGTTAAGTTTTAATGGGATGTGACAGTTACTGACTAAATTTCAAAGTTTTATTTTCATCCAACTTCAATGTCATATATATATTAATGTTAGGTTATCATCGTTAATCGAAATGCTAATTTATTTTTTGAACAATATTGATTTTAATGTTTCTGAAAAAAAAATAAAATTGTATGCTTTGTATGAATAGAAAGAATTTTTTTTTTCTTAAAATTTACATTGAATTAAATACACACATTTTAAAATAGAAGTTTTAGGTCATCAATATAGAACTCACTTTTATTTAATATTCTACTCAAAAATTAGATTGAAATATTTTGTAGACTTTTTTAAAAGTGTTCCTAAGTATTGAAAATCTCTATTTTGTATAAATTGCAAAAAAAATTTTGCAAACTAAAAATACAATTTTTTTAAAATTAATTTTGTCGTATTACTATATTTTCAAATATCGAACTACAAATTCTGTGAAAAAGTTTGTAAAATGCGCTGAGAAATAAACTTTGAAGACATTGGACATTGAAGTTAGATGCAAATTCAGCTTTTAGCTTGTGTCGGTGACGGTCAAGTCCCCTTAAGTATAGTGAAAAGGATGTCATGTTAAGCGATTTCGCGTTAACAGAGTTTGACTGTACTATCGAATTGTATAATTGCCCTTGCCATGTAAACCATTATCCCTCTCAATAATACTAGAAAATGAACGATTGTTACACAATATAATAATTACATTATCTGCAACAAACCAATTATTGGGGACAGATTTCGTGTCCTTACTCAGGTGACCTAGTGGTATTGGACAATGTCGGAAACAGGTGTTATAGGAAGATAGGCAAATCCATGCTGAAACTCGTACATCGTTCCAAAATACATGATTTAAAAAAAAAAAAAAAAATGCCAGAACCATCACAAAATGTATATTTTACCCCTCCGTCCATTCTTATAAAAATATATTTCAATTTTAAGATTTTGCCTATCAACATTTCAAAACTTCCAGTATATTTTACCACACTGGGTGAGATTGGCTAAGATTCGTAGCAACAGACAGTCTATATAGGTCCACATTGAGATTGGCCAGAGATGAGGGATATTGGACAGCGTATTTGTTCTACTGGGGAACTGGTTATGTTTCGTTCTCTTTGAAGATTTTTCATAATCTATGATTTTTGTACAACTTTGATTGGTCTTGTCTCGAACACGCATTTCCTGCTTGAAGGTATTCGGGAAATTTCCTAAATTTTATTAGAGCTTAGAGATTTCATCTCTTTTTGTATAGTTCCAGTTTATTCGTCTTCTTCTGTGCCAGCGAATTGTTTCTTTGTAGTTCATGGGTTTAGTTAAAGCATGGTTAAAAGTTACAGACATTATAAATTCATTAACCGCTGTGGTTTTTCAGTTTTTGACAATGTATGAGCTTTTGCGTTTCATCTTGTTCCGAAGTGGGTGGAATATTTTTAGAATTGGCAGTTTAAACTTCTTTCTCAACCTCAGAAATGTAATATAATCCTTGCATCATTGGCGAATTGGCTTCTTTGTGCCATTTCGATAACTAACGTCATTCTTGTATCCAATTAAATTACTCATACAGGATTTTTTCTCTCCATTTCCTTTCTATAAAGTTTGGGAATGGGAATGAATACCTTAAAGTCACGAAGTAGTCATCATTTAATTTACAGAAGTACAAATTAATACGGTTAAGTTCGTACGAGAAATATGTATTGATGATTATTTAAATAAAAATCGGCATGCTACAATAATTATAAACAAACTATATTGTATTTGCATTCATTTTTATTTTAAACTTTGCTGAAACATCCCAACTTTCGGTAAATCAATTTATATTGAACCTTTAAATTTTAAATTAAAAGATTTTTCTGCTTGATAATTAATTTAACATCCAAATTTCACAACATTTAATACTTTATGAAGAAAAATCTGTACTCTGTACCCTAGAAAGCAAATTCGAACACAAAGTACAGAGTTTGAGTTTGTATATTACTCATTGGCTATTTTCAATAAAAAGTTACGTAAGAATTGAGATTCACGAAATAATCCTCTCTTTTCGGGCGACTTCAGTCACAAAACACCTATTTAAAATTACATTCCCCTTTTCTCCATTATGTAATGCCTAAATTTTCATCATTGTCAATGCTCTTAAGCTAAGCATAGGAGCGGTACTTGAACATGAACTCAAATTGAGAAATGGCGGTTTAAAGTTTAACGACTTCATGTACTAATTGAGGCTAATTTATTGATTAATTTATTAACTTTTTTAGTATTTCACGTGTAAACATGACCATTAACCCTAACAATTAAGTAAACAAAATTAATAGAGAACTACGTGGTAACAATAACTCACCAAAAAATTGGACAAAAATATGTTGGTACCAACTTTTTGCGTATCAAGGTAGAATGATTCAAATGTAATTCATATAAGTAGTATACAAATGCAAAAATAACGACCAAATGCAGACACTAGGTCAATCTAAGATAGTCCTGTTGAATTCCTTTTTAACAATCCTCCAAAGCAGTTGCAGTTGTCTTTTAAATGATATTTACTCCATTACAATTTATGATATGGTCTGGTAGATTTTTCCTTTTATCTCTATCTACGTTGAAATACTATCCAATTTTTCAAAAATTTATTCGAATCTACACTGTTAAAAATTTGGATCCACTTGCACCAAAAATTGGTTTCCATTTAGCTGCAACCAACATGCGATGCTTAGTTTCACGATTTAATGGGTCTACCTCGGACCGTAAGCACCATTAAAACATGAAACTAAGCTCCCCATGTTGGTTGCAACTAAATGAGAACCAGCTTTTGGTGCAAAGTGGAACAAAATTTTAATGGTGTAATACATATAAAAAAGTGTGTGTGGGTGAGTGTGTTTGCTTTTAATCGAAATAAAAAAACTTTAATCTGATATTGATACAATTTTACATACGTGATCTCTGAAACAAGAGGAGGTCTACTAGCGATATAAGGCTTTGAAAAACTAAACTATCCCTCTTTCCAGCTCCTAATGAGTATGATCAATGATAATAACCTGAGAGAAATTTATCGGACCGATTTGAACCGGGGATTTTTTCAATGGGTTTCTCAACTAATCCAGCTTACAAGCAAAGTATTATCATTTCGATGTTTTGTGGTTAAATTGGGGGTAAGGGGTTGAAGCGAGTTGGATCCTAACTTGAAATTTAGTGAACCAATTGAAATTTTGTTTTTCCTAGAGGTATTTCAACCAGTTTAGATTATGGGAAAAACAATTTCATTTCGATGTTTTGTAGTTAAGATGATGAAATCAATGATAAGGACAGAACAGAGAAAGACACAGCACTTGCAATCGACAAAACTAATTTGAACTGGATTGGACCGGCAACTCTGGAACAGAGATATTTGTGCCTGGACTTTATCAGGCGCAGAAGATAGCATCATTATAACATTGCCGTGCTAAGCACAAAAATTGTATCTGCAACTGAGTATGCAATTAACTGAGTATGCAACTAATGATTAACAACTTCATGTAATTGATGTTAACTTATTAAAATATTAATTAACTTTTTTCAATATTTTATATGCACAATACATACTATTAATGTTATTGACCACAAAGCATTAACAGTATGTAAAAAAGTTACAGAAAACCACCTGATAATAATCACTCAGTTTTACCAAAACGTGCAAATATACAACCTTTGTGCTTCTCAATCAGAAAAATAGTATTTTACACCATTTTAATTTTCTCCATTGAGATTTTCTTTTCCTAGCTACAATTAACAGTGTTCACTTTGATATAAATATAAAATTTTTTTATTGTTTTTTTTTCAACAAAATTTTAAATCATTATGGTTCTAACCATAAGTATCTTAATAACTATGGTTTTTGAAGAAAGGAATTAAAAAATATATTTCAGAAGTGAGTCTTTGCCATCAGATATACTATATTTTCCCTTGGGCTTTATTAAAAACACTCCTATGAACGTGCTATTAGTTTACGAGGCTCGAATTCTCCATGTACAGAAGTTTCTCTTTCTCTTTCTTCCATTGAAACACTAGAAATTAAAATAAATAAATAAATAAATAAATAAATAAATAAATAAATAAATAAATAAATAAATAAATAAATAAATAAATAAATAAATAAATAAATAAATAAATAAATAAATAAATAAATAAATAAATAAATAAATAAATAAATAAATAAATAAATAAATAAATAAATAAATAAATAAATAAATAAATAAATAAATAAATAAAGTTGTTTGTCGTTAGGAGTCACAGGAATCTTATGAATTTTTTTTATTATGTTATGCTTATTACGCTGTTTAATTATTTGTCATTAGGATTATGACTTGTTAGAAATATATGCATATTCCTAATTGAAATCAGGAAATTGTATATTTTCATTCAAACAAAATCAATTCTAAAAGAAAATATTAACAGTAGACTTCTAGCCACAAAAAGGATTTATAAGCCTGATTTCTGCCACAATATAAATAGTTCCTGGTTAATACTTCCGGTGGAATTTTATATACCTTATAACTTACGTTTGGAAACCAATGTGGTACTATAGTTAAAACTTGCATGTTCTTAAAGATGCTTGTTCAGCATGGAAGGCAGCGTTATGATAGGACAGGTTTGGTTTAAATTTACAGATATTCATCATTGACGGTATTTTTAGTTGGTTGGTTGGTTTATACGCTCAACGACATATTTTTATGCAAAATAACGGCTAATCTGGCCGTGACTAATAGTTTAACGTGGATACTGAAACGCAACGAGCTCTTCATTGTGTTTTGGAATCCAAGTTAAGCTATTAGTTCGTTACGAACATCCATACCTAAAGCAAGGATTCTAACCCGACATCTCTGGTATGCGAAGCCAGAGGTATTTGCAGTTGGAGTTAACGGTTCAAAGTTTTGTAATTCCTCTTGATGAAATTTGTTATTTAAATAGCTTGAGTAAAATTAATGTATTGGCTAAAATTTGTAACAATTGGTTTGGACTTTCAATTTGTTAGGAAATAATTTTGTCACTCAGGAACATTTTTGTAATAACTTATCGCCAGATTGGCGAGAATTTTAATGCCGTACGCCATCAACCAAAAAAGGCATTACTCTACTTTTCTAATGGTCAAATTTAAATACAGAAAAAAGGACTAAATACTTGTACAATTAATACCTATGCAGGATTCAAGTCAAAATATTACCTTTCGATTGGTGAGGTCTTTTTAGAAGGTAGATATCTGTCGAAAAAATCGAGGAGTACGTCTCTTCCCTTCTTCCCATATTTCTTTAAAACATCCAGTATGGATTTTGCCATCTGCGTTGAAATAGTTAAGAGAATTAGAAGGTGATATAACTCGTCCAATATTGTTCTTTGTAGATTTGTCAGATTAGTGGACTTACCATTTTTGATTTTGGCAACAGTTTTTCAACTAGTTCCTTGAACTTCTCAGGATTAGCGTTATGTAAGAGCTAAAAGTAAACAAGGTTAGTATATGCGTTTTATAAATATTATTTGTTATCCTATTTACCATTTATTCACTATTCTATTATTATTTACTATCCTATTTATTCTCTAAACTCTTTTAACTTTGAATTACCTTTCACCAAAAAAATAACAATATTTTTTTATTTTTTATTTTTTTTTTATTTTTTGAAAGACAGATTGTAAGTTATAAATTATTTTTGAAAAAATTAAAACTACTACACTAATTGTGTATTTTCAAATTTCTTTTTACCTAAAAGAAAATATTAAAACATATTTCGCTACAATTTGCAATTTCTTTCGAAAATTGTAACTTAGTTTCTCAAAGTCCGGATACTTTTGAAAAATTCACTTGCAATGATGGCTTACCTAGAATGCTGCAACCATATTAGTAAGCTCCTTTTAAAAACGATGAAGGCTTTTGAAGTACGGAGTCAAACATTCATTTAGACCCGACACTATTCCTACGTTACTTTCTAACAATTCGAGTAAGCAGAAATTAAGAAAATTAATGTTGTAGGAATATTACTTTTTTAGAAGTTAGCAATGTTTTCTATCAACTTTGTTGAACTTCTTAATACTTCTATTTTCTTAAATAGGCCCCGCCGACCAAACGGTATAGTGGTTAGCGTGCTAGCTTCTAGACCACGAGTTTGCGGGTTCGAGTCCCGTGTAAGGCATGGATGTTTGTAAATGTATGTTGGCTTGTCTAATGACGAATGTTTCGGCGCATTATAGCCCTCGTGTTGCTGACGGCGCCAGATAATATGAATACAACCAACCAACTTAAATAGGCAACATCAGTACACTAGACAACTTCAGATACAACGTACAAGTGATGAAATATTTTTTTCTCAAACTCTATTCTAGTGTATATACTCTGGACTCATTGTTTGAAACACTTAGCATGAAATATGCCAATATTTCATAGCTAAGGGAGCTCAAGGGATAGATTTCACGCGTTGATACTCAGCCTTTTTAGGATTTTTAAATATAATGATAATGAGTAGTGGATACTCATTATCATTATATTTAGGAGTATTTTACTATGGGTATTTTTTTATATAGAATATTATCGATTGTCAGACTTTCTGGTGATAGTATCCTGGTTTTCCTCAAATCGAGTTGCAAGTTTTTGGCAGTTATCTCTTAGAAGACATATCTGAAAGATAAAGTCTTGAGATCATATTGTAATCTAAAACTAGAATGACAACAGACTAAGTACAAGTGTTAATATTCCCAATACATACACTGTTAAAAAAAAACTGAAATTTCAGGGGAAAATATAACTGATTCCAACGGAAGTTTTCCATAATGCCTGAATACGTGTTATTTCCCTCTAAACACGGAAATTTTCCATAAAGCACGATCGGAGAGATGAGAACGGGATTTTCCCTTCTTTAGAGTTGTCGTACTTTTATTAACTGATATAGAATTGGCGAAAATGCACTAAGAATACACACATCGAAATGCGAACATCAAATAGCTGTTTTACTAAATATTTATTTTGCTTTTGAAATATTTTTTTATTATAGCATCCAGCTATCAATTAAATTCAAAAAGTAAACTTTTTTTTATGACCGGGCGCAACTGTATTCATGTATTCAAATTTGAAATATTTTCGCTATCGCCGAACACTGCAATATGTCGCCAAATGTGGGAAGAGAAGACATCCATTGGCGTCGTTCATCATCGCGGCGATCGAATCGAATCACAAAGACTGTTTTCCCGCGCTCTACTGATTTTTGAGGTAAGTAATAGTATATTAATTAACTTATTTTGAAACTATTATCATTTTAAATTGTGATTCCCATTCCTTAAAAAATGCACTACCCTGATAACATGTATTAATACTAGGGATGGAACGGATGTGAGTTTTGCCGGATGCCGGATTTCGGATATCCGGGGTGCCATGTCTACCGGATACGGATATCCGAAACGGATTTCGCCGGATATTCGGTCTATATACTAAAAACGATAGTTATACGATATGCTGTACGAAAAAAATGGTCATGATATGAAGTATTAAGTAAATTATAATTAGTGGTTAGCGCACCGCACTGCATGCCACAGGTCCATGGTTTGATTCGCGGACTGGACAAGGTTGACTTAGCTGTTTATACCTGAAAGAAATAAACTGAGGAGGACCATGCATGCTTGGGAACTAAACACTGGGGTTCGGCGTCAGAATGACCATCTGAATGAAATATCTGCTATGTGACACACAAATGCCACAGTCGAGAAAGCTGAGCTGGGCCCAGCAGGCCTTAGTCCACACGGGCTGTCGCACCACTGCCCTAATAGCACACATCCTCCCAGGGAGGTCCCTGGGAAATCATTCGTAGTCCCGGGGATGACTAGGGACTTCCTAGGGACCTCTCTGGGAGGATGTGTGCTATTAGGGTGAGTTAATTTTTTTAATTTAAACTTTAGTTTATGAGTGAAAGAGATCTTTGTTGCTGATTTTATATCTTGTAATATTGATACTTTTAGTTTTTCATATAGTTCTGGCAGGGCTTTAACACGAAAATAATTTCTATTTGGAAGCGGATAACGAGGAGCTAGGTATTTTATTAACTGACCAAAGCCTTCTCTATTCGCAATGGAGAATGGTTCAGCATCAAGAGCCATTAACTCACCTAAAATTATATTAAAATTTTTTTTTTGCAATGTTGAAGTGCAAAATATAGCTACTTTCAATTTACTTCATGCATTGTTTATAATTGATAAATGATTACAAAATTATACCGGAGGCATTTGTTGATAACAAAAGATTTATTTTAAATATTTTATGAAATTGAAGTCTATTTTTTTTTTGTAATGCACCTAAAACATTACGGATTTAAAGAAATCTCGTAGAAAACTTAAATTGGATCTATCGGAATATTCCGTCTTTAAATATAAACTTAAAAAATTTCGAACCCAAAATTCATCAACATTATGTTATACCATATTTAAAATATATATTTAATATAAATAAACAAAATTAGTACTTACATATTTTTGTGGTTAAGGCTTTTGCTTTAGGATCATCTAAACTCCACAATTTTGGTACAAATAATTTCGATTCCAATGTTGTCTGCGTGCATTTCTTGTTTTGATGCATTGTTTTTTCTTGTTAATCAATATTTGATGCATTTAGTGAGTCTTTAAAGCTTCGGAGAATTTCCTTATGCACACTCATTAAATGGTTCCATAAGGGTTTTGTGGAAAAGGATTTTGGGCTTTTGCCGCGCACAATATATTTTTTAAACGATTCTGTGGAGCAAGTAACACATAGGGCTTTGCTTTCGTCATTTCCCATTAATTTTAAAATACTTCCAAATGGGCGATTTTAAATGAGCCATTATTAAAAATTATAAATTGGATTGTAATTGGAGAAAACTAAAATTCAAGGCATTCTAGAGAGCTAAATATAATTCCACATTGTGGCGCTGCTTTAAAGACCTAAAAATTACAATACTTCATTTTACGTCAGAAAAAATATACCAGCTTTCAACTTCTGCCAATGAAAAATCAGAAATTAGACCATACCATTCACAGCATAAAGGGGTAAAGTATTATCGTCGATAGAACAAAAAAAAGCATTGAGGATTGCGCATTTACTATTTATTGCTTTTTACTCGCTAGCAAATGTCAGAAAAAAAGGAGGAAATGAGAATAACTAAAACTCTTAAGTCAGTTATGTTATGGAAAAAAAGTACTATTTATTAGTATTTCGGTTCGAGTTTTACGGAGAAGCATTCAAATATAACATCTGGAATTAATCAGATCATAAACTTGGAATGAAAAGAACATATTGCAAAACACGTATGAAGGATGTGTATGGAAAAAGATTGGAGGAATGGTTTATGCTTATCAACTCGGCGTCAATAATACGGCGCCTCTTTCTGTTTTCGTTTTCTAATTTGACTGCAATGCTGTATATCCAAGAAAAAAAAAAATAAATAAAAAAAAGTGTAGGATGCTGTTTCCTTTGTCCGAAAAAGATCATTATTTTTTTCAAAAAATTATTTCTTGTGGATACCTGGTGGTCGGATATACAGCCGGATATCCGAATGAAATTATCGGATGTCCGGTATTTCAAATCGGATATCCGACGGGGTTTCGGATATTGAAAAATCAGCCGGATATGCCGGATATCGGATATTTGCCGGATATCCGTTCCATCCCTAATTAATACATTAAAGCACCGTTTATACGACTCTCAAGGGACCGTTCAAAAAAGGCTTAATAAATGAGAAAGACGGTAGAAATGTAAACAAAACATGTGCAAACGATTTGACATTTTGATTTCGCGTTTACAATAGCATTATTTTTTTAACATACTATTTCTTTTTGGTTGTTCTTTTCAAAAATGAGAGTTATTGGATCGAGTTGTACTCGGAAGAAACAAAGAACTTTGAACTCATTTTTAAGAACGGGATTTTTGCATAAGGTATGCCTGTACTACAACATAAATATATCTCAAGTTAATATAATCCGATTTAAAAAATTCAAATTGAATTCTGTACGTTATGAACCAGTGCATGTGACCTACTAGAATCAAATTGTTCTAACAAAAATTAAATTTTTTACATGCGTTTTAAAATAAATATTAGTACAAAAATTTACATTTTTAAAACCTTCCATTTCAAAAAATCATATTTAAATAACTACTTTAATTAGGGCTTAGATTCTAGTAGATCACATGCATGGATAGTTACTGTTAACTTTTCAGCATAAATTATCTCATAAAAATTATTCAAAAATTAGTTATCACCGTTCAAAGTTTGCCATAATTAATCATTAATTACCTAATATGTTTTTAGTAAAGTAAAGTATTTTTATGTTAGTTTTTCATGCCTGGTTCTTCGCTGACCAAACGGTATAGTGGTTAGCGTGCTGGCTTCTAGACCGCGAGGTTGCGGGTTCCGAGTCCCGTGTAGGCATGGGTGTTTGTAAATGTATGTTGGTTTGTTAAATGACGAAATGTTTCGGCGCATTATAGCCCACGTGTTGCTGACGGCAGATAATCTGAATACAACCAACCATGCCTGGTTCTTCAATGCTAGGTCGACCAAACGGTATAGTGGTTAGCGTGCTAGCTTCTAGACTGCGAGGTTGCGGGTTCGAGTCCCATGTTTGGCATGGGTGTTTGTAAATGTATGTTGGCTTGTCTAATGACGAATGTTTCGGCGCATTATAGCCCTCGTGTTACTGACAGCGCCAGATAATCTGAATACAACCAACCATGCCTGGTTCTCACAAAATTTTAAAAGTCTATCTCAAAAATTAAAAAAAAAAACTTGTCTAAGGTAAATGGATACCTTAAATATACAATAGGTATGAATCGGGACCTAACTTAAACGACGCCTAACTGTATAAAAGTCGTATAAACAGTGATTTACTGTACAATGTTTATTCTTTTGTTTCTATACCTTATGTGTTTATGTCCCCCCTCCCCAATTTCTAAAGTTAATCGATACAGTTTCGATGCACTTATTATTTATTTTCAAAGAGCTCAATTATAATTTTTTAAAAGCATGTTCATTTAAAAACACAAAACAAAGGGACAGAGACCGTTTTTAATTTTATTTTTGTAGATATATATTTGTGTTCCAAGCTCTTCCAAATCCATCTCTCCCATTAGGTAAAGACATTATAGAAAAGTTTGCTCAAGAACTCCCCACAAAAGGAAAGAAAATTTATGACTTTATGAAGACCAAAACAAAACTACCAAAAGTAGTTAAATGTATCAAGGAAATAGAGATGGCTAAAGATGTTAATTAAAACTTAAAAGCTGAATACATTGGAGCTTTTCCACTTTTGATGTCTTTCTTTGGAGAAGAGGGGTCACTTCTTTTTAAACAAAAAATTGTATGCTTTTTACAATTTTAATATTTTCTTTAAGATGCTTTTTTATTGAATCGAGATACAGTAGAAGATCTTTATAATACACACCTTGGGACGACCAGAAGTTATGTATTATATCGTCGGTCAAATGACAAAACCACGAATGTGCAAATTCTAGGGATTGGCGGTTTTTGAAAACGGTGGGCTTAACAGTTTCCAGTTTTGCATCCCTGTGTTTTTGCACATTCGTGGTTTTGTCATTTTACCGACGATATGGAATTTTGCATAATACAGATCATTTTACCACGCTAAAATTATTTACATTCATTTCTGTTTAATTTACACTCCTTTTTTTTAGCAAATTAATCACGTGATACAGTAACTTTTAAAAGTTTTGTATTGAAATGACGTCACTGGAATTGTGGAATGTGTTTAAAAAATAGCTTTTATAGACATATATGAGTGTTATAATAGTTCTTATAATAAATAAATTTTGTAGGGTCCAGATGACATTGAAGCTGAGTCTCTGTTGGCACCATATTTGTCACATTTGGTATGCTATATTTTTTTTCTGTGAATACTTTCATTCTTCTATTGTGACACGTTGTATTCATGTGAAATAACCAAATTTCAGAAATCTATAAAGTAGCTAGTTATTAAATTTGGTTTTATGATTTTGTTCTATACTCAGAGTCCGTAGCTCCTTGCAAGATCAGATTTTCACTTTCTTTAGTGCAAACTTCATTACTACATCATTCCTCCACTTTAAATTCTACATAATTTTCTTCAGAAAATTCTGTTTATATCTCCCCTCTCCAAATTTAGGAATAATCTGCTGAAAGGTAGTTTTTTGAGTAAGAATTAAATGAAAGGGTGTGGGGAATTCTTCTCCCGTTGAAATATGGGATGGAACCCTTGTAGCTTACACAATTTAAAACTAATGCAAATTCTTTAAAAAAAAAATGCTTGAATTCAGAGGGGGCCAGTCCATAAGCCGCCCCTCAAAAAATTGGATTTTGGAGACTCCATCCTAGAAATCAATGCGGTATGACAAAACCACTGTTACTTCTTGAATTTAGTTGACCAAAACAGGGCATAAATCTGACTGCCAGTTGTTTAAAAGCAAATGCCTGTTATTAAAAATACCCTTCATACATTAAAAAAAATTCTTCATTTGATTTGAAAGCAAAATCTCTTTCTTCGACCTCTTGTGCCTTGCTTTTAATTAATGAGGTGCTTAGGCTATTTTTCTCCTGCCCCAAACACTGTGCCTTTTTCCAGTAGAATATGTGAAATAAGTTTATTTAAGTAATTTTTTAATTATTTTACAGGAAGTGATCTTTATACTTCAAATGAATATTCATTAGTGATAGACGGCAAAATAACAACTCATTCTGACGATTTTATCACTGCAATGAATGTCCTGTTCTCCTCTTCCTTTTGTATTCAATATTGAATATAATGCAGACACAGCACTAACAATGGAGTTTGTCCAAAGGTAATTGATGCTTCTTTCTATCTTATTATAAATTGGTATTCAATGCATACAAATCAATGCTAGTTGAATTAAAAATATGCATTTATTTAAAAGAATAAATCAACAATGTGTGTTTTTCATTGTTGTGACATAGTTTAACTCGCACTAATTGAATGAAAATGATGTTTCTAAAAAGTTTTTTTATATAAACAAGACCAATGGGTTAGTCTATTGACAGGAAATGGAAAGACATTACGTTTATCATAAATGGAGATTTTTAACTGATTATTTTCAAATTTTAAATGTAAATCCAAGAAGTCTAAACTATTATCAGAATTACTAGGGGTTTCAATTAATTTTAACGTAGATATGTAAAAATCTAAGGATATAATAGATGGAGTGTTTACGAAGCCAATCAAGATATCGTCTACATATCTAATATATAATATAATAATTCATTAATCAAAGAAGATGTTTCAAAAACGATTGTAATTATAAAATGATAGGGACAATAAAATAATTTACATGTAATAGCATAATTTGATGCTACGTTATCTAAATAAGTAATGATTGTTGTAAATTATTGACAATGGAAGGTAATCTAGACCAGGGGTAGGGGTAACCTGGTAAGGGTGGTTTGACATGGTTAATATTAAATTCGTCATAAACTGCTTTAAAATCTGTCAGTATGTTATATTTCCATTCTTCGAAGGCTGACAATGGAAAACTATATTTTACAACTATAATATTAGATTCAAAAGTGGTATAAACAGAATGAAGTTTGCTATACAATAACATGTACCCCATGTAAAGGAATTAGGTGTTATTTCAATATTTCCAGTAATAATATTCATCATAACCTACATCAGAAGCAGTACATGAATAGGAAGGGGGGGTGGAGGAAAATAAAATTTAGATATGTGATTATAATTATATATAGAATGTCCTAAAGGTTTATTTAAATGAAGCAGAAAATATGGATGCTGTTAATGGGAAGTAAGTGTTGCTTAGAAAAAGGAATATAATTATAATTTTTATTCAAATAATTAATGATACAATATTCTTTTAAGATATCATTAGTTGGTTGACAATCCACAAGATTGACGTTAAGATGGTGTGCTCGATATTTAAGATATTGTAAAATAGAAGAATATATAGATGAAGTAAATTATAATTCCATGGGAATTAAATTATTGATATAAGACCAGATTTTACTTAATAGGTTCTTCTTTACACCTACTGCAAAGTATTTTATCCAATTGTAATTAATAATATTAGAAGCAATGAAAGAGTACACTAAAATGTTTAGCCTATCTATCTTAGATTTTAAAGTAGTTAAGTTTGTGACTGCCTCTATTGTGAAATTTTTTTAGCAGTAGTAGGGGGAGGTATAAATAAGCTACCAGGATCAGAAATATTAGGTGTTGATACACAACTATTATACACCAAAGTATTCCACATCTCTAGAAAAAAAAATCCAGACTTTCGCAGGTATTCCCTGACCATTAAGGGAAACTTTTCCTGACCCATCACAACTAGGGTTGGTACGTACTTGCACATGTATCACGTATACATTAAGTAAATGTTTTTCCAAGAACCCCAGCACCACCTAGTGGATTTGGAGATGGCTGGTTATGCAGCACTCCATGATTTTCAAGCACAATAATTCAAATTTTCAGCTATCATATCAATTTTATTTTGTGTCTGTCGATTTATTAAAAAAAATTCCAAAAATATGTTTTCCAATAGCTAAAATTATATTCTACTATTAAGTTTATATAACAGTAACATAATTATTTACACCCAGTCTACTGTACATAACATCCACAACATTTGAATATTTGTATGCAATGTTAAAAAAACATTTAATGACTTAAAAGTTTTTAATGATAGATTATGTGTTTATTTGTTAATTTTAAGACTATTTTATCTTTTATTAGGTGTATTGCAGATATTAATCCAAAGAGAAGAACAAAAGAAAGCTAAAAAGAAACAGGAAAACAATATTCAATTACCAAAAAAGTTATAAATTTAGCCAATGAAATAAATGATTTTGACAAAGTTTTCAAACTGTAAATAAAATAAAAAAAATTCTAAAATATATACAAGTTGTGCTTTGTTGAGGTTTTTTAAAAAAAAATTCTTATTTTACAATTATTTTCTTAATAAAAATGTTTAATCAGGTATAAGGTATGGGGTGAGTCTTTTAACTTAATCAGTTTCAAATTATGCAAGTAAGGTTTGCTCTATATATTTATAAATTTGTTGTTATAAGAAATTTTTTACTGAGAAATTATGATGTGTTTCAATCAATGTTTCTTCTGCAATGTATTTTAACAAGTTTCATTGAACTTGGTAGCGAATATTCTTGAAATTTGAAGAAAAAACAATGTTTAGTTCTTAATAATTTTAAATATTGCAGTGTTCGAACTTTTTATATTGCTAGAAATATGAGCATGGAATTTGAATATCTTGAATGTTGAATTTTCAGGGGAACGGATACCTGCTGGAACTGCTTTCACCAAAGAGTGCCCGCTAATGTTTAAGTCTATGGAGAAAAGTCGAGAAGAATCTCAAAAAATTATGCATATTTTTCATGCGCTTTTTTGCAATCGTTAGAATGAGGTAAAATCTTGTTTTATTAGCGCTTTTTAATTTTTTCAAAATGTTAAATTTATCTTTTTTGTACCCAAAATAGCTTTATGGGAAAATTCAAAAAAGCACTTCATTAGATTTCACTTCATTGATTGCGAAAAGGCACATGAAAAAATATGCTTAACTTTTTGAGATATTTCTGACTTTTCTCCATAGACATTTGCATTTCATTAGCAAAAAAAAAAAAAAAAAAAGAACGAAAAACAGAAATTTAAATAATGGGAAAATACAAAACGGAAAATTTAAGTAGATTCACGGAAAAATGCAAAATGGAAAACTTACTTACATTCACGGAAAAATACAAAACGGAAAACTTTAACAACGAAGAAATAAGAAACGGAACTTCAGTTGATTCACGGAAAAATACAAAACGAAACGGGAAAGTCCCGGCAACTCTGCTGCCGGTACTTTTTCCGTTATTTTCAGTAAATTTTTTTTACAGTGTAGTTGATCTATCTTCTTCCATTGATAAGGAGGTTGGGTTTTGTATAAACATATTTCTTCCGAAAAAAACTTTATAAAGACACGAAAATAAACATACTTTAGTTTGTTAAATCCATGTATTTTAATCATTTTAGGTTTTACCAGTAGTTTCAAAAGAAATTATCTCATTTAAAATCTGTCGGTTTATTGAATTTCTGACGCAAGAGTGCTACCTGAAGACTACCCTACTTCACATCAAAGTTTAACTATCTGGACTACTGAAAGTAGCCCTGTTTTAAAGGGAATACTTTCAAACATGTCTTTAAAGGGTAAACTGACCAACGATTGCATTTAAAATCGAATTTTGCCATTTTTAATATAGATAATTTATATAATTTAAAATATATACTTACAAAATCTCTCAGCTTTGTGAAAATGTCTGTGATGGAGAATCTATTACCGGAAGCACTATTAAAAAATAATCTTGATATTAAAATATGAAATAAAATTCTTCATTGTAAAATACAAACAGAAAAGCAGTATTTACAATTTTTAGAATTCACTGTCAATCATCATTTTTTAACTTGGCTTTTTAAATTAATACGGCATGAGGTTGTACTTTGAACACCATCTTTTCCAATACAATTTATCAAAGTATTACCTATGATGAACTCTTCCCTGATTTGCAACATTAAAATTCTACTTACCTTACAACCACAGTCCACCTCAGCCGACCAAACAGTATAGTGGTTAGCGTGCTGGCTTCTAGACTGCGAGGTTGCGGGTTCGAGTCCCGTGTAGGCATGGGTGTTTGTAAATGTATGTTGGTTTGTTAAATGACGAAATGTTTCGGCGCATTATAGCCCTCGTGTTGCTGACGGCGCCAGATAATCTGAATACACAGTCCACCTCATTTATCAAAGTTTACGACAGGCTTCAAAACACAATTTACTTATCATTTTATAAAAAAAATAAAAATTAGCAAGTTTAGTATGTAATTAAAATGTATTACCCTGCTTCCGTAGAAATCAAAGTCCTAGGTTCTCTTTTCAATAGTTGAAGAATCTTGCTTTTTCCTTGCTCGCTTGTACTCTTCATAAAGCCGATCATCTAAATTTATACAGAAAAATACACAAATCAGTCAAGTTTTAAACACATGCAAAGTCGACTATTATTTGGGTGTATTTTCATGATGGGTACTACATGTAATCTATATATTTAAAAGGCATATCGTATTTTTTTTTTATCATAGTCACTAACTACTAAACTACTCAACCGATTTTTGTAATGAAGGTGTCCTTTGAAAGGGCTTGAATTGAAGATTTTCTAAAATGTACCAAAAGGACAAAGAATAGTTAATTACATAGTTTAATTAACATTATTTTTCAATATTGCACTTTCAAACATGCCTCTACAAAACAGTGGTTTTCGATAATATGAATGGCAACGTCTAACAGAATTTGTGTGTTGATTACGATTTTCAGACCTAATCCTCACGTTTTAGATGTTAATATGTTAATATCTGCTTATTAGATTAATTTCAATTAATTTTTGCTTTTTTTTTAGGAGATTAAGTGTCGTTTGAAAATGATAATTAGGTACATCTGCACACTTTGAATAGAGCTGGAATTTAGATTACTATTTGTATTTGCTATTCCACTTTTTTATTGTGCGAAGATTGAAATGATATTAAAGTACTAACGTATTTTCCCACCGGCAAATTTTCGTCACAGAAAAAATTTCACCAAGTGTTACTGTAGCCTTCTGTTGAATAGCGAAATAATAATAATAATAATACCTGTGGATCTATATATCTCCACATGATTTATAAATTGTGTATTTAGGGTTACTAATTACTTATATTGAATACTTTTAAAACTTTTAACATGCGTAATTTATGGATCAAGTTTTAGCAGAATTTCAAAAGTTTAAGGGAGTAAATATACAGGAGTTGGTGAGCGGAAGCAAGCAGGAGACGGAGCCCTATGGTACAATAAAAAATACATAAACCTGCATATAAGTTTGTCAATTACCAAAAGACTTAAGTATTGGTTTAGCGCATTTTGGTATTTACTTAAAATTTTCAAGCATCTCCTCGTATCTAAAGCAAAGCAAGCATAAATGTTGTCTATTTCATCAGATAGAATTCCCCTTTAATATGAGCACTCGGTCTCTATCACGAGACGATCTTTTCAGGTTAATATCGCAGCCTTTTGAATTAGTATAGTCTTATCAGCAAGAAAAATAGAAACCACTTGGAACTGATTTGTGTTGTTTTGCTGTGCGTATTTTCAAAATAATGCAGGCTGTTACATGTATTGCTCATGAGAATAATTGGGTACAGAACGTGAATTAAAAGAACATGTATTACGTTAGTATTTTGCTTTCTGTAAAAGTCTGCTACTTATTTAATCTTATGATTTATTCTTCCTATAAAAAACGTAACACACTATTAAAAATTTGGATCCATCCTGCACCAAAAGTTGGTTCCTATTTAGCTGCAACCAACATTTGGTGCTTAGTCTCACGATTTAATGGTGCTTACGGTCCGAAGTAGCATCATTAAATTGCGAAAGTAAGCTCCAAATGTTGGTTGTAGCTAAATGGGAACCAATTTTTGGTGCAGGGTGGAAAGCAATTTTGTACAGTGCATACCTAAGACATTTATTTTTTACCAATGTTTATGGAAATGGGAACCAATATTTGGTGCAGGGCGGATAGCAATTTTTTACAGTGCATACATAAGACATTTATTTTTTACCAATGTTTATGTAACGTAAGTTTAAGAATATGTTGGTATGCCGAACCTTTTTTTGCGAAAGGTTCCCCAGTATTGACAAAACCTTACAAGCCACATCTTCTATATCTCTCTAAGGTTTGGTCAGCAACGTCCACTACTAGCAATTTCATATGCTGTCTTTCGATTGGAAGTTATCTTAAAATGTGTTTCTTTCCCCAAATAAATTCTCCCAATTTCTATATTTGAGGATTTTATGTGTCATCGATGACATAAACTGATGACGCAATTTCGTCAATTTGTCTTGACGCGCGTATTTGTCACTTACTTTTTTGATACGTGCAAACATTTTTGAGTTTTAAAGTCTTAATACATAAGTCTGTAAACTGATATAATATGTAAAACTTTTTCACAAATTTAAGAATAGGAATTTATGCATTTAATAGCCACTTAAGAATTTTTATTGTCGTTAAGAATTAATGTAGAAGAAAACATACTTAGTGCAAATGTAAAACTTTTAAAATTTTCTAAAAATTTCATTCACAATATATAAGTTGTTATTTCTAAATGACTACTTATTTCTTACTCTCAAAATAAATACTAGTATAAAAAACGGTTGAGAAGCTTATAATAAACTGTCTAATTAAAAGATTGATTGAAATGCAAATATACTTACGTTATTCATATACTTTTTGAAAACATTTAAGTTTTCCACAGAAGTTTTAGTAGAACTAAAATAAAAAAATCCAAATAAGAGTTATGCAACATAATAAACTTGAAGTGTGGAATACCGAAAATTTTTCAACTACTCTTAAAAGTGATCGTGTAAATTTTTATTTTCATACATTCCTTAATTTAAAAAAAATAACCAATTTGGCTATAAATACTGCAATGGAAAAAATATCGGAAATAAACACCACTAAAATTGCGATATTAGTGATTCTTTTTCGATAAATATTACATTATTTATTATTTTTTGTAAGTCAAATGGATGAAAAAATGATTGTTGATGATCGGTGTTCAAGGAAAGAGAGCTTTGTGCTAAATACAATAATTTTTCAACTTTTTACGCCTATATTGCATTTAAATGGGAATTTTGGAAGAGGAAATATTTAGAGTACCTCAATTTTTCATTACTCTATGTTAACATATAGGTAATTGGAAGTAAAAATAGTGTAACATTTTGTAATTTTAAGTTTTTAAATCGTAAAAGTCACAAACTCATTTTGCATAATCAATTTTAAACACCACTATTCAATCGAATTCTTCGTTTTTAAATAGTTGTATACAAATATGTAACGTCAAATAAATACAAAAATTCCATTAAAAGTTATGCTTGTTTCAATAAGTAATAGCTTTATCATGCAAAGCAATAAAATGTTTGTACGTAAGTTTTACCATAATTTTTGGTTTTTAAACCAATATTCGTATAAAATACCCAAAATATTACCCATCATCTGAATACATCAAATCTCCAAAAAGTTCATCTGAGGTTTGATCACGGCCTACAATGTAAAGAACAACAATGTTAAATTTTTTAGTCTTTTAACCAATAGACATTTTCTTAAACATTTTTATTTTTAGAAAATGCTGCTTTAATTCATAAATGTTACTATAAATCAATTAATTTAATTTTGAAAATCTTTTCAATGACAAAAATTGGTGCAATTCACAAATAATGCAAAAATAATGGTATTCTTCTTGTCTTCGAGCTTTCTATAAAAATAAAATTTAACTTTTTAGGTTTTTAAAGTGCTCACATTCAAGTATATGATTTTCGATTTCTAAATGTGCATTGTAAAAAATTTCACCGAAAACGTATTTATTAACAATTATCAACCAGGTTTAGTTTTATATTGCTTGTTTAAAGTTGATCATTAGCATCCTTGAGATTTTATGTCATTGGTGATAAGATAGTTTTCAATGATTGGTTACTATAATTCTAAATTGTATACGGTGTAATTATGCTCATTTTGTAAAATTAATTATCTATACTTTGTCTATTATGTAATATGAAATTTAATTATTTTCCATTTTGTATTATATAAATTCTGTATTTTCTATTATGTTATTTTTAAAATTTGGTATTTTATGTTGTCTGCAAATTCATAAATAAATAAATAAATAAATAAATAAATAAATAAATAAATAAATAAATAAATAAATAAATAAATAAATAAATAAATAAATAAATAAATAAATAAATAAATAAATAAATAAATAAATAAATAAATAAATAAATAAATAAATAAATAAATAAATAAATAAATAAATAAATAAATAAATAAATAATGCTACTTACTAGATTGATATGGCACAGCCGATACTAAGGAAAGACCCAGCATCAAAAATAGCACAAAAAGCTTCATGGTTACTGAAAGAGTTATGAACATTTTTTAATATGTACGTTAAGTGAAATTTTGTACATTGTGCGTACAGAGTGAACCAAGTAAAACAATAGGAGGTGTTTACAGCAAGAGAGACCAAATAAATATATTTTCACACAGTTTTCTATACATTTCGTTAATAGATCATAGGAAAATTTGGTATTACTATCTTCATGTGAATTTCATTTTTTGATATTACTGCTTTATGTGTATTTTTAATTTTCAAATGCAATTACAACTGGTTTAAAAGTTTAGAAATCGGATTGAGTTTTCATAGTGTTTGACCACTACGAATAAAACAATAAAATCTGTGCCATTGATTAACTTTTTCTTTGCCATCAAAACTTGATAGATTTGCATTATCGTCGTCAACGGGTCTATCTTCCAAGTTTCAGTTCGATTTGATAACAGCCAGTGGGTTGATGATATTTGCCCGCCACACACAAAATAGAAGTTAGTTCCGTTCGAATATTGGGTTCACCAATGTACCAATGTTCGCCAACGGGGAGTCGAACCCGGGACCCCTAGATCGGAAGACAGACGCGCTAACCACTAGGCAAAAGAGATCACTACCACTTAGATGTTGTATTTGTCATTTGTGCAAGAGATCCCCATAGATGAAATATTTTTCATTACAGCTAAACATTAGTTTCTAATTAAACCCATCAAGAGAACTGTAATATTTCAAATTCAATTTTGTTTGTCTCAGTAATACATCTTATTTATTTCAAACTTCATTCATATTAAACGAATTATGTTCTGTACTTTACAATAAATGATTCGGATTTAAGATTATATTACTAAGTTAATGACATTCTTTCTTACAAATTCTCCTACAACTTCAATGTAATATGTTACACTTGTTGTTTATAGTTAAGTAACTTTCAAAGATAAAATAGCATTGAAACAATAACATTTAACAAATAATTAATATTCCTCTATACTAAATTATGCGCAACAATTACGTTAATTACAGTATTATTTAAAATTTATTTTTAACATAAACATATTATTCACTAAAAATATGAAGCGCGCATATTAAAAAACTTACAATCTTTAAATTGTTTAAAATCACGATATGTATTGACACAAAAGTTCTTCAACTCAAAACAGTCCATAAATTATATAAATAAAATCAATAGAAGTTTATCACATAAAATAATCACTAAAATTTATAGACATAACTTGAAAGAAATAGTAAAAAAATAAGAACAAGTTCATTCATATTTACCAATATAAATTATTAGACCATAAAGATACAAGTTATAAGTTGGGATAATTTAACACAAAAGAAAATTGACATTATAAATACCTAATAAATCAAAATATTTTGGCAAGAAATAGTAATAGTTAAAATATTTCTTACTATTCAAGTTTATGAGAACTTTAGCAAAAAATCAAAGTTCATAAAGCCACTCTACAAAACACTTTTTCCTTGTAATTTACTTTTTGTTTCGATACTTTTTATTCCTTCAGATTTTCTCTTCTCAGACTCTATACAAACATATTTCTAAACTGCCTTTCTAAGCGTCTGCAAGAAATTCTGCTCAAATCTTCACAATAAGGATAATCTGAAAATAAGGATAGCATGGTCAGTTGATTAGTGATAAGTTTCTACCATTCAATACATAATATAATTTTTGTTTTTGTTTGCCTCAGCAGTATTACACTTGAATATTTCACAGTTCACACTTTTTCTTTTGTCGTCTTCTAGAATGGGTTTAACTGAAATGCAATATTAATTGCAAAAAATACAGTTAGAGGTGATGATTTAAATTAAAGTTCACCTTCTAGATTGAGAGGCGACTGCAATTTTTGGACCCCATTTAACTTCATTCTGAATTTTTTATAGAAATTGGGGAAAAGTGAGTAGATTACAAATCCACTGGACAGCCGTGGCAAAAATGGACGAAACTGGTAAAATATTGACTTTTAATAAGTTGAACTAAATACAAATGCCAAATGCGCCGTAACTTGCCAAATAATGAGCATTTCTTTTTATTTGGTAACCCTCACTCTTTAATTTTCAATTAAGAAGGTAGCAGTCGATTTCGATGTGTGGCTATGGCTTACTTGCATCTTTCACAAATGAGCCAAATTGGCAATAAACATTACTGATGACGTAACTGATGTCGCCAATTTGGCTTACTTTTAAACGATACAAGTTTTCCGAGCGATAGATCAGAAATCGTTTGCGCTTTTTCTCGTTGAAAATCAAAATGCAGTGGGTTGCCAGACGAAAAAGTTTGTTCTCTTTTTGGCAAGTCATGACATATTTGGCAATCGAATTTTAGTTCAACTCATTCCAAGTCGTTTTTTGATCATTTTCGGCCATTTTTGCTACGGCAGATCAGAGGATTCGTAATCTACTCACTTTTCTCCAATTTGTATAAGAAATTCAGAATGATGTTCGATGGGGTCCAAAAATTGCAGTTGTCTCTCGGATTATTTCTGAAAACTGTAGGAAAATAACCACTTGTCAAAATGACCTGAAATTTGACCCGAATGTACGTTTAAACGGGGAAATTGGCTTGACATAAGAAAAAAAACCATTTCGAACTTTTATATTTTATTATGCCGTACCATTTACCCATTCTTTGTGAATATCCAGGTCAAATATCAGGTCAATCTGACTTCTGGTTATTTTCTTAAAGTTTTCTGAAAGTGGACGTTTAATTATATTTTTCCTGAATATTTTTACCAGATATATGCTAACCAACACTATTTTTCATTATAATTTCGATTACAGCTATCAAAGAATGTTTGCGTTTCCCTCTCCATAAAAGTTTACATCTTCTCTGATCTGTTAAAAGAAATTTTGGTATCGTACGTTCACAGAATAGCTCTTTCATAAAGAATATTCAATGAAACACTCCTTATAATAGATGTTGGCTGAGTCGAGCCAACTGATTGAGTTGGCCTCAATCAGTTGTATCGTAAAACTTTGTAACTTAATTTTTTGTCGACTTTGCAAAGTTGTATTTATTGAATAGCCATTCATTATACAATAGTAAATTTGATAACAGTTCGGTATTTTATGATTATAGCAATGGTGTTGATGTCATATGAAACTATCTCAAAAGAACACACTTATAAATGTACATTTCCTACTAAGAAGCAGTTGAATCCTACATGGTACATGTTCTTATCAACAGCCTATCATGATGTAACAATTTCTGAAGTCGATGACGTAAAGCTCGAGATTATCTACTTGATAATCTGATTCTAAAAGACCATTCAAAATCTTTTTGTAGTGTTTATTTTCTTTTTATTTTATGTTTGTGAAAGAAAAGTTTGGGTTTGCTGCATTACGACATTGTATCACATTTTTCTAAGATACATTTGATGGATTACCTTAACTTTAACTTAACGTCACATTCAATTCGAACCGAGTGAATCGTTTTCTCACCAACGTCTAACAACGGAACTTTGATTGCAAACTTAAAAAAAAAAAAAAAGTGCATTGAACAGAAATTTTTGCGCTTTTCAAAACATTTAAAATTGAATGAAAAGGAAAAAAAAAAAAAATATGCCGAAATTGTCCATTGCAGCTTATTTGAGTGATTTTTCGAAAGATTTTTCATGGTGTTTGACAATTACTAAAAATCAAATGATACCGTGCAATGGAATAACCCATCTTTGCTTCCAAAAACTTGCATAATACTTTGTCATTGACAACGAGCCTCTCTGCTAAGTTTCAGTTCGACTGGATGACGGCAAGTGGGTTGATTAGTCTTGAAATCTTATAATTTTTTTTTTGTTTTGTTAAATTGGATGATGATGTCTCAATCAATTTCTTTGCTCGGGAATAAATGAAACTCGTATTGGGATTGGCTAATGGAATATGACATTCGAAATTAATTTAAGGAGATGATGCGATTGGTTGCAAACAAGCCACCGTGTTACCATTTGATACTACCTCATTCTTAATAAAGCTGTGGTAGAGATCTTTAAAAGTAATCTTATTAAAATTTATAATTTCAATTGCCCATATGTATACATAGGGCACACAAATGCTATACAAAGTATAGCATTCGGTCCACAAAAAAAAAAAAAAAAAAAAAAAAAAAAAATCGTTTTTTTTTTTTTTTTTTTTTGCATTTCTCCGCATTTTGGAACATCCTAATTTCAAAAAATGTCTATCAGTGTGTACGTAGTCACCATAACTCCCGAATAAATTGACCTACGATGTTCAAATTTGGTGTGCGGGTTGGTGGTGTCCCTGGGACCTACCATTAAGGTTTTTGTCAAAATCGCTCACGCGCATAAGGTAGATGGCATTGAAAAAATCACGTTTTTTAATAATTGCTAAAAAACTGCTCAAACGATTTTGATAAAAATCTTTGTGGTAATACCTCTTGAGGTGTTCTAAACATTCCTATCTTCGAAATTCCAGTAAAAATGCTTCAATTGCGTAAAAATTTGAAAAACGAATAGTTTCAAAGCAGAGTCCTCGTTGCTTGAACACAGTTTATAAACGATCGTCTTTTCTCCTCTTCTCCGTGTCATTTATAAGAAAAGGTAATATAAGAATTGAAAAGAATATCGCCAAAGTCACCATTTTGGCAAAGTTTTTTTTTTTTTTTTTTTTTTTTTTTTTATGACTCATATAAGAATTGTAGCAAAACAATATCTTCAAAGTAGCCATTGATCTTAAGCGAATGATGAAATTATTAAAACGGTAAATGACACAAATCCATATCAATAATATAGTGTAATTGAAAGTTGTGCGATGTTCCACATCCCTAGTTATATATTTTATGCCCGATTACGTGACAGTGTACTGCTATTTTTACGAAAAAATTAAATGTGAATTGTAATTGGCTTACTGAATGTGGATTTTGAATTTGTTTTTAACGATGAAAATCATGTCACAAAATTGTTGCTACGTGATGGATTTAAACTTAAGAGGAAGGGTCATTCCTTTTACTCGCTATGTTACAACCTTCTATTAGAGTGCATTTAGAAAATTACTTTCTATAAAATCATGAAATTTGGTGAGTAGGTACGAAAAATGACATCAATTGTTTTCATTTATGTCTATCCATTATAAACGAAAATTAAAAAAAGCAAAAGAAAAAACTAGGTGGAGCCACTGTATATGCATTGGCGTAAGGATTTCCAATTTAAAAATAAAATATATTAGACTTTATTTTCGAGTTTTTAATTGATGAAATTTCATGAAGTGATCATTTTCGTAACTACTCACTAATTTTCTAGGTTTTATAGAAAGTAGTTTCTAAATGCACTGGCCTAGAAAATTATAACATAGTGAGTATAGGGATTGATCCTTACTAGGATTTCTTCGTAAACTAACCCTGCATAAATTCAATTGTAAGAAGAAATTTTGTCATAGATGAATATTTTGTATGTTGTTTATGGATGGTGATTTTCGTAAAAACAGTTATCTCTGTATACGAAATCAAATTTGATAAATGATTTGCTAATATAGAAGCTAAGGGCCTTATTATACAGAGCTGCTCGTGTGGCGAACGTGCGCCACCGCTTCAGTCGCTCAGACAGGTCGCTCGAAGCGAAACATTGAGTCCAATTAGACTGAGAGGAGACTGCAATTTTTGAACCCCATCGAACATCATTCTGAATTTTTTATAGAAATTGGAGAAAAGTGAGTCGATTACGAATCCACTGGTCTGCCGTGGCAAAAATGGCCGAAACTGGTCAAAAATCGACTTTTAATAAGTTCGACTAAATCCAATTGCCAAATGCGCCATAACTTGCCAAATAATGACCATTTTTTTTTTATTTGGTAAGACCTGATTTGCACGCTACCAGTCGGCTTTCCAGTTGAGATCCCTAGTCGTGTGACGTCACCGCTGGCAGCGTGTAAACGCATCATTCCAGTCTCAGGATAAGCCATTTTGTCACGTGATCGCCTCTGGCTGGTGATTCCAGTAGATAAAACATTTTCTATTTACTGGCGCGTCAACTCCCCTCCCCCACCACTCTTCCTACCCTCATACTCTCGTACACGGTGCAAAACACCTGCAACGCAAAACACCTGCGGTGTTTTCGTTTCGTCGAACACTTTTGAAAGACTTGAATGATGATTGTGTGTTTATAACACAAGACCTCCTTGCTTTTTTTTTAATATAGAGAGAATTTATATACATTGGAAAGATGCCAAATCGTTGGAATGAATCAAAAACGGTTAAATTTGTGCAATTGTACCGGGATTATGAAAATCTTTGGAACTTGTTTTGCCCGGAATATCTTAATCGTGATGCGAGGAATGCGTCTCTGCAAGTTATTGTAGATGAACTGAATGATCCTTCGTTTATTCTAAAGGATGTACCAAAAAAGTTAAAGCATTGGGGTCTACGTATTATTTGGAATTGGCGAAAATTGAGAAAAGTAAAGCCAGTGGCGGGGGAACAGATTTTGTTTATAAAACTTATTTGCTCAGGTTCAATGATATGGATTATGTAATGAAAGCAACAACTGTCAAGGACAAAGAAACATTCAGTAATGTGGTGAATAATTTATTTTCTTAAATTTTTTTGTAAATTTTTAGTGTATAATTCTTAAATTTGTTACAATTTTTATAATCTAGTTTATAATATAATAAACAATAACATGAATGAAACATTATGAGCAATAACCATAATAACTTATTTTATGTTCTTAATTTTTATATTTTATAAATATACCTCAATACGTTGTTTAAACAATGTTAAATATAGTTCTTTTTATGTTTTTTATTTAAACTTTCACTTATACATTATTTACACGGTATTTTTTTTTTTTATTTTTTTTTTATATATTCTTACATATTTAATAAAATTCTAGATTTTATGTAAGATTTTTTAGTTAATTTAGGAAACAAAAAAAGATGCCTACCAAGAAATACTGTAAGCAATAAATTAATAAATTTTAAACAATAAGTCTGAGCTCTGTAGGTGAAAACTTTTTTCAACTATAACAAATGTTAAAACGGATGCATGTTTTAAAGGAGCCCCCTGACTGATTTAAATATACAATATATTTTATATTCTTACATAAGTTATAAATTTTATATAATTGCATATTATTAGGTGAAGTGATATAATTGTAACTTGAAACAGTCACTATATTGAATCATGTGGTACTTTTCCGTTAGACACCTGTCACGCGCTTTGGTATATTTGACTTTGAAAGAGAACCAAACACGTCGAAAACTGAAAGAGCTATTTCGGTGAATTCATAATATGAGAGGTTTTGTTTTTATAACTAGACATTGTTTATCAAATGATTCGCCGATTGAAAAATGATGGTCAAGTGGCATGGCTATAAAGGAAAAGTACCTAACATGCATTATTCTCACTTTTGTTACGACTGGAAAAAAATACCTCTTGTTTATTGGATCATTATCTCTTGCCAATCTCCAGATAAAAAATAACCTTTGTATGTTTCTCTTACTTGTGGATTTATTTTCTTGGGTTTGTTGTAGCAACGTACTGGGCAGCTGAGAAATTTCTGATCTCCAGTGCCCCTGTACAACTGTAGCATTTACAATGTCCTCATAGTCAACACTACCGTGTGGCGTATATGATGGTTGGAGATGTTGAACGCAACCAGTTATGAATAGCGCATGCTGTTTTCACAATTTTTGTTGTGGTCTCAACTTTTACAGGCAAAGCTTGACCAAAAATGCGGAACCGGCTTGCCAATATACCAAATCCATTTTCAACAATTTTCCTTGCTCGACTTGTTCTATAGTTAAAAATTCTTTCTTCTTTTGTCAAGACGAGTTTCGAATATGGTTTCATCAAATAGGGTTTCAGGGGGAAGGCATCATCCCCCACCAGTACTCCTCCTTTTGGGAGTAACGATCCAATACTGGGTACAAACTGCAACATTGAAAGATTCCTCCATCAGCATTTCTCCCATAGCCACCAGCGTCAATATACTTGAAAGCAATAGTCGTGGTCTACTACAGCTAAAAGTACAATACTGTTTCTGCCTTTGTAATTATAGTATTCGCTGCCTGCACTCGGGGAGGCTTTTATAGAAGTATGTTTCCCATCTATTGCACCACAGCATCCAGGAAAGTTCCACCTATCTCTGAAACCAATTTGAATATCCTCCCATTCTTTTAGATTTGGCACCTGAAAAATAACAGTAAATTCAATTTCACATTGAGTACAAAAGGCAACTTTTACCTTTCACTATTGCTAACTTTACCAAATTTCACCACTGTTATGCAGTTCATATTGCATTGAAAAGTTTATTTCAGTCATTTGTTACCAATATTTTTCTTATAGCATCTATTATTTTCAGGAAATTGGAACCCGCCAATGAAGCAGAACCGAACGCGATGATGCAGAATTCAACTAATGAAGGAGTTGTTGGGGATGACTTACAAGAAATCAGTCAACCAATCACTAGTAAGGAACAGCCAGTGAGAGTTGAAAAAGCAACTTCAGTGCAGCAACTTCAGTGGCAGCAACCTCCACGTTTTAAAAATAAAGGTATGAAAAGAAGGTTTGAGGCTATAACTGATGATGTTCGAGAACAGAAGGATTTGAATGAAAAGTTGAATCTTTCAACTTCAGAAAGTCAGGAAGATGAGTGTGAAATAATAGGAAAACACATTGTTCCTTAGCTAAGTGAGCTCTCGGTACCCGACAGGATTAAAACAAACGCAGACATTCAAAAAAATACTAGCAGAGTATAGATTGAAAAATATTTATACAGAAAAAAATCCATCCCCTCTGCCCCATTCTTCTAGCTCTGCTTCATCTAGCCATCAGGATACACCATCTTGGCCAACTGATCACTTATTATGTAGTAAATGAAGATTTATTACAAAATTCTGTAACTGAAGTGGACATAGAGTACATTGAAGACAGTCCAGAATCAATGTAATTTTATTTAAAATCTGTTTCAATATGTTTAATCTTTTTATCATGAATATGTAATAATTAACAATTCATAATTTTTAACTTAATATGAATCGTTTATAAAAATTAAATTCATTCAATTTACTTATATTTTGTGTAACTTATTTAACTGCTAAGTTCTCTCAATCTATTTCAAACTTTTTGTCTCAAAATATCTAAAATAATTAATTGTTATTACACAAACACATTTGGAAATTAAAAAACTTGTAATCTGTAAAATAAATAAAATGTTTATATTCATTATCATATTTAAAAAAAAAAAAAAAAAAGCTTTGTGACAATTGCAGTCACAAAAAAGTCGTTTCTACATGTTTCGATCTATTGAAGTACATCAGGACCGGTTATGAAGCATGTACCATTCGGCAATATTTAATGGCAAAATATGCCCCTCTTATAGGGTTAACAAATGTTATAACAAAACTCCTACTAATCTGAGGTGTGTTTTTTATATATATAAACCAAGTTGGTGAGATTGGCAGTGAGAAAATTTGCATCAAATATATCCGAGTTCTAATCCTATATTTCTCAAAGTTATAACACAACCTTCTTGGTAGAACTTTTTAATTTAAGCTTAACAAATTTGAAATTGACTTCCATTGGCCATTTCTGGTTAAATTTTTGTATGGGGTCTCAACAAGGCCTTGCCTTTGACATATCACATGACTGTAGCAGTATTATTAGTTAGGTACGAGAATATATACTTAATATAAAAACTTCTCACTACATTTGTAAAGTATAGAAACTAAACTTAGAGGTTATTTTATACAATTATCATTTTAATTTCTTGCTTTTATGTAATCCTCAAAACGTAATAAATAGCATCGCACACATCAGGAATCATGTTTGTAATGGATGATTTGGAAACTCGTAACATTGCAGATAACATCCTGAAATTAGTTCCTGAAGCTAGAAATGCTAGTGTAATTTCTAGTTTCAGCCTGGTTGGCAGAGCTTTCCTCATCAAAGTGTACTTGCGGGTAATAATAGGACTGATCAATTCCAAAAGTTCTTCAAACTGATCTGGTGTTAGTCTCATTATGGCTTTATACTCCATATGGTCTTGCTCATACTGCTCTCTTATTATTCCCTCTGATGCACCCAAATTTCTTTTTCTCATCCAATCACGAATACACGTTTCTCTGGCCTTCCTTTGTAGGTCATGAGTACATATTTCTAAAAACTCATCGCTTAAAAGTATAGAAAGAGAATGCATTGCCTTTTTAATAGCAATTTTGTTCCTCAATCAGGCAATTTTTTGTAATAAGAATGACAAAAAAAAAAAAAAAAAAAAATGCTGCCGCAAGTCGAAAAAGAAAACAAGATCGTCTGCAAATTTTCATCGTACGATTCCCGAATTGTTCCAGTCGGTTGACACCGTGTAAACAGAAGTCGCCAGTAAACTAGAATTCCAGCTAACTGGTTCCAGTAATCTTCCAGCCAATTGTCCGGCTGTCACGCTAGTAACTGGTAGCGTGTAAATCAGGCCTAACTCTCACTCTTTAATTTTCAAATAAGAAGGTTGAAGACGAATCGGATGTGTGGCTGTGGCTTAATTGCATCTTTCACAAATGAGCCGAATTGGCAAGAAACATTACGTCACTGATGACGTAACTGATGTCGCCAATTTGTCTTACTTTTAAAATATACAAGTTTTCCGAGTCAGAGATCAGAAATTGTTTGCGCTTTTTTTCATTGAAAATCAAAATGCAGTGGTTTGCCAGACGAAAAAGTTTGTTCCCTTTTTGGCAAGTTATGACATATTTGGCAATCGGAGTTTAGTTCAACTCATTCCAATTCGATTTTCGATCAGTTTCGGCCATTTTTGCCACGGCAGGCCAGTGGATTCGTAATCTACTAACTTTTCTCCAGTTTCTATAAAAAATCCAGAATGATGTTCGATGGGGTTCAAAAATTGCAGTCGCCTCTCGGACTGACTATACGGAGCTTATTATACTAGGCCACTGCTGGGTTAGAAGTTGCGTTTGTCGACTGTGGCGCTCAGACTCTGAGTGATACATACAATCTTATTGAGTTTATTATACTGAGCTACAGCAGTGGCTAGTCAGGGAGTCTTCACTGTGGCGAATGCAAGCTACAGGATTGGCTCTGTATTATAATGGCCTTAAATCTTACTCTTGACGAATAGTTTATTTACAATTGCGCTTATTTTAATTATTTGTAAACCGAAGTAAAAGAAATCAAAATAAATCCTAAAATAAAATAAGTAAATAAGAATTGGGAAGTTGTGTTAGTATACAGTAGATTGAGGCCCTATGGAATTGTGAAAATTACAGTTGAAGCACGTTGAGGAAACTTAAGGAATTTTATATTTCTCAGCAAGAGAATACAATGTCTAATTCTTATGAATTCCCCCCCCCCCCCCCAAAAAAAAAGTAATTTCTCCAAGCAACCTTAAATACACAGGCTGCTCACTAGTTATTCTAAATTGGTCATTGTTAATTTATGTAGCTTTTGTTTAGTATTAAACATAATTTTTCTCTTGGTAGTGATAAAAAATCTTGGCTAGGTATTGGAACCGTTCTGCCATTGAATAAACTGCAGACTAATAATAATAATAAAAAAATAAAAAAAATATTGGTTGACCAGCTATAGTCACGCTGTTTTTAAGTCAATGGCTTAAATTCTATATTCCAGTGAAAAAGTTTTCAATGAGTTGATTGTTTGTCGATTTGAATTTTCTTATATTAAGTTAATTGTTTTAGAAATCTAAATATTTAATGACTGCATTTTGTAAAGTGTTTTTTTTTACCACAACCTTTATTCGTTGCTAATTTCAACTTGAATTATTATAAATCAAGTTGCTATCGTTTTTTCTTCTTAGAACATAAAGCAGTTTAATTCAAGTATTCAAGGGATAATTTTGAATGGGAATAGCATAAACCAGAAAGTTTTCAGATACCAATTTTTTTTATCATTACCAACAACGATAAAATAAACCCACTTTAAAATATTTGATGTAAATTTCTTCGAAGAATGACTCTCGACAATGACTCTAAGGCAAACTGTCGAGGTGTGATGTCAAACATTTCGTTAAATATAGAACTTTATTATGCACTAGCTAAGTACCCGTGCTTCGCCACGAAATTTTACCATGTGCAATATTTTAGCCAGCTGTGAGGCCCCGCGTTGCGGAAATCCGTCATTGGTGTATAGGCCCCAATTTTTGGCGTTTTGTTAGCAGCAAGGTTCATCGCAACACAAAGTCGAGTTCGCTTCTCTGAAAAAGTCATTGATATAAAAGCACAGGCTTACTTAACTCGTTGAAAGGTTCATTGCTATGCAAACATGGGCTCTCTTTCCTCAATGAAAGGTTCATTGCTGCATAAGCATAAGGTCGCTTCACACGCTAAAAACTAATTGCTACGTAAAGTCTTAATATTAGAAGCCCCTCCCATGTCGAGAAACAATTAAAAATTCCCCGTTAATAACTATAATACAACACCTCTTTAAAAGTATTTGAACATGTGATGTTTGTAAAAAGCAAAAGTAGAAGGTCAAAACTATGCTTATGTTGAAACTTTCAGAGCTCTAGGCCTATTAGAAGTCGTTTTTTGTGAAAATATGAATTAAAAATACATTAAAAAAATAAATTAAAAAGAACTAAATAAAAATGTAATATTCTGTTTTTCAAAAGATCAATTAAAAGGTTAAAACAACTTACGTTGAAAATTTCAGAGCTCTAGCCCTATTAGAAATTGTTTTGTAAAATATACATGAATAAAAAAAATTAATTAAAAAGGAACTAAATTAAAATTTAAAAGTCTGTCTTTTAAAAGTCCAATTAAAAGGCTAAAACTACTTTTGTTGAAATTTTCAGAGATATAGCCCTATTAGAAATCGTTTAGTAAAATATTTATTAATTAATTAAAAAAAAAAAAAAAAAAAAAAAAAAAAAAAACTAAATAAAAATTTAAAATTCGGTTTTTCCAAAGACCAATTAGAAGGCCAAAACTTCTTATGTTGAATATTTCAGAACTGTCGCCCTATTAGAAGTTGTTTTGTAAATTTTTTTTTTTAATTAATTAAGAAAATAAATTAAAAATAGCTAATAAAAGTTTTAACATTCTGTTTCTCAAAAATGCAATTAGAAGGCTAAAACTACTTATGTTGAAAATTTCAGAGGTATAACTTTATTTGAAGTCACTTTGTAAAAAAAAATTAATTAAAAAAATTAATTAAAAAATAACTAATTAAAATTTTAACATTCTGTTTGACATACATAAAATTAGAAAGCCAAACCTTCACATGTTGAAAATTTCAGAGCTTTACTCCAATTTTATGTAGGTTTCTATAGATCCATAGAGCCATAGACAGACAGACACACAGCTTGTTTTATTTTTATAGATGAATTTCTTACATTTTAATTACAATAAAAATTTTTAGAGGTTCAACAAAAGTGTAGCATAAATTTTTTAAAGAAACATACTTTTGAAAGTTATTTAGGTTAGGAAGTTCCAACTGTGTTTTCTTCCTCTTTATAAAGTGCTTAACACAGCCATATACGTTTCGTAATTTTGAGCATCTAGAAAAATCCCAGATCGAAATGTTTTAGTGTAAACCCCTCTCCCCGATCCCACAACATCACGGAATCACGACAGATTTAATGAACACCAGCCCGAACTCACAATCCTCCGATCATGAGCTCGTTACTCTAGCCACCAGACTGTCAAAGCCCAACTTATGTATTGTGTTTCTCTCAATAATTGCTAATTAGTAACCTAGATATTATCATCAAAGATTGCTTCATTTATCTTTTGAAATCCACTCAGACGGCGAATCTTATTAAGTATTATGGTACTTATGTATTATCCTGTTGACCGTTGGCGAACTTTTTATTGGCGGCCAAATGTTCGAATTAGCCTGGCCTCTTTGAAGACTTCGTTCGGCTTCTAACTTGGTGTCTTAGCGTTGAAATGGTTCAGATGTATGAAGGACCGGGCATTCGCTTGGACTGACCGTTTGGACGGAAGAAGGGAATCAGTTTGGTGAACATTAGTTTTGCCAACGGTTGACAGGATAATATGTAAGTGCCATTATTAGTAATGCGAATGGAAATTCTACTATCTTCCTGAAAATTTTACCACCTTGACTTAAAATGGGGAATCTTTCATAATTATGGATGAATCACTAATGTGTTATAACCTGTTATTTAATTTTTTTTACAGGAGATAATAATCAATATATTGATTGCTTGTAAAAAAGTTTATTGCACAATCGATTTAGGCAATTTGTCATATGTTGTGAATGTAGATAATGTTATTATTATTATTATTATTTTTTTTTTTTTACGTCCAGGATTTTATTTTGCAAATTTGAGTTGTTTAGTTCTGTAAAACGTCTACAACCTCATTTTCAGTCTTAAAAGAAGAAACTAATTTAAAAAACGCACTCAATTAAACAAGAATAATGAACGTCAGAATGCCATGAGTAAAAATACTTTCATTTTTGTTGAAAGTATTTCTAAAATTCTTTTTATTAAATAAATATTGAATATCCGATAAAAAATTGACTAATCATTTAATTTCCCATAAACTCAAACAACTTTAGTGGCTCCATCTATTATTAAATCAGTTAACTTATTGATATCATTTACATTGTTTATTTTAGTTTGGACAGTTGTTTATTGCTACCACTATAAAGTGAATATCACAGCCAAATATGCTTAATAGTTTCTTACCACGATAAGAAAACAAGGTCGAAACCGTATCGCGCATACTTCTCCATCTCCACCACATCAACGAGAGAACTAGGAGGCAACGACCTATTCAATGTGCATCGCCATTATTTGCACACACCAGTATTCGGCGAAAACAAGACTGAATCCATAATCTATCGTTCATTTTATAAGGCTCGGTACCTTTGATCTCTGGGTCGCTGGAACTCCTTCATAATGTTATAGATGTGTATTGGCTTTCTAATTTTATGTATGTCAAACAGAATGTTGAAATTTTAATTAGTTCTTTTTTAATTAATTTTTTTAATTAATTTATTTTTCACAAAGTGACTTCAAATAGAGTTACACCTCTGAAATTTTCAACATAAGTAGTTTTAGCCTTCTAATTGGACTTTTGAAAAACAGAATGTTAAAATTTTTATTAGTTATTTTTTAATTAATTTTCTTAATTAATGAACATTTAAAAAAAAAAAAAAAAAACGACTTCTAATAGGGCGACAGTTCTGAAATATTCAACATAAGAAGTTTTGGCCTTCTAATTGGTCTTTGGAAAAACCGAATTTTAAATTTTTATTTAGTTTTTTTTTTTCTAATTAATTAATAAATATTTTACTATACGATTTCTAATAGGGCTACATCTCTGAAAATTTCAACAAAAGTAGTTTTAGCCTTTTAATTGGATTTTTGAAAGACAGACTTTTAAATTTTGATTTAGTTCCTTTTGATTTAATTTTTAAATTCATATATATTTTACAAAACGATTTCTAATAGGGCTAGAGCTCTGAAACTTTCAACGTAAGTTGTTTTAACAAGTGTCTTGAAATTATTTTACAAGTTTGACTCAAATCGATCGTCGTTAAAAAACGAGTATTTACACATTTCTTCTTTTATAATCATATTTTTATGCTAAGTGCAATTATTGTTGATGTTATTTTGGATTCAATTTCAAGGGAAACTAGGGGTGTGGAACATCGCACAACTTTCAATTGCATTATAATACTGGCATAGATTTGTGTCACTTACAGTTTTTATATTTTCATCATTCATTTTGAAAAAATGGACAGTTTGGCGATATACTTTTCGATAATTCTCATATTATCCTTTCTTATAAGTAAAACTGAGGAGAGAAGAAAAAGCGATCGTCGATGAGGTATTCTCAAGGAAAGAAAACTCTGTATTAAAGGCATTCGTTTTTCAACTTTTTACTCAATTAATGCATTTTTAAGGGGAATTTCGGTGGTGGAGACGTTTAGAACATCTTATGATTACACAGCGATTTTGAACAAAATCGTTAGAGCCGTTTTAGCAATTACTGAAAACCATGATTTTTTTTCAATGGTAGCTACCTTATCTGCATGTGCGATTTTGATAAAAACCTTAAGGGTAGGTCCCTGTGCCACCAACAAATCGCACACCAAATTTGAACATCGTAGGTCAATTTATTCGGGAGTTATGCTGACCACAGACATAGATTTTTTCTAGACCACTTTTTTAAAATCAGAATGTTCCAAAACGTGGAGAAATGAAAAAAAAAAAAAAAAAAACCCTTTTTGACCGAATCCTATACTTTCATTACCTTATGTATACAAATGGGAAATTGAATGTAAAAAAGCCAAAGAAATTTGTAAGCAATATTTGCTTCCATACTAAATAGTTGGAAAGATTTAAAACATTTCAGAAAAACAGCCTTCATTGCATTTGATTTACCTGAGATGAAATTAAAAAATAAAAATATTCACCACATGTTATATAAATAGTTTGGATAGTTGATTTTTTGACATTGGTCATTCTTATTTGAAAGACTATAGATATCATCTTTAAACATCCTTTAGAAGTCCAAACACTACAAATAAACGAATTGACTTTTTAAACGAAAATATTTATTTCTTCACAATACATTCGAAATTAAAAGTTTCAAACTCTTTTTAAAATAGATATAAAACCTATGTGAGAGTTCATTTTATTCCTTCTTCTTAAGAATATCTCTAACTTTTTCCCTTACGTCGTTGAAGACGCCTCCCAAGTCCTCTTTGTATTCTCGGAAGAATCCCAAAGCCTCCTCGGCGACTTCCTTGCTCATCTTTTTAGAGTCATCCAGGAACTGGAAATGAAATTACAATTTATTCCGTCACATTACCATCGAAATATAGGGCAGTCAATTAAAAAACCCAAAAGTATTAGAGGTCGGAGATATATCGATACAACGATATTTCTATCGATATTTTTAAAAACAATATCGATATTAAAATTATCGATACAAGTCACCGATATATCGATATTTTATATATTTTTTTAGTTTTTCGATTATCGTTTTGTAATTTCATGTGTTTTTTCGATAATCTTTATTCCCTTTTCAAAAACTTCAAAACGTTGGACTTGGCTGAGAGACAGTTAAAATGGCACCCTAACCAATAAGAAAACATAATGTAATGGAAAGATAAGATCATTTATCAGTAGTCATTAACATAGCTCCCTTTCTGTTGCCAGCGTGTGCCTGGAATTTGCATCTAATTTTAAATATTAAAAACATCTCTATCAGAAAAATATACGATAAACTACTTTTCAAAATTTCTTCTTTAAAAATAAATGTGAATTTATGCATTGACATCAAAATGTATTTTATTTATTTTGATTGATAAATACAATTTATTTATTAAAATAATTTTTATAATTTATTTTTTAAAACAATTTTTATAATTCATTTACTAAAACAATTTTTATATTTTATTTATTAAAACAATTTTGGCATGAATTCATGAAGAGTAGAAATTTGCCTCGAAAAACTTCGTTTCTGGCAAAATTAAAAATCAAATTAAAAAAACAAAACAAAAAAAAAAACCTCGTGTATCAATATATCGATATTTTATCGATATATTTTTCTCTGCAATGATATAGTAACGATATTTATTTTGATCAATATTTCCGACCTCTAAAAAGTATAGATGAAATTGATTATTTCCAAGTGTTATATATTATACTGAGCATACTATTTATGTGGTTCAGTCAACCTTTGTTTATCTATCACACTCTTGTTGGAAAAGTGACACAATTCAAAATCCAAGATGAATTCGAATAGATTCAATTGAAATAGAATTGCAGGCTACATGAACTTGAATCTTGAAGAACAGCATAAGTCAGTTGCTGATCTTGAATTCAACTTTACAAAATCTTGTGCTTTCAACCAGCTTCAAATACGTATTACTCAATATGGAGAATTTTGAATTATAATTTCTGCAAGGATTAAGGAAGGTTAAATGGGAACCAATTATTGGTGATAGGTGGAACAAAATTTTTAATAGTGTACCTGACATGATTATTATTTGAAAGGTTCAAATAATAATCATCCAGTTTCATTTTGAGAAAAATCTAAAACAAAGTTTCAATTTAAAAACTGTCACTCAGGTGTCAACTTTTGTTTCGTCTTTCTTGGTGTAACGCTGATTAAATTTTGCCTGGATGAATTTACCAATCAACACTATTATCTAATGCCAACGGATAACACTACCAGTTGGATTTACATAAACAGGATATTTTAATGGGACTTGGCCCGAGCACTTTATTTATACTAACACCTCAATAACCATATAAAGTAGAGGTCGAAAACATGGATCAAAATAAATATCGATACGATATCGTTGCATCGAAAAAAAATATCGATAAGATATCGATATATCAATAAATGAATTTTTTTTAGTTGATTTTCAATTTTGCCAGAAATCAAGTTTTTCGGGGATTTCTACTTTTCATGATTGCTTTTTTGTAAGGTGACTACTTTTTCAACTGAAATGGATCTATTACAAAAAAAAAAAAACTATATTTTCCCTTAAATGGTGCAGTGGTTTTAAGAAAATTTTTGATAATTTTCTATAGCTTTTAAGTGTATGGAAAAGTATTGAATATTGGTAACATTTTAACTGTCTCTCAGCCAAGTTCAAACTTTAGTTTTGAAGTTTTTGAAAAGGGAATAATTTAAAAAAAAACAAAAAAAACACATGGAACTACAAAACGATCATCAAAAAACAAAAAAAAATGTTTGAAAATATCGATATATCGTTGACTTTTATCGATATTTTTACGATCGATATTTTTTTTAGAAATATCGATACAAATATTGTCGTATCGATATATCGCCGACCTCTAATATAAAGTAACACGAATTCTACTCGGACATGCTCAACATTAGGATTAGTTATGATTCATCAATAGATCAACAGTCGTGTGATGTTAATATAGTGTGGCCTATAAAGGGAAATTCTTGGGATTGTCTTAGCAGGAATTTCTTGTATTTTTCTCATGTAATACTTCAATGCAGAGAAGTTAAATCTAAAATCTGTATCTTAAAGACCCTTCAGCCTTCACTTTTTAAAAAATTCAACCTATTCTTAATTTGGATGCTATCTCACTACTTAAGTGCAGTTGATGATTTGATCTTATCATGAACAGTAACAATCGAATTCAAATACTAAAAATAAAAAATTATACTTTCCATTCTGAAAAATTGGCGATTTGTTTCAATCCTTAACCAAATCCTGTCTTAGCCTTTTTAATCTTCTAATAAGGCATTAAAATTCTAAATTAAAATAAAAGCAATATCCCTTAAACCCATTCTTACCTCTCTGGCGATCTTCCTGATGTTTTCAGCCCTGGTCTTTCCCTGTTCCAGCACCTTCTGATATTCTTCCTTGGCGTACTCTCCGAACTTGGTGAACCTTTCCTTCAGCTCAATGTTGAGGTCTCTGAAGTAGTTCTTGATTCTCTCGTACACTTCCTTAATGGATCGCTTCTCCTCCTTCTTCTTAAGGACTTCTCTGACTTTTTCTTTGATGTCATCGAAGACGTTTCCCAAGTCTTCCTTGTATTCTCGGAAGAATTCCAAGGCTTCTTCGGCGACTTCCTTGCTCATCCTCTTGGAGTCATCCAAGAACTGAAAATATTTGCTCGATATAACGAAATGTATTCATAATTGGTAACCATTGTTAAACAACCATTATAGCTCTCTGAATTTAAAACTATTCCATCGCCCAATTCTTTTTCATTATTTATGTTTTGGGATAATTAACTTTCGAAGTGTTGCGACCATTTCATGTCATATTTCCTTTAAAATCATTTAAAAATATCAGAAAACATAAAAATGAATTTTACTTTAATAATAGGCATATCCATTTTAATAAATAAGGACAAAAGTCATATAAACAGCTTATACTTTATAGCTCTTGATATTTTCTGGTTTCCTTCTTTTTATAAGGCACATCATAATACAAACAATTCATTAAGGTCCTAAATTAAGATTAAGTTTACCCACTTTACCTCTCTGGCGATCTTCCTGATGTTTTCAGCCCTGGTCTTTCCCTGTTCCAGCACCTTCTGGTATTGTTCCTTGGCGTACTCTCCGAACTTGGTGAACCTTTCCTTCAGCTCAATGTTAAGATCCCTGAAGTAGTTCTTGATTCTCTCGTACACTTCCTTAATGGATCGCTTCTCCTCCTTCTTCTTAAGGACTTCTCTGACTTTTTCTTTGATGTCATCGAAGACGTTTCCCAAGTCTTCCTTGTATTCTCGGAAGAATTCCAAAGCCTCTTCTGCAATGTCCTTGCTCAAATTCTTAGTGTCATCCAAGAACTGAAACAAATAATTCGTTGTATAAAGCTGTATTGACAGTTGAAAAACTTTGTTGTTCTTGCATGGTATTTTTCATCGTTACAATTCTTGCATGCTCAAGGTGACAAGTATCCGTCTAATTAATATTACAAAGTATTACTTGGATAGGGTTACAAAATACAATAATATTAATTGTATCTAGTATGACTTATAGTTGTTTCACAAGGAAAATGTTACCATGTCAGTCATTTTGAAATATATCCCTTACATTGTTAATAAGTATCGTTTTATCATAACATTCAAGTTTTTATTGTAACGCATTAACAAGTATTTGGTTCTGCTTGTACCCTTTGTGCCCCTAAATTCCAATCGATCCGTAATTTAATATCTTAAAATTTTCAAAATCAGATTACAGATATAAAATTTGCACAATGTATCATTTCGCTTTGTTGAAAATATACGTAATACTATTTTTTTTCCTTTCACTCTTGGTAGCTACTAATAAAATTATTATCACAACGAATCTCCAATGGTGAATACTTAGTACAATATCAAAAGCAAAATTCTCTTCAGGAAAATATTACCTCTCTGGCGATCTTCCTGAGGTTTTCAGCCCTGGTCTTTCCCTTTTCCAACACCTTCTGATACTGTTCCTTGGCGTACTCTCCAAACTTGGTGAACCTCTCCTTCAGCTCAATGTTGAGTTCCTTGAAGTAGTTCTTGATCCTTTCGTACACCTCCTTGATGGATCGCTTCTCCTCCTTCTCGCCGAGAATTCGGTCGATGAGTGCGAGAATTTTGTTCTTGCCCTTCTCACCTTTCTCCTTCAGCATGTTGATCAGTTGCTCAGCCAACTGAAAGACGAAGATTAAATGAGTAACACAAACTTGACAAAATATGATATGATCTTGTTGAGATGGTTAGATTACGATCGTCTTTAGGATTTTTTAAGTTCAGGTTTGAGTTATGTATGTGATTACTTTGATTTGTTTGAGTAGTTTAAGTCCCAACTCATTCGTCTGAAATACCAGTTAATGCTCAATTCATATTTAATTACGTTAACTATTTCTCAACTAGTTAATTGAACTAAAATATTAATAAGAGGATTACTTTAAAAGGAACTATCTTTTTTCTTTAGTCACAGGAATTTTTAGAAATGGGTTCGGTTTTGTTTTTATCCAAAGAGACAAATTTCTTTTTTTAGTTCAAAATCTTTTTTGAAATATGGTATTTATTTATTTGCGGAATCAATTTTTAAATATTTTAGTACTATAATTCTTTTGAACAATAGTAGTTAATTTTAAGTATTCATGGTTATGCTATTGAAACTTTTATAAATACATACAGTGGATTAATGATTTTTATTACTATTAAACAAACTCTGTTTTAAAAAGTTAAAGAGTTTGTCTGTTAAAAATTTGCTTTTGAGTTGACGTACTTCGTTTCCCTTTCCGAACATGCTTTCGACCTTAGCTTTCAATTCCTCGGCATCAACCTTGTCCTTGATCTGAGAAAGAAAGTTATTATTAGATATTTTTGGTTTCAATATAAGTAAAAAAAACCTTTTATTGGCAAACATTATCTAAAATTAAATATTTAAATTATATTTAAATATTTAAAAGAGTATTTAAATTATATTTAAGTAATTAAGTATTTAACTATATTTAAGTAATTAAGTATTTAATTATATTTAAATATAAATTATATTTAAATATAAATTATATTTAAATATAAATTATATTTAAATATAAATTATATTTAAATATAAATTATATTTAAATATGAATTATATTTAAATATAAATTATATTTAAATATAAATTATATTTAAATATAAATTATATTTAAATATTAAAAAAAATATTTAAATTCAACTTTGACTTACAACAAATGAAATTGATCCAGTTTAAATTTAAGAAAAGGAAATAAAAATTTGCACTGTTAATTTTAAGTATTTAAAAAAAATGTATAAAAAAATTCTTCCTTATTCTTAACTCACCAGTTTCTTCAGTTTTCTGAAGATTTCGAAAATGTTGTAGTCGGCATTTTCAACAGACCTGTTGAAAAGTAATCGGATTATTAAATATTGGTTTATAGTAATATTACTGTTGAACTTTGGTGAACAGTAATTTTGTAAATGACTTTAAAATAATTTATACTATTTAAGTATCTTCACATAATTCATAGAAAATAAATTTCAGCAAATTAAATATCTAAACACTAAATTCATGCATTTTGCAGTATATCGAAAGACAACTTAACAATACAAACAACTTTAGAAAAATATTAAACAATGGTTTACTTCAATTACTGCACAATTTTTGATGCATTAGCTCACCTTGTACGACTAACTTTGTTTCGTAAGTTTTCAAACATGCTCTTGATCTTTTCGGGTAATTCATGTCCCATGTTCTTGAATTTGTTGTAGATGTCCTCTACCTAAAAATTGAGATTCATGTATTTGAATTGCATAGTACAAAATATAAGGGATTTCGATTACACAATCGGCACGTATTTTTTTATTTAAATAGTTCTAATAACTGGAAGGATAACATTTGAAATTCGATACAGTTAGCTTAAGAATAAACTTACTTCCAGAGTAGAACAATTATTTAAAGAAAGCCAAAATAATGTTTTGTTAAGTGAATATATCCTTTAATAGCTAAATAAAAGAAAAAGGAAAATAAGCACTTGTAAATGTTATTTTTACTTAATACTTTACTTTTCTAACCACGGTTATTTAAACGGTACCAGTATATTCTCACCGAGACAAGACGAGCCGTTACGAGTTTTTTTCCCTTAGTTTCAGTCGAATTGAAGGAAATTTACTAGCTCGCCGAGCAGGCGAGCCCGAGAGTAGGCAATGCTAGATAGGCCGAGTCAGGGCGGAAAAAGCTGAGCGCACCAAGTACATTCTCCCACTCGCACCCGCTCGCCTTGCCTCGGCGAGAGTGAACTGCTACCAGTATTAGAGGCCGTGCGCACCAAGTACATTCTCCCACTCGCACCCGCTCGCCTTGCCTCGGCGAGAATGAACTGGTACCAGTATTAGAAGCTGTACGCACCAAGTACACTCTCCCATTACACCCGCTCGCCTTTCCTCGGCGAGAGTGAACTGGTACCAGTATTAGTAGCTGTACGCACCAAGTACACTCTCCCATTACACCCGCTCGCCTTGCCTCGGCGAGAGTGAACTGGTACCAGTATTAGAAGCTGTACGCACCAAGTACACTCTCCCATTACACCCGCTCGCCTTGCTTCGGCGAGAGTGAACTGGTACCAGTAGTAGAAGCCGTGCGCACCAAGTACATCTCGCACCCGCTCGTCTTGTGTCGGAGAAAGTGTACTGGTACCATAAGAGTTTTAACGAATCATATGGCTTTGATCGAGCTATTCCACGACGTCACTCACTTATTGAATCCCTATTGGCTAACACGGCTAACCCTGTCTCCTCTCAATTCATGGCTTGACATGTAAGATTATTGCTCGGCCAATCAGCGCGTGGTAAAACCGGATCGCACATACTGTAGCGTATTCAAAGAGGTATCAATAATATTAAGCAGTTTGTGACAAACCTTCTTCCAAAGGTCTCCCCTAACTCCTTTGCCATCATCCACATTCTTCTTTATTCTATTGAGAAGGTTTTCAAATCGTTCCCTGAGGCGAGAAAGAATGCCTCCTTCACTGTAAAAATAATTTTGCCATCAGTATACGAATAGCTATAATTTTACTATGCACATCAATTAACATAAAATATTATTATTTACATTCAAATTAATTTTTTAAAAGTATCTTGAATTTTTTTTTTTTTTTTTAAATTTTTTGAAATATTTTTTTAAAGTTTTCTAAAAAATAATAATAGTTGAAAATCTTTATTTTACTTTTTTAAAATTCATCACATTTAAAAGTATTTGGCTTATACTTCTCACAATGAAATTATAAACTTTTAGCACCTACTTTTAACAGAGACACTATCCGTAAAGATAATACGAGGCCCATGAATTTTATTTTTATCCAGAAAAAAATGGAATTTAAGTGTACTTTATTTGATTTGATTATTGTAACAATTTATTAAGTACCTTGGAGGGGACAACATTTTGGATACTTTCAAGTTTTACGAGTATATCTTTCATAATGATTATAGTAGATGTAGTGATGTAAGCAGTAGTTGTTTAATTAATGTTTAAAATTTCACTTATTTACCAAAATGTTTTTAACAAATGCAATTTATTTATTTATTTTTATTATTTTATACGAGAAAATTTCTAAAATCCTCTAGTTAAGTTGCATAATTTATAAACAAGACTTTATTTCTTATAAGGCTCGTAAGTAACCCCCCCTAACGACCTTTAATTGTGGGTTCCCGCAGACTGCCAAAAAAATTGTGAATTATTGTGTAGCTATTAATATTTCTGACAATGTTCTTGATTAATGCCATTAAATATGATAATATATTTTAATAACTCATTAGTAATTAAAGATATCAATATAATTGATACTGTTTTTAAATCCTTTATATTAACTTCAATTTTGTGTGCATGTATATTTGTCGCTGAAGGCTGAATCTGCGGCCGCCTAATTAACCATCTTGCCGTCATCCAATCGGATTGAAACTTGGCAGATAGGTTCGATGTCGATGACAATGCATTCTATCAAATTTTGGCGCTGTTACTGTTAGTAATAGGTCGCTTTTAAGGAATACTTATAAGCCAAGTTGCTGTCATCCTATTTTATTGCAATAGCATTGAACTAAGCTATGTTGAAACTCTTTTCTGTTGATTTTTTTTTTTTTTTTTAGTAAATAAATAATAAAATTACTTTAATCTGAATAAATAAATGATGTTTAGATGTGAGAGCATAAGTTCACGTTAATAAATACATTTTGAAACGTAGTTTTGCCGCACATTTTCCTGATGGAAATGTTTTTGTTATCGGCGCTGTGTTACTGAATATAAAAATTGACAATACATAGTGTTACGAATTTTTGTATATTTGTAAATATTTCATAGTGTAATTTTGTAAATAGGAAAATGTATGTACATTTCGCATAAGGCAGTGCAGTAGTTCGTCCTAACTTGGCTTCCCTGCAGTGTGTCTATTAATGCTTGATAACGAGTTTTACAGAGATAACGCTGGGAAGCGAGTTTTACAAGGAGCAGGGCATTTAATATTATGGTAATGGCAATCTCGCCAATTTGGCGAGATAGAGCCAAGTTGGCGAGATATAGCCAAGTTGGCGACGGTTTTGGCGACTAATTTTTGTCTTCAAATTTGGCGACCATTTGGCTACATTTTCGGTCCCCATGTACATGTATAGGACTTTTCGACTACGATCTCGTAAGTTCTCCAAATGCCTATCTCTGGAAGATTCACGAAGGCTCGTCTCCCCAATATAAGACCGAGAGTAACTTGAGTCAGTTAGTTGACTGAAATTACTGAGTTAGTTGAGATACTGACTGAGTGGAGTTACTGACTTGGTTGTTTGTCAGCGAGCATTCAGAGATTTCCGAAAGCGAACTGTATTGCATTGTCTTTTGCAGTGATTTAGCAGTTGCGTGTCAAGTTTAACTGCTGTTTTGTGCTCTATTGTTGTGAAAAGAGCTGTATTGAGTCTACTAGAACGAGAAGTTCTGGAGTTGTAAGAGAATCTGAGAAGAGTTATTTCGGATTAAATTTCTGCAAGTTTTGATCTGCTTTGGCTTCAAATCTTTCGAACCCGTCCACGCAACAATATAAAGGATTTTATTAGAAACTCTGCTTTTTTGGGTTACATTATTTAAATTATTCAATCATTCTCTTTCATGTTTGTGAAGTTACACATTGTTGAAAGATCATTGCTACAAACTTTAAACTTGATTTGCTTGAAACGACCAAATAAAAAAAAGATTACTTGTTAATTAATGTAATGCATGTCACGGAACCTATTAGTGTAAAATATATACATAAAATAATTATTTTTAACTTAAGTATGAATCGATATTTTTTTTTTTCACAAAATAATACATTTATAAGTTTATAATTTCAATATTTATAATTATATTTATAAATTAATTTATTAAAAAAAAAAAAAAAAAAAAAAAAAAACTCTATGAATAAAAAACTATTTATGTTACATTTACAACTCTAGTTTTCCTGTAGCACAGCATTGAGCATAATTTGCAATTAATATTACAATTCTAAATAAATTCTAAAACAAAATAATTGATTAAAGATGACATTAGACCCTAATTAAGTATTTAAATTTTATTGAATTAGATAACTACCATCAAATTATGAACTTTTTATGTTCATTTGGTATTTTTTTGACACATGGGAAAAATATGATTGTTTAAAAGGTAAAGAAAAACTGTTTCATTGCATAAAAATAAATTACTTAAAAATCCAATTACCCTTCAGAGTGAACGATATATTCATTTGAGATTTCATCTAATACAGATTCTGTAAAAAATAATTTTCATTATTTCTATTTACTTTTCATCAATTTAAAATGAGTATAAAAATTCTTCAGAATTTTATGATTTTTTTATCATTACGTTTCGAAATATTTTAAAAGTTTATCTGCGAATCAATGCTTAATGAATATAAGCTCTTATAGGCAGCAAGTGATGACGTCAAATTGAGTTTAAGCAATCCCTTGCTCTACTAGGATCAGAGCATTATTAAATTAACTCTCATCGAGTAAAGATAAACAAACAAACAAAGAAAAAAAAAAAATCAATCAATCAATCAATCAATCAACCATTCAATCAAATAAATAAATAAAGCCACTTTTGTAAAAACCCTTACATTAATTTATTTAAAATTATACGCTAGGCACAATGCATATTTACCGCAAACACAAAATGTCAACAAAACTATGGGGGATTTAAAACACAAAAAATAATGTTAAAAGTACATAGACAGAAAAATAAGACTACCCTTGATATGAATACAAGGTTTTTAAAGGTCGAATTTTGCTGGTTACACTTCAATTACGAATCTAACTTAAGTCAAGAGTTATTAAAAAATACATAGAATCTAGCAGAGCAACGCATTGTTTAGACTCAGTTGATGAAAATGACATCACACTTGTAGCCACAATTGGACGACGCGATGATAGGTAAATATTTAACACGCGACATATTCCCATACTTTATAAACGTTGATATTTTATTAATCAATATACCTAATATTTTATAATGTTAACTAGGGGGCTCCGCCCCCTGCTCGCTGACGCTCGCCAACCCCCTGGATTGCTATGCAATCCCCTTGGCTCGCTTTGCTCGCCTTAAAGAGAAGCATTTAAAATATGCCCTAGCAAAAAGCTATTTCAGATGCATAATGCCATGAAACTGAACCTTTTATTATTTTTGAAGAGTCAGAATACTTGCCACGTCATTATACTGTTGCTGTCGAGAAGCGTTAAGCAGGGACAGTGTGGCAACGTAGTAGAAAGTTCTTGGAAAACAACAAAAATAAACAGTTTTGTAGATATATTTAAAAAAGATCGGTTATTTCATTGAACAATTAAAATTTACGGGCTGGTTTTGTATGAAGCGCCAAAATAATTAAAGTTGCTTATCGAAATTTCTTAACGAAGCAATCATATGTTCACTTAATCTCTTTTGCGATACTTAGAAAATAAAATAAAACAGTGAAAGGTCAATTATCCAGCATTTAATCAACCGGAATTTTTTTTTAAATCAAATTTGGCGAGAAAATTAGCCATATTTCGTCAATATTTTTTTTTTTTAATTTTCATATGAGATTTTGAAGTTGAGTGGGTGGTTTTATTCGTTATTCTGATAGTTTTTAATTCGTAATAGCTGAATTTGCACTGATTAAAGATGAATATAGATTCAGATTTACTGCACAACGCCTCTTAGCAATTTTTTTTTAAATTGGCGATTTAACGCTGAATGCAACCCGGCGACCTCCGGAACATGTTCCAGCAGATAACTTTTCCGAAAAGTCTGATTTATCCGGAATTCTAATCTAAAAGAAATGTACACATCTTGGATCTATTTATTCTTGCATCATCGTAACTATTAAATCAATACGTTTTAAATAGGCAATAATTTATATCTGTAGATTGTAATAAGAAAAACAAAATATAGCGAATCCAAGTTGTTGCTGTTGCCAGATGTATTAGTCAAATTTCAAAAGATATATTGTGATTGGCTGGAAATTCGTGCATAAAGTGCATTTAGAAGATTGGTGATTAAAGTCGTTGCCATTCTGCTCACAGAAATACAGCCAAATTTGGACGTTACGCAAGAGAATTATATATATAGATTGTAATATTGACAGTGGTCTCGATTTTGCATAACATTCCATTGACAGAAAATAATTTACATTATCTATTTAATATACGATTCATAATTTTAAACAATGACAATTAAATATTGAAATAAAAATAATAAAATCTTAGTTTGGTAGAATGATTTTAATTGAATAAACGTTTTTAAACTTCTTATTTAAAAAAAAATATACTAGAGGTAGTGGGTCATATGTTTATATATATTTTTCTGAATTGTTGCTCTGATTTAGCTATAAATTAAAAAAAAAAAATACTCTTTAATAGATTTTTTTTGCTTATGAGAAAATTGTGTCACACGTAAATGCATTAAAAAAAAAAAAAACTCTTTAAATAAGCTTCTCAAAAATAAATTCTTTCAACATTAATAAAGATTTATAAATTCTTAATTTAAAAATTATAACTTTTATTATTAAGAATTATAACTTTGAAATGCAAAAATAATTGTAGGTTATAGAAACCGAATGTTTTGTAGTCCAGTCTGAAGCAGCATTTTTTTTTTTTCAAATATTTGTCTTTTTTACTTAGAAAAGATTTCAAAAATGTTTTATCAAGAAAAGCTACACATATGCTTAAACTTGATCAAAAAAATCTTACAAACATTTTACTATTACAGCAGTAACATTATTTTCTGAACATTAACTGAAATATATTATTGACAAATAAAACTAAATTACTTTTACAATCTGAATAATTAACAACTAATACAAAAGCACAAACATTTATATTAATATAAAGTTTTGTTCCTATTTTTCTATATTTTGTGGATACATTTATTAATATTTGTGGACGACAAAAATTAATGGATGTTGAGTTCTGTTAAAGATATCTGTTAAAAGTTGTTTAATTATATGTATATATTTGCTACTTCAGTGCCACTGTAAATTGTTTACTGCCAAGGTGAGTGGCAATAGTGAATGATAAAAAAAAGGTCTCGAGAGAAAAAGGAAAACGGTTTTTGTAAGAGTTTTTTCTGAGGAATTTGAAATAAAGAAATGTCTTCTGTTCTTTCGTAACTTAAATTTGTTTTTTACTTTTCGATAATCTTCCACTATAAGTTTTACTAGTCCGAGAGTGCTGGTAGCACTATTTCGTACTCAGACCCGACATTTTTTGGTACCCTCGGCGGGACGGGCAGTAAACACGTAAGAATAGTGAAGATTCGTTTGTAAGGAAACTAAGTATCCTGATTAAAGATGTTTAAAGACGTAAAAGGGTTTAAGAAAGAAGATTTAAAGTATGTGGCAGAAGAAATAGGAGAAAATGTGCCGACTGATGCCAAGGTAACGGATCTAAAGGATATAATTTTGAATAGCGATGAATACCAAAAGGATCTGGATTTCGTTAAAGTCCTTCTTCAAAACACTGTATCTGACCGAAAAGTCACAGAAGAAAAACGACTCGAAACAGAAAACGAAGCTAAAAGATTTGAGCAAGAACAAAGGTACAAATTTGAATTAGAGAAGGCCAAATTGGAAAATGAAGTGACGTTGGCGAGAATTTGTATTCAAGAGCACGGTCATTTGGATCCTCAAATTTGTATATCTGATAACGTAGAAGTGAGAAGAAAATTTACGTTACCGAAATTGGAGTTGAGAAAATTCAATGGTGATATCAAAGAGTGGCTACCTTTTTGGTGCCAATTTGAAAAGATTGACAAAGACAGTGCAATTGAAGATTCGGATAAATTCCAATATTTATTACAAGCAACCGTTGAAGGTTCGAGAGCTAAAGAGGCGATTGAAAGCTTTCCGCCAACTGCTGAAAATTACTCAAAAGCAGTTGACTGTTTAAAAGCACGTTTCGGCAGAAAATATTTGCTCATCGAAGTCTATGCACGGGAGCTATTAAAGTTAGTTTTAAAGAATGCCACTCAAACTGCGCCAACTAATTTGACTGCGCTTTACGATAATTTAAAGACGCAAATCCGTGCCCTTGAAACACTTGGCGTTACGAAAGATAAAAGTACGGCTTTACTTCACTAATGTTGACCATGGTGGTGATTCAAAGGATAGACTGGACAGTTTACTAAAATTTCTAAAGTCCGAAGTTGAGTCCGAAGAACGGATTGTTTTGGCGATGGCAGGTTTTGGACTCAAAGATGATACTTTTGTTAAGAAAAGAGGGCCAAACCATTTTCAATATAGGTTATCGTCTGCAGCTAGTTTGTTGAGTACAAATGGATCAGAAGAGAATTTGTGTATTTTTTGTAACAAAAAACAGGAGAGTTTCAATTGTTTCAAGGCGCAAAAAATGTCTATTATAGATAAGCGAAACATTTTGAAAAATAAAGGTCGTTGCTTCAAATGCTTTAAAGCAAATCACCGAGCTGACAGATGCAAATGTTTCATAAGATGCCCCGTTTGTACCAAGGCCCACAGCGTAATAATGTGCCCAGAAACCTCGCAGAACAAAGCAAGAGAAGAGGAGGTTACTCCGAATAACGTAGACAAGAAAGATAAAGGAGAGCAGAATGCGATTAATTTGGCGAGCTTTTGTGAAAACCCAAAAGTTTTATTACAGACGTTGAAAGTTAAATTAATTGGCAAAACGTCTACTATGTGTGTAAGAGCATTATTTGATTCAGGATCGCAACGGTCTTACGTAAGAAAGGAAATTGCTGAAGCTCTAGGAATCTTACCTTTACGACAACAAAGAATATCGCAATCCGTTTCTGGAGGTTCAAAACTTGGCGAAAAAATGCATAATATTTATAAGATTGAACTGGGATCCTTGGATGGTAAATTTCTGTTCAAATTAGATATATTGGATCAAGATAACATATGCGATGATGTGCCGTCAGTGGCAAAAGGTCCTTGGACAAAAGAATTGAAATCTATGAACATTTATCTCAATGATTGTCAAGAAAAGGGTAGCGCTATTGACATTTTGATTGGTGCTGATGTATCAGGCAGACTTTTTACAGGAAAAAGAAAAGTTTTAAGTGGAGGCCTGGTCTCTACTGAAACATATTTAGGATGGACTGTGATGGGGAAAACAACATTACCAACTGGTAAAGAAGATAATACGATGGCAATGTTTGTAAAGGATGCAAGTATATCGGATTTATTTAGCTTGTACGTACTAGGAATTACTGATCCTATTGAGACAGAATCTCGTAAGGAGCGAGATTATCGTACAAAGCAATATTTTGAAGATACGATTAAAATAAACGAAGAAGGTCGTTATGAAATAGCTTTGCCCTGGAAAGAAGACCATTTACCTCTTCCAAGTAACAAAAATCTTGCTCTAAAGAGATTAGAAATTTCAACTAGTAAGTTACAACAGTCAGAGAACTTGTTTCAAGACTACGACAAAGTCTTTAAGGAATGGGAATCATTAGGAATTATAGAAGAAATCCCACAAGAAGCTGTTCACCATGCACATTACTTGCCACATAGGCCAGTTGTGAAACAACAAGGTACCACGAAAGTGAGACGGGTGTTTGACGCTTCAGCGTCCTTAATCCGCCATCCTTAAATCCCTTAATCCGCCATCCTTAAATCCCTTAATCCGCCATCCTTAAATCCCTTAATCAGCCATCCTTAAATCCCTTAATCCGCCATCCTTAAATCCTTAAATCCGTGTTTGGAGTGTGGCCCTAATTTATTAGAATTAATTCCTAGTCTTTTGTTGAAATTTAGAGAGTGTAAATATGGAATCATTGCCGATATAGAGAAAGCATTTCTGCAGATAAGTGTAAGACCTAAAGAAAGAAACTTTCTGCTATTCTTTTGGTGGAAAAGAGCAAAAAATGAAAATTTGAAAATTCTGCGCCACACTCGAGTGGTATTAGGCGTGAAAAGTAGTCCATTTCTATTAGCAGCGGTTTTGGAGTATCATTTGAGGACATATTTAAGAATCGATAAATTTGATGTAAAAGTAGTCGATAAACTTCTTCATAGTTTCTATGTAGACAATCTCGTGACCAGCTTGAAGGACAAAAGGGATATTTCTCCATTTATTGAAGAATCTCGTCATATCATGTCAGAAGGAAAATTTAATTTACGAGAATGGCAATATACAGGAGATGATGATCCAGATAAGGTTTCCTTAGTGTTAGGTTTAAAGTGGAATCGTGAAGAAGATGTATTGAGAATAAACTTAGATTGGCTGGAAAATTGTGAGTTGGCGACCGTTTCAAAAAGACTTATCCTTTCTATCTCACATAAAATATTTGATCCCGTTGGCTTCTTGTGTCCTGTGCTTTTGAAACCAAAGTTGTTACTGCAAAAAATGTGGAAAGATAACACTTCGTGGGACAGTGAAGTACAAACCGATATTAAAAAGGAGTTTTTGGATTGGTTTAGCAAACTCCACCTTCTAAAGCAAGTGACCATCAAACGATGGTTTTCAGAAGATCCTAACTGTATTGACGGTATTAGTGTACATACATTCTGTGATGCCAGTGCACAAGCTTATGCAGCTGCTGTATTTGTTAGAGTTCAACATTCTGAAGGAGTTACAGTTCATTTGTTAGCTGCTAAGTCAAGAGTTGCACCAGTAAAACCTATTTCCATTCCACGACTCGAGTTACTTGCAGCAACAATAGGAGCTAGATTGTGTACGTCTGTAGTGGAAGGTCTCCAATGGAAGAACGTTGAGAAGCATTTTTGGACTGACTCAACTACAGTACTAACCTGGATACAGAAAAATGACTCCTGGAAAGTTTTTGTGAATAATAGAGTTCAAGAGGTCAGGAAGTTGACCGATCCGGGGACGTGGAGGCATATCCCTGGGACACACAATATAGCAGATTTACCTTCAAGAGGCTGCTCGGCACATCACTTATTGAAGCTTAGATGGTGGGAGGGACAAAAATGGCTTACCGAAATAGAAGCAAACTGGCCTGCTACAGAGCAAGACACTGATGAAGTTGCTATCTCGCAAGAGAGAATAAAAATGAAAATTGATATTGAAACAGAATCTGTCATCTGTACCTTAATTTCATCTGCAGAATGCGAATATTGTAGTACAACATCCAGCAGAAAGAAGATCAATGAATGTCGACATCTTGGATCTCAGTGGTACAGTTATTACTTTTCGAACTATGATAAAATTGTGCGCATGATAGCTTGGATGCAAAGATTTATTTATAACTGTCAACAAATGGCATCTTCAAGGATAACTGGTGAATTATTATATCGAGAAGTAGAGCTAGCAGAAAAGAAAACTGTTAAGATTATTCAAAATGAATACTTTGTAGAAGAAAATAAGAAAAAATTGAAGAATTTAGATATATATACCGATGATGAAGGAATTCTCAGATTGCGAACTAAGCTTACTTATAGGAAAGACTCTTTTTATTTTCGAAGTCCTATGATCTTGCCTTCGGATCACCAAGTCATTAAAAGATTGATAATGACTGAACACTTGAAAAATTCTCATGCAAAATCACAGATGCTGACTAATATATTAAGAAAGCACTACTGGATATTAAACGCAAGGAAAACTGTGAGGTCAGTAGTATCGAAGTGCGTTGCTTGCTTAAGACATGCCAAACAAAACTTGACGGCACCAATATCTCCTCTTCTAGAAAACAGAATTTAGGACACTGCAATTTTTCAAATAATTGTGTTCGATATGGCTGGACCCCTTCTTTTGAAAGATGGAACAAAATCTTGGATTTGTATTTATAGATGTGCAGTTTATAGAGCAGTTCATTTGGAACTTGTTTCATCCTTAAGCACTGAAGCCTTTCTTCAAAGTTTCCGTCGTTTCATAGCAAGAAGAGGACGGCCGTCTATAGTATATTGTGACAACGGGACCAACTTCGTGGGAGCTTCAAACAAGCTGAAACTTGTAGACTGGGATGAAATTGCTCGATACAGCACAACTAAAAAGATCCAATGGCTTTTTAACCCGCCAACTGCCGCATGGTATGGAGGTTTTTGGGAAAGATTAGTTGGCGTGATGAAACAAATTTTAAGAAGAGTTTTAGGTAATGCTTTTCTTTCATATGAGGAAATGACCACCATTTTATGTGACACTGAATTTTTAATTAATTCAAGACCTCTTACACATGTTGCCGAGAGTGACAGTGAGTTAATTGCTTTATCTCCAAACTCTTTTTTACAAGATTTCAAGCATCCTGGAGTTCCAGACTTGGATCAGATTGATGAAAAGCTTTTGAACAGGAGGTTGAGATATCGTCAAAAATTAATAATAGACATCAGAAAAAGATTCAGATCTGAATATTTAGGACTACTGATTCAGAAAAACAATCACCGGCAACACTATAGGAAAATTCAAGTAGATGACACAGTGCTGATTGGAAGTGATAATGTAAAATGCAACGACTGGCCATTGGGACGCGTTATCGAGATGTTCCCGGGAAAGGATGAGATTACCAGAGTAGTACGGTTGGATACCACTAGTGGACAAATTATTCCGCAAAAATTTAAGACTGTCCTGGCAACACACAGTCCACAGACACAAGAGTTTGAACTTAAAATTATATGTTAAGTTGTCAACAGACAACTTAAGGTGGGAGGATGTTAAAAGTTGTTTAATTATATGTATATATTTGCTACTTCAGTGCCACTGTAAATTGTTTACTGCCAAGGTGAGTGGCAAAAGTGAATGATAAAAAAAAAAAAAGGTCTCGAGAGAAAAAGGAAAACGGTTTTTGTAAGAGTTTTTTCTGAGGAATTTGAAATAAAGAAATGTCTTCTGTTCTTTAATAACTTAAATTTGTTTTTTACTTTTCGATAATCTTCCACTATAAGTTTTACTAGTCCGAGAGTGCTGGTAGCACTATTTCGTACTCAGACCCGGCAATATCAGCAAGAGATTGTTAATTGTTAGCGTATGTGCATATTAGTTTTCAAGATTTCAAATAATCCAAAAAGTAATTGCACGTCTATGTCTTTTGTATTTCTGCCATGACATTTTTAAAAATGGTTATTTATATTTTCAATTTCAATATTTATAGTTTCAAGGTGCACATTTAGACTGGTATTGAAAACATTCATATTTTTATGACCTTTTGAAATATTTTGTATGAAATTTTAAAATTTTAGGTTTCATTTAATTAAACATAAAATGAAATAAATTTCCTAGACTTAGTTTGCGTATATACATATTAATCGGCCCTATATAATAAAATAAATTATAATTGTTTTCTTAGCTTTTAAAATATTCAAAAGGTAGATGATTTCTGACAACCTGCGTATAAAGTTTTATAATGTGTTAGAGCTCAAAGGTTTTATTAAATGCAAAGTCGAATGAATTTCTAAAATATACTAAAAAAATAATTTTGAATTTTCAAGCTTTTACTTATTTTAATAATTCGTAGTTTTCCTAATTTGTATGAAAGGTAAAAGTAATTTATTTTCACGCTGAGTAATTTGAAAATTCCAAAAAATTATTTATTTCTAAATAAAATAACCTTTTGATTGAGTTAAATTCATTTTTAAATCAGTTAGTTTTCGTATGTCATGGAAATGGATATTTATTGTTTAATATTTAATATAAAGAAGTGTGCATCTTACCTATATCGTCAAAGGTAATAGCCGCAGCGATTGAGAGACCCAGAACGAAAAATACAGCAAGAAGCTTCATGACTCTGAAAGGGAAAATAATAAAATAACTCATTTGAATATCAAGTGTACCTTTGCAAAATTCAAATAGCTAGTTTGAATGTTTATTTCATATTCACAAAATTCAAATAGAGACCTCGAACGTTTGAAAGCTTTTTTTGAAGAATTCAAATAGCTAGTTTGAGTGTTTATTTCATATTCACAAAATTCAAATAGAGACCTTGAGCATTTGAAAGCTTTTTCTGAAGAATTCAAGTAGCTAGTTTGAATGTTTATTTCATATTCACAAAATTCAAATAGAGACCTCGAACGTTTGAAAGCTTTTTTTGAAGAATTCAAATAGCTAGTTTGAATGTTTATTTCATATTCACAAAATTCAAATAGAGACCTCGAACGTTTGATAGCTTATTTTGACAAATTCAAATAGCTAGTTGGAATGTTGACTTCACATTTGCAAAAATTGTGTAGATGCTTTGAACTTTTGACAGCACATTCGACAAATGAAATGATATACATTTAATATTTCATATCATAATGCCATTATCATTCTCTTCAAGTAAAGGCTTTGAACTTTTTACAGTATATTCTCAAATTAAAAGGATGAACTGTAAATATTTGACACCATATTGCCGTCATCATTCGCAAATTTCATGTCGATGTTTTGAACTTTTGATTGCACATTTGCAAGATAAAAGGATATGCTTTAAATATTTGGCATCATATTGCCGTCATCATTCGCAAAATTCATATAGATGCTTTGAACGTTTAACAGTACATTCGAAAAATATAACGATATACTTTAAATATGTTTTATCATATTCTCATTATCTCCATGCTTTGAGCGTTTGACAATGTATTCTCAAAATAAAAGGATATACTTTGAATATTTGACATCATACTGACAAAATTTTATAGATAGATTGATTGTTTGACAGCTTCCTTACAGCTATATTAATTTTAGTTTACGTTGGAGTTAAAATAGTTTTTAAAAAAGTTAAAACAATGCTTAATATGAGTGATATTATACTGCATAATTAATATTATTAAATACGTGCATTATAAAACATCGGTGAAAATGTCGGAAAAATTAAAAGGACAGGATTTTTCATGCTTGTTTACAACTACTACCAGTACACACATTATTTATTTTTCCAATTTCTCATAGAAAGTTTTAAATTGGTATTCCACATAATATAAATGAAAGAAAAGTTATTCGAGAAATAGTAGATTTATCCTGTCGAAGATTTATTTGCAGATGTATTATTTATATAAATTAAAAAAATTAAAGTTGTAAGAATTAACTATTAAATTAAAAAACAATAAGTGTAGCCAACATAATATGTTAATTGAAAATCCAAACACAATCTAACAGAAAAGAATACTAGACAGACATATCCATTACAAATATAAATATATCAGAATACTTACGAGCTGTCCGTATTTCCTCAATAGTACCAATTGGAAGTCACCTGGAGTTTATATAGGAAACATATGACTTGTTTTTATCTTTTGAGAAAAAAAACCTTTTGGATTCATATATTACTCAAATCACGATCCACCTGTTATTTTCACTTGAAAATATGTTTATCTGTTTTTTGTACTTTGATAGTGTTGTGAGACTGTTTCTAAATTTGAAGATTTATATGTACCGAATCCAGAAAAAAACATACACTTAGAAATGATAAAATGATAATTGCCTGATTTGGTTGACAATCAAAATTATAAAAAGTATAAAGCTAAAAATAAATAGTTCATATTGGAATTTTATATGTATAAAGGAATAACTGCAGTACATTAGGCGAAAAATAAATTTCATTGATCTTTTGTTATGGTTTATGAAAGAAAAATGGAAAGTGCCTTTGGAATTCATGGAAGATTTTTTTTTTTCATAACAATATAAATGTTTTTGTCAAAAGTGGTCATATGTTTTTTAAAACAGAGTTAAACTTATAAAAATTAAGTTAACCTCATTATAAAATTCAATGTTTGGATTTAGCTGGGTCATAGCACCATATTTCATAAATTTTTACTGAATTTTCATTAATTTATGTAACGTCAAGGAGATTTCGGCTAATTATAAAACAAAACATCTGTTTTTAGCGTAATAAATAGCAAACAAAATAAATTGATTAACTTTTGTTTCAAACGATGGTTTGTTAAAGGAAAACATTTAATTACCTGCAACTTTTCGATTAAGTAGTTTGATTACAAAAATAGTGCGATTGTGGCGTTCATATAAGCACAATTATTGCCAATTTGGCAATCCTTGTAATATTCTTGAAGACCAAGTTTAAAACCAAATGTTCAAATTCTATAAATTTAAGATTATATTAGGGAAAGGTATTGTACCTCTGAAAATAGTATTCCTTTGTCCACCAAATCTTCTGGTACCCTTTAGCATCACTTTATCAAAATTAATGTAATTATAGTGTATAGTCTCTTCCCTAGAGCGCTTTTGCAATGTACTGTTAATTATTTTAATAATACAGGATTCTTATGAATAATATCAATCCATTTCTATAATAAAAATGTAAGTTTTTTTTATAATGATTTTCCTAATACTATTTGTAGTGTATGCCTTGATCGATGAAAATCATTTGGCATAGCAGCTATGCAGAAAATATTGTAGAGCTTTTAAAAATCTAAACCCTAAAACAGTAACATACTTTTTAATTTGCATTGTCATGGTGTTGTACCTTTGACCATGATCAGTTGTAGTTCCTTTATTAGGTCAAAGGTACTTATAAGTTTAAAAGATGATAACATATATGATATTGATATAGGAGACATTGTGGCAGAACTTCTAAACCCTATAACAGCTAATGTATCTGCAGTTAGAATGTTTGCCATTTGTAGTGGACTTTTCAGCATATAAAGTCATATTATTAAGCAAGGGCAAAACTTTTAAAACACTATCATTAACAACATTCTTATTATGTCTTGTAGACATTTAACTTACATTGATAATTTGTACTGAATTCAATATTTTTTTTCTTTCATTGCTGTGTTGTTTAATTAACTGGTCAGAGGTACAGCTATATGTTTTACTTTTGATTATAGTATTATTATGTTTCAAAATGAAATAAATAAATAAATAAATAAATAAATAAATAAATAAATAAATAAATAAATAAATAAATAAATAAATAAATAAATAAATAAATAAATAAATAAATAAATAAAAAAAAAAAAAAAAGTAAAACTAGGACCATGAAAAAATTATGTATGATAAACCGTATGATTCTCTACTGATTAGAATAAAATAAGAAAATTGAATTTAGCCTTAATATTCAAGTTAAGAAAATTGAAACTTTGCAACGCCTTTCCTTATGTTAAAAACTGATGAATAGAAATTTTCCTAAAAAAAATGTTTTAAACTTAACCTTTCTCCTGTTGAGTACAAAATTTGCAACACGTATACTTTAAAATATTTCGAACACAAAGATTAACAGCTATTTCTTGAACTGAAAATTTCATTAAATATTTTATCAGAGGAACCATCACAAGTTAGACGAGCTCCTTAGTAACACTAGGTTGCATTTTACATGTCTGGTGTTTTGGTTCGACCCAATCTCTTACCTCGTATAATCTATGATTTTTTTTTTGCCATTTCTTATTAGTTTATTAGAAATTTTCTTGTGAATGTAGTAGAAGTATATTTATTCAGTAAATATCGAGCCTTATTTTTCCTTCGGTTTTGCAATCAGAAAAAATACCAAATGGCAATATTATAACTGAATCACTTGCAGTTTTAGCCAGCCATGTGATTAGAGCTCTGGTTCTCGCGTGACAAAGGTGCGGAGTACAATCTTGCATTAAAATGTCACTGATTATTTTTAATAATTTTGGCAGAGCGGATTTGTTTTCTCGAGACCAATTTTTAGCTTTAGGTTTTAATAAATTACTTTCAATGATGCAGCAAAGATAATGATTATTTTTCAAAAATTGATTATAGTGTTTGATTTTTTTATTAATTTAAAACTTACATTTTAAAACCGTAGATTCTTATTTCAGAATGTAACCGTTGTACAATCTAATTGAAAAGCAAAGAAAACAACTTTTTTGCTACACATTTTTTTTTTAAAACAAAAACTTTTTGTGATACAGTATTTAATTTTAATACAGTATGAAATTTTAAAAATATATTTAAGAAAGATATTTATTATTAAATTCTTTGTATTAACTTCGAATTTGTGTGTTTGCTTGTTTGTCGATGGGAATGAAATCTGCGAAGGTCTAATTAACCCCCTTGGCAGATAAGTTCGATGTCAATGGCAATGCATTTTATCACATTTTGGGTCTGTTACTGTCGTTAAAAGGTCGTTTTTACGGAATACTAATAAACCAACTTGTTGTCATCCAGTCGCGTTAAAATAGCATTGAACCGATCATTGTTGAAACTCTTTCCTGTTGCCACAATTTTTTTAAATAATAAAATGACTTTGATCAGAATAAATAAATATTATTTGGACATGAAAGCATAAATTCACATTCATTTTTAATAAATAAATTTCGAAACGTAGATTTGCCGCACATTTTGCAGATAGAAATGTTTTTGAATGAACGAGTTAATGAATATAAAAAATTTCAATGCATATCAAGGATTTTTTAAAAAACTTTGTTTTCATGGGTTATGTTATACATTCATATCACTTAAAGAGAAACCAGAGAAAATATCCAACGCTTCTACTGAATCAAATTCTTCATGATATTTTTATAAGGATTAAGAATTTTACACACCTTATTTTTTTTAAATATACACTTTAAATTTTTGAGTTAACCAGTGGAAACATCCTTTCTTATAAAATTTGTTTACTGAACTTTAATATTTAACTAACAACAGGTTAAAATAAATAATAAATTTTATGCTTTGAGTAATTCAGACTAATATTTAATTCATTAACGAATTTTTTTAGACTAATTATTATATCAGATGTAAAAAAAAAAAGTAAATTGATGGCTTTTCTCCTAAAACAACAGTTCTAAAAATATATCGATATTTTTAAATCGATAGCTGAGTTCCTGAATGAGCTGGCATTAATTTAATCATATTAATTAGCTTTAATAGATTTATGCTTATTTATGTTCATGAATTAAATTTTATTTACATAATTTCAGGATGAGTATTGAGTACAAAAGCGATTTGAGTGCCTTTTTGTTTAGCAGTGATTATATTATGAATCAAGTATCTATTGAAAGTGAATTTTTAGTTGTTTCTCGATGTAAATTAAAAAAAAAAAAAGTTTTAAAAAAATAATAGAAATGGAGTTTAAAATGTAATGAAAAATTAAAAATTGGAATGAAAACTTTTCACTTTTCTCATATTTTTCAAATTACTTTGCCTTAAGTATTGTAATTAGGAAGGCAGGTATTTTAAAACATTGAATTGATGTTTTATTCCAGCAAATTAACAAAAGGGATTGAAGGATAAATAATAAATAAGTTAAGCATGTCCCTGCTTCTTGTCTTTAAGATTTACTTTAATTAATCATAATATCCTGAGATGCTTATATTATGAATAACTATTGTTAATATTATTTTGGATTCAATTGCAAGGATTGAAGTCAAAGAAATTTGGAAGCAGTATTTGCTTTCATACTAAATAGTTTGAAAGATTTTAAACATTTCAGAAATTCTTTCTTTATTACATTTGATTTACATGAAACAAAATTAAAGGGAAAACAAAACAGATTTATAACACCATATCATGCAAGGTAAATAATTTGGATATTTGATTTTTCGACATTAGCAGTTCCTTTTTCAGAGACTATTGATGTAACATTTAACATCCTTTAGTGTCCAAAACACGACAAACAAATAAACGAATTGACATTTTTAACGGAAAATATTTATTTCTTCACATTACATTCTGAATTAAAAGTTGCAAAAAATAGATGTACAAAATCTATGTGAAAGTTCATTTTATTCCTTCTTCTTAAGAATATCTCTAACTTTTTCCCTTACGTCGTCGAAGACGCCTCCCAAGTCCTCTTTGTATTCTCGGAAGAATCCCAAAGCTTCATCGGCGACTTCCTTGCTCATCTTTCTGGAGTCATCCAGGAACTGGAAATGAAATTAGAATTTATTACAGAATAATGCGGCTTCTACTCTAAAATTCCACACATTAGGATTAGAAGTACGATTCATGGTTATAAATAGATTAAATCGTGTGATCTTAATGTATTAGGGCCCATAAAGGGTCATTCTTTGGATTGTCTTAGCAGAAATTTCTTGAGTTATTCCCATGTAACACTTAAATATCTTTAAGTTAATCTAACTTTGGTTTCTTGAAGATACTTCCACCTTCCCTTTAAAATAAAACTCAACCTCTTCATAGTTTGGATGCTGTCTCATTACTGTTAAAATTCAAGTTCTTATAAAACGCAGTAACTGACACAGAGCCATTGGAATTTTAAACTTTATCAAGACATCACGAAACACACAAACACACGACTTCATCAAAGGAAGTTAACCACGCATCTCCACATTCTTCAAACTGAAACTAAAACCAAAACTCGAAATGCGAACTAAAAGTACAAAAACACTACAGTTAACAGTTAATTAGATTTTCGATATGCTTTAAGAGCATGACGTAATAGTTTCTTGTTCCCTGACAGAAAACTCTTGTTAATGCACAAGAATTACTTTAAGTGCAGTTTGTGATTTGTTCTTATCCTGAACAATAATAATCGATTACTAAAAGAAATTTATACTTTCTATTCTGAAAAATTGGTGATTCGTTTTGATTCCTAAACAAATCCTGTCTTAGATCTTACAATCTTCTAATAAGTCATTGAAATTCTTATAACAAAAATAATATCTGTTAAACTCATTCTTACCTCTCTGGCGATCTTCCTGATGTTTTCAGCCCTGGTCTTTCCCTGTTCCAGCACCTTCTGATACTGTTCCTTAGCGTACTCTCCGAACTTGGTGAACCTTTCCTTCAGCTCAATGTTGAAGTCCCTGAAGTAGTTCTTGATCCTCTCGTACACTTCCTTGATGGAACGCTTCTCCTCCTTCTTCTTAAGGATATCTCTGACTTTTTCTCTGATGTCATCGAAGACATTTCCCAAGTCTTCCTTGTATTCCCGGAAAAATTCCAAGGCTTCCTCGGCGACTTCCTTGCTCATCCTCTTGGAGTCATCCAAGAACTGAAAAATATAGGTCAATGAAACGACATGCATACATACATAGCTGAAGGAAAACATTGTAACTCTTTGAATTCTCTGTCTGACGCTTACTGAAAGATCACGCACTTTGAAGGTAAGACATTCAACTTTTAAATCAATATTTAAAATAATCGACAACAGGCCAAAGGTAATGCGATTCAATTTCAAATGCAACTAATATTATGTATCACACAATTTTTTTTTTCATTATTTATAATTTGGGATAATTAACTTTCGAAGTGTTGCGACCATTTCATGTCATATTTCCTTTAAAATCATTTAAAAATATCAGAAAACATAAAAATGAATTTTACTTTAAAAATAGGCATATCCATTTCAATAAATAAGGACAAAATAAATAAATAAGCAAAAAAGCTGGACAAAAGGCTTATACTTTATAGCTCTTGATATTTTCTGGTTTCCTTCTTTTTATAAGACACATCATAATACAAACATTTCATTAAAGTCCTAAGTTAAGATTAAGTTTCCCCACTTTACCTCTCTGGCGATCTTCCTAAGGTTTTCAGCCCTGGTCTTTCCCTGTTCCAGCACCTTCTGGTACTGTTCCTTGGCGTATTCTCCGAACTTTGTGAACTTCTCCTTCAGCTCGATGTTAAGATCCTTGAAGTAGTTCTTGATTCTCTCGTACACCTCTTTGACGGATCGCTTCTCTTCTTTCTTCCTAAGAATGTCCTTGACCTTTTGCTTTACATCTTCGTAGACGTTTCCCAAATCCTCTTTGTATTCTCGGAAGAATTCCAAAGCCTCTTCTGCAATGTCCTTGCTCAAATTCTTAGTGTCATCCAAGAACTGAAACAAATAATTCGTTGTTTAAAGCTTTACTGATAGTTGAAGGACTTTTATTCTTGCATGGTATTTTTCATCGTTATATTTCTTGTATGCTCTATGTCACTAGTATCCGTCTAATTAATATTATAAAGTATAACTTGGATAGGGGTTACAAATTAGAATAATATCAATTGTATCTGGTAGGACTTATAGTTGTTTCACAATAAAAATCTTACCATGTCAGTCAGTCAATTTGAAATGTATCCCTAACATTGTTTTTAGACATCGTCTTATCATAACATTCAAGTTTTTATTGGAATGCGTTAACAAGTAACTGGCGTAGTTTGATTCCTTTGGGCCACTAAATTCAAATCAACCCATAATATAAAACCTTATAATTTTCAAAACCAAATCATATAAAAATAGTTACAGATATAAAATTTGCACAATGTATTATTATTTCGCTATATTGAAAATGTTTATAAACCTTGTATTTTTTCCACTTTTGGTAGATACTAATAAAATTGTTATCACAAAGAATCTCAAATATTGAACACCAAGTACAGTATCAAAAGCAAAATTCTCTTCAAGCAAATATTACCTCTCTGGCGATCTTCCTGAGGTTTTCAGCCCTGGTCTTTCCCTTTTCCAGCACCTTCTGGTACTGTTCCTTGGCGTACTCTCCAAACTTGGTGAATCTCTCCTTCAGTTCAATGTTAAGTTCCCTGAAGTAGTTCTTGATCCTTTCGTACACCTCCTTGATGGATCGCTTCTCCTCCTTCTCGCCGAGAATTCGGTCGATGAGTGCGAGAATTTTGTTCTTGCCCTTCTCACCTTTCTCCTTCAGCATGTTGATCAGTTGCTCAGCCAACTGAAAGACGAAGATTAAATTGGTAAAATAAACTTAATGAGAGATGGTATGATCTTGTTGAGATGGTTGTATTACGATCGTCTTTAGGATTTTTTAAGTTTAGATTTGAGTTATGTATACGATTATTTTTAACTGTTAGAGTATTTTAAGTCTCAATTAATTCATTTGAAATATCAGATAATGCTCAATTCATATTTAATTGTGTTAATTAATGCTCAACTCGTATTGATCCGAAGTAAAATATTATTTAATTTAATTTTAAAAGTTGCAATCTTTGTTCTTTTGTTACATGCTTTTCTAAAAATGGGTTCGGTTTTGTTTTGAGTTAAAAAGACAAATGATTGTGTGCTGACAAATTTTTGCAAAACTATGATTTTGATACAAATACCAATTTTTGATGATTGGATTTTGAGCAGAACTTTTAAGAACTGCAAAATTTCTTTTTTTAGTTCAAAATATTTTTCAAATATGGTATTTAATTATTTTCAATTTTTAAATATTTTGGTAGTAAATTCTTTTGAAGAAGAGTAATTAATTTTAAATATTCATGATTATGCTATTGAAACCTTGATAAATACGTACAGTAGATTTATAATTTTTATTACGATTTAAAAAACTTTGTTTTAAAAAGTTAAAGAGTTTGTCTATTGAAAATTTGCTTTTGAGATGACGTACTTCGGTTCCTTTTCCGAACATGCTTTCGACCTTAGCTTTCAATTCTTCGGCATCAACCTTGTCCTTGATCTGAAAAAGAAAGTTATTATTAGATATTTTTGGTATCAATTCAAGTAAAAAAGCCCTTTTATTGGCAAACATAATTTAAAAGGGTTAATCACAATGTTTAACTTAATGGCGTTAAATATATTTGCTCTACAATATATTTTAATATTTTAAAAATATTTAAATATGTAAAACAATAGTTAAATTTTTACAAAATATTTAAGTAGTTAAATCATATTTTAATATTTAAAAGAGCATTTAAATTATATTTGAATATTTAAAAGAGTATTTAAATTATATTTGAATATTTAAAGGAGTATTTAAATTATATTTGAATATTTAAAAGAGTATTTAAATTATATTTAAGTATTTAATTATATTTAAATATTAAAAAAAATATTATATTTAAATATTAAAAAAAAAAAAAAATATTTAAATTCAACTTTGACTTGCAATAAATGAAATTGATCCAGTTTAAATTTAAGAAAAAGAAATAAAATATGCCCTGTTAATTTTAAGTAAGTCTTTAACAAATGTATAAAAAAAAATTTCCTTATTCTTAACTCACCAGTTTCTTCAGTTTCCTGAAGATTTCGAAAATGTTGTAGTCGGCATTTTCAACAGACCTGTTGAAAAGTTATCGTATTAAAAAATATTGGTTAATAGTAATATTACTATTGAACTTTGGTGAGCAGTAATTTTGTAAACGACTTTAAAATAATTTATACTATTTAAGTATCATCACATAATTCATAGAAAATAAATTTCAGCAAATTAAAAATCCAAACACTAAATGCATGAAGTTTGCAGTATATGTAAAGACAACTTAATAAAACAATATAAACAACTTTAGAAGTATATTAAACAATGATATACTTCAAAAGATACACAATTTTTCTTTATTTATAAGCTCACCTTGTACGACTAACTTTGTTTCGTAAGTTTTCAAACATGCTCTTGATTTTTTCGGGTAGTTCATGTCCCATGTTCTTGAATTTGTTGTAGATGTCCTCTACCTAAAAATTGAGAATCACGTATATGAATTCATAGTACTAAATATAAGTGCTTTCGATTACACAATTGGCACACAATTTTTTAGTTAAATAGTTCTAATAACTGGAAGGATCATATTTGAAATTCGATACATTTAGCTTATGAATAAACTTACTTCAAGAGTAGAAAAATAATTTAAATAAAGCCAAAATAATGTTTTGACAAGTGAATAAATCTTTTAATAGCTAAATAAAGTACTAAATTTATATTTTATTATTCAAATATGTAAAATAAACTGGGAGGAACCTTGCCCAAATGTTATTTAATTAGCATACTTCAAGAGCAGTATAGTGTTTTTAAGAATATAATTGTAATTTAATTATTGGCTATCGATAAAGCCCTTTTGTAGTTGAGTAAAATTTCAAATAAATATTTTATTATTTAAATAGGTATTATAAACTGGAAGAAAACCCAGTTATTTTTTAAATATGTAAAATAAACTGAAAGAAATCCGGTCAAATTTTTTTTTAAATGGCTTACTTCAAGAGCAGAAACAGTATTTTTCAAGAATATAATAGTAATTTTGTCATTGGCTATCGATAGAACCCTTTTGTAGTTAAGTAAAATTTCAAATAAATATTTTATTATTTATATAGTTATTATAAACTGGAAGAAAACCCAGTTATTTTTTAAATATGTTAAATAAACAGGAAGAAACCCGATCCAAATTTTATTTAAAAGACTTATTTCAAAGAACATAATAGTAATTTAGCCATTGGCTATCGATGCTTTTTGTAGTTAAGTAAAATTTCAAATAAATATTTTATTGTTTAAATGTGTAAAATAAAATGGAAGACAACACGTGGAAATTTAATTTAGTTAGCTGATTTCATGTTAAAAAAGTGTGTTTAAAAAAATAATTGTAAATCAGTTAATGACAGTAAAACTCTTTTGTAGTTAAATAAAATTCTAAATTTTCGAACAATGTCGGCAAATGAATATCTTGTGAGTTAAAATATAGTTACTTACGAGTTTATCAAAAGTATAAATTATCTAACATAGATCTGAGGAATTTTATCTCATAGCTGTTTAACATAGAAACTTGTCATTCTGCATTATCATTAACCATTATCTAAACTTCATTATCCTCAGTCGCAGGTCGTTTTTAATAGATACCTTAACATCAACTTTTTATTCAATCTCAAATCAGTTTCTCAAAAAAGTTACCAACTTTGAGAAACTTAATGAAAAAGCATGTAAACTTATGATTAAGATTAAGAATGATCTTAAGACGATTTCTGTCTCAATTTTTATTTTGCTTTCTTGACGATTACTTAAAATCATTTCTAACAGGTTGCTTAAAATAATTCAAAGATGAATTGAGCTTGTTAAGAATATTGAAAATAATAACATGAATTTTTCTGATTATCAAAATTTTTTTAACATGTTTTTTTTGATTATTAACATTTTAAGGGAGACCCGTAAGTAAAAACCTAAAATGTTTATTAATGAATTTAGTATCAAATTTTTTGTATAAATAAAACATCTATTTTTATACAATTATTGACAAAATATTTTGTTTTTTAAATTTAATATTTGTTTATACTTTTGTTTTTTAGTGTTTTTTGGCCGAAATATACGCCATTTTAAAAAGACTACTCCTCCTTCAATTTTTAATATTTTTTTTTAATTTCAAAACTAATTAGTTATATATACTCTAAAGATGTAGGGAGAGATTTTTTTAAAATTTGTTTGGCAGGGGATTTAAAAAGAGGTTTTGTGTTTTTCACTCGAAATTTCTAAATTTTCACAAACAAGTCCTATTGTTTTAGTTCTTAAAAAAAAGTTATTATTATATACTAAAACTACTCTCCCTACATTTATTAAACCGATATTCAAGATCTCAAAAGTATAAACAGTTTAAATCTAAGTAAATTTTTCTCAAAGCCTTAGCATTTTAAACACAGTAAAAATTACCAATTCTAGATTTCGAGAAAAACGAATTTAAAAATAAAAACTTGCATACAACTACACTGTAGATCGATATGTAAAAGTTTAAAAATCGAACGTCTGCAGTTCCCTAGAACTTTGAAATTTCATCCATGTCTTCTTGAATATATACAGCTTAATTTTATGTAATAAAATAAAACATATATCCCCCCCCCCATAATTTTTCTGTATTTAAGCCCATGCGATCGTTTCTGAAAAAAAAAAAAAAAAAAAAAAAGAAGTTTTGCTAAACACACTGTGGTGTTGCCTTTAAATAACAGATAAAGCCTCTACGTACTCTTTTGCATAGCAGCAAGGTATCTGAAAGGGAAACCAAAGGTCCAACGATCGAGGCCCGGTGACCTCAGAAACCAGTTTCGCCGCACACTATTGGCTAACACGGCTAACCCTATCTCCTCTCAATTCATGACGTGACATGTAAGATTATTGTGCAGCCAATCAGCGTGTGGTAAAACCGGATCGCACATCACTATAGCGTATTCAAAGAGGTATTAATAGTATTAAGAAGTTTGTGACACACCTTCTTCCAAAGGTCTCCCCTAACTCCTTTGCCGTCATCCACATTCTTCTTTATTCTATTGAGAAGGTTTTCAAATCGTTCCCTGAGGCGAGAAAGAATGCCTCCTTCACTGTAAAAATAATTTGGCCATCAGTATATGAATTGTTATAATTTTACTATGCACATCAATTAACGTAAAATATTATAATTTACATTCAAATTAATTTTTTAAAAAAGTATCTTGAAATATTTTTTTTTTTTTTTTTTTTTTTTTTTAATTTTTTTTTTTTTTAAAGTTTTCTAAATAAAAATAACAACTACAAGTATTTATTTTAAATTTTTAAAATTCGTCATATTTAAAAGTATTTGGTTTATATATCTCACTTCCCACAACGAAATCATAAATTTTATTACATGGTACACTATCTGTAAGGATAATACAATGAATTTTACTTTTATCCAGAAATAAATGGAACTTGAGTCTTCTTTATTTTACTTGATTATGGTAACAATTTATTTAGTACCTTGGAGTGGGCAATATTTTGCATACTTAAAAGTTTTGCGAGAATATCTTTAATAATGATTAAAGTAGATGCAGTGATGTAACAGTAGCTATTTAATTTAATTGTTTAAATTTCTCTTATTTACTAAAAAGTATTTTAGAAATGCAATTTATTTATTTCTCTTTATTATTTTATGCGAAAAGACTTCCAAAATCCTCTAGTTAGGTTGCAAAACTTATATACAGGGCTTTATTTCTTATAAGGCCAGTAAGTAACCTTCCTAACGACATTTATTTTAGGGGTCCGCAGATTGCCTGAAAAATTCTGAATTATTGGGTAGCTATCAATATTTCATTCAATGTTCTTGATTAATGCCTTCAATTATGATAATATATTTTAATAACTCATCAGTTATTGAAGATCTTAATATAATTTAATGAAGACGGTAATCAAAATCGTCATTAATATTTAAAATAACACCAAATATGGGGGGGAGGGGGCTAAACGAGCTCTGCTTACGAAAGGTTTCAGAACTCACTGAATCTAAATGAATGAGCTTGAAAGATTCTAAATGAGCTTGAAAGATTATCCCCACAATAAACAATTATTACAGAAACTTATCCAAAGTGGTTTGAAGAAATAAATACTATATTTATGATTTATATAATGTACCCTATTATTTAATAAAAACAACAGAACTGTTATCTTTTGAAAGAGATATAAAATTTTTGGATAATTTCTGTGTATTTGTTGAAATGAGTTAGAGAATTTTGATAGGTAGGGTACTATATTAATTTTTAAAAAGACTTACGCTGCAAAGACTGTTGCATCGTCTCCGATGAGTTTGTCGATGAATTCAAGGATTTTGCTCTTGGCCTTTTCCCCCTTGGTCTTCAACAAGTCCAGAAGTTGGTCAGCCAACTAAATTAAACAACATGGAGTAAGTTCAATATCTACGGCAACAAGGACAATTTCAAAATTTTGTAACGTGTGGAGTAACAAGGCACTTGCATATTATTTAGAAAAGGTTTTATCAATTCTAAATGAAATACAGTCGAAACGAAATCTACAAATATTACAAAAGAATAGTGATTGGTCAAGCGCTGGTTGGTTTGTACGCTCAACGACCTATATTTTCACACAGTAACGACTAATCAGGGAGATACCTACAGCTTAAAGTGGATAGCGAACCACAACGAACATCCATGCCTAATCCAGAATTCTAACACGGCACCTTTGGCATGCGAAGCCACAAAACTAACCCTACAGTCATCAGGTAGGCATTGGTCTATAATTACACATTTTATGCTCAATTTAGCCAATTACATCTGTATTCCTAATCTAGATGATGTTATATTTTGAAATGAGTCATAACGTCATTCGGGGCAAGTGTGATTGGTCAAACTCGAAATATAAGCTACTTTCATCTAACCATATCAATCTTTTTCTCCTGAAGTTAAGTGAACGATTCATTACGTCATTCGGGGAAAATGTGATTGGCCAAACTCGAAATATCTTGGAAGTTAATTTATGTTTCTACCAATCACATCAAACTTCTTCTGAACTGATTCAAGATATTGCAAATGAGGCGCCAAATGGCACCTTTGCTACAAAAGTGGCACAACTTAAAATTATTCATTTGGTGTAAAATCGCGTTAGTAATCATCGACTACATGGAATTGAAGAACGACATAACTCAGTTTAAGTTTGAATTCAACTTTTGCACAATCTTGTGTCATTCAATCAGCTTCAAATTCACGCAGTCTGTGATTCTGTGCACACTTTTACCTATAACAAAAATGTTTGAGGTTTGTCACTTTGTACAACGTACCATATGTAATGAGAGGCAGCGGTGATTTTCCTTGAAAAATTCTTAGATTTTTTTTCTTAATTTACTAATCTGATGTCAAGTTTCGTCTCAAATGAAATCCTGATACCATTATAATTCGAGTTGATTGCATTTATCAAAGCAATATTTACGCTTTATGGTTACTTAGGGTAAGCAATTGACCTCAAAGAGTAAATATTGCCACAGGCTGAGCTTTCTATAATTTATAAAAATTTTTCAACAATTGGAAGTATTGCACAAGTGTTTCTACTGTCTCAAACAACAATTCTAAACTCCTTTGTACATTTGGTTGCTATAAAAAAAAAAAAAAAAAAAAAAAAAAAAAAAAATTGTGCTGTTTCTTCCTTGAAACATTGCAATGGGGCTATCATTATAGTGATTTTTTCAGTCTCATGGTAAGGGTTTTTGTCATGCTTGCTACTTTAGCACTACAAAAAAAGACATTATTAAGAAGACTGTACTTTGTTTTGCACATGTGTTCTGTAAGTTTTGAGATGAGATTAGTTGGATTTGATACCCCGTATATTGCAACAAGAAGTGAATGCTAGTTAGTTTTTTTAATCAAAGTGTTAAGGTATTTGGTCCATTGGCGGATCCAGAGTTTTATTACGGAGGGGGCGGTCGCTGTTGAGTAGCTTATGTAAATTTTATAGCTCTTAAGTTATATTACTATACCATGGGATAACTTAAACTTTGATAATAAAGAATATGTTACTAAGAGGTAAACAGTCTCAATAACATAAAGCGACAGAATGGTTGGCGACTTATGAATTTATGACAATAAATTAGAGTTATCTACAACTATCTGGTTCAGGATAAATTATTGTTAAGTATGATAGACAGAACAATCTAACAACGAATAGATATACACACTGAACATTTTCAAACTATTATTTGCTTTTTTGTCATGCTTTGTACAAGGCTTTTTCATCTCCGCGTTTTAGGAGGAGAACATTTATATTAAAAATGTTCATTTCGGATTCTTCAAATCTTGATAGATTTCATCCAAAGCCTGAGAGCAGCGCACTTTAAAACGTGAGCGGTCCATGAATAACGGACCCCTAGCTGGTTCCGCCAATGATTTGATCAGGGGTTCAGATAAACAGCATACAAATTATTCAAGCTAATATGAGATTTAGTGCCATGTGGCACTGTTACCTAAGTACTGAAATGTCATTGGATTCAACGGGCATAAAATGTATTAATTTATTTTATTGTTTCTAATATTGCCAACATCAAAATAAAGCCTCATGTATTTTTATGCCATCAATTTAAACTTATGTCACCCAGTGTTTCAGTTGAGTAAAATCTAAGTTTTACTTTCAGATTGTTGTCAAGGACAGAAGTGCTTAACCTCGTTATAACAACAACATCCATTTACGCCAAACAACCTTATATCCATATAAAATAACAACTTACTTCACTTCTTTTCCCGAAGTAATTTTCAATCTGTTCCTTCAACTTGTCGACATCGATTTTGTCTCGGAGCTAAAAAAAAAAATTCAATATCAATAAGACTACATTCATATTAGACAATATTTTTTCAAAAATACTAACGTCAAAATAAACTTACTTCTAAAGAATTATTGTCTATTACGTAATTCTTAAATAACTATTGTTTTATTGAAAGTTTCTACTTTAAAATTGTTATTTCAATGTCGGCTATGTAAAAAGATTCAAGCACACATGCAAAATTAATATTATTTCAATGCACTTTAAGTAACTAAAGTTACAAGACCCGTAATCAAAAACTTAAATTTTTTTATTAATGAATTTAGTAGCACCAAATTTTTTATATAAATAAAACACCTATTTTTAAACAATTATTGACACAATTTTTTGGTTTTTAAATTTAATATTTTTTTATATTTTTGTTTTTTAGGGTTTTTGGCCAAAATAGATGCCTTTTTAAAAAGACTCCTCTCCTTCAATTTATATATATATTTTTTTTATTTCAAAACTAATTAATTATATTAAAGTATACTCTAAAGACGTAGGGAGGGATTTTTTTTTAATTAGTTTGACAAGGGATTTTAAAAAGAAGTTTTGTGTTTTACACAAGAAATTTCTAAATTTTCACAAGAAATTCCTAAATTTTCACAAGAAATTCCTAAATTTTCACAAGAAATTCCTATTTTATTAATTTAAAAAAAAAGTTATTACAATTTACGAAAAAAACTCTCCTTACATTTATAAAACATAAATTCAAGATTTCAAAAATGTAAACAGTTTAAATCTAAGTATATTTTTCTCAAAGCCTTAGCATTTTAAACACAGTCAAAATTGCAAATTCTAGATTTCAAGTAAAACGAACTTAAAAATAAAAACCTGTATACAACCACATAGTAGATCGGTATGTTAAAGTTTAAAAATCGAATGTTTTCAGTTCCATAGAAGTTTGAAATGTCTCCTATATCTTCTTTAATATATATAGCTTGATTTTTTTCAACAAAATAAGAAACGTCCCTAAATCCCAAATTTTTTCTACAGTTGGGATACGGGTCTTCTTTAAATCTATGTTTTATATCTACTTCGACTAACTAACTAACAAAAAGAACACTCTAAAACTAAGTTTGTCTTTTATCTAAATACACGTTATAGGCACACTCACTTTATCTCGAAGCCTTCTGAGTATTTCCTTGATGTTAAAGTCAGCTTGTTCAACAGAGCTGCCAAGAGAATTACACAAGTAAATACCACAAAGAATAGTTTTAAAAATTAGTAAGCAATTTTAGGATAAATTATTATTTGAATTCGAAATGTTTATCCTTACTTCTAAAATATATGATTATTAGTTTTTTTTTATTGATATTCAACTATCAAATACGGTTAGTACATAAAAGATTCATGATGTATTTTACGATTTGTAAGGTGTTTTTGAAGATAATGGGCTTCATTTGCATTACTTTTGTGGCTTAAACTATAATGGTTAGATTTATTCACATGTATACATTTTATAATGTTTTATTAATATTTAATAATTTAATGTTAATACAAATGTTCGTACGAACAACTGTTTTAGCAGGAGCGTAAACAGAAAATTTCTGAAGGGAGGGGGGAATAAAATTGGATTTTCGTTAATTTCCTTATTTTAATTTACTGTAACACTTAATAAATTAATTATGTTGTTAGTCTTTAATACATCGTCTAGTAATGAATAGTCAAATAATTATTAAATAACAATAAAGTAAAGATGTCTTTGTTTTGTTTTAAACTTAAATATTAGTTCATAAAAAAATAAAAGTGCTTTTAAGTTTAAATTTTGGTTAATATTTTACTTTTCTAACCACGGATATTATAAGAGTTTTTAACGAATCGACAACACATCTTTCCGATCAGCCAATCAGAGTGTGGTAAAACAGGTTCACTCATCGTAATGAGAGCAATCAAATACAGTCTTTCAACTATAATATATTATACAAAAGGTGAGACCGAAAAGTAAGGTGACTGATGTCATAGTAATCACTGTATTATATATTTGCAGATAAATACATCACTGTCTTTCAAAGTAGTTCCCGCCGTCTACAATACACTTCTGACAACGTTCATACAAGTTCTTGAAACTTCTGAAAAAGTCCTCTTTTGAGACTGTCTTAAGTTCCTTGGTAACAGCAGCTTGAATGTCTGAGATGCTTGAAAATCGGTTTCCCTTCAGTGCCAATTTCAGTCTACTATTACACCTTCCTTATTCCCCTGATCTAGCGCCAGCAGATTTTTTCCTCTTTCCACAACTGAAATTAGCATTGAAGGGAAACCGATTTCAAGCATCTCAGACATTCAAACTGCTGTTACCTAGGAACTTAAGACAGTCTCAAAGGAGGACTTTTTCAGAAGTTTCAAGAACTTGTATGAACGTTGTCAGAAGTGTATTGTAGACGGCGGGAACTACTTTGAAGGACAGTGATGTATTTATCTGAAAATATATAATACAGTGATTATTACGACATCAGTCACCTTACTTTTCGGTCTCACCTTGTAATTCAAGTTCCTGTGTATGCAATTCAAATATATTATTATTATTATTGCGTATATCATACAATTATTGTATTGCTACTGTCTGTGAAACTCAAAAAAGTTATATACACTTAACTATGTTTCTTAAGTTTTAGTTATGATATATATATATATATATATTTCATTTTCTCACTTAATTTTATGAACATAAAAGCAAAGTCTAACATATTTAAAGTCTCGAATTCCCCATTACAAAAGGTTATTCTGAAATAGTTAAATATTCCCAATTCCCCAGTAGCAGAAATCCGCTGGCAAATATCGGCTCGACACTGACCAATCCCGATGTGGACCTTTGTACACTGGCCGTTGTTATGGATCTGGGCCAATCTCGCCCAATTCTCTATAAAATATACTCTGAAAGTTTCGAAACATTGATACAGAGTTTTAAAATTGAAAGATAGTGTTATAAAAAAGGGCTGAGTGGTAAAAAATAGGTTTTGTGATGGTTTTGAATAGTTTTTTTTTTTTTTTAATTTCTTAAATCGTGTAGTTTAGAGCGATGTTTGAGATTCGGGAAGGATTGGCCAATCTTCTCAGAACCCTTGTTTCTGATATTGCCCATTACCGCTGAGCTACATGGGTTATTACCCGCTTATTTTTGAAAGATTGTCTGCAATATTCTGTAGATCCGTTTAACAAACCACGCAATCATACTTTGATTTTACAAAATACTTTACACTAACTTTTGGCCGATTTTGCTTCGTAAGTTCTCGAAGGTTTCCTTGATTTTTTCGCTCAGTTCCACTCCAAGGTTCTTCAATTTATCGTAGAAATCTTGAGCCTATATATAGAAATTAAGCTGCGAATTAATGCACATTAGAAATTATGAAATTTGGTGAGCATATACATTTTTTATGGAAAATGTTGTATCAAACTTTCTAGCTTTCAAATGGTATTACGCTCTGTATGATTTTTAAAATACTTTTTAAACTATATTAATTTGTTTGGATCAAATACATGTATGGTGCAGTTATTGGTTCTTCAACTTGGCTTTGAATCACGATGGTGAATCAGATGGTGGTCAGAAAGGTGTCTATTTTTAAATACTTTCTTTCTCTAAAACTTTTTAGAAAAAAAAGAGCTATACAACTTATGCTCACAATTCTTGAGGTTTTTTTTTTTTAACCAAATCATCGTAAATTGCAAATTGAGAAATAAAAAATAGCCATTGTTTGTAATTTTTCATTATAAGGAGAATGTTGAAATGCCAAATAATTTATTTTCTGTTATAGATATATGGGATGGTTGTAAAGTCAGTACCTATTTGTAAAGATGAATATTTTAAAGAGCAAATAGCCTATCACAGTTTTATTTCCATTGAATATATTAATAATGTGTACCATTTGGTTATTAAGTTACATATCAACATATGCACCCGCATTTTACCAGAAATGTAGCACCCGCCAGGTAATTGTCATGATGGATTGGCCACCAGGGACTGACAGAATGGCTTGCACGCAACTGTAATCTATCCCTATGCGACTTCTTTCTCACGGGTTGGGCTAAGAAACAAGTGTAAAGTTAAAACCATAGGATATTACCAGCTTTGAACAAAGTATCCGTGAAGTGTTTGCACATATTTCAGTTGAGATGCAGAAGAGCTGTGAATTCTGTTTCTAAGAGATTCCAGAAATATTTGGAAAAATGCGGATGAATACATTGAAATGTAACTTCAAAACCAAATGGTACAACTTGATAATGTATTCAATGGAAATAAAACTGTGATAGGTTGTTTACTTTTTGAAATATCCATAGGCACAAATAGGTACTGACTTTACAACTACACTGTAGATTATTTTTCCTTGTGTTTATAATTGTTGCCTACCTTCTTGAAAAGGTTCGAGTTGACTCCTTTTCCATCATCAAAGGCCTTCTTCATCTTCTCAACTAATTCCTCAAAACGAGCCCTCAGTCGCTCAGCCAATCCTCTAAAGTAGGAAGGAAATTAAATTTAAAACAAAATTAAATCAAACTTTTAAAATATAAAAGTGTTTAATGTTCTCAACAACATGCAACAAATCTTTCTGCACTTATGCAACGACACTTTAATAGTTCATATATAAATTCGTTTCCAAATACATTACTACTTTCTGTTATTTTTAGTGCATTTACCATTAGTTAAGGTATCAGTATAAATTGGAAATTTACTGAAAATAAGGAATTTTTATTTTTGTGCCGTAAAATTGTTCACGAAGTTGTGGAATTAAAAATTATACAGTTTTTAAAATATTCATTCATTCATATATTCATGTTTGTGAAGTTATACTGTGTTGATAGATCACTGCCACAAACTTTAAACTTGATTTGCGAGGGACCAGTTTTGACAAATGTCCCCCCTCACCAAGGATAACTACAGTTTCAATCAACCACATAAGGAATATTGATACTCTTTTATATTTGTCCGAAAGGTGACTTATAAGTTTAGGTACCACATCGAACGTCATTCTGAATTTTTTTAAGGTATCAGTAAAAGTTGAAAATTTACTGAAAATAAGGAATTTTTATTTTTGTGCCGTAAAATTGTTCACGAAGTTGTTGAATTAAAAATTATACAGTTTTAAAAATATTCATTCATTCATATATTCATGTTTGTGAAGTTATACTGTGTTGATAGATCACTGCCACAAACTTTAAACTTGATTTGAGAGGGACCAGTTTTGACTAATGTCCCCCCCCCCCCCCCACCAAGGATAACTACAATTTCAATCAACCATAAGAAATATTGATACTCTTTTATATTTGTCCGAGAGGTGACTTATAAGTTTAGGTACCACATCGAACGTCATTCTGAATTTTTTTATGAAATGTTTGTAGATCCTGAATCCACTGGTCTGCCTTTACAAAAATGTGCGAAACTATTATAAAATTGACTTTGAATGAGTTGAACTAAATACCTTGCCAAGTATGCTATAACTTTCCAAACAATGAGCATTCTTTTTCTTTATGTGCTAACCCACTTCTCATTAATTTTCAATGAGGAAGAGTGGAGACGATATGTATTCTTTGGCGAAAAATACTTGCATCTTTTAAAAGTGACCCAAGTTGAAGATTATAAAATTCAGAAATATGCTCGATAAGGTATCAAAACATGCAATCTTCTCCCAGTCTATATGTAATGCATTTCATGGAGCTTGCTAGTGTATTATATATACATAACAAATATTTTTAACTTAAATATAAACATATTTTTTTTTTTTATAAAAAGAACATAATTATAAATTTCTTCAAAAAAAATTCTATATTGTAGTTTCCATAAAGGAAAGCATTGTGCATTATTTACAGTTAAAATTTCAATTCTAAATAAATTACAGAGCAAATTAAGTGATTTAGGATGATATTAGTTAATAATTTGTTATTGAAATTTTATTAAATTAAGTAACTACTATCAGGAAATGAACTTTTTATGTTGATATTGTATTTTTCTGACAAATGTAAAAAAAATATGATAGTTCAAAAACTAAAGAAAAATTGTTGTATTGCATACTAATAAATTACTTAAAAAGATAATTACCCTTCAGCATAAATGATAAATTCATCTCCAAGTTCATCCGAGATTTCATCGATTTCCGTTTCTGTAAAAAAATAATTTTCATTATTTCTATTTTCTTTTTATCAATTTAAAATGAGAATAAAAATTCTTCAGAATTTTATGATTTTTATCATTACGTTTTATTTTAAAATCTTAAATATTTTATAATTAATTTTTTATTAGTATATCTGCGAACTAATGCTTAATGAATATAAACTTTAATAGATACTGCAAGTGATGACGCCAAATTAAGACGAAATAATTCGTTGTTATACTAGGATCGGTGTATTATTAAATCAACTCTCATCGAGTAAAGATCGTTTTTCGTAATTAAAATGCTTGATAAAGAAAAGCTGCATGTATGCTCAAACTCAATCAAGAAAATCTTACAACCTTTTAATTTTTATTGATGCAATAACTTAATTTTCGAAACATTAATTGAAAAGTATTAGTGGCAAATAAAACGAAACAGCTTTTACAATTTGAATAATTGATGACTAACACAAAAACGAAAATATTTCTATTAATATATAGTTTTGTACCTATTTTTCTATTTTCTGTAGATGTATTTATTAATATTTGCGAACAACAAAAAATAATATATTATATTGAGTTTTGCTAACCAATTCAGTAAGAGATTGTTGATTGTTAGCGTATATGCATATTACTTTTCAAAATTTCAAATAATCCAGAAAGTAATAATACATCTATGACTTTTATATATCTGGCATTACATTTTTAAAAAAGGCTATTTATATTTCAAATTTTGATATTAGTAGTTTCAAGCAAATGTAATGTAAATGTGCAAATTTAGAATAAGCATTGAAAAAATTAATATTTTTATGACCTTTTGAAATATTTTGTATTAAATTTTAAAATTTTAGATTAAATGTTCATTTGACTAAACATAAAATCAAATAAATTTCCAAGTTTTAGTTTACATATGCATATTAAATTTCTAAAGGAAAATCGGCCCTCTATAAAAAAATAAATTATAATCGTTTTCTTAGCTTTTAGCATATTCAAAATTCGGATTATTTTCTAACAACCTGCGTAAATAGTTTTATTATATGTTAGATCTCAAAAGTTTTATTAAATGCAAAGTGGAATGAATTTTTAAAATATACTTATAAACTAATTTTGAATTTTCTAACTTTTATTTAATTTAATAATTTGTAGCTTTCCTAATTTGTTTGAAAGTAGTTTATATTCACGCTGAGCAAACCTGAAATTCCAACTAATTGTTTATTTCTACAGAAAATGACCTTTTGAATGACTTACATTTATTTTTTAATAAGTTACTTTCCGTATGTCATGGAAAGGGGTATTTTTCGTTTAATATTCAATATAAAGAAGTGTGTATCTTACCAACATCGTCAAAGGCAATTGGTACTGCCGCAGCAATTGCGAGACCCAGAACGAAAAATACTGCAAGAAGCTTCATGACTCTGAAAATGAATATAAATAAATAAATAAATAAATAAATAAATAAATAAATAAATAAATAAATAAATAAATAAATAAATAAGTAAATAAATAAATAAATAAATAAATAAATAAATAAATAAATAAATAAATAAATAAATAAATAAATAAATAAATAAATAAATAAATAAATAAATAAATAAATAAATAAATAAATAAAAAAAATCATTTGAATATCAACTGAATCTTTGCGAAACTCAAATAGCTAGTTTGAATGTTGATCTCATATTTTTTTTTTTTAATATTCAAACTAGATGCTTTAAACATTTGACAACATTTTTGAAGAATTTAAATGGCCAGTTTGGATGTTGACATCATATTTATTTCCAATATTCAAGTAGAAACTTTGAACGTTTGACAGCACATTCGCAAAATAAAGGATATAATAATTGAGATCATATAGCCATCATCATTCGCAAAATTCAAGTAGATGCTTTGAACTTTTGACAAAAGAGAACACTTTGAATATTTGACATCATATTGCCAAAATTTAAGTAAATATATTGATTGTTTTACAGTCAATTCGCATCTATACTAATTTTAGTTTGCATTTAAATTGAGGAATTTTCTAAGAAAAAGTTATAATATAACGATGTTTAATATTATGAAACATCAATAGGAATGGCGGAAAAGTTAAAAAAAGACAAGATTTTTGTTTTGTTACAAGAGTTATTCGAAAAATAATAGTAATAAAAAATCCTGATGAAGATTTATCAGCAGATTTCAATGTATTTTGAAACATTACCATTTAACGTACCCTTTAATTTCAATTTATTTAAATATTTCCAATTTATCTCTTAAAAGTGATGTTTAAAAGTGATCTTAATTTTAATTTGAAAATTGTATGCATACGAAATTATTTTTTTTGCTAGCGATGTAAAATTTTTCAAAAGCTCGTGTATTTCTATGTTTTGGAGAAAACTTGGTTCTATTTCACCTATCAATTAAAGATTTTTCCGTCTGTTTTAAGTTTCCAATGAAAATTCAAAATATATTTCTTTCAATTATGACTTCATAAGACTATTGACATAAAGCGTATTTACTATGAGAGTGAATTGAACTTAGTGTAAATCCTTTGCATTTGAGTACTATTTGTTCTACAACAAAAGAACACTTTGTTTTAACTTTCTCAATCCGAACACGACGTACATTCTTACGAAACAAGCTTAATTTATTACAGTCAAACTCGAAAAATATATAGGCCATCAAATTTGGGTTTATTCTTAAAATTACAAAAATCAAGCATATTTATTTTTTAATAATTAATTTTTAGAACTAGAATGTAAAATTCTTGATTCAATAAATTAAAAAACGAAGGTGTATTTATGCGCTACAAATCACAAAAATCGATCGGAATACTAATTTTTATTTCTTTTATTTTTATTGTTTTCCTGATTCTTTAGCTTTCAAACGATACTAAACATGTGAAAATATTCTTGACATTTTTGAAGTTACAATTAATTTTTATTGGGTACTACTACTGCTGTTAAGGTACTAAGCTTCTAAAACTTTTAACCTATTTTCTGAAGAACTGTATTTTGACTATATCCAATGATAGTTAAAAAAAAAAAATAATTATAAATTTTTCTTTATATTGTTGTACTCTACATAATATGTTAGATGTTTCGAAACTTAATTATACAAAATTGGTTAAGGAATTGAGTTTTTAATGATTTTTATATTTAGAAATTCATCGAAAATATTAATGTTTCTTCATGTTTTCACATAAAACCAATTTGCAAAAAAAAAAAAAAAAACCCATTCTGTAATAGAAACTTAATTGAGTTTCAAAACATGAAGAATGATATTTCAAATGATTTTCAACTAGAATTGCCTTTCTAAGTAAATTAGACTTTGGTATAGCACTGTTTGAATTATGTACTAATTAGCTAATTGCAGGTTAAGTTACAAATTAACAATAGCATAAATTTGATTTTTTATGGAATGATTTAATACATATACCCTCTAACTGGCTCTACTGTGCAAGAATTAAATTTTTAAACTCAGATTTAAAAAAAAAAAAAAAAAAAAAAAAATGCTCTAAGTTATACTTATGCCTTAAGGGCTTAAAAGTTAACTATTAAGTTAACAAACAATAAGAATAACCAACGTTAACTAATTGAAAATCTAAACAAATTATAACAGAAATGAATACTAAGATTCAATGCATTGCAAATATAAACATGATAGAATACTTACGAGCTGTCAGTATTTCCTCAAAAGTGACAAATGAACGACAACCAGAGTTTATATAGGAAACATATTACTTTATGTGGAGTGGTTGTTATCTTCTGAGAAAAAACCCTTTTGGATTCAGAAAGTACTCATATCATGATCCACCTGCTATTTTCACTGGAAGATACGTTAATCTGTTATCTGTACTTTGATAGTGTTGGGAGATACACGGGTCTTATGCTAAATTTGAGGCAATTTTTATGAACCGGAATCCGAAAAAACATATGTTTAGAAAGGATCAGATGCTAGCTGTATGGTTATGTTAACATTCAAAATTGTAAAAAAAGCTAAAAATAGATATTACTTATTGCAATTTTAAATAGATAAAGGAATAGACCTTGTACAGTAGGCAAAAAATAAATTTGATTGCTCTTTTGTTATGGCTGATGAAAGAAGAATGGAAAGTACCTTTGGAATTCATGGAAGATTTTTTATAAATATGTATATTTTTTTTGTCGAAAGTGGTCAGATGTTTTTTAAAACAGAATCAAATTTTTAAAAGTTAAGTCAAAGACTCATTATAAAATTCCATGTTTGGATTTAGCTGTGTCTTAACACCATATTTCATCCTTTTTCTTTTTCTGAATTTTTAGTAATTTATGTAACGACAATGACATTTTGACTAATTATGAAACAAGAGATCTGTTTTAGGAGGTATAAATAATGAACAAAATAAATTCTATTGATTTTTGTTGCAAACGATGGTTTGTTAAAAGCAAACCTTTAATAATTTGCAACTTTTCGATTAAATAGTTTGGTTACAAAAATAGTGCAATGTTTGCAATAATCTTGACGACCAAGTTTAACACTGAATGTTCAAATTCTATTGATTTTAGATAGCACCGCAAATGTGATATGAATATTCAAATTATTTATTAAATATAATTTAATTTGTAATTGTTTATAGAATGTAAATAAAACCGTGTTTATCTCCTTTTGGAATGCTCAAAAATTTCCATGGACAGTCTCTTAATAGCTCTATAATAACCTTTGTCAATAACTTTCAGAACAAAAATTACTGACTAACTTTTAAAAAGTAATAAATTTTTTAATTTTGTATATTTTATTAACATAATAACTTTCCATAAATACCAAATTGTTAGGTTACTAAAGTATTATCTAACCATGTTAGCATATTTTATGTTAATTTTTTTACACTTAATTCTTATACGTTTCCTTAATCTAATGACGATTAGCTGAATTTTTTAATTTTTTAAAATAATTATTAAAACTTATTTTTTTAAACTTTGAGTACTATTTTTCAACTTAACTGAACGTTACGTAGGAATTAAAACTCGTTAAATCACTATATTATCAAATATTGATGAAATATCCAATGCGGCTGAATTTTCGTATATTTATTGTGGTTTCGAACTCATTTTGGTTTGGTTTTTTTTTCTTGGTGTAAAAAGATCTAAACGAAGGTTATACTAAAATATTGTATCAGTTACTATTGATATTAGTCTAAATTTAAAGGGAGAACAGATTTTGTAACGGTCTTTTAACTAGAAACTATTTGCATTTTAGTATCGAATGAGAAAAGATACGAAATGATAACTATGTACAATTGATCACACAATCCCTATTGTGTATTAATTTTTCCAGGTTTCGATTCGGAGAGGCTTCACATTCCAGCATGTTTGATGCCTCTGATTAAGGATTTTGGCTTCATTCACTGGATAGAATCTATTAAAGAATGAATTTGATGCACACTTCTCAAAATTTAAAGTTTAACTTTCAAAAACCTAAGAAAATAGGTCATTCTGGTTATACTGACCCATGTTTTTTTCTCAATTTTTGAATGTTACACTTTAATTGTGATCGCAGTTAAAGTTTGTGACTATTTGATCTACTACAGAAAAATTAAATTTATTAGTTTGCTACTTATTCGTTTAACCTCAGTGAAGATATTATAAGTGCTTACAAATTTCACAATGAAATAATTTTTTCTTGAATTAATATTTAATTGTTTTCAATTGTAATTTATTATACGTCCCTTAAAATGAACTTTTTTACATTTTTGCTAATATATTGAGAACCAAAAGTCAAAAAGGAATGAAAATTATTCTAGAGGGGTTTTCGCCCATGATAAATCTAATGAAAAAAAATGTTTCGATTTAAAAAAAAAAATTAAAACTTGTTTTATTAATTAATAATGAATTATTAAAAATCTGTTAGGTGCAAAAGTTGGTTGCTATTTATGTTTGGGATTTAACAAACACTCGTTTAAAACAAAAATTACTAAAATATATTAATTATTTAAAAATGTATGGCCATAAAAGCAACTTTTTATTTTTAACATTAATTTATCAATTCTTTGACCTCATTTAAATTTCTAACCACGCCTTTAAAAATTATGAAATTTTGTATTTCGCCATGTTTTCAGATGCTAAATCTAAATTCTATTATATATTATCGGGTTGCCATTGAACTTTTCATAGTTTGTTCAGTCTAAATATGTCGATGACTCCTTATGACAAAAAAAAAAAAAAAAAAAAAAAAAATCACTAGATACAATTATTCAAATCCTTCCACTATTCTCAACGGTACTTTACTTTTTTTTATTTCATCAATCAGAATACAAGATATTGCCATCGTTCGGATTTTTGTTAACGTATCTGATGTTTCGGCTCACCAAATCTCTCACCTTGTATGATCTGTAATTTTGTTTGCAATATCTATAGTTCTTTAGCAACTTTTCTATAAATGATGCAAAATTTTTTCCAGTAAATATAATATTTAATGTGCTGTTGGGTTTTTGAAATCAGACAAAATACTTAACGGGAATGATACAACGGAATCACTTGCGATTTCAGTCTGGATGTGTGGTTAAAGTTCTGGCCACACGCTCCTAGGTGACGGGTACAATTTTGCATTAAAACGTTTCTAGTTATTTCATGTTTGGTTTTGGCAAAGCGAAATTATTTTTTCGATCAATTTTCAGTTTCAGGTTTTAGTTAGTAATACAGCAAACAAAAATTATTATTTTTCAAAAATTCCATTACATTGTTTTATTTTGTTATTAAGTTATGATTTACCTTATGAAATGGCAGATACGTATGTAAAAATATATTTGATTGTAAAGTTTAAGTAAAATAGAAAACAAAACAATTTTTTGCTATTTTTTTTTTTTTTCGGAAACAGAACCTTTTAATGATACAGTATCGTATTTATTGAATGCCGACGAAACGGTATAGTGGTTAGCGTGCTAGCTTCTAGACCGCGAGGTTGCGGGTTCGAGTCATGCTTTAGGCATGGGTATTTGTAAATGTATGTAGGATTGTCTAATGACGAATGCTTCGGCGCATTATAGCCCTCGTGTTGCTGACGGCGCCAGATAATTTGAAAACAACCGACCAAATCGTATTTATTGATTCTTTAAAAATGTATTTAAGAAATATAACTATTTTTATCACCAAGTGAGAAATCAGAAAAAAAAAAATCCTCACTTCTTTTATACAAAAACCTTTATGATATAATTCCTTATAAAGTTTAGAAATTTATAGAACTTATTTTTTTAAATACATGTTTTTAAATTTTGATGTAACCAGTGGAAAACTTACTTTCTTATAAAATGTGTTTACTAAACTTTAATATTTTAACTAACAGCTGGTGAAAATAAACAATGTTTTTTATACTTTAGGAGTTATAGACTAATATTTTATTTAATAATGAATTTTATCAAACTAATTATTATACCAGTTGTAAAAAAAAGTCAATTAATGATCCTTCCCCTAAAACAACTTTTCTAAAAACATATAAAAACTTTCAACTTTAATAGAAATATTCCTGAAAGAGTTACATTAATTAATCATTTTAATGAGCATGAATATATTTTCCTTATTTCTGCTCATGAATTAATATTTTATTTATGGATGTCCTGGATGTGCATTAAGAACATAAGCGATTTGAATGCCTTTCGTAAAGCAATGATTATCAAATAAATAAATCATCTACTATATAAAAGTGAATATCTATCCTTTTCTAGATATAAATGAAAAGCTTATTAAAAATAAAAATTAGGTTTGAGAATTTAATGAAAAATGTAATTTTGAATGAAACTCTTCACTTACTTTTTTGATATTTTTTCAAATTACGTTACTTGTAAGTATACCATATTATCTGATAAGAATGCAATTTTTAATCAAATTTAAAACTAAATAAATTAACCTGTCCATTTTTCAAAATTATATTAGGCGAGTTCAAAAATAAGCACTAATGAATTCGTTAACTAGTTAATTACTTTGGAAAGTAAAGTAATGTATTATTTATTTTTAAAAATTTAATTTTAAAATGTTTTCTTTGTTATGCGTAGATTTACAATAACTTGTATTTAAATTGTGTTTTCACCTAATGACCTGTTTTTTTCTTCTTTAATTGAAACACTTGCCTAGCTAATGTAAAAAAAAAAAAAAAAAAAAATTGATATAACTTAAAATTATAAACTCTTTAATGGAGTGTTTATACTTATATTTTTCGCATTCCTGCAAGCTTCATTATGCCGTTTATTTTAGAATTGTGAATTAATTAGTACTAACTGAAACCAAGAATTTATGTTTTATTATTCGAAGTATCGTTTTCTAATTTGTGAGGCAAGCATTTTCTTCCACTAAGACATCTATTCAATATTGATGTCTAATTTCGGACAAATTAAAGAAACGTGATTGACGGACAATAGATCAATTTCTCCCTTCTGTTTGTACTTGAAATATATACTTTAATTTATAATGCGATGCATATCTTATCTTTCCTGAGATGTATATCTTAGAAATTAATCGAAAAATAACAAATTACTTGCACATGATACATTTTATTATAACAAATTATAAACTACGAAAGGATTATTCTACAAAGTCTATTTTCAAGCGCATCGTCATTGGAGTGTCCATCAGTCTTTCTTTTTTGTAATCTCTCGTACTTTGGATACGATGTGGTCGTATACGCGTCCCAAGTCCTCTTTGTATTCACGGAAGAATCCCAGAGCTTCTTCAGCAATCTCCTTGCTCATTTTTCGACCATCATTCAAGAACTTATTAAAAAAGAATAAAAAATTATGTATTAGATAGATAACTAATTTTTCAGTGATAATGTGTAATAAAATTGGTGTCTGGTGAGACTCTAAAATTTCTCACCCAATTAGATATCAGGTAATAGATATGGCTAATATAGGAAAAAACTCACATACACCAATTGATATGGCTAATATAGGAAAAAACTCACATACACCAATAGATATGGCTAATATAGGAAAAAACTCACATACACCAATAGATATGGCTAATATAGGAAAAAACTCACATACACCAATAGATATAGCTAATATAGGAAAAACTCACATACACCAATAGATATGGCTAATATAGGAAAAAACTCACATACACCTATATATAAAATTTGGCGATTTGTGAGCGATGTTTAAAAATACATAATATTGCCAAAATAGTAAGCTTGGCGGCCAAAATTGTTGTGTAAATTTATATGAATTTTAAATTAATTAAATAAGTTTTTGTGAAACAAAGTCTTTCAATAAATAAATTAAACTGAAGATTTAGCTTTTTATATTCATTGTGGAGAAACTTTTCGCCAATCATTATTACGTTATACACAACCACCCTTCCAGTTTCATTTAAAATTGATTTGAGTTAGACTTTTCAAAGGAAAAATTTATTATGAGGTGGATGAATGTACCCACAGACACCCTCAAGGTTATTTGCATCTTTAAAGTCAGCATGTATTATACTTAAAACAATAATGGCGATATTTTGGTCGAGTGCTACACTTCTTGCGTCTGGAAGTTGAGAAAGGTATAAACAGAGAAAAAATCAGATACTTGTTATTGAAATTAAGGGAATTATGTAAAGGCAAAGTAGATTGTAGACTGTTGAGCGTAATATGTTGCAGAAAGGCTTTTTTTAATATACGTAAACAAAATGAAAGTACTGGTATAATACCACTAGATATCACAACTGCTGCTAGGTTTACTGAGTAGGGTAGAATATATTTCAAGATGGTTGTTTTGATATGTTACATGAATAGGAATCTCAGATTTTATCATGATTGACTCGATTACGCCACGCTAAACAGTTGGTGAACGATGCTATACTCTGTGAACCCACACAACGTTACAATGTGACGATTAAAATGTTTGTAGTATTTTGTTCCATTTGCTACAAAATGTAGGACACTAAATAACGTAAATGTGAAAGGGTTATGTCATCCGTGAAATAACTTTCATGAAATTCGATTCAGTGAGAGTTGAATTGTAGGTTTTTGAAGCAAGGCTATCCCTGCATGTCGGTAGCAAAGTATAAAATTGATCAATATGTAAATTTAAAGTTTGTGTGCAAGCTTGGAAAAAATACAGTAGTGATTCTGATAAATATTCATATTGCTTGCTATGCTGGATCCTTCGAAAAATCTTCTTAGTAAGAATAGTTGCAGACATTTAAAAATGGGTGACAATCGTTGGAAAACGATGAACGACTTAAAAAGCTGTCGATGAAAAAAAAAAAAAAGTTAAAACTTAGATACATCGATGTATAAATTCGGTTCTCAGAGTTTTTGCTGCAGATTTTTCTTATCTCAAATTTAGACAAGAACAAGAGTTGAAGCATTAGCCTTTTACAAACCACTGTGATAGTTTGAATTACAGAATTTGCATTGAAATTAAACTGAAAATTCCTCTATTTGGAATCACACTACAACAACAACGCATGTTCGAGACTTAGCCTTTTTTAAACAATTCATAAATACAAAGCAAAGATGATATAAATAGTTACAAGTGAAATTCAAATTTATATTGCCTTGGGGAGGGTGTGTAGAGTTATCAGTTTTTATATTAAAAAAAAAAAAAGGAGCATTGGACCCTGCCTTATTTTAAAATGATTCCCTAAGTATTTTCATTTATAAAAATAATTATTTATTCAAACTATACACTATTTCTCAGATGCTCAATATCGTAATTAATGGCAATAAGAATAATATCAAATTTGTTTCCTGAAATTCTATAAAACAATGCACTCCTGCTTACTTCTTGGGCAATCCTTTTTATGTTTTCAGCCTTTGTCTTGGACTTATCCAGTACCTGTTGATACTGTTCCTTAGCATACTCTCCGAACTTCAAGAACTTCTCCTTGAGCTCTATGTGGAGGTCCTTAAAATAGTCCCTAACCTTGCCGTAGATATCCTGAATGGATCGTTTCTTCTGATTCTCGCCGAGAATTCGATCAATCAGTTCGATGATTTTGTTCCTGCCTAGTTTGCCCTTCGACTTCAACAAGTCGATTAGCTGCTCAGCCAACTGGATGATGAAGAGAACATTAGTAAGTCAATTGAACTACTTCTGTAACTACAGAAATTACGTTTTCTGATTTTACAATTCTATTGTAGATAGCATGGATGGATCAGAAAAACTAAAGTGGTTGATTATTTTAGTATAGATTAAATTAAGCTTAATAAATATTAATTAAACCCATCTACACTGAAGAAAATAGTTTTTATTTAAAGTTTCTACTTTACAAAATACTAAAAAAATCAATTAAAAGAGTAAACTTGTATGTTAAAAGCAAATACTCCGCTTTTATCATATATTCAATTATCTGGAAAACGATTAATTGCAATTACTATGAAATATGCTTACTAAGAAATATTGCACAACATGGAACAGAAAATTAATAGTTACACGTGTATGCCATGGCTTAAACAATTAACGGATACCATTTTGTGAAAGTTATATGGATTTATTCAGTCTGGGAGGTGACTAATTTCTGTAAAAGGTGAGAGTGATAAATTTATGTTCCAAGTTGTACACAGGTACCAAGTACTGCGTTCTGTAGTGCTGCCCTGTCGCGTTTAGGAATGTATCATTAAGTATTTGGAACTTACAAAGTAAATTATTAATGTAAACTATCTGAAAGACAACTTCAGATTAAGGAATTTAGTAGTGTTTCGCCTTTTTTCGGAAGAAATAAGAAGAATCGGTAGTAGGCTTTGCAATGTATTTTAATACGGTCCGGTGGGAAAGATAGTCATAAATGACTGAAAATAGTGTTCAAAAATCGGGTAGTCTCTCCTGTAGGCAACATCTTACTTTTGGTATTAGGACAGAGCTTGTAAAAACGTTTTTTTTTTTATATATTACAGGTGTGTATTTCTGAGTATAGCACGTGCCTTATTTGCTTATGCAAATTATGATAGTTCTGGAAACCCCTTCCCGTAGAAGCATACTCGTATTGACATGATCTTCTCTAGCTTGTAAAACATAGACTCGGAGTAACCCATGGACCGATTTGTAGAGAATTTAGTCAAACATGAAGGACACTGTTAAAACATTCAATTGGTTTCTTTTAACTTATTCAATTAGCTGACAAAAAGCCTTTAATGTGAAACTGTGATCGATTGTTAAAGAAAGAATTTAAACATGACCTTCAGTGGATGGGCTTGTTGGTTTTACCCTTGCAATACAATATCACCTCACTATTGAGTATTTTTACGAATTTGTTTAAATTTGGGTGGCATGTTTAATTCATTTTTTATAGTAGTAAAGAAAATGTCAAGTAGGATGGAAACGTACTTCGCTTCCCTTTCCGAAGAACTTTTCAATTTGTTCTTTCAGCTTCTCGGTATCGACATTGTCCTTGATCTGAAAATATAAAATGGAGTGATAATTTTGAAATACTCATTCCAAATCTAGCGACTTGAATACGATTTTATGATTCCTTGCAATATTTGCAAATTTGCACTAATTCTCTATCTTCACAAATAAAAGAATAAAAAAAGTAGCAACTAATTTATTTTTTTTACTTTTAATTTTTCCAAACTGTTACTCACCAAATTCTTCAGTTTCCTGAAAATTTCAAAAAAGTTGAAGTCTGCATTTTCAATAGATCTGAAAAATAATAAAAGTTTCAAAAAAATCCAATGAAAATGGGTAATTATAAAATATCCATACATTTTAAAAGAAATGCTTGTAAAATTTCATGTGTTATAATAACAACAAACGTTTGATAAAGAAAAGTTTGTTTACAGTTTTTTTTTGTCTAAAAGTAGAAAACAAAAGAATGATACGTTAGCTGTCAAATAAAAACATGTCATTTCTTCAATTTCAAAGATCTTCCAGAAAATGTGTTCATTGAGCAGATTCATTTTTGAACTGTTTAAGAAAACCGGGTTAAAACATATAATTGTAATTTTATTTTAAATTATTCTTTGATTAATTAAGTTATTCTTTGCATTTTTAACAATAAAGTAGGTCTTTTTTGTTGTAACTTATGTAACTTAAATTCGAAATATTTCGGAATTTTCTCCATTCTTATATTGTGCCACATTGTAATCAGAAAAGTAAACCGTTTTTCAAATGATGAGAGGTAAAGTTGCTTTAACAATGTAAATCAACTTTTTTTGGAAAAAGGCTGTTTGATTGTGTGCCAAACAATCGGAGACGGAAAAATATTGCAAATACTTGATTTCTTTCCACTTGTGAATATAAAGAATGAATGCCAAATGATGCGGTTACTGGTCCTTTATATTGTTATAGTTTTCTGCAAAATCACAATTACCACATAGTCTACAATTTAATTATCTTTAAATTCCATATAACTACCATTATTTCCATTGACTGTATAAGAGTGAGTTAAAAGTTTCAGTAAAGATTTCATAAAACCTTCTATGAAATCATCGCAACTTTTAATTATTTATACAAGGGTACATATGTCCACTACAACCCATTTGTCATGAATGTCTTCATAAATTAATTGTTCTTCAAATACTTACGTGAATGCTCAGTTAGAAGTTTAGTTATAAGGGGAATTATTACATTAACTCATGAATCAGTTTTCTGAAGGTGATTTACATATGGTTTTGTCCAATACTATTTATCAATGGTTTAATATTTTGACCGACAACATAAGTCAATACATGTTCAGCAAGCAATTTAAATCTGTTATTGATACACGTTATATTTTGAAAATTATCAGGATTCTTCATAAGTTTAGATTGAAATTGCGAAATAGTCTAATATATAGATATAATTTCTACACATTGTCGAGGCTACGTATTCATACGGCAGACTACAATTTCAATGACCAGCTTATGTATAAAAATATATTTCAAACGGAGCCCATTTGTGTCCCATTCTGAAATTTGGCGCATATGTAGTTAATTGATGTTTTCAAAACATATTTTTTTCAAATAATAATAATAATGATAATAATAATAATTATAATAAATAAATTAAAATATGACTTTTTGAGATAGTCAAAAATATATTTTTGATGTTTTATCAAAAAAACATTTTTTAACAATTCCAGCCGTATTGGGTATCATATTAGAGCTTATTTAATAAAAAAGAGAATGACACAAATTTGAGTCTCTAACTGTAATATTTTAAAATATACAGCAGTTTGAAGGTATCAAAACATTGCGAAATTAGTTCATTTTTACTTATTTCTAATGTCCATAACTATAGCCATAAAAAGTTTGAAATTTTGTGTTTTTCTTTCTTTTTATATGTTTAATTAGTCCACAAAAAAACAGGAAAATAAAATTTGCAAAGGTCCAAACATAATTTTTTCTTGGTTGATTTGATACGGAATGACCCATTTACAAAAACTACAGAAAGTGTTCACACGATTTTATAATTATTTCTTTAAAATATTAAAAAATGCAAATATTTTCGAAAAAAATAATTTCTGGCAACATTTATTATTTTAAATTAAAACCATTTCCTGATACCTATAAATTTATTTATTATTTTAAAATGTTGCATGTAAGCAAGCTGTGGATCGAAGTTTTACAAAATCCGATTAGAAATATTCTTATTCCGTAATTATAAAACGTTTTGAAGGGCATGGTATAAAAATATTTAAGTGCAAAATAAGCAATAATATTAATCGGTAAAGAGAAAACCCTTCAGTCAGTACTTGTGCATAGAAAGAAGACTTTAAATTAATAAAAACACAAGGTTTGTACATTTTCAATGCTTCTAAATTGAAATCGCATTTAACAATTGAAAATACACTGACGCAGAAAGCAATTACAATGTATTTAAATACATTTGTAGCAACAATAAATGCAATAATAAACCAAAACTTGCAGATCAAAAGAGCAAAAAACATGATGTTCACCAACTTTTGCCGAAGCATTTGGTTTAACACAAGACATCTTGTAGGACCCTATATGAAAATCATTTTCACTGGAGATAAATATCATAATATTGTAACCATTAATAAAGCATATGTTTTCCTTAACGGATGCAAAGAAAGTTATATTTACTATCGTAAACGAGGAGAAAAATACGTCTAAAAATGGTTTCAAGGAAAAGTTTCAGTAAAGGCTTTATGGTTATCACAAGTTTGCCTTACTAATGAGAAATTAAAAATACGATGAGTGGAAAAAAATTGCTAAAATCTACTCATTGACACTCATCTGCTACCAAGACAATGTTTTATGCCCAATATTCACTGAATAAGTTCGATTTTTTTCTAAAAGATTTTGATAGGATGAAGCTACACCAACACAAAGCCGCCAGTTCAAATAGCTCTACTATATGCCTTAAAAAATAAAAATTGAAGCAGGTATTGCATATATACTTTTCAAAATATTCTGCTAAGCCCCCTGGCGCTACCCTTATAGACTATTTTACCTTTGGTTTGCTAAAAAGAGCTCACCACGACTGTGAAAGTGGAATGGCAAGCAATACCTCTGGAATTTTTACGAAAAGACCTTTTAACATGGAAAGTACGTTGCAAAGTTATAGTCCAGAAGCAAGATCCTCAAATCAAATATAAAATAGTCTTTAAGTTTACTAATCAAAACATAGTCTCATACATTTTAAGCATTTAAAAAACGGACTTAAAATCGTTGTAAATTTCTGTTAACATCCTCTGTAAGATATCTTTCATTTCTTGAGGTGGACAAAGTAGATGCAAGTTTTGCTATCGGGGGGTAAAAAAGCGGTATGGATACAGATAGCTTTTGTGCTTAAAGTCTTATTACGGCTTTATCAGTATATAGTTTTATTTAGTTGTTTGCCGAGATCTTCTTTGAAACGAGTCTCACCTTCCAGAAAATGGGATGTCAGCCCTGTCACCAAGGAATCTATCGAAGAAGTCGATTAGTGTGTGTTCGCCCTTGTTTCTTAAAGTGTCAAGTATCGACTCAGCCATCTGCAACATAAGAAACAACTTCCAGTCATATGAGAATATACACAGAGTGGGGATATACAGGGCGGTCACAAAATAACTTTGCTGATTCGTGGACCTCTAGCTTCCGTTCCGTTCAACCGATCGCGATGAGATTTCAGATATAGTTATTCAGAGGTACGAGCTCGGGATTCCGTGAATGGCAACCAAATGGCGCTACAGTTACGGTTATAGTTTCAGAAACTCGAAATTTTCGAATGGCAACACCCTGTCTCAAAATGCTCAGAGCATGCGAAAACACTAAAGTGCGTTGGAACGGTACGTGTATCACAAAAAACGGAAGCATTATCTCCGCACAAAAACAACAACTTTGCGAGCGGCCAACAAAAACACGATAGGGGCCTACGGGGGAAATTTGCATACGACAGAGACCAAAGTTTCCATGGGTGGCATCACAGGCAATTTTATCGTTTTTTTAAGCTGAATATCTAGCGATCGGCCTCCGTGTTCTCCGATCATCTTTCTGTTGGCCGTTCTCAAAGCTGTTTCTTGTGAGGGCATAACGTGTTAGCTTTTTGTGATACACGTACCGTTTCAACGCTCGTTGGGGTTTTCGCATGCGCTAAGTTTTTTGCGATAGAAAAAAGTAGGAGTTGCCATTCGAAAATTTCGAGTTTCTGTAACTATAACCGTAACTGTGAGAGTGTCACAGAATCCCGAGCTCATACCTCTGAATAACTATACCTGAAATCTTATCTCGATTGGTTGAAGGGAACTGAAGCTAGAGGTCCATATATAGCAAAGTCATTTTATGAACCTTGTTTACGGAACAATACAGTGGCGGTGTTAGGCTCAAACCAAAAATCTTCAATGTGTTAAACAAAACGAGCTGAATTGTGCTAGTAACTGTCAGTAAAATACCGTTTCTACCCACCTTTCACTTGGTCAGTGCGTGGTTCTGAAACACGCTAATATCCGTTTCCCCCCCATTTGAATGTTGGGCATTGAAATTACGTTTCCTAATATTGAGATTTGGCCTGAAGATCTTCCAAAACATATTTGCTCACAAGTGAGGTATTTTTCAACTTAATGAACAAAATTTTGTAGTTAGGGAAAACGAAGTATTCTGCATCGAATGAAAAGATAAAAAGTAGGGGTTCATATATTGAAATTTTTAAAGTTCGAGTTGAATTTCCTTAGTATACAACACCCTAATAATTTTGTTTGCTACCAGATATATAAAAAATCGTAAACTAAACACTTTGATGGAAACCAAAATAATCTATGACTTACAGAAATAAAGAGTTATCGAACTTTTTTTCTTCTTTTTTTTCTTTTTTTGAATACTGTACTTAGAATGAACATTGTACAATTTGGGCGACTCATAATAACTTAAATCGCAACTTCTTAAAGCTAATGATTTATAAGAAAAACCCTATATGTATATTTTATTTTTGATTAATTTTGTATATTTTATAAATACAAGTGCTTTCAAAGTAAATTTGGTGACAAACTTGGCAAGACAATTTTTCAATGAGTATCCAATTTCTTTATACTTCCTTGCTGCGTAAGCAATTTTTTTTCGATTTTCCAATGAAAATTCTAATATAACTTGATTATCAACTTTATATTGTAACCCATTAGAAGTGCGCCAAATGATGTAATAATGGATAAAAAAAAGTTTGAAATCTTTTTTTTTTTTTTTTTTTTTTTGTGGCTTGCCGACAACAATAATTTTTTTCTTATAAAATTGGAGATTACAAAATATGCTCAACTCCAAGTAATTTTGTTTAAAAAATTGTTTATTAAGTTGCGAAATCAAATTGGCTGGAGGATAAAGAAAAGGCACGGCAAATGACAAGAAGGGCGATTTACTTTTAAAAAATGAACTTACACTATCCTTGGTGAGAAGCTTTTCAACCAAATCCTTAAACTTCTCTGCATCAAAATCATCTTTGAGGAGCTAAAATAAGTTATTTGATAAAGATATTAAAGAAGAACATATAAATAAAAAAAGAACATATCATGCTCTGTCTATGACAGAAATCCGTTTCTAGTTATTCATGTCATAATTACTACTTTTTTTCATTTCCTTGACATTGAAAGTGAAATCATTGCCATTTTTTGTTTGTTAATTAATAAGCAATTAAAATAAAAATTTGTTTATAAGATCAGGTAAAAAAGACTTTCCAGGGTCGATCTGTCTCTTGCTGAGTGTTTCGTATCCGAAAACTAGCTTATGAGCACTCAAGATCATGATCTATTTTTATGCATACTTCGAAGAAGCAAAAGTTCATGCGAATTTTATCTTTAGTTGGGTGTGTTGAAATAAAAGCTGGATATGTTTGAATGGCAAATAAGCAATTTAATCCACTAAAAGACTTGTATATGATGATAATGAGTAGAAAGTTAGGATACAATTTATGTGTAAATCATAACCATTACAATCAGTTTTCTTTCCTTTAGCATCGCACATTAATATGCACATATCAGGTAAAAAAGACTGTCCAGGGTCGATCTGTCTCTTGCTGAGTGTTTCGTATCCATAAACTACCTTATGAGCACTCAAGATCATGATCTTTTTTTATACATACTTCGAAGAAGCAAAAGTTCATGCGAATTTTATTTTTAGTTGGGTGTGTTGAAATAAGAGCTGGATATGTTTGAATGGCAAATAAGCACTTTAATCCACTAAAAGACTTGTATATGATGATAATGAGTAGAAAGTTAGGATACAATTTATGTGTAAATCATAACCATTACAATCAGTTCTCTTTCCTTTAGCATCGCACATTAATATGCACATATCAGGTAAAAAAGACTGGCCAGGGTCGATCTGTCTCTTGCTGAGTGTTTCGTATCCATAAACTACCTTATGAGCACTCAAGATCATGATCTTTTTTTATACATACTTCGAAGAAGCAAAAGTTCATGCGAATTTTATCTTTAGTTGGGTGTGTTGAAATAAGAGCTGGATATGTTTGAATGGCAAATAAGCACTTTAATCCACTAAAAGACTTGTATATGATGATAATGAGTAGAAAGTTAGGATACAATTTATGTGTAAATCATAACCATTACAATCAGTTCTCTTTCCTTTAGCATCGCACATTAATATGCACATATCAGGTAAAAAAGACTGGCCAGGGTCGATCTGTCTCTTGCTGAGTGTTTCGTATCCATAAACTACCTTATGAGCACTCAAGATCATGATCTTTTTTTATACATACTTCGAAGAAGCAAAAGTTCATGCGAATTTTATCTTTAGTTGGGTGTGTTGAAATAAGAGCTGGATATGTTTGAATGGCAAATAAGCACTTTAATCCACTAAAAGACTTGTATATGATGATAATGAGTAGAAAGTTAGGATACAATTTATGTGTAAATCATAACCATTACAATCAGTTCTCTTTCCTTTAGCATCGCACATTAATATGCACATATCAGGTAAAAAAGACTGGCCAGGGTCGATCTGTCTCTTGCTGAGTGTTTCGTATCCATAAACTACCTTATGAGCACTCAAGATCATGATCTTTTTTTATACATACTTCGAAGAAGCAAAAGTTCATGCGAATTTTATCTTTAGTTGGGTGTGTTGAAATAAGAGATGGATATGTTTGAATGGCAAATAAGCACTTTAATCCACTAAAAGACTTGTATATGATGATAATGAGTAGAAAGTTAGGATACAATTTATGTGTAAATCATAACCATTACAATCAGTTCTCTTTCCTTTAGCATCGCACATTAATATGCACATATCAGGTAAAAAAGACTGGCCAGGGTCGATCTGTCTCTTGCTGAGTGTTTCGTATCCATAAACTACCTTATGAGCACTCAAGATCATGATCTTTTTTTATGCATACTTCGAAGAAGCAAAAGTTCATGCGAATTTTATCTTTAGTTGGGTGTGTTGAAATAAGAGCTGGATATGTTTGAATGGCAAATAAGCACTTTAATCCACTAAAAGACTTGTATATGATGATAATGAGTAGAAAGTTAGGATACAATTTATGTGTAAATCATAACCATTACAATCAGTTCTCTTTCCTTTAGCATCGCACATTAATATGCACATATCAGGTAAAAAAGACTGGCCAGGGTCGATCTGTCTCTTGCTGAGTGTTTCGTATCCATAAACTACCTTATGAGCACTCAAGATCATGATCTTTTTTTATGCATACTTCAAAGAAGCAAAAGTTCATGCGAATTTTATCTTTAGTTGGGTGTGTTGAAATAAGAGCTGGATATGTTTGAATGGCAAATAAGCACTTTAATCCACTAAAAGACTTGTATATGATGATAATGAGTAGAAAGTTAGGATACAATTTATGTGTAAATCATAACCATTACAATCAGTTCTCTTTCCTTTAGCATCGCACATTAATATGCACATATCAGGTAAAAAAGACTGGCCAGGGTCGATCTGTCTCTTGCTGAGTGTTTCGTATCCATAAACTACCTTATGAGCACTCAAGATCATGATCTTTTTTTATGCATACTTCGAAGAAGCAAAAGTTCATGCGAATTTTATCTTTAGTTGGGTGTGTTGAAATAAGAGCTGGATATGTTTGAATGGCAAATAAGCACTTTAATCCACTAAAAGACTTGTATATGATGATAATGAGTAGAAAAATAGGATACAATTTATGTGTAAATCATAACCATTACAATCAGTTCTCTTTCTTTTAGCATCGCACATTAAATACTGTTTTGTTTCACTTATAAGGGAGCATAATGTAATATGTTCCAAAAAACACACCGCATTCCACCCTTTTTATTACGAATTCAATAAATTCTTACATCTCATATTTTTGATAATTTTGGGATTTGCCCTATCACTGTCACTAAACAGCACTTACATCCTCATAACATCAAACTTTTAAATATATTTACTTCTGTCTTAGAAAGTCATGAAAAGTCATATATTCGTGAAATTTTGTTTTGATAGAAATCCTGTATTACTTTTCGATTACAAGTGCGACTTATATACGAATACATATTTCAAAATGTTTCCAGGATAGGTACAAATAGAGGAGGTGCTTTCTTGTAGCTAAATTCGTGGATGCAAATTTTTTATTAATCTTTAATTTTGCCAGTTTGGCGATTTTTTTTCTCCAATGTAATAATTATCGTCAAAAATAGAGCCAAACTTTTCATTTTTTTTTTAATTAGTGAAAATATAAAAATGATAAAGGTAAATACCATGTTTACATGACAAATTTAAATGCAGTGGTAGGGAATTATTATGTGTAATTGAAAGTTGTGTAATTTTCCACAGCCTTAGTTTGCATAAATCAGTTGTATGATTAGTTGTAGGAGTTGTAGGATTAAAATCAAATTAGAAATAAATTCCAGACCTTAAATTACACTGATGTAAAAAAAAAAAGAAATCAACAATATATTTTAATATAACTGATACACAATCCATTTAAAAACGTGATGTACACTAAGTTAACTCATCTTCAAAAAACGTGATACATTCCGCACATTACTAATTTGATGAGGGAAAGTAGAGATATTAAATAAACTCATTATTTTGATTTTCAGATAAAATATTATGAATTATTTGCGTCTAAGAAAGCATTTTCAGCAACAATTTCTTGTATTCAACAGAAAATTTGTATCGAATGTTTAAAACATCTATGATAATAAAACAATCTGTGTGTGTGTCTGTCTATCTGTCTGTCTGTGGCTCTGTGGAGCTATAGAAACCCACTTAAAATTTGAGTAGAGCTCTGAAATTTTCAGCATAAGTAGTTTTGGCCTTCTAATTGTATGCATCACAAACAGAATGTTAAAATTTTAATAAGTTCTTTTTTAATTAATTTTTTTTAATTAATTAACAAATATGTTACAAAACGATATCTAATAGGGCTACAGCTCTGAAATTCTCATCATAAGTAGTTATGGCCTTTAAATCGAACTTTTAAAACATAGAATTTTAAATTTTTATTTTGTTCTTTTTTTAATTAATTAATAAACATTTTACAATACGTATACTAATAGGGCTACATATTTGAAATTTTCAACATAAGTAGTTTTGACCTTTTAATTGGACTTAAAAACAGAATTAAATTTTTTTATTTTGTTCTTTATTAATTAATTTTTTGAATTAATTAATAAACATTTTACAAAATGATTACTAATAGGGCTACAGCTCTGAAATTTTCAACATAAGTTGTTTTGGCCTTCTAATTGGACTTTTGAAAAACAGAATTTTAAATTTTTATTTAGTTTCTTTTTAATTAATTAATTACTATTTTACAAAACGATTTCTAATAGGGCTACAGCTCTAAAATTTTCAACATAAGTAGTTTTGGCCTTCTAATTGGACTTTAGAAAAACAGAATTTTAAGTTTTTGTTCAGTTCGTTATTAAGTAATTTTTTTTAATTAATTAATATATATATTCCAAAACGATTTCAAATAGGACTATAGCTTTGTAATTTTTCACGTAAATAGTTGTGGCCTTCTAATTGGATTTTTGAAAAACAAAATTTAACATTTTTTAAATTTTTTTTAATTAATTAACAAATATTTTCCAAAACGATTTGTAATTGGGCTACATTTCTGAAATTTTTAACACAAGTAGTTTTGGCCTTTTAATTGGACTGACAAAAAGAATGTTAAAATTTTAATTTGTTTTTCAATTAATTTTTTCACAAAAAGCGACTTCGAATAGGCCTAGATCTCTGAAGTTTTCAACATAAGTAGTTTTTACCTCTAACTTTGTTTTCCACAAACACGTGTTAAAATAATCTTAAAGGGATGTTGTATTATTGTATTAACGGGGAATTTTTTTTCTTGACAAGACAGAGGCTTCCAATATTAAGTCTTTATGTATCAATTAGATACTTACGCAACAATGATCCTTTCAGCGAGAGAAGCGAGCCTATGCTAGCATAGAAATGAACTTTTTAACGAGTGAAATAAGCATGTGTTTATATGTCCATGAACTTATCAGCGAACTAAGCGAGTTCGATTTTGCATAGCGATGAACCTTCCTGCTAGCGAAGCGCCAAAAAACTGGGTTCTATACACGAATGATAGATTTCCTCAACGCGAGGTCTCACAGCTAGTTAAAATATTGCACTTATAAAAATTTCGTAGCGAAGCACGGGTATTGAGCTAGTATTGTAATAAGACATAAGACATTTACATAAGACATTACATAGACATAAGACATTTTATAATATGACACCTACATGAGGTCATTTTACTTTCTCTAGATACGGTAACATAAATTTTAAAGTTGTTATAATTCGGAAAATTTTAAAGGTAGTATTATTTTTTCAATCAAAGTGATTTTATTTGGGCAAATTTGTAACTAAACTTTTTTCCCTCACAAGAGAAGCATGACAGTTAAAATTCCGTAAGTTTTAAAATAAATTGCCTATGACCAATCACCTTATCTTTTTATAATTTCTTAATGTAATGTTTTCGGTTAATATTGATGCAATATCTCTAGTCCTAAAGAAAATAAGCTGCGAAACAACATTTTTTTTATTATTTTTTTTTAATATTTTTATTACAGAATATTAAAGTGATAATTGAGAGAAAGATAAATATGTGTTGTTGTTGTTGTTGCTGAATAGCTCTGTTAAGGGTACAGTTGATAGCTTTATTTAACTTATGCAAATGTTTAACAGTTTTGTTTCTATTTTAGAAATCACTAATTGCTTAAATAGCAAACCCAACATTTATGAATATTTTTGTTGATATAGATTACGCAAATATTAACACAGTAGAAGAGATCGATCAAGGAACAACTTCAATTTGAAATTGTTACTCGATTCTCCTAATGTGTTAATATCGGTGTAATTCTATTACTTACAGAGCTCCCTGCCTTCGAGCATTGCCCATCAATGATTGATTTTGTTTTGTTCCGTGCACAAGAAAGGATAATGTAATGTTTATCGATAAACATTGTCAATCTCTCCCCCTCCAATATGGAAAAATAATTGCCAAAAACATCGCCAAACTGGTTATTTTTGTTTAAATGAATGAAAATATGAAAATGGTATCCATATCCCATTTGGATGCAACAATCAGAATTACTGTGTAATTGAAAGATTTTCGATGTTCCACACCCGTAGTTTAATGTAAAAATATGATTGAAAAATACTTACGTATTCCCGCAATCTATGGAAGATGTCTTTAATGGAGAATTTAGCAGGCCTGCGAGCACTATAAAAATTTATAATACTAATAAATTAACTACTTCAACGTTGATAAACGTTTAGTTCAATAAAATATCAAATTTCTTTGACTTTATTATAGCTATTTATTACTTATGCATTATTCAGTTGACAGTTTTTGGTAAAACCAAAGCATTCTCAACAGGCAGCTTCAATGATGGAAATGGATATCTGTGACATCCCAAAAACTGGACAAAACTTAGTGGATAAAGCCCTCATTTTTGGCTCTGGTCAATCAACGCTGTAGGAAGTTTCGTTTTGCCGAAGTGGTCTTTGTTATTACGTAAGTTATTTAAAAATATTTATGAAATTTCATCTCTATGTAATTGTTCATATGCATTTTTATTTTGGGTAACTTGGCGAATTGGTAAATATATTTCAAACTCCATCCAATTTATGATGTAAACTGCTACTAAAACCACAAGGAAAAGTTGAGACTCTTCCTCTTTTTGTTTCAGCGTTTATAATATTCATTGCATACAGAAACAATTGCAATAGCTCTACTATTTCTTATTCTAGTGTAAAAATAAAACGTATTTTTGATTTAATGTTAGAATTTCAAATAAAAATTTGTAGCTGAAAACTTTCAAAAGATGATACTCTTTTTTTTAGCAACAGAAGTTTAAATATCAAGGTACCAAACTCAAACGTACGAATGACAGTTCAAATATACAGGTTGCCTTCATTCTTTCACTGGAAAAATTTAAACTCCACTAACATCTTTTTTGGCGACGTATTTGGTTACCGATATAATATTCCACTGTCGAAAAACTGATTCCAACACATTACATTCTCAAATGTGTAGGGCAAAGCAAAATAATAATAATAATAATAATAATAATAATAATAATAATAATAATAATAATAATAATAATAATAATAATAATAATAATAATAATAATAATAATAATAATAATAATAATAATAATAATAATAATGATAATAATAATAATAATGATAATAATAATAATAATAATAATAATAATAATAATAATAATAATAATAATAATAATAATAATAATAATAATAATAATAATAATAATAATAATAATAATAATAATAATAATAATAATAATAATAATAATAATAATAATAATGATAATAATAATGATAATAATAATAATAATAATAATAATAATAATAATAATAATAATAATAATAATAATAATAATAATAATAATAATAATAATAATAATAATAATAATAATAATAATAATAATAATAATAATAATAATAATAATAATAATAATACGTGCGACACTTTCGGTCCCCATTTACTTGTATAGGGCTTTTCGATTGCGATCTGGAAAAATTCTCCAAATTTCTATTTCTAGAAGATTCGCGAAGGATTAGCTTTCCTATATATGGCCAATAGAGAGGGTGATCAGTTTAGTTACTTGATTGTCTCTCAGCGAGCATTCAGCGTAGTTCAGAAAGTGAACTGTATTGCATTATCTTTTGCGTCGGTTTTAGCAGTTGTGTATCTACTTTTAACTGATGTTTGTGCTCCACTGTTGTGTAAAGAGCTGTATTGAATCTATTAGAAAGGGAAGTTCTGGAGTTGTAAAAGAACCTGCAAAGAGTTACATCGGAATAAATTTCTTCAAGTTTTATTATGCTTTGGTTTCAAGTCTTTCGAACCCATCCACGCAACAACATCAACCACCTGTTAAATCTTAATAGAATGAAGGTTCCTAAACTAAGAAATAACTTTACAAAATGCGTTTGACTATCCATACTATTCTTACTTTTAGACTGCCACTGAATATATTTATGATTCACGTTTGTGTTATAAGGCTTTGACTATTTATATGCTTAGTTAACAAAATCCAGAAAAGAAATATTTTCTTTTATAAGATGATATTTGATGAGATATTATGGGAGAATATTTAGATAAACAAGTACCATTCTGTTGAAAAATATCTTAATTAAAAAATTATGTACATGGTTTGTCAAAAATGAAGTATTTTTTAACATTTAACAGTGTGTAATTAATAATTTTAGGTCTAAACTGTTTAGATATGAGTAATACCTGTTTGCTGATTTGGACAATATTTCATAGCCAATGAGTCTGTTTAAAAAATTGATAACAGCTCTCTTTCCCTCCTCCTTCAATCCTTCAATCAATAAATTGGACATCTGAAATAGAAGATCAACAGCATAGCGTTACAATTTCAACTTTTGTAAATCAAGTTAAAAAAAAAATATGTAACCCAGTGGTCAGCGAACGTATGTCGCTGATGGACATCAAACTTTTTTAATTCTGTAAAACTAAGGTCTGAATTTAAAATATGCGTATCATTCATCCAAAAAAATATCATGTAACTGATATTTGCAGTTATTTGTATTGCTGTTGAATAAATTTTAGAAAAATGTTATACACCTTTGTCTAAGCGTCTTTGTTATAGGGCCTTTCCCCGAAAACTAAAGATTAAAAAAAAAAAAAAAAAAAAAAAAAAAAAAAAACACCAACCTAAAAGTGTGTTTGTTGCAGCCTTTGCTAAATTTTTCCCTTTGAGATCTCTTTTCGATCATTGAGAAACAAGCTATAAAAATATATATACATAGCTTTAAAATAAAAATTTGAGCAGTTTCATATTTTCTTGAGATGTTCTATGCATGCTTATCTAAATTGGAAGTTTAAATATTTTTTTGGAACACAATGCAGTGATTATAGTTTCATTTTCTTACTATGATAATAATAAAGGATAACTGCAAATCACTATCTGTTTCAGAAAGGAACAAATGAAATTTCAAAATTGAGACACACGTAGTGCATTGTTTAAGGGTAAAAAAAAAAAAAATAAGGACTACAAGACTTATACCAATAAAATGTCATTAGTCGCAAATACATCTTTTAAAAATCATGCACTATATACCATTTGTATAATTTGTTCTCGATTTTATTACCACCTAAGCATTAGTTTCAATACATGAACTCAAAACCTGGAAAACCTTAGTAAATTTATAACTTATGATAAGGGCTTCCTGAAATCATGCCTGACACAACCAGATTGAAAACTATAACGAAACAATGATTTGAAAGCTTACCTTAGTACCTTTACCAAAGACTTCTTCGACTTTTTTTATAAATATTTCATTGTCGGTGTTGTCCCTCAGCTAAATGAGAAAAAAAAAATCATACTTTCAAACAGTTTGAAGAATCAAAATGAAATATTAATGAGCGAATTGGAATATCCAATGCGATATTTCAAACAAAACTATTTCAACTTAAAACAAGATTGTTAAATAATGTTATGATTTATAAACCTTAATATTTGGATACTTACAATGTCTCGTAACTCCTTAAGTATGTCAGATGAAATGTCAGCGTTTTGGATGTCACTTTAAAAAAAAAAATGAAAAAAATTGATGAAATCTTTGAATTTAATTTCAGCAATATTTTCAAAACTATCCCAAGCTTCACTACGAAATTTTATCATGCATATATGAGGCGTTGCTGAGACGAAGGGCAAAGAGTTTGAAAAGTTTTTCATTGTGCAGTTTCTACTTATCTTTTTATCATTCTCTATGTATCTTGAGAGGGAAAGAAGGGCGAACTCAATATGAAAAATATGCCTGTAGAATCTGTGAATAATGTGGATTCGGATGACAATTTTTGTTTTCTCTTCGTATCCACAACGCCTCATATATTAACAGAAATTATTTGTTTAACGTGAAGCCCAGTGGTTCAGTGGTAGCTCATTGCGTTTCCATGCCACAGTTCCGCGTTTCGATATCCGGTCTGAGCTAGGTTGACTCAGCCTTTCATCCTTTAAGTAGGTGGATTAAATGAGTACTAAGCATGCTTGTGAACAACACTGAGGGTGGGAACTAATTACAGACTGACAATCTGACTGGAACATTTCTGTAAGGCAAGTAAGTATTGGGCACAGCAGGCCAAGGTCCCCCCCCCCCCATGGGCTGATTCGTCACTGAGTTTAGTTTAGTTTGTTTAACGTGTGTGAACGTTTAAATAAAAGATATGTAATAGTTAATCAATTGCCAATATTTGTTTAATAAAAAACCACGTTAGCTTTTTTATTCATTAATCATAGAGGTTGAAATGCACGTTTTAATTCAAAATTTTCTAGTCGGTCTCTTTCAGGATTCATATTGTTACGAATTTCTGTATATTTGTAAATATTTCGTAGTATTAATTATGTAAAAAGGGACATTTATGTACATTTCGCATAAGGCAGTGCAAGAGTTTGTCCTTACTCCGATTTCCTACAATGTGTCTCTTTAATGCTTCATAACGAGTTTTACAGAGATAACGCTGGGAAGCGAGTTTTACAAAGAGCAGGCCATTTAACATTATGGTAATGGCAATCTTGCCAGATTGGCGAGATAGAGCCAAGTTGGCGACGGTTTTGGCGACTAATTTTTGTCTCCAAATTTGGTGACCATTTGGCGACATTTTCGGTCCCCATGTACATGTATAGGACTTTTCGACTACGATCTGGAAAGTTCTCCAAATTTCTATCTGTAGAAGATTCGCGAAGGATGACCTTTTCTATATATTGGCCGATAAAGCAGGTGATCAGTTTAGTTACTTGGTTGTCTCTCAGCGAGCATTCAGATTAGTTCGGAAAGTGAAACTGTTTTGCATTGTCTTTTGTGTCGGTTTTAGCAGTTGTGTATCTACTTTTAACTGCTGTTTGTGCTCCACTGTTGTGTAAAGAGCTGTATTGAATCTATTAGAACGGGAAGTTCTGGAGTTGTAAAAGAATCTGCGATGAGTTACATCGAAATAAATTTCTTCAAGTTTTATTCTGCTTTGGCTTCAAGTCTTTCGAACCCATCCACGCAACAATATCAACCACCTGTTAAATCTCAATGGAATGAAGGTTCCTAAACTAAGAAATAACTTTACAAAATGCGTTTGACTATCCATACTATTCTTACTTTTAGACTGCCACTGAATATATTTATGATTCACGTTTGTGTTATAAGGCTTTGACTATTTATATGCTTAGTTAACAAAATCCAGAAAAGAAATATTTTCTTTTATAAGATGATATTTGATGAGATATTATGGGAGAATATTTAGATAAACAAGTACTATTCTGTTGAAAAATATCTTAATTAAAAAATTATGTACATGGTTTGTCAAAAATGAAGTATTTTTTAACATTTTAACAGTGTGTAATTAATAATTTTAGGTCTAAACTGTTTAGATATGAGTAATACCTGTTTGCTGATTTGGACAATATTTCATAGCCAATGAGTCTGTTTAAAAAATTGATAACAGCTCTCTTTCCCTCCTCCTTCAATCCTTCAATCAATAAATTGGACATCTGAAATAGAAGATCAACAGCATAGCGTTACAATTTCAGCTTATGTAAATCAAGTTAAAAAAAAAATATGTAATCCAGTGGTCAGCGAACGTATGTCGCTGATGGACATCAAACTTTTTTAATTCTGTAAAACTAAGGTCTGAATTTAAAATATGCGTATCATTCATCCAAAAAAATATCATGTAACTGATATTTGCAGTTATTTGTATTGCTGTTGAATAAATTTTAGAAAAATGTTATACACCTTTGTCTAAGCGTCTTTGTTATAGGGCCTTTCCCCGAAAACTAAAGATTAAAAAAAAAAAAAAAAAAAAAAAAAAAAAAAAAAAAAAAAAAACACCTAAAAGTGTGTTTGTTGCAGCCTTTGCTAAATTTTTCCCTTTGAGATCTCTTTTCGATCATTGAGAAACAAGCTATAAAAATATATATACATAGCTTTAAAATAAAAATTTGAGCAGTGTCATATTTTCTTGATATGTTCTATGTATGCGTATCTAAATTGGAAGTTTAAATATTTTTATTGGAACACAGTGCAGTGATTATAGTTTCATTTTCTTACTTTTATAATAATGGATGACTGCAAATCACTATCGGTATCAGAAATAAATAAATGAAATTTCAAAATTGAGACACATGTAGTGCATTGTTTAAAAGTAAAAAAAAAAAAAAAAAAAAAAAAAAAAAAAGGACTACAAGACTTATACCAATAAAATGTCATTAGTCGCAAATACATCTTTTAAAAATCCTGCACTATATACCATTTGTATAATTTTATTACCACCTAAGCATTAGTTTCAATACATGAACTCAAAAACTGGAAAACCTTAGTAAATTTCTAAATTATGATAAGTGCTTCCTGAAATCATGCCTGACACAACCAGATTGAAAACTATAACGAAACAATGATTTGAAAGCTTACCTTAGTACCTTTACCAAAGACTTCTTCGACTTTTTTTATAAATATTTCATTGTCGGTGTTGTCCCTCAGCTAAATGAGAAAAAAAAATCATACTTTCAAACAGTTTGAAGAATCAAAATGAAATATTAATGAGCGAATTGGAATATCCAATGCGATATTTCAAACAAAACTATTTCAACTTAAAACAAGATTGTTAAATAATGTTATGATTTATAAACCATAATATTTGGATACTTACAATGTCTCGTAACTCCTTAAGTATGTCAGATGAAATGTCAGCGTTTTGGATGTCACTTTAAAAAAAAAAATGAAAAAAATTGATGAAATCTTTGAATTTAATTTCAGCAATATTTTCAAAATTATCCCAAGCTTCACTACGAAATTTTATCATGCATATATGAGGCGTTGCTGATACGAAGGAAAAAGAGTTTGAAAAGTTTAATTGGGCAGTTTCTACTTATCTTGGTATCATTCTCTATGAATCTTGAGAGGGAAAGAAGGGCGAACTCAATATGAAAAATATGCCTGTAGAGTCTGTGAATAATGTGGATTCGGATGACAATTTTTGTATTCTCTTCGTATCCACAACGCCTCATATATTAACAGAAATTATTTGTTTAACGTGAAGCCCAGTGGTTCAGTGGTAGCTCATTGCGTTTCCATGCCACAGTTCCGCGTTTCGATCCCCGGTCTGAGCTAGGTTGACTCAGCCTTTCATCCTTTAAGTAGGTGGATTAAATGAGTACTAAGCATGCTTGTGAACTAAACACTGGGGGTGGGAACTAACTACAGACTGACAATCTGACTGGAACATTTCTGTAAGGCAAGTAAGTATTGGGCACAGCAGGCCAAGGTCCCCCCCCCCCCCATGGGCTGATTCGTCACTGAGTTTAGTTTAGTTTGTTTAACGTGTGTGAACGTTTAAATAAAAGATATGTAATAGTTAATCAATTGCCAATATTTGTTTAATAAAAAACCACGGTTAGCTTTTTTATTCATTAATCATAGAGGTTGAAATGCACGTTTTAATTCAAAATTTTCTAGTCGGTCTCTTTCAGGATTCATATTGTTACGAATTTCTGTATATTTGTAAATATTTCGTAGTATTAATTATGTAAAAAGGGAAATTTATGTACATTTCGCATAAGGCAGTGCAAGAGTTTGTCCTTACTCCGATTTCCTGCAATGTGTCTCTTTAATGCTTCATAACGAGTTTTACAGAGATAACGCTGGGAAGCGAGTTTTACAAAGAGCAGGCCATTTAACATTATGGTAATGGCAATCTTGCCAGATTGGCGAGATAGAGCCAAGTTGGCGACGGTTTTGGCGACTAATTTTTGTCTCCAAATTTGGTGACCATTTGGCGACATTTTCGGTCCCCATGTACATGTATAGGACTTTTCGACTACGATCTGGAAAGTTCTCCAAATTTCTATCTGTAGAAGATTCGCGAAGGATGACCTTTTCTATATATTGGCCGATAAAGCAGGTGATCAGTTTAGTTACTTGGTTGTCTCTCAGCGAGCATTCAGATTAGTTCGGAAAGTGAAACTGTTTTGCATTGTCTTTTGTGTCGGTTTTAGCAGTTGTGTATCTACTTTTAACTGCTGTTTGTGCTCCACTGTTGTGTAAAGAGCTGTATTGAATCTATTAGAACGGGAAGTTCTGGAGTTGTAAAAGAATCTGCGATGAGTTACATCGAAATAAATTTCTTCAAGTTTTATTCTGCTTTGGCTTCAAGTCTTTCGAACCCATCCACGCAACAATATCAACCACCTGTTAAATCTCAATGGAATGAAGGTTCCTAAACTAAGAAATAATTTTACAAAATGCGTTTGACTATCCATACTATTCTTACTTTTAGACTGCCACTGAATATATTTATGATTCACGTTTGTGTTATAAGGCTTTGACTATTTATATGCTTAGTTACTAAAATCCAGAAAAGAAATATTTTCTTTTACAAGATGATATTTGATGAGATATTATGGGAGAATACTTCGATAAACAGGTACCATTCTGTTGAAAAATATCTTAATTAAAAAATTATGTACATGGTTTGTCAAAAATGAAGTATTTTTTAACATTTTAACAGTGTGTAATTAATAATTTTAGGTCTAAACTGTCTAGATATGAGTAATACCTGTTTGCTGATTTGGACAATATTTCATAGCCAATGAGTCTGTTTAAAAAATTAATAACAGCTCTCTTTCCTTCCTCCTTCAATCCTTCAATCAATAAATTGGACATCTGAAATAGAAGATCAACAGCATAGCGTTACAATTTCAACTTTTGTAAATCAAGTTAAAAAAAAAAAAAATATGTAACCCAGTGGTCAGCGAACGTATGTCGCTGATGGACATCAAACTTTTTTATTCTTTAAAACTAAGGTCTGAATTTAAAATATGCGTATCATTCATCCGAAAAAATATCATGTAACTGATATTTGTAGTTATTTGTATTGCTGTTGAATAAATTTTAGAAGAATGTTATACATCTTTTGATTATACTAAACTCCAACTTAACTTGACATCACTAGACGATAGATCTTCACCGTGCTCATAGGTAATTAATCCAATTTAGCGGAGTGAAGACATAATTCTCGCCAAACCTTATATCTTTTTGTTCTCTACAGGGTTGTGGTTTGGCGAACATTATGCTTTCAAGCCGCCAAAATGGATTAAATGCCTATGAGCACTGTGACGATCTACCGTCTAGTGATGTCAGTTAAGTTGAAGTTTAGCATAGTTATGCGTCTTTGTTATAAAGACAAATACGTTACCTCTCGTCGAAAACTAAAATTAAGAAAAAAAAAAAAAAAAAAAACATAAATTTGTGTTTGTTGCAGCCTTTGCTAAATTTTTCCCTTTGAGATCTCTTGTCGATCATTGAGAAACAAGCTTTATAAAAATATATATACATAGCTTTAAAATAAAAATTTGAGTAGTGTCATATTTTCTTGATATGTTCTATGTATGCGTATCTAAATTGGAAGTTTAAATATTTTTATTGGAACACAGTGCAGTGATTATAGTTTCATTTTCTTACTTTTATAATAATGGATGACTGCAAATCACTATCGGTATCAGAAATAAATAAATGAAATTTCAAAATTGAGACACACGTAGTGCATTGTTTAAAAGTAAAAAAAAAAAAAAAAAAAATAAGGACTACAAGACTTATACCAATAAAATGTCATTAGTCGCAAATACATCTTGTAAAAATCCTGCACTATATACCATTTGTATAATTTTATTACCACCTAAGCATTAGTTTCAATACATGAACTCAAAAACTGGAAAACCTTAGTAAATTTCTAAATTATGATAAGGGCTTCCTGAAATCATGCCTGACACAACCAGATAGAAAACTATAATAAAACAATGATTTGAAAGCTTACCTTAGTTCCTTTTCCAAAGACTTCTTCGACTTTTTTAATAAATATTTCATTGTCGGTGTTGTCCCTCAGCTAAATGGAAAAAAATAAAATAAAAAAAATCATACTTTCAAACAGTTTGAAGAATCAAAATGAAATATTAATGAGCGAATTGTAGTATCGAATTCTACATTTCAAACAAAACTATTTCAACTTAAAACTAGATTGTTAACTTATGTTAGGATTTATAAACCATAATATTTGGATACTTACAATGTCTCGTAACTCCTTAAGTATGTCAGATGAGATGTCAGCATTTTGGATGTCACTTTAAAAAGAAATGGGATAAAAAATTTTAATATAATTTTAGCAATACTTTCAAAACTAGCCCAAGCTTCATTACGAAATTTTATCACGCATATATGAGGCGTTGCTGATACGAAGGGTGACGAGTTTGAAAAGTTTTTCATTGGGCAGTTTCTATGCATCTTAGTATAATTCTCTACGTATTTTAAGAGGGAAAGAAGGATGAACTCAATATGAAAAATATACCTGTAGAGTCTGTGACTAATGTGGATTCGGATGGTGATTTTTGTTTTCTCTTCGTATCCGCACGCCTCATATATTAACAGAAACTATATGTTTAACGTGAAGCCCAGTGGTTCAGTGGTAACGCACTGCACTTCCACGCCACAGCTCCGCGTTTCGATCCCCGGACTGGGCAAGGTTGACTCAGCCTGTCATCCCTTAAGTGGTTGGATTAAATGTGTACTAAGCATGCTTGTGAACTAAACACTGGGGGTGGGAACTAAACACAGACATACCATTTGACCGGAACTTTTCTGTATTGCAAGTAAGTATTGGGCACAACAGGCCAAGGCCCCAACACGAGGCTTATTCTCCACTGAGTTTAGTTTAGTTTGTTTAATGTGTGTGAACGTTTAAAATTCCATTAGGTAGTTAATATGTTATTTTTAAAGGTAATTAATATGTTAGTAGAATTATTACAAAAGTTTGGTCATTTAATTTTAGCCATTCTTAAAGATCCTTCTGATCAAGTAAAATAATTTTTCTGCCTAATACTTTATCAAGTAATATCGAATATTTACGGGCATCTAATTGTAGAACAGAATTCAGAAAGGCAAACCAAAAGGAACAAAGTTTGCCAAAAAGAGCGAATATCGCAGAAATAAACCAACGGCTTATTAACAGTTGCTCATGGAGAATTTGAGTTTGAACGAAAACGTTAACTTTATAAAGCGTTATAAACTTTACAACGTTATAAACTTTATAAAGCGTTATAAACTTTACAACGTTATAAACTTTATAAAGTTTATAACGTTAAGCTTTATAAAGTTAGTTTTTAGTTTAAAGTACGGCGGGGGCAACATCTGATCATTGTAAATGCGGGTTGATGTAACTCCTACATTAAGTACCTTACACATACATTACCTATTAACTCCGATTTTCAAATAAATAACAAAATGTGGTATTGTAAATAAACTATTACTCAAAAGTGGATGTCGTAACCTTTAAATTATAAATTTTTTAATCAGTATTGGGTTTGTTTACAGGGGGAAAAGTAACTGAGTTTCTCTTTATCGCCACCAGACGTCATCTGATTATAAAAGATGCTTTTAAAATATTTTACTTTGAGTTATAGGGCTTAAAGTTTAAAATTTATATATAAGATTGCATATTTAGATAGGTATTAAGGTAGCTTATTGCCTTTTTTTTTAAACATAGTTAAAAGAAATTAGAATTACCAATTGACAAAATCTGGATTTATTGTATACCAATATGAAAGATGCTAAAAAGCGAAAAATCCCCAATCGTTTGTGTAATCAAATACAATGATAACTCTTTGATTCATTAAAACTAGAGATGGAAATGTTCATTTTACTTTAAAATCTACTAGTCAGGGATTATTAAGGAGTCATAATAAGCACTTGCTCATACCTGGAGGAGAGGGGCTCTTAAGTTAAGAAAAACTTAATAAATGGCATTTGACTATCTATACTCTTCTCATTTTTACACTGGTTCAGAATGTATGTATGATTCAATTTTTGTGTCATATACCTTTGACTATTTATATACATAAATATAGAAAATATATTTTTTAATGAAGATCTTCCTGAGAAAATATTTTGGGCAAACAAGTAACAAGGTGGAGATAAATCTAGGTTCGTGTTAAAAAATATTTATATAGTTTATCAAATCTGAAATATTTATTAAAATTTTAATGTTGTATATCATCCATAAGTATGTAACATGTTGAGAAAGGAGCATAAATAATAAGTTTAATTTGTTCGATGACTTTATAATTGAATGCAATATTGAATTATGCGAATGTTGCAATGCGAATTATATTGCTAATGCAATATAATTCATTTAAGGATTTTTTTTACAGCTAATATATCATCAATATCTTCCATAAAGACCTCGTCTGTGCTTTTAGCCACATGTGGTAATTTTTTTGAAAGATAAACTTACCTTGACTCGTGTGAGTCGTCCACTTCTTCATCACCAATGAGTCTGGTGAAGAAATTAATGACTTTGTCCCTTCCTTCTTCTTTCAATGCATCGAGCAAAGAATTGGACAACTAAAATAAAAGATCGACAGCGCAGAGTTACAATTGCAACTTGGGTAATTCAAGTTACAGCGAGATGAAACCCAATGGTACAACAATCAACAAGGTTTAGTTTAAAAGTTAAAAACTGTAACTGAAATGTAACAATCATTCGTTGACAATAACAGAAAATGGCACATAGAATTTTTGATATTGTTGTTAGATAAATTTTGTTAAAAAAAAGCTATGCACCGTCATGTTAGGTACTCTGCTGTGGTTGAATAAAGGAACTATTAATTTTTACAGGCTTATGCCTTAATGACTCTGATTATGAATTTCAAACTGAAATATTTCACAAATTTATAAACTTCTGAAAAAGGGCCACATTAAATCCATTAGAAGGCAGATATACAAATTTTGGAATATTTTTCAAAAATATATGTTTTAGTCGACGTACCTCTGTTCCTTTTCCAAATAATTCTTCGACTTTCTTCTTAAATATTTCCTCGTCGGTGTTGTCCCTCAACTAAATTGGAAAAAACCCCATACTTCTTAACAGTTTTAAGAATCAGAGTAAAGATGAATGATTTAATTGAAATATCCAATGTTATACTTCAACGAATTATTTTCTAAAGTTAATTAATTAAGTTAGTTTATATACATCAGAATTAATGGGGATACTTACAATATCTCGCAAGTCCCTAAATGTATCAGCGGAGAGTGTATCATCATTTCGGAAGTAACTGCCAGAAGGAAAAAAAAATGGTAGTATTATATATTCGTAAACATTGTACTTTCAGTATTTTGACCAAGTATATGATACTAAGTAGTTGTTCTTAAGTATATGCATTGTTAAGTTTCGTTCTTAAGAACTTAATTGCTTACAAAAGTAGTTACTTAGAACTTATTCTGGTCATTATTTAATTAAAGTATAAAGGCATAATTCATGTTAATAAGAAAATGCTTTACCTTCCATCGTACCCTTGTATATTAGCTGAATCTGAAAAAATAATTTAAAATTATAGTTATATTAAAAGTAGAAAATAGTAATCTTTATAAAACGTATTAAACATGATGTGAGTAGAAAAGTTTATTTTAAATTGACGCTTAATATAACAGCTTTAATGGCCTTAAGTAATACTGAGTGCACGAAGTCTAATTTTAAAATGCAATACCATTATATTAGTTGCACTTTTAACACTATTTGAATGTTGAATGTGTTGATTCTAATATTTGTCATTTACTTATTCAATTAAAAAGAGAAATTGAAAAATCAGTAAAATTTCAAATACATCAATAAACCAAATTTTACTTACTTATATTGTCTGGAAACAAAGGAACTGCGGAAGCTAACGCTAAACCCAAAACGAAAATTAAAGAGAGAAGCTTCATGATACTGAAAAATTAAAATTGCTGTTAGTTAATTTTCTCACATTTTTTGTTATATGCTGTAAATAAAAATGTTTCTAGCACTAATTGAAAAATTATTTGGCTTCGACATTATAACAAGTATTATTTAAGAAAATTACAAATGTTTTGACACTAGAAATTGAGCTTTCAAATTTTCCGAGTTGAATTTTGTCAAAAAAATTGGATTAATATGTAAAAAGTTAGCAGAAGTCCATCAGCTATCAATATGAAAATGTATATTTTAAACAATCTAAAGACTTACAAAATATCACATATCTATACTGTTGTTAAAAGGCCCTAAATTACAAAAAAAATTCAAATGCATATTTAAATAATTTAAGTTATTTCTTCCTTTGTACACATATTTTGTATTGTTTTATGATTCAGGAGTCATTCAATGAAAATAACTAATTTTATTAATTGTAAATCAGATTAAATGGGTTTCGTAAAATAGATAATTTTGAATGGAATCGTACTGAGGATAAAAGTATTTTCCTGCAACAATAATAAAGAGGTTTCCTAAGATGTAAAATTTGACTAGAATCATACTGAAGATCAAAGGATTTTCCAGCAACAAAAATAAGATTAAAAGGGTTTCATAAGATGGATAATTTTGAACGGAATCGTGCTGAGGATAAAAGTATTTTCCTGAAACAAAAATAAGATTAAAAGGGTTTCGTAAGATAGTTAATTCGGATTGGAATCCTACTGAGGATTAAAGGATTTTCCGTCAACAAAAAGATTAAAGGGGTTTCGTAAGATAGATAATTATGATTGGAATCGTACTGAGGATAAAAGGATTTTCCGTCAACAAAAATAAGATTAAAAGGGTTTCGTAAGATAGATAATTCGGATTGGAATCCTACTGAGGATTAAAGGATTTTCCGTCAACAAAAAGATTAAAGGGGTTTCGTAAGATAGATAATTATGATTGGAATCGTACTGAGGATAAAAGGATTTTCCTTCAACAAAAATAAGAGTAATGGGGTTTCGTAAGATAGATAATTATGATTGGAATCGTACTGAGGATTAAAGGATTTTCCGTCAACAAAAAGATTAAAGGGGTTTCGTAAGATAGATAATTATGATTGGAATCGTACTGAGGATAAAAGGATTTTCCGTCAACAAAAATAAGAGTAATGGGGTTTCGTAAGATAGATAATTATGATTGGAATCGTACTGAGGATAAGAGTATTTTTCGTCAACAAAAATAAGGTTAAAGGGATTTTGTAAGATAGATGATTCTGAATGGAACCGCACGTATAATGGAAAAGATTTTCTGATCTTACAAAAGATTAGAGGTGTTTAGAGCAATGAAAGATTATTTTGAATGGAATCGGATTGATTGAAAATGATGTTCAAGCAATTAATCCACAAGGGAGTGAAATAATTTTTCCCACAATCAAATTGAAAATTCAAGTTGCTAGGTAATGATAAATGATTCATAATGGAATCGTACTGACGTACAAAAATAATAGTAGAATTTACTAAGCTATAAAGGGAATGGATTAGTAGCCAAGTAAGGAATTTTTTCGAAGTGATGTTTCAAAACCGTACGGATATGTTTTTACAAAACAACTGATTTCTTCTCTTTGAAAGAATTTGTTTTAAAAGGATAATTTTTTTTTACAGAAATATTTTACAAAATCAAATCCTAGTTGATATTAATGAAAATTCTATTGAATGTCTCATAGCTAAATTTTTATTTATAAAGCAATACTGTCACTGTAAGACCAATTAAAATAACTGATATTATTTACTAAGTATCTTTAATTAGACCAAAGCCATAAATAGGAATTATTAATAATACTTACGCGCTGTCAGAATGTCTAGGTGAATAAAAATTTATGAGTAGACCCCAGTTTATATATTTGACTTTTGGGGATATTGTTCCTTATCTCCTGGGAATCAAACCTCTTGGATTCATGGAAAGTTCATGCACCTGTCTGGGTTTTTTTTCGAGAAACTTTTATATCCATTATCTTACATTTGTTACCGTTTCAACTTTTTAGGACTCTTTTAAAATTGGAACGGTCATTGATACCGGAATCAAATAAAACACGTGCAAGAATATTAATATTTTATATTTATAGAAATCAAAATTTTAAACTTGTATGTGTACAAGAATCAATCTTAATTGTATATTAATCTGTTTTAAAATAATAGTAATCAATATTGTATTTTATAAATGAAATATAGAAAACAGTATCAAGTTGCACATGTACCCAAATATTTGATGTTTCCTTTATTGAAAACAATGTGGTGAAACATTTATTAACTGTAATAACATAATATTAAATGTTTGTTAACATCTTTATATTGATCTAAATAAAGTTTTTTTCATGTAAAATTTTGCAGAGAGTTTTGGTCAAGTTTTCAAAAAATCATCAATTATAGGGTGATTAGTATTTGAAAGTGTTTTAAAAGTGGATAGGTAGAAGAAATTTATTTTGGGTGTAACTTGATCAAATTTTTAATTAAGTGAAACTTTAGGTTTGCTATTAGATTGTCAATCGTTACTTCTTTGAAGTAAGCACACATAATTTCTATAGGCGAAGTGTTCTAAACTAGACCATTAAATACACATTTAGAATGAATATTTTTAATTTTTTTTTTTTTTTAAATAACATATTAAATATTTAAATTACGAACAAGGTATGAGTGAGTAATACAAGCAAATTAACTGATTCCGTGAAGTCCATTCAGAAAATATATGATCTTCAATAGTAATAATATAGATTTAAATAATGCTATTAAAGTACACCGTTTTTGTCTCATTGAAAAGCTTGCTGTGTATATATAAACCATAAACGAAGTAAAATTACTTCTCTATGAAACTTCAATGTTTCATTTCTTCCTTTCTAAAGTGCTTATAACTTTTATTCACAACATAAATTAACATCACAGGCCTCGAATTATTATCCATACTATTATTCATTGCACCATTGTCATATTCATATAATTGTCTTTAGTATATGTATTTTATACGAAACACGCAATATATGAATTAAACCATCCTCTAATCGTGTTTTTTTAAGGTTATTTTTGAGTTTTTTAGCCTAGCCTGAAGTATTAACCATGTCCTAAGAAATTACACGTCATTTTTAAAAAAAGCAACATCTGCTTATTTCTGACTGCCAGTTGATGTAATTCGCCAAACAATGAACCTGCCAAAAGTTAAACAATGAGAACAGTATGAGGCCAATGGTGTCTGTAAATAAATGTATCGTTACAATGATGGGTTTGTAAACACCTGTGTATATATTACAGTAACGAGAAAGACATGATGATAACGAATTTTCTGGGAGTTGTTACAACTTTAAGAGGTAAACGATTTTTTAAAAAAAATCTCTATTCAATTTTAATGTTATACTTTGTTTCAAAAATGCAAATTATCAATGTTTACTATATAATTATCAATGTTACTATTTTGAGATTTTTATTTCATGTTACTCTATGTATTTTTGCCTTTCCTTTGATTTATTACTTTTGATTCCACTAAAACTAGGAGTATGCTATACTTTGTTTCAAAAAAGCAAATTATCAATGTTTACTATATAATTATCCATCTTTACTATATAATTATCAATATTACTATTTTGAGACTTTTATTTCATGTAAATTTTTGTATTTTTGCCGTTCTTTTGATTTATTACTTTTGATTCCACTAAAACTAGGAGTATGTTATACTTTGTTTCAAAAAAAGCAAATTATCAATGTTAACTATATAATTATCAATGTTACTATTTTGAGATTTTTATTTCATGTTACTCTATGTATTTTTGCCTTTCCTTTGATTTATTACTTTTGATTCCACTAAAACTGGGAGTATGTTATACTTTGTTTCAAAAAAGCAAATTATCAATGTTTACTATATAAATATCAATGTTACTATTTTGAGATTTTTATTTCATGTTACTCTTTGTATTTTGGCCTTTCCTTTGATTTATTACTTTTGATTCCACTAAAACTGGGAGTATGTTATACTTTGTTTCAAAAAAGCAAATTATCAATGTTTACTATATAAATATCAATGTTACTATTTTGAGATTTTTATTTCATGTTACTCTTTGTATTTTGGCCTTTCCTTTGATTTATTACTTTTGATTCCACTAAAACTAGGAGTATGTTATACTTTGTTTCAAAAAAGAAAATTATCAATGTTTACTATATAATTTTCAATATTACTATTTTGAGATTTTTATTTCATGTTACTCAATGTATTTTTGCCTTTCCTTTGATTTTTTACTTTTGATTCCACTAAAACTGGGAGTATGTTATACTTTGTTTCAAAAAGCAAAATATCAATGTTTACTATATAATTATCAATGTTACTATTTTGAGATTTTTATTTCATGTTACTCTATGTATTTTTGCCTTTCCTTTGATTTATTACTTTTGATTCCACTAAAACTAGGAGTATGCTATACTTTGTTTCAAAAAAGCAAATTATCAATGTTTACTATATAATTATCAATGTTTACTATATAATTATCAATATTACTATTTTGAGACTTTTATTTCATGTAAATTTTTGTATTTTTGCCGTTCTTTTGATTTATTACTTTTGATTCCACTAAAACTAGGAGTATGTTATACTTTGTTTCAAAAAAAGCAAATTATCAATGTTTACTATATAATTATCAATGTTACTATTTTGAGATTTTTATTTCATGTTACTCTATGTATTTTTGCCTTTCCTTTGATTTATTACTTTTGATTCCACTAAAACTAGGAGTATGCTATACTTTGTTTCAAAAAAGCAAATTATCAATGTTTACTATATAAATATCAATGTTACTATTTTGAGATTTTTATTTCATGTTACTCTTTGTATTTTGGCCTTTCCTTTGATTTATTACTTTTGATTCCACTAAAACTAGGAGTATGTTATACTTTGTTTCAAAAAAGAAAATTATCAATGTTTACTATATAATTTTCAATATTACTATTTTGAGATTTTTATTTCATGTTACTCAATGTATTTTTGCCTTTCCTTTGATTTATTACTTTTGACTGCACTAAAACAGGGAGTATGTTATACTTTGTTTCAAAAAGCAAAATATCAATGTTTACTATATAATTATCAATGTTACTATTTTGAGATTTTTATTTCATGTTACTGTATGTATTTTTGCCTTTCCTTTGATTTATTACTTTTGATTCCACTAAAACTGGGAGTATGTTATACTTTGTTTCAAAAAAGCAAATTTTGAATGTTTACTATATAATTAGCAATGTTACTATTTTGTGATTTTTATTTCATGTTACTCTATGTGTTTTTGCTCTTCCTTTGATTTATTACTTTAGATTCCACTAAAACTAGGAGTATGTTATACTTTGTTTAAAAAAAATCAAATTATCAAGGTTAACAATATAAGCCTATAACTTTGAGTTCTTTTAAACGTGATACTTGAAACCTCAATACAGCTTTTCTAATTTACTAGTAGATATATACCATTCACTTTTTTATGAAATTGCAGAACATAATCCAGAGATAAAACCAGAGGCTGCAGTTTGGTTTAAAATATCATCACAATTTTTCTTGTTGAATTTTAAACAATTTTCTAAATTTTTGGACGGAAAACCTCTTTTTTACAAAGATTTAGCATCTTAAAAACAAATAAGAAAATATCAGGAAATTTTTTAACCTCCATTTAACTACAATTTAATAAAAAAAATACTAATATATGTCTACTAGTTTGTTAAGGAAAAGTACATTGAAGTTTAAATTACATGTGTAGAGAAAATTAAATTTAAAGGTCCACACAAGATTTATCGCAAAAAATATCGCCATACTGGCCATTTTTTCTAAATGAATGATGAAAATATAATAACGGCAAACGACGCAAATCCAAGTAAGTATTATAGTCTAATTGAAAGTTTTGCGATGTTCCATCCCCTAATTTATTATAAATTTCAATTTTTGTATTACTATCTATAATAAAAAACGTATGTCTGTCCCTCTATCGAAAGCTATTTAAAATAGGAGTGGAGGAGATCTCTGAAATTTTCAGCATGACATTCTAATTTGAATTTTGAAAAACATAATATTACAATTTTACTTAGTTTTTTAATTAATTTTCTTTGATTAATTTGAACTTTTTCTGTACAAATCGACTTCAAATGGAGCTACAATTCCAAAATTTTCAACATAACTAGTTTTGGCCTTCCAATTGGACGTTTGAAATATAGAGTCTATAGTAATAAAACAAGGAGTATGTCTGACTTTCACTCAATTGAAGCTACTTAAAATAGTTGTATAAATCTGAAATTTTCAACATAAGTAGATTGGCATTTTAACTGGGCGAACTGTGTTAGCGTAACAATGAAACTTTTGGAGAGCGAAGCGGGCATATGATTTTGCATATAGTTCGAGAGGCGACTGCAATTTTTGGACCCCATCGAACATCATTCGGAATTTTTAATAGAAATTGAAGAAAAGTGAGCAGATTAAGTATCCACTGGTCTGGCGTGGCAAAAATGGCCGAAATCGATCAAATATCGACTTGGAATGAGTTGAACTAAAATCCGATAGCCAGATATGTCATAACTTTGCAAAAAGAGGACACACTTTTTCGTCTGGTAGCCCACTGCTTTTTGATTTTCAATGAGAAAAAGGGGCAAATGATATCTGATCTCTGGCTCGGAAAAGTTTTATCTTTTAAAAATAAGTCAAATTGGGCGGCATCAATAGCGTCATCAGTGACGCATTGTTTATTGCCATTTTGGCTCATTTGTGAAAGATGCAAGTAAGCCATAGCCACACATCCGAATCGTCTGCAACCTTCTTAATTGAAAATAAAAGAGTGAGTGTTACCAAAAAAAAAAAAAAAAAAATGCTCCTTATTTGGTAAGTTATGGCGCATTTGGCAATTGAATTTAGTTCAACTTATTAAAAGTCGATTTTTGATCAGTTTCGGCCATTTTTGCCAAGGCAGACCAGTAGATTCGTAATCTACTCACTTTTGTCCAATTTCTAAAAAAAATTCATAGTGATGTTCGCTGGGGTCCAAAAATTTCAGTCGCTTCTCAGTCTAGTAGCAATGAATCTTACAGCGAGTGTTGCGAGCCCGCTTTTGAAGCGCCAAAAGCTGGGACTTGTACACTAATGACGGGTCTCTGCAATGCGGGGCAACGCAGCTAGTAAAGTATATTTATTGTTTTTAGTATATTTTCATTAGCGGGTGGGCACTTTTATTATGCTTTTAGCTGAATGTCCTTGCTTTGATTGCTATAAAATTTTAAAATATGCATTATAGCACTCAAAAGACGTGCGTGCATTCCATATTTTAGACGTATCGAATGTCAAATTGCTTACTTTATGTATTCTTAGACTTGTTGTCATTTGTACAAAATTTTATATTTGTGGCTTTATTGGAATTGGCGTGTTGGTATATTCCTCGTTTAGAACGTTCGACACTTTTTCTATAAAATTAGTTAATCGATATCTCTGAAATTTGTACCAAATTTCAGAGATGTAACTTTATTAGAAATAAGATTTTTAAATATCTCACATTTTGAGCATTTGACTCTTTTTCGATCCCTTAAATTTGGTCAGTGACAATGAAATAGTTTACTTTTTTTTATGCATACCCTTGTTGACGTTTGCACAAAATTTCATAATTTTGACTGTATTTGAAGAGGGGCATTTGAATATCCCTCGTTTGGACGGTTTCAACTTTTTTAAATTGGTTAATCCGACACCGGAATTGGTGACTTTTAAAGCTTGCCTTTGTTGACACACTAAATATCAGTGTTGTGCTGTATTGTTAGTGGAACATTTTCAACATCAGATTAGATTACTTTATCTAAGCTTGATCTTGGTACTAAATTTCAATTTTGATATCTCTGGTTTGGATTCTTTTTCAATCCCTTAAAAATGGGTAGTTAAAATCAAAATAGCTAACCATTTGTATATTTGTTTCTTGTTAACATTTTTACTAATTTTAGCGCTTGTGACAATATGGGATGAAAGACGATTAGGGGTGATTGAGTCAGTGAGGGAGTACTTGAGCAACACATGCCATTCTCTGGACATCTTTCTTATGACCCAAACGACCAGATCGTGTTTCAGATCAGAATGTGCTGAAATAAACCAATTTTGGATGATTTTTGTTTGGGACTTCAAAGGGAAGGCATCAAACACGATTTTATAGTAGCATTTCTTTCGGACTTGGAACGGATGGTAAGAACACGATGTTCTGACAACGTTCTATGTTCTCGGATGAAATACAATTTTAAAACGACCCACAATGGCCTCCTTTTCGTCGTCCTAAATCCTACACTCAAGTGACATCTTCAAGATGACCGATTTGAACTTTGTGATAATGCAAATACAAATATGCTTGATTTCTGTATTGGATTTTGCCCTGCTCCATCCCACAATTTTTCTTTAAAAATACACTTCTTTTTTAGAATAATTTTTTTGAAAAGTTTTTCTTTTGAGAAAATTTACTTTAAATATAAAACATTCTGAAAACATTAGTTCAAAAAAACCCCAAGGATCCAGACAAGACATGCCATTTCTAATTTTGATTCCAAAATGAAAGAGACCAACTTTGGAGTGGAACTCTTCATTTTTAGCATGCGAAGTCAAAGGTGCACTACCACACACACACCAGATTTGACCAAATGTGTATCCCTATTACCTTTCAGTTATGATGTTTTATTTTGATGATGGAAGGCACTAAATTTTCAACATTCAATAGTGGGAATTTTGTGGCCCAGTATAATTCCTCTTCATTGCTGAATTACTTTTTTATTTTTCGCAAAGAGAAAATACTTATTTTTCAGTATCCAATAATGGCTATTGTCGAGTCCCTTCTATTTCCTTATCACTGTTGTATCATTTTTTTTTAAAGAAAAAAGACAAAACAGTTTCAATATTTAATCGCAGCTGTATAGGAGTACATCGTAAAATGAACATTGACAATGAAAATTTGTAAACATATAACTGAACAAATCTGTATTTAGTGAATAATATTTTTGTGAGGATGTTGCAGTATTCAAGACAATAAAAAAATAATTCTAACTTACCAAATTTATACAGAGATATTGCATAAAAATTTAAGAAGAATGACTTTTTTTTTTTTAAATGAACGGGAATAATTTTGTATTAACATGATCTTATTACGTACTTGTTTTCAAAACACTTTTGCCATTCACATTGACAACTTATCTCTAATAGGTTGGGAATTAAACCGCGTTCCAATCTTTTTGGAACACCCTGCATATTAAGAACGACTCCATATTTGGCATTAATGATGGTGGTGGTGGTATCAATTTTAAACTGTCAACAACATTGTTTGCGATGCTTGTACCTCTTTCAGCTGCTAAAATGAAAATACGTCACATTAGAGACTCGGAATTTCTTTTAAATAACTAGTTTTGAAATTCTTTTAATAAATCGAAACCATATACAAATACAGGGTGTTTCAAAACTCGAGCACATCTACATGGTAATCCTTGTTGCTTAAAAACCCAAAAGGGGTGGTTGATATTTCTGTCACTAGATGGCAGCAGGGGCCCCATCATACGAAGTTTTGAACGTAGCTGGGATCGGCCCCGGACTCCACCGGACCCGAAATTCACCGGACTAGTCAATTCCGGATTTTTCTTTTGGGGATATCTGAAACATGTCTTCTACAGCAATAATTTCTATACGCTTGATGAACTTAAGAGTAACATCCTTTATGCAATATCGGACATTACTTCTCATACATTTCGTAAAGTGTCGACTAATCTGGTAAAAAGTGTTCGATTGTGTGTCCAGGAAAATGGACATCATTTTGAACATTACTGTGATTTGACCATGTCTGACACCTAACATTAAAGATAATCGTTCAAACTCTGATGTCCTTTATTCTGTTTGTTTACATAATTCATCTGTCTTTAAAACTCAACCAGAAAGATTTATGTGTTTTGAAACATCCTGTATAAATTTATATGAAAATATGCACTCTGAAATAGAGGGGAAAACATATTATTCTATAGTATATGTATTACCAACATATAACAATAAGAAATATAAAATCACAATAATATAGTTAAGGTATTGTAATTAAAAAGGAAAGGGAATCTTAAATAATAAACAATGTGATGCCGACATGCTTCTCATTAGGAGGTTTGACCTAATCAGGACAAAAAAAGGAGGTGTTTCTGACTGTCTAGCGAGAGAAATCCCAAATGCATATCCGGGGACCTTCCGAAACCTCAAGAGGTGAAACGCAAAAAAAAAAAAAAAATCAATTACTAGAAATTCAAAAATATAAAACATACAAATACATATAATCCTTACCCAATATTTGCACAAGATTCAAAACTTTCCGAGCGTGAAATAAATAGAATAAATTGAAAATTTTCAGTCAGAGCAATAGTTCAATTGAGGAGTTTTAGTCTAAATATTTAAATGCATTAAAGCAAACGGGAGCACAACCAAACCGAAACACTTAAAAATTATTCTGAGGGGATTATTGGCATTGTTTATTATTGATTGTATTGAGGACATAAAAGGCTTGTCAAACTCATTGCTACTTTTCCAGTGCAGTAATTGAAAGTATTTCGTAAAAAGTCTTATTTTTTATAGCTCATAATTCAGTTGAGGTTGAAAAATCTTTGAAAAAAAGTAACCTATCATATCTAGCAATATTACTTGGCCCTTATTCGCTGGGTCCTTGTTAACCATGTCCTTGTAGACCGTGTCCTTATTTATTGGGTCCGTATCCTCCGGGTCCATATGGTCCTTGGGGTGATAAAAAAAAATATGTGTAAATATAATATAAAAACCCGTACACAATTATAGCTCAAGTAATTGAAAAATGGTTTGAATCATACTGATTTTTTAATTTAAAGACAGCTGTCACTACCGAATTTAATTTGTAACTCCTAGGTTTTATGGTGTTTTAGTTGTTGTTCCTCAACTCGCATTTGTACATTATCACTAAAAGTGCCCGCAAGTGAAGTTTGTTGTTGTTGTTGTTTCTTATCCTCCACCTGTCTGACGAAGTCAGACAAGATCCAATAAATTGTTGACCCTAAAAAAGTCGATGACAAGAAGTGGTGTAGCGTATAAGTCCTCTTGCAAGTGAAGTTAGTTCGTAAAGTGAAATCCAGACTACCAGACAAGCATAGAATTATTCAAACAGATTAAAAAACCTTTTTCGTTTTTTACTTTTCGTATTCAATCAGCATATATCATTACATGCCGATGACATGGAAACGTCAGCAAGCGAAGCTGCTTCCCGTTCTTCTGGATCTTGGGTTGACATAGAATAAACACTAGACCGAGCGCTCCCACTTCAGTTATACAACGAAGATGATACGATCATAAAACATGTTTCATGAGTCGATTTGTGAGCCGGGTTGCATGTTTGGCATGTTTCTCCTCACTTTGACTTTGCGGAAGTTAGATAAAGGATTAATTTTGATTACGTAAGAATTTATCTTGTGTGTTAAATTGTTGGTTGATTGTATTATGCCTGAGCAATCGTTATAACTTTTCCGATCACGTGTGCGCTAAAAGATCTTGTGAAGTTTTATTCGGTTTCCTCCACGATTTCAAACGAATCGTAAATAAACTACTCTTTTCTGTTTTAGTTATTAATAATTATAAAACGCTTTTTGAGATTTACAGTTTAGTAAGCTTTATTTATAGTATTATTATTTGTAAGCAGTTATACACTTTTATCGTTATATTCTCAAAGCAAATGTTGTAAATTTACCAAGTACAATATTATATAAGTAATAAAAATTCTTCCATTATTTTATTAAACAAGTACTTTAATTAATAGTAATTGTACAGAAAAGCAAATATGGTAAATTTACGAAGAATAATATTTTACAGGGTGGTTCAAAACTATACATCAAAAATGTATAGGCAGGAAGAGGTGACCTAAGTAAGCAGATTTTGTATAGGAGTGTAGATGCGGAAATGCAGCGTTAATGCGCTAGTGCGTAAAGCGGTATTAATCTTAGGTAAGTGAAAATACAAGAAAATACATTAATACAAAATTCACGGTGCATGAATTGAAGTACAGTATAAAAAACGTCAAGCAATTTCAGCAGCACAATAATCACATTTGCTTATAAATTTAATGCAAACCCTTATCTTGACTTCACACAATTATCGCCTTTGCTTGTAAATTTAATGCAAATCCTTATTCTTGATTTCGCACAATAATCACCTTTGCTTATAAATTTAATGCAAACCCTCATTCTTGACTTCGCACAATAATCGCCTTTGCTTGAAAATTTAATGCAAATCCTTATTCTTGATTTCGCACAATAATCACCTTTGCTTATACATTTAATGCAAACCCTTATCTTGACTTCACACAATTATCCTTTGCTTGTAAATTTAATGCAAATCCTTATTCTTGATTTCGCACAATAATCCCCTTTGCTTATAAATTTAATGCAAACCTTTATCTTGACTTCACACAATTATCCTTTGCTTGTAAATTTAATGTAAATCCTTATTCTTGATTTCGCACAATAATCCCCTTTGCTTATAAATTTAATGCAAACCATCATTCTTGACTTCGCACAATAATCGCCTTTGCTTGTAAATTTAATGCAAATCCTTATTCTTGATTTCGCACAATAATCACCTTTGCTTATAAATTTAATGCAAACCCTCATTCTTGACTTCGCACAATAATCGCCTTTTCTTGTAAATTTAATGCAAATCCTTATTCTTGATTTCGCACAATAATCACCTTTGCTTATACATTTAATGCAAACCCTTATTCTTGACTTCACACAATTATCGCCTTTGCTTGTAAATTTAATGCAAATCCTTATTCTTGATTTCGCACAATAATCACCTTTACTTGTAAATTTAATACAAACCCTTATTTTTGACTTCGCACAATAATCACTTTTGCTTATAAATTTAATGCAAATCCTTATTCTTGATTTCGCACAATAATCACCTTTGCTTATAAATTTAATGCAAACCCTCATTCTTGACTTCGCACAATAATCGCCTTTGCTTGAAAATTTAATGCAAATCCTTATTCTTGATTTCGCACAATAATCACCTTTGCTTATAAATTTAATGCAAACCCTTATTCTTGACTTCACACAATTATCGACTTTGCTTGTAAATTTAATGCAAATCCTTATTCTTGATTTCGCACAATAATCACCTTTACTTATAAATTTAATGCAAACCCTCATTCTTGACTTCGCACAATTATCGCCTTTGCTTGTAAATTTAATGCAAATCCTTATTCTTGATTTCGCACAATAATCACCTTTGCTTATAAATTTAATGCAAACCCTTATTCTTGACTTCACACAATTATCGCCTTTGCTTGTAAATTTAATGCAAATCCTTATTCTTGATTTCTCACAATAATCACCTTTACTTGTAAATTTAATACAAACCCTTATTTTTGACTTCGCACAATAATCACTTTTGCTTATAAATATAATGCAAACCCTTATCCTTGACTTCGCACAATAATCGCCTTTGCTTGTAAATTTAAAGCAAATCTTTATTCTTGATTTCGCACAATAATCACCTTTAGGTGCGAACTGAGGATTTTCATATTCTCGATACCCAATGAAAAAGAATGAACAGGCGACTGAATGTAAATTATCTAGTATTGTAAAAGAATGAAATGATGAACATTTTGTTCTCTAATAAATGTGTGGATAAATTGCCATATTTTATAATTGGGCTTTCCAAGTTTACAATGAAAATAAAAGTGCCTTGACAAAACTCTTACCTGATCCACTACCGGCAAGCGGAAACTTACCGTTTGTGTTTGTCATTCCCATAAAATTGTGAAATTAATACTGATAAGACGTCATTTGAATGAATTAAGAAAATAAATTAAAACTCCATAAGGTTCCTGTAAAGCCTGCGTACCTACAATTATTAATAATCCTCTTCGAATAATATGTAAATCATTTGAAACGTTCATGCTACAATTTATAAATAACTGTTCCGTAAAATTACCAAAAATAAAAGTGGAGTGCCTTAAAAATCACATAAAATTAAAATACCAAGCGAAGATTTTGCCTTCTTAAGCAAATTCTCAAAAAAAAAAAAAAAAAAAAAAATATATATATATGTTTACAGAAATAATGTTTAATGTCATTCCTTAATTCAAGAGTTGATTTTTAATTTATATGATTAAGTTATTTGCCAAACTAAAACATTTTTCAAAATAAAAAAAACATTCGAAATTATTGTTTAATTATAAATTAATGGTTTAGAATTAAAGTTATTTTTGTGAAAAAAAAAATACATGTCTACATTATTACAGCTGCATGTAATAGCAATTTAATTAGAATAAAACACATGAAATATTCAGGTATGGGATAAAACTGTAACAAATATTTCTAAGAAAAAAACTTACGACATTGAATGTAACCTAGAAAAAAAAAATTAAATTAACAATTTCGTGAATGTTTTAAAAATTGGTGTATTTCTTCAAAAATAATAATACCTAGAAATTCTTGTAGTCAGTATATTTTTGAAAAAATAACTTTGTTATTCAGTCTAGATACGTAAAGCAACACAGTTGTCATTTTTTTTTTTTTTTTTAAATTTTTTTAACAAAAATATACCGTATACAAGAAATAATTAAATATGAAATAGTTTGCATTTTTAATTATCCATTTATAGAGTTACAGTAAAATGATTTATTTCTGTTAAAAAAAAAAAAAAAAAAAAAAAAAAAAATCACTTGTTAAAGTGTGAATAAGTGTACACTGATATAGATTTAATTCAAAAAGTGTGCTCGGTTTAAGTACAAAAAGTGTCGTCTCTGCTGGTATACATATACGTTGGGAATTGCAAAAATTGACCCAAACAGGCATTTTCGTTTTTTCATTCTAAAACCTTCTCCAATTCATTATCTTTAAAATGATACCAATAATTTTCTTATAGTTAAAATGCTTTTTTAATTACATGCAATTTCGTAAAGGCCGACGTTTGAAACATATTGGAAAAAAGAAAATGTCGAAAACTTTGAACTCAATTTCTGGAGAACTGCTTTTCATTGTTGAGTGAATGTACTCCAACGGTGATATCTTAAGAGTTAATTAACTGATTTTTAAAATTTAAACTGTATAATTTAGATAACATTTCAGAGCATGGGCTTTACCTGTTTACAAAAATTTTGGTAAAAAATAGATTTTTTTATTTATTTTAGAATATTTTTATTTTTGGAATTTTTTTATTTTTTCTAGTATTTTTTATGTTAAATGTTAAAATTTAAAAAATATTTAAGTTATGCATTATATTTTGCTTGGTCCCATGTATACCTTGTATCTTCAATACCTTGTCTTTAATTTCCAGTTAGAAATTTGTTTCAAAATTAATTAGGTATTATTTTACCATCGTTGCAATTAGGCCTTAATTAGGGAATTAAAATTCAATTAATTAAATAAATATTTTATTTTTTTACTTTTTGTTACTTCAAATACATTACATTTTTTGTTCTTGTAATTCTCACAAAATTTTGACAAGCTGGCATAAGAAATAATAAAAAAAAAAAAAAAAAATTGTCCAACTTATATGTATACCTTAAAGAACTGACAGAAAAAAATTCTCTTTACAATAATAAAAATGAATTAATTTTTTCAAATAAATAAAAAAGAAAAAATTGCCAGCACTTAAGCCGGCATATTGAGTAACTTAAAATGTCTTGTCCTCGGAAATATAAAGAAACATGAACATACACACAATAATTGTGCCACCAGAACGATTACTATATACTTTTTTTTCGATTCTGGGTAAGGTTGAATAATAAAGATTTGATTACTTTAGCTTTATGAAATGTACAAGTTTACATTCACCTACTTAATGTTATCAATTTTAGAAATATATAGTGACATAAAGTATCATTATATTAAAATATCAGTTTAAATTTTTGCTTGATAACAGTACACAAATACAAGGTTAATAAAATAACGAAGTGAAAAAATATTATGTAATATCCAACATATTTTCTCTATAAGGAAATAGATTATTTTTTATTACAATAACAATGAATGCACTTACCAACCATGATCACCACCATTGCAACCAAAAATACAGCTTTTAAGAGTAGGGAATTCATGACAACAGAACAAGAACTTGATAACCAGTAAACGATTTCTAGAATTCACTTTTTCTCTATTATAAAACGAGTGATCAAAAAATACTTCTTAAATATAATAAGGCAATTATTTATAAGGCCGGGAAAAAAAATCATAAAACATAAAAAAAAAATAATAATAATAATAATAATAATAATAAAAAAAAGCAGCTGTGAAATGTTCAAACATCAATTCCATACCATCAGTTTGATGACTGTCTTATATATTTATACAGAAAGACTTTTCCAGAACAAATATTTATTACCTTTCCACTAAAGTATCGAAAATTGCTTTAATTTAGAAAATAAAACTATAAAAAGACTTATGGTAGTTAATTGGAAATCAGAATTTTTCAGAATTGAAACATAAATATCATATTATTTATTATTTCTTGTTTTATTACTTTCAATTATCTATATGTTAGCTTAGGATAGTAAAAGTATAATTTTGGGTAAAAAAAAAAAAAAAAAGCATATCTAAACGTTTTGGAACATCCTGATTTCAAAAAAGTGGTCATTAAAAAAATGTATGTCTATGTGTACGTGGTTCAGCATAACTATCGAACGAATCGACATACGATGTACAAATGTTGTGTACGGGTTAGTGGTGGCCATGAAACTTCACATTAACATTTTGGCCACTACATCGAGCTCGTAAAACATGGAAGCATGAAAAAAAAAAAAAAAAAAAAATTTTACCATAGGACAAATCCCGCATTTTTAATTTTTTATTTTTTTTATATATATTCTTATTGTTTCGAAAAGGCCATAAACATAAAAATGTATGCTCAATGTGCTTTTTTTTTTTTTTTTTTTTAAAGTTGCGATCAAAATTACCTTGTTAGAGGTTGGCGAGAAAACGGCTCATTTCGTCGGCATTGAACGAGACGTAAAGTGATCTCCAAATCTTGGCTTGAAATGCAGCAGCAGAAACCAGATTTGCAAGTTTCTCGCAAATCACGCCAACCTGTACGGAATGTGGCAATGGTCTACTAACGCCAACTTCTTCAACGATAACTATTTGGCAGAAACCTCACGATAACCATAGAAACGCAGGGATCTCTTTACGTCACGACTTTTGTTGACAGTTTTGATCGGACTGGTTTTGGCTGGGTTTTGGGGCATTTTTTATTTCTTAATATTTAAATAACTAATTTTTTTAAAGAAGTTTTGTTAAAGAAATTCTTCATAAATACGAACTAATTTCACTCGTTTTTTTAAAAATTCGGGAATTGTCCATTGTTAATAAACGGTTCTAACGATTTTGATCAAAATCTCTATGGTAATGCTTCTTAAGATGTTCTAGACATCCCCCCCTCCGAAACCCCCCCCCCCCCAAAAAAGAAAATGCTATGAAAGTCTTACAAAATTCTGGCTCGTCAGTGTTTATACCCTATGTTGTATATCACTTTTCTTGTATTTGATTCATCATCAATGCGATAGGAAATCTAATTGGAGAGAGTGTCTGGCTGTAATTAGAATAATGTCTGTCCGTGAGAAGATGTCACCGACCTTATCAGATGAAGTGATCTTTTCGACCTGAAATAAGGGTTGTCAATTACAGGTCAGCGATATATCGATACGACTATATTTTTATCGATATTTTTAAAATCAATATCGGGGATACTAAAAATATCGATAAAACTCACCGATATATCGATATTTTCAATTTTTTTTTAGTTTGTTGATGATTGTTTTGTAGTTTTATGTGTTTTTTCGATATTCTTTATTCCCTTTCCAAAAACTTCAAAACTTAAGTTGGACTTGGCTGAGAGACAGTTAAAATTGCACCCTAACCAATAAGAAAAAACATAATGTAATGGAAAGATAAGATCATTTATTAGTAGTCATTAACATAGCTCCCTTTCTGTTGCCAGCGTGTGCCTGGAATTTGCATTTAATTTTAAATATTAAAAACATCTCTATCAGCAAAATATACGATAAACTACTTTTCAAAATTTCTTCTTTAAAAATAAATGTGAATTTACGCATTGACATTAAAATGTATTTTATTTATTCTGATTGATAATACAATTTATTTATTAAAATAATTTTTATAATTTATTTACTAAAACATTTTTTATAATTCATTTACTAAAACAGTTTTTATATTTTATTCATTACAACCATTTTGGCATGAATTCATGAAAAGTAGAAATTTGCCTCGAAAAACTTCGTTTCTGGCAAAATTAAAATTCAAATTATAAAAAAAAAATATAAAAAAATCGTGTATCGATATATCGATATATTTTTCTCTGCAACGATATAGTATCGATATTTATTTGGATCGATATTTCCGACCTCTATTGTCAATGCCTTATAAACTCGAGTTATCTGCCCTCAGTGAAGAACGGTTTAGTGATAGCTGTTGGTAATTTTTGCAACGTCAGCATAATGTCTATGCATGTACTTTTTTACTTTTTAGATACGTACGAGTGTATGAATATTAATATCAGAAGAACTGTTTCTATTTTGGCGATAAATTATAAGATTACTTAAATAAATATTTGGAACGAATGTTCATTTCTCTGACTTGTGCTTTTACAATCTCAATGGAACACACATGAATTATTAACGTAGAGGTTTCGATTAGTTTGTACTGTAAAGAATCCAACATACAGTGCGCTGTTATATTCAATTATATTTCTAAATTATTATTACTTTCAATTACCCATATGTATACATAGGGTAAAAAAAGTATAGCATTCGATCGAAAAAGACATTTCGATTTTTTGCATTTTTCCACGTTTTGGAACATCCCGATTTCAAAAAAGTAATCTAGAAAAAATGTCTGTGTGTGTATGTCGTCAGCATAACTCCCGAATAAATTGACCTCCGATGTTCAAATTTGGTGTGCGGGTTGGTGGTAGCCATTAAGGTTTTCGTAAAAATCGCGCATGCGCGTAAGGTAGCTGCTATTGAAAAAATCAGGTTTTTCAGTAATTGCTAAAAAAATGGCTCTAACGATTTTGTTCAAAATCTCTGTGGTAATGCTTCTTATGGTGTTCTAAATATCCCCACCTCCAAAATTCTTGTAAAAATGTTTTAACGGCGTAAAAAGTTGAAAAATTAATGTCTTCAACACAGAGTCTTCTTTCCTTGAGCATTCTTCATTATTGATCGTTTTTTCTTATCTAGTCAGTTTCACTTATAATAAAGGATAATATAAGGATTGTTGTGAAGTATATCGCCAAAATCACCATTTTGGAGGGGTAAATGACACAATAAGGGTAAATGACACAATTCAACGTCAGTATAATAGTGTAATAGAAAGTTGTGCGATGCTCCACAATCCTAAGTTTTTTTTTCAGTACGAAATAAATTAATTTTTCTTCTATCTGTAATAGTAAAACAAAGAGTCTGTACGTCATTTTATAAGAATCTACTTACATAGACTTAAGGTTCTGAAATTTTCAACATAACTAGTTTTGGCCTACTAATTTGACTTTTGAAAAACAAAATGTTGAAATTTTTAACTGGTTTTTTTTTTGGTTTTTTTTAATTGTAATTTTTTTTTACGAAACGACCTCTAATAGAGCTACAGACTTGTAATTTTCAGCATAAGTAGTTTTGGCTTTTTAAAAAACATAATGTGAAATTTTAATATGTTTATTTAATTAGTTTTTTTAGTTAATTTTATTTTTTTACAAAGCGACTTCAATCATTAATAAAACTCTGAAATCTCAACATAAGTAGCTTAGACCTTATAATTGGACTTTTGAAAAACAGAATGTCAATATTTTTATTACTTTTTTAATTAATTTTGTTAAATTAAAATATGTAATTAATTTTTTTTTACAAAACGACTTTAAATACGGATACAGTTGTGAAATTTCGACCATAAGTAGATTTGGATATCTAATTGGACTTATGAAGAAAATAAAGTTAACATTTTAACTATTATTATTATTTTTTTTTTTTTTACAAAGTTACTTTTAATCGGCAAATAGCTCTGAAATTTTAAACATATGTAATTTTAGCCTTCCAATTGGACTTTTGAAAAACAAAGTATTAAAAAAATATATATATATATATATATATTACATTTTTTACAAAAGCAATTTCTAATAGACTTACAGTTTTGAAATTCTAATATAAGTTTTCTTGGTTTTCTAATTGGACTTTAGACAAACACAATGTTAAAATATTCTCCAAGGGGTGAGAAGGGGTGAGTTATTGTATTACCGGGGACATTTTTGTGTTCCTCGACAGGGCTGGGGGTTCTTATATTAAGGGTTTGCGTAGCAATTAATCTTTTAGCGAGTGAAGCAGACTTATGCTTGCTCAACGATGAACCTTTCATCGAGTGAATCGAGTCTGTGCTTGCATATTCATGAACTTCGTAGCAATGAAACTTTTAGTGAGCTTGGTTTTGCGTAGCAATGAACCTTTCAGTGAGCAAAGCAATAACCCTGTTCGCGAAGCGCCAAAAGCTGGGAGGTGTTACCTATACACCAATGACGTATCTCCGCAACACAGGTAGTAGTGTTTATATCTTCTTGGCACAACGCTTGGGTAAAAGATTTAAATATACAGATTTTGACTCATTGGAAGAAAGTTGGATTTATTTCTAAGCAAATCATTCGATGGCGACAAACACAGGTAGTAGTGTTTATATCTTCTTGGCACAACGCTTGGGTAAAAGATTTAAATATACAGATTTTGACTCATTGGAAGAAAGTCGGATTTATTTCTAAGCAAATCATTCGATGGCGACAAACACAGGTAGTAGTGTTTATATCTTCTTGGCACAACGCTTGGGTAAAAGATTTAAATATACAGATTTTGACTCATTGGAAGAAAGTTGGATTTATTTCTAAACAAATCATTCGATGGCGACAAACACAGGTAGTAGTGTTTATATCTTCTTGGCACAACGCTTGGGTAAAAGATCTAAATATACAGATTTTGACTCATTGGAAGAAAGTCGGATTTATTTCTAAACAAATCATTCGATGGCGACAAAAATGTATGGCACTTAATGATTTGTTTGAGGTACTTGCAAGAAGGCCTCGGAATTATAATTGGCCTGGTCTTTCACCTTAATGATATTTTGTCAATAAGGATGATTGAACTTTTGAAGCGGGTGTGGGATGTTTAAAAAATGTCGAAATCGAAATTTTATTCCATATTTGGATTCGTAAAACAGAGATCGGGTGTTTTTGGATTCGAAAATTGATCTTGGTTGAAGAATTTGAGACACCCTACTGTATATTGACCATGTCCCGTCAATCATATTTGTTTATAAATGCGTTGCTCACCAACTCACCCAAATAAAAGCAAGCTACCGGCACATTTCAAATGTATAGTTTATAGGTTATAACACTTTATAATGTTTGCTAGTTGTGAGTTCACTGGGAAGAGAAAAAAGCAGGATTTGGTTTTATATCAGTCCACATAGGATATACGAAACGTTTTCCAGGAACGTCAATAAGAGGCAGGAGCTCCCTAGCATAACTGAAATTGCATGCTAAATAAAATTAATTATAATACAGGGTGTCTATGAAATATTGAACACATTTTGATGTTGAATAATTAATAAAACGAAGATAAATTTATATTGATAACACTAATGGTTAAATAGACTCAAAAAGTGTTATGCTCCTTGTCAATGAACTTCCACATGTGCGCAGTTCGTCGCAAGGAGAATATCAAAACGGTAGTCAATTTCTCGCCATGTACGGGCAAGCATGTCGGCATCAAACAAAGGCTATTGCGGCTGTAATACTGGCCTTTAAGTCATCAACATACGACACTGTCCTCCTGTAAACGATGTCCTTGACGAATCACCAAAACAAAATGTCCAGTGGTATTATATCAGGTGATCCGGGTGGCCAAGAGAGAAAATATGCAATTAAACCCCTTGATTGCCGCGGGCGTATATATAAGCCTCGTTAAGTCGATGCGTTAACTGTCCCGGGCGTATATATACGACTTTCCGAAGTAAGATTGATTAGGGCGGATTTTCAAAGTCATGAAAATTTTTTATTTTTGCAAGTCTCACCCTCTAACTTTGTTCCTTTTGATATAAAAACACCATATAAGAAGTTTGATCAATAAATTTTAATATTTAGGGGTAGCTCATTGGACTCTTCAGGTTTATAAAAATTGGAAAAAATTAAGCTTATTAGCTTTACCTGTGTACTTTAACATACATATTTATTTACACTATGATTAATGCATTAATTATAAACAATTTATTTAATTTGTTGTTAATATTATCAGATTTTTATTTACTGTTAACATTTTATTGCCTTTGCAAAGGCTAAGACAGAGTCATTTTCACGTTATTAGGGTACATTTCCCGGTGATCATCAACAACTTATGACAGTAATTGTAGCTGCATTTCATCATGAGCTATCAATCTACTGCAATCCTGAATAAGTGCAACAGCACGTTCCGCATTGTCATTTACTAGTTGTAAAGATTTTATTATCTCTTTAGCCTGTTTGTAGTCCTCTCTCTGCTCCAACATGTCTGTATCAACTACAAGATATCCAAGTGGGGAGTCCAATTTATGTCACCAGGAGCAATGCACCATGTCCGTTGGATGTCTAAATTCATATACTGTTTCAAGATCTGGATGTTCAAAGCTCAATTTAAATTTACTTTGAAAAAAGAAAAAAGACTACGTGATGAGTGTGTTTTCATACCCTGTATATACTTGAAAACTTGAATCTCTGCAACTCAAGCCTCATGCGTTCCTTACAATGATCTTTTTTTGCTGAAGTCGTTACTTGAATACTCATCAATTCATTCAGCCATTTCTAAGTCGACATCACGTCAAATTACTAATCACTAATGGTATTTTTCACAAGGACTCGTTGGTTTAGCTTTGTTTGATATTCGTGTCAGTATATCAACCAAAAAAAAAAAAAATGATGGTGCTTGCTATGCAGAATGAAGCTCATGATGGAAAACAAGACCAAAACTAGTCTAAGCGAATCAGCATTGCTCTACACTTTTTCAAAAACAAAAGCTTGGAAGATTTTGTCACAGCAAATTCATTGATATTGTTTCCATTGTTTTAAACTTCCAGTTGGATATCTTGTCAGTGCTAATTCATCTATTATGCAATTACATTATTTAAAAATTATCAAAATAAAGAATACCCTCCCCCCTCAACTTCAAAATCTCAAATAAAATAAAAATTACTCTCACCAAACTTAATTTTCAAAAAAATACTGTCGCTTGAGCTTTCCGGTTGATTGAATGCCGGATAATTGGCCTTTTACTATATTATTTTCTAAGTATCGCAAAAAGGGTATAGAAGCAGGATAGGACACCATTGGCTATTTTTGCTTGGCGCCTACAAGAAAGCGCCAAGCAAAAGTCGCCAATGTTATTAGGCAAATCTTTCAATTGGGCTTGACGAAATAGCTGTAATTAATTACACAGTTGGATACGTTGTAAGATACATTAATGTTGCTCATGGCCTAAAAATTTGTTGGATGTAGGGCAGAAATCGCCCCACCAAACGTAGGAGGAAGTGATCTGGGGATTACTTTCTACAAAAACATGAAAACTGATCGTTTTGCTTTTTTATATTATTTCAGATATTACAAATGAAAATGACCTCGTCTACCTTTCATATTTCTTAATTTGAATGAGAGCTTGAACTTCTTCGGATATTTTATTATTGTTATTAATGTTAGTGTCTTATAATTTCGATTTTTGAAACGAATATAATATTTTTTCTTCTAAACTAAAAAAATCTAAATTTTGCAGACGTTTCTTAAATTTTAAATTTTTTACCAATTTGAAACTTATGAGTATACCAACTAATAAAAAAAAAATATTTTGCTTTTCTTTTATTTTTCAGTAATAACACATTGTGTTTCATTCTTTAGAATCAGTTGATTTCTTCTAGTGAAATCCGTTTATCTTTAACAGATAATCATGGTATAAGATTCCCTGATATGTAGTGTTATAATAAGTTGCAGTTTAACTAAGTATGTGTTCTTCATAGTTTAATTATATGAATAATTTAGGCGAGATTATGCGGATTATGTAAGTATGTAGATTATGTAGGTGAGATTATGTACGTGAGAAAATGTACCTTATAAATATTTCCCCATTAGTTTCACCTTGTGGTTTTTATGTCCCAAAGTAAATGGCGCACCTGTGAAATAACAGTAAACTAATTTTTATTGATAAGTAGTTACACGTGTTCACCCAAATGCTTCTTCTGACGAAACCAAATCCTCTTCGGTATTCTTGTCTTCTCATTCCTTGTTCATTATATTCTTGATCTTTTCTTTGAGATCATTGAAGACATTCCCTAGGTCTTGCTCGTACTCACGGAAGAAATTAAGAGCCTCTCTTGCCACTCCCTTACTTATCTCTTTGGTGTCATCCAAGAACTACAATTGAAGAAATACAGACAATTAAAAAAAAAAAAGGATTAATTTTGGAGTAATTTTTTTTTTAACTTTTTTATTAAAAAATAACGAATGCTTCATTTCGTTTTCAAAAGTAACAGGACATTTGAAAAATCGATAATTTGCAGATATTTTAGAGGAGGAGGTTGAGGTTTTCACAGCAGAAAAATTCCACACAAAACTCATAAAAAAATTTAAAACAGAGTAAAAAAATATTTTTCATTAACAGACCTCATTTTACATTAAAATCTTAATAATTTTAGCAAATTCAACCTACTTAAATAATTATAGGCAGTGACTAACAGACACATATAATTCATGTATTGACGATGATAAAAATAACTATTTGTTTTCTTGAGAGGGTAAACCCCAATATTTTTCTGAGCTCTTCTTTGAAAACAGCACCACTGTAACTCTAAATATTCCTTAGAGATTATAAGAGAGATTAATAGATTCCTTCTACGATTTTTGGAAGGATCAAGTTTCGATTATGTTTCATCCATTACACACCTAGTGTCTCAGATTTAAACACTGGTACAACTCTTACTTGAATATTTTTAAGCGTTCTCTTTAAGGAGATATAAATTTAACAGGGAGCTTAATTTATAGTTTTTAGCTGAAGTATTAAAAACGTTTAAATTTGTTTCCAAGCATCGCCGTATGTAACATCGATGTTATGTAACGTAATCAAACTAGACAAAATTTATTAAATTAATCCACATATTACCATCTACGAAATACGATAAAATAAATATGTAAACTATTAAGGGCTACCGTAAAACAATAGGCTGTGGAAATAGTGTAAAATAAATAATTCACTTTCATAAACCAACTAGAGGCTATAACAAAATCCCTCAAATAAAATTGGTAGAATGAAAAGTTAGAAAATTTATAAGTCGCGTCAAGCGCCAGTGTTTTATTGCTTAGGGTTACTTATCACTCGATGACTAAATTGGAATTAATAGGAAGTCCAGTACTGTAGTCATTAATGGTACCAGTGCACTCTCGCCGAGACAAGACGAGTCGTTGCGAGTTTTTTTTTTTTTCTTCTTTTTTTTTTCTCGGTCGAAATGGAGGTAAATTTACGCGCTCGTCTCTCGGGCAGACAAACCCACTCTAGATGGAGCGCAGGCGAGCTCGAGCGGAGGCAAGGCAAGATAGGCCGAGTCGGGGCGGAAGAAGCCGAGCGCACCACTCCTCCCACACTCGCACCCGTTCGTCTAGTCTCGGCGAGAGTGAACTGGAGTCTCCTTGCGCTCGCCTCCAAGGCATATTTGGGTCCTTTGACTCGTGCCAAAAAACTGTCTTCAGACGGAGCGCAGACGAGCTCGAGCGTAACGAGGTGAGAAAGGCCGAGTCAGGACTGAAGAAGCCGAGCGCACCAAGTACACTCGGCGAGAGTGTACTGGTACCATAAGAACATTAGAACATGGAAGGCTAGAGTTTGAATTGTAATTATCTAGTTTCAGTTGATATGATGCAATGTAACCTTCATATATATCTCTCAATTGTGGTAAAAAATATCGCCAAACTGGAAATTTTTTCTAAATAAATGATGAAAATATAAAAACGGTAAATTACAAAAATTAGCATCAGTATTATTGTATAATTGAAAGTTGTGCGATGTTCCACATCTCTGGTTTCCTATGTATAGCTGTTTTATAGGAGATATCAATCTGCTGCACATTTTATGTAAGATGATTAAGATAGACGATTTTTATGGATGGTTTGAATGGAAAGATGATATCTTCACTTATAACGAAAAGAGGGGGAAGCGTTATACCATCATGTATGCTTCTTTGTGCTGAGAGCCACGATACATACTATTATACAATGTTGGGTCGATTGTATGTGATGCTCATTAAGCAATTTTAGGAAATGTTTATCCTTTTTGCTACTTCCTAAAGATTTTGACCTTGCATCGGGAGTTGAACCTTTTGGATATCACTTAAAATCCCAATTAAAATAATTTATTATAGTTTGTCTTATTTACCATTCCAAAAACAAATGTTTGATAAACAATAAAAATATTCACTTTTCACGTTTTACTATAAAAAAAAACTTTACTGGTGCAAATACAACTAGAATAACGACTATAGAAAAAAACGAAAAAATTTTGCGTGTAAAAGTACAAAATACCACTAGGGTGGTTCAAAAATATATGGTAATTTTTTTTTCTTTCTTTAGCTAAAGATCAGGACACCCCCTCATTTTCTTACATCTACCCCTACAAACGTTGCAACAAAATTTCAGAATCTTACTCTTACTAAAAGATGGCGCTCAATGAGCAGTAAAATTTCGTATTTTGTGTGTTTTGGAGTATTTTTAGTGGATTTGCTAATAAGTATAATTGAAAGCAATGTTCTCAAAAAGTTTTATTTTTACAGTAATTGAAAATGCCATAAATTAGTAAAAGTGTATGAAATAATTAAATACCAGAAGGCTTCGTCTCCTGCTTAATAACACTCGTCATACTCCCGTACTATTCATTAAACATTTGAAATTCTTTTGAAATTGCTGCTATAAATTAGGGGGTATAAAATCATGAAAAGCATTCAAAATAAGTGATTAGAAAACTTAAATACTATATTACTAAGTAATGTGGTACTATAGTTCGTCTTATTTCATCATTGAACAGAACATTAAAGTACCACTTGGCGACATTTTTTTTTTTGTATACTGAAAATAGTCAATCGGAAAATTTGTAATTCGGATTGGAAAATACATTTTCACAAGACACTCAATCTCCTAGTAAGAACAATTAATTGAAATTAAAGGACCTTCCTTCAAAGGATACCTTGATCGAAAGAATCGATTGAGCAGTTTAAGAGTAGTGACTGTGACAAATTTACGTCTTGCCTAGTAAATATATAAATATATATTTATAAATATATATTTCCTTTTCTGAAAGACAATCAAGCGTAGGTCGTTTGTTTGTCTCTCTAGATATTGTCTTTCTAGTAAGAAAAATTAATTGAAATTAAAGGACTTTCTTTCAAAGGATACCTTGATCGAAAGAATCGGTTGAGCAGTTTAGGGGTAGTGACTGTGACAAATTTATGTCTTGCCTAGTAAATATATAAATATATATTTATAAATATATATTTCCTTTTCTGAAAGACAATCAAGCATAGGTCGTTTGCTTGTCTTTCTAGGTATTGTCTTTCAGTGTTCTTCAAAAAATTGTAAAAGAAAGTGCTTATCCTCCATATCATATGTAAATAAATTATTAAATCCTTGTATCAGCTGTACCCCTCTTTCAGCAGTATCGCTTACCACTTTAAGTTCTTTAACTTTGTTCTCACTTGTGTAAAGGAATATTATTCTTTCATTCTTCAGGTGTAATGGATACAAAAGAGTCACTAATATTCAAATGAGATAAAATATCAAGAGTTCTTTTTGTCACAAAATCGCCAAGACTGACATCTTTCAACGTTTTTAACAGCTCGTACCCTCTTATATTTATGGAATCTTTTGAGTTATTCATACCTGCAATACTTTTTAAATTTTCTTTTGTTGTAATTCTATGTTAATAATTCTGTGTTGCTAATTCATGGATATGGCCACACCAAATAATTAATTTGAAAGATGCCATATGAAATTTTTCAAAACTTTTCTAGCTGCAATTCCGATTTTATTTTCGATTATCTTATACTTTTTAATGTTTTTCCACAAATTCCGGTCACCTCCAGAAGCAAGTGGAGCTGCTATCCATATTTTACTGTACAAAAGATCACACAACTGTACAAATAGCTGGATTTGTATTTCTTTTCTCTATTAGTTACATGGAAAATCTATTGCTGATCTCTGAACAAAAAGATTTAAAAATACATAGAAGTTTAGCCATCCACTGTGCGTGATGAATTGATGAAACTGCTCTCAAATTAATTTTCTCTAGTATATTGCCCATAACAATTACTATCAACTGGTTTACTTCGTTATGATCATCTCTAATTATCATAGATTTGTCCACAGAGGAAAGAAAGGCTACAGTTGAAACTTTATTTTTAATGTCTTTTTTTTTTCCAGCTCTAAACCCTGAAAGTTTATTTGTGCAATTCCTTTTCAAATGGTTTTAGGTCTCATCTCTAATTATCATAGATTTATCTACAGAGGAAAAAAAAGGCTACAGTTGAAACTTTTTTTTTTTTTTTTTTTTTTTTTTTTCAGCTCTAAACCCTGAAAGTTTATTTGGGCAATTCTTTTTCAAATGGTTTTAGGTCTGTTGAAGAGGGAAACCTCTGCGAAACATGAGGGTCCATAGCACCAACTTAACTAACTTTGCTAATATTAATTCCATCACATGGTGCCTGCAGGCTAGCCACAATAGTTCACGTCCAATTTCTTTTCTCCAAATTAATGCATATCTCTTATACATAACCAGTAGTTACACTCGTAGTATCAAAACTTAAAGTCTGAATTTTATTTTTAACTTCCCATAGCCTTACTAGCATGAAAAGAGTTTTCGAAATATTTTTTGCTTTCCTTCCACCACTCAACTTTGTGACACTGAGAAGTTTTTCAATACCATCTCCCGAAACATATACAGGCAAACGATCAGTCTTTTATAATTCTAAAGATTTTGGTAGGAAATGGTCATCCCAATGAAGGACTATAAGACAGGCAGGCTTGAACTTACTCATTGCTGACTCAGCATATTCTTTTCTGGATTTTTGGTCCCTTTTGGAAGAGGAAGCATTCGTAGATCATGTCCCAAAGCTGCGACTACTTTAACTATCAAACGAAGTGCTTCACAATCGGATATTTTGTTAACGGTACTTTAATAGCGTTGATTTTTACAGGTACAGTATATAAAAGAACTGTTGCCAAACTAAATTGCATGTATTAAACAACCATATATATATAGATATATTTAAAATGTAGACATGTGTTCTTATCAGCATAAAACTCAAAAATTATATGAATTTATAAAAAAAAGCGTAAAAATGAATTGTCATTGAGAGCCACTTTCTTGTAGGAGTAAGAAGCTAAAATTTTAGGAGAGTAATACTATGGGTAAATGTAAAAAAATTAGGGGATGTCTTGGTCATTAGCAGAAAAAATATATTTTTGAACCACACTAATACTTCATTTGTTATCATTTTGAGGAAGTGTTTTTACATGGTAAAGTCATTTAGATGGGGAGCATGTCATTGGAGGTAAGTGGATTATATCCAACTGGTATTTATTTAGCGTCACATTCATACATCTTATATGAATTTTCTTGCTTTTAAATTAATTTCTGTTGCTCAAAATAAATATAACAGAATACCTTAATCAATAAATAATTTCATGCGAATATACTCTCGTAGTTGGCGTATGAAATAATATGTTTGCTCCTTTATGCCAACTTCGAGTTTTCTCGCAGTTGGTCGAAAATATGGTAAAGACAAAGCTAATCAGGGTAACTTACCTCTTTGGCTATCTTCTTGACATTGTCAATCCTGTCCTTTCCCTTTTCCAGCCCTTTGTCGTATTGTGCCTTGACCCAATCTCCGAACCTGAAGTACTTTTCTTTCAGTTCAATCCCCAGGTCTTTGAAGTAGGTCTTGACCTTCTCGAAGGCGTCCTTGATTGATCTGTCTTGCCGGTCCTTGTTAAAGACTCTGTCGATCCACTCCAGTATCTTCTGTTTCCGCTTCTCGCCCCTTTCTTTCAATGCGTTAATGAGCTGTTCGGCTGTCTGTAAGAAGGAAATTCACCAAATGGAATGGAAAAGACTCAAAGTAGTGCGAAGGCTACCCAGTGACTACTTTTAAAAGATTCAGATACAGCATGTTTGGATGTTCATTTTTTTCGCGTTTTTCATTGTAACCATAACAATGCTATATATGGTACTATGGTATTTTCCTATAGGATGTTAAGATATATTCAGGAAATGATTTGGAAGTTATATACTCTAACACAGATCACGCAATACTAGAGATTTGGTGCCAAAAAGTGTTACATGTGGCCAATTAGTCAAATAGTAAAATTTCAGGTGAAAATTTCTGTTGAAAGCACTAAATATAAAACAGTATAAATTATGTTAGAAAGGGAGGTGTTAATAACAATGCGGCACTTCCTTTCTCCTCTCCCCCCCCCCCCTTCACCCTTCCCTAAACACTGCCACTCCATGAAGCTTGTTCTATTAGAATCTGTTAAGATTATATTATAGCTCATGTATGCAAATTTCTATAAGTTTCTCAAATGTGAGTCAAGTGTACTATGGCTTTAATTAAAATTATTACTCACAATAAATAATGTTGAACTTTGGCTAATGCTTCTTTTTTTACTCGTTAAGCAGAATCGTGACAAACTTAATAATCATTTGGTGGATGATCAAGTTCCTGATTTATCAAGTCTAGTGTTTTAGGTTGAGGCGCAATCAATAAGTATCCTATTTCATATCCTGAACTCAATGGAAGGAATAATCTCTTTTGGATACGTAATTGGTGGCAGAAACTGTACGTAATCTATATATTTAATAGGCAATACGTTTTTTGGGGTTAGTCCGTCCGCCTAAACCGCTCAACCAATTTCAATGATCAAGGTGTCATTTTAAAGGAAATCAGCTGTAGATTTGCCAAAACGTCCCAAAATAATTTATTAACATTTTATTAATTATAGTTAAATTTCAATATTTTTCATCATTAAGCTACTACAAAGCCTCAATGATTTTGAATATATGAATGGCAACATCCTTACGCATGTAAATAATAAACCCGTTGCTAATTTTAAAGCTCTTTTTAAACTCTTCGTTTCAAAGCTGATTTTTTCTGTTTTTCTGAAGCATTTTTGTATTACAGTAATTACTAAGGGGCTTCGCCCCCTGCTCGCTAACGCTCGCCAACCCCAAAACGCCTCGCTGCGCTCGTATTGAGCGGCTTTGCCGCTCGAATTTGTGGTTAAAACATCTTGCTGCGCTTGAATAGGTTTGCCAGCCATAAAAAATGTAATCAAATTTTTATAAATTTAATGTAAGGCCTAATAGAGAAAACACCCAAGTTGCAAATTTCATAATTAATAGAAAGTTAAATATACTATCCGCCAACATACGTATTACGCCGAGAGTGATTGTTTCGTTCACGTCGCCCCGTTAGAGAACGACGTCCAACGCGAGGTATTTTCTGGATAGAAATACTTTAAAATAATAATTACTGTAATACAAAAATGCTTCAGAAAAACAGAAAAAATCAGCTTTGAAACGAAGAGTTTAAAAAGAGCTTTAAAATTAGCAACGGGTTTATTATTTACATGCGTAAGGATGTTGCCATTCATATATTCAAAATCATTGAGGCTTTGTAGTAGCTTAATGATGAAAAATATTGAAATTTAACTATAATTAATAAAATGTTAATAAATTATTTTGGGACGTTTTGGCAAATCTACAGCTGATTTCCTTTAAAATGACACCTTGATCATTGAAATTGGTTGAGCGGTTTAGGCGGACGGACTAACCCCAAAAAACGTATTGCCTATTAAATATATAGATTATTTTAAAGTATTTCTATCCAGAAAATACCTCGCGTTGGACGTCGTTCTCTAACGGGGCGACGTGAACGAAACAATCACTCTCGGCGTAATACGTATGTTGGCGGATAGTATATTTAACTTTCTATTATGAAATTTGCAACTTGGGTGTTTTCTCTATTAGGCCTTACATTAAATTTATAAAAATTTGATTACATTTTTTATCTCTGGCAAACCTATTCAAGCGCAGCAAGATGTTTTAACCACAAATTCGAGCGGCAAAGCCGCTCAATACGAGCGCAGCGAGGCGTTTTGGGGTTGGCGAGCGTTAGCGAGCAGGGGGTGAAGCCCCCTAGTATGTCTTTATCATGTCATAAAACAAGATCTGTTTAATAGATAAAACACGAAAGATGCTTAATAGAAAATAAATAAGGAAACCGTCGCCACCATATTCATCTCTCAATAGAAGTTTATTCAATAGAGAGATCATCAGGCAATGTATTCCGCAAATGGAACACACCTAAAATAATTTCTGGAATTAATCAAGATAATTTTACAGGCCACTCGGTGAAAAATCACAAAATTGATGTCTGTTAAGAGTCAAAGATCTATAGGATGCAAGACGAAGAACAGGTGAACAGCTACCGACGACCAGGATAATTTTACCATGTAGGACAACTTTGCCGGTTTTTGAACAAAATAATATTTGCCGCCCTATTAAGCTTCTAAACCAACCAATAGATACTTTCTATGTTTTGGTTGTGTATCCATTATTTGACTCTATTGGTTAGTTCAGGAACTTAACAGGGTGACAAACATTATTTTGTTTAAAAACTGGTCAAATAGTAATGGTTGGAGGGTACGTTACCAAGGACTCTGTACCAAATGTGCCTCTTTTGCATTTAAAATAGCACAATGAAACTTTGCCTTCTACGCGGCTCGTGGTAGGTTAATTTGTTGTTTAAAATAGTTTATTGACTTTACGTATAAATCTAGTAAAATTATACAATTCGACGTTGATGGTTACTTGTATTCTAAAGACATATGCTTTATAAAGGCATAAATTCAAAATCAGTGAAATGCTTTAATCACGATGATGGATACTGCTTTGTATGCATACGAATTATGAAACCATTTGTTATTTGTAGAGCCAAGTTGGCGACGTTTTTGGCGACTAATTTGTATCGCCAAATTTGGCGAGAAATCTTCAAATGTCGCCACACTTGGAGACCATTTGGCGACATTTTCGGTCCCCAAGTATATGTATAGGGCTTTTCCCCATGTACATGTAACAACTTTAATAAGAAAGGATTATGAAATTGTGTCAGAAAATTAAAAAAAAAAAATAACATTCAGGAAATTTAATGTTAATAGCTTTCCTGAAAAATAGGAGTTTATAAATAAGTGTGATTACAAATGTTAGTGATACTTTAAATAAGGAATATCAATTACAAAGTGAAAGCTTAGATTTTAGTACTTTATGGCACAAAAGGTTGTCATGGTAATTCTATATATGTTAATAGGATAATTTCTGAAAATTAGTAAAAATAACAAAATCCTCGATTAATTTACAACACACACAATTCCATAACTGAACTACTTTGGTCAATATAAAGAATTTAATCAATACAAAAAAGTTCATGGGATTTACGTAAGATATTTAACATATTTCAGCTATTACATTCTAAATTAACGTTTGTAAATAAGTTTTGCTGTGTGCAGAGGAGACAACGTTAATTTAGATTGAGATAGCTGAAATATGCGAATTATTTTCTTAAACCCCATAAAAAAATTTTACATTGATAAAAGTAGTTCCTTTATGGAATTTTGTATGTTGTGATGAAGTAGTGAAGGATTTTTGACCAGTCTATGATTTTGTCAAGTGAGAAACTATGTGGGAACGTGAAACAAGTCAATTTAATTTAAAATTTTTTGTTTTTATCTACAGAAGGAGGTAGTTTTTTTTTTTATATATATACCATAGCTTTTATTTCTGCTTGCAATAAAAGTATCTATATTTGAACTAATGCTTCTTTTATAATTCATTAACCGCAGAATATTTAATGAAAAAATAAGCGATCTAAGTAAACTTAATCTTTTCTTTTCTATACTAAAATGTTTGGTATAAGGTGAGTTATCAAAGAAAATATTAATTGGTTGTCTGTATATATAGTTTTTCCTCAAAAGGATCACATATTATACACACCAGCTATTTTATCACCATAAAAAAAATTGGATTCTTTTTTATCAAGTATGTAATATACAGAAAAGGCAATTTGAAAATAAAGATTCAGTACTTACCTCGCTACCTTTTCCTAAGTACTTTTCAACAATTTGTTTTAACTTATCAGGATTAAACTTCTCTTTTACCTATACAAATAAATAATTATAAATATTAAATAAATTTGAGTTGTAAGTAATTTAAGGTTTAAAATAACCGCATAAATATTAAATATATTCGGATTCATATGAATGCTTACAAGTTCTTTAATTTGGTCAATCATTCCAAAGATATCGATGTCTGCTGATCGTTTGTTTACGAATTTTTCCTTCAGATTTTTCCAATAGTTTCTTAATTTCCCTTTAATCTTCTCTAAAAATTCTTCTCCGTCATCACCTAAGTTCACATTTAGGTTTTTTAAATACGTTTGAAAGTCACGAAACTGAAAAAAATAAAATTATCGTCTGAAAAGCCTGAACTTTCTCATCCCATGATATGTTATAGGATATAAGCATAAAAATGCTTATTATTAGTCCGAGCGGCGAATGCAGTTTTTGGACACCATCGAACATCATTCTGAATTTTTTATAGAAATTGGAGAAAAGTGCGAAGATTACGAATCCATTGGTCTTCCATGGCAAAAATGGCCGAAACTGATCAAAACTCGACTTGGAATGAGTTGAACTAAAATCCGATTGTCAATTATATCATAACTTGCCAAAAAGAGAGCACATTTTTTCGTCTGGCAACCCACTGCATTTTGATTTTCAATGAGAAAAAGTGCAAACGATTTCTGATCTCTGGCTCGGAAAACTGTATCTTTTAAAAGTAAGCCAAATTGGCGACATCAGGTACGTCATCCGTGACGTAATATTTATTGCCAATTTGGCTCATTTGTGAAAGATGCAAGTAAGCCATAGCCACACATCCGAATCATCTGCAACCTTCTTATTTGAAAATTAAAGAGTGAGGGTTACCAAATAAAAAAAAATGCTCATTATTTGGGGATTGGATTTAGCCAGTCGGATTTAGCCAGTAGAAAAGTCGATTTTTAACCAGTTTCGGCCATTTTTGCCACCGCAGATCAGTGGATTCATAATCTACTCACTTTTCTCCGATTTCTATAAAAAATTCAGAATGATGTTCGATGAGATCCAAAAATTGCAATCGCCTCTCAGTCTATAAATAAATAAATTGGTAAAATATATATATGCAATGAAATTTCATAAGAAAGCATGGAAATTAAACTGGTGTAAAAATCGAAACTCGTTTGTATACTATGAAAACAAAATTACATACTTTTTCCATAATACCTGTAAAACTCTTGCTTCCGTCTAAACTTTCTTTGACATGCTCAAATAAATTTCTTAATTTTTCTTTTAAAATTTCAATTTGATTAGAATCATTCCTGGAATAAAAATATAATTTTAAAATTGATAACTAGCTGAATTGTAAGTACATAGAATTTCAACAATACATTTGAATAAATAAACATATCACTTGTAAATGAAACTAAATAAAAATTCAATGGTTTGCATAAGTGTTAATTTTTCACTCTTTTTCAAGCATTACTTTAGATTAGAAAAGACATTTGACTTGTAATACAAAAATATATTATTTTTAAAAGAAATTTAGTTCAGTTTTAACTTGTTATCTATTCAAATAGTTATGCACTAACTTAAATATTACGAACACAAATTTAAGAAGTTATATCTTAACTCTGGGTTAACTGGGTCTTCTGTTTGTAGTCAATATTCTCACAACAGAAGTACAAATGTTACAGACGCGTACGATATCTCAAATAAAAGATCTTATTCAGATGAGTTCTCAAAAACAACATTCAGCCTGAATAAATTTGCCAAACCTTGAAAATCTATATTTTTGTTAGAGAAAATTAATTTTGCTAAGAAAAGAAATGGCTTTCTATATTTTTAAGGAATAAAATTACCGAACGGTGAAGATTTTTTGGGCTTAATCTATATCTTAGTGTATGCAGTATATTGCTATGCATTTTTCCACTGAGGCAATGATGGCACAGTTTTTAAGATAAAAACTACTATTTATTCACTTCAGAAAACTCACAAAATTTGTTCACAGACAACAGTGTAATCACTCACAAGCTTCAGTAAGAACAACTTCGAATTCAGCGATTATTCAAGCTCACTCCAATAGGTAAACAAAGCGATCAGCTTTCATCGAAGTCTGAGGTCTATCTGAAAACTTTCCCGATCTACCAGGCTCGTGAGACATTCCCGAAATTTCCAGTCAATTCGTCAAAAAAGAAACATCTCGAAATTTCTCGATTGCTTTAGGTGTTGCCACCTTTTTCTAACCTGTATAATCGCTGTTAATAAATAAAATAAGATAAAATAAATTACAATAGAATTTTAAAATAATACGCCACTATTTACACTATATACAGATAATTTGTGCAACAATATGTTACTTCTTAAAAATAGGAAGGGAAAAAAAAAATGACCCTCATTTTTATGCTTTTGTCGGATACTAGGTTTTTAAATTGGATAGCTATGATGTGGCAAAGGTGACCGGGTCTAACTTTTGATATTTGATGTGTTTACAGGTAAAAGAAATTCATTCGTAATTCAGTAAAAGTAATCTTTTGATGGTTTCTATCTTTATCGGCATAAGTGTCGCATATGCTGGCTAAAGTATTAAATAAGCTTTTTCTTGGCATGTATCATTAGTTCTTTCCCAGTCACCTTCATCTATAGCTTTAAAAAAAAAAATCGTTTTATATTTAATTCGCGCCTTAAGCGACCGAACCCAAAACAAAGTAGCAAATTGTCTTTTATTTTGAAACAACTGATAGAGCTCATTTACAAACAAAAAAAATCCCTTGAAGCTTACTCTGTTACTAAGAGAATGGCATCTGCTTGTTCTTCCGCTGCATGTCGATCAAACCCAAGTTTTTCAAGGATCTCCTTGAGGAAATCCCTTCCTTTCTCCTTGATCCTTTCCAAAATATCTTTTGACTTTTTGCCCAAGTCCAAGTTCATATCCTTCATCTTCTGTCGTAGCTCCTTCATCTATAGGTCATACAGTAAAATGAAATTTTAAAAGAAGTTAATAATCCTAAATTTAATTCAATCTTCGGTTGACTGTACACCAATCATCTAATTTCTAATGATGTATTAATGTCATTATAGTTTACTATCAATAAATTGCTCACATCAGATTGATATCCTATGTCTACATAATCTTTTCGTTTGATTCTGTTGGCGTTTTTTATTCAAACACATTGTGATAAAGAACAATTCCCACTTTAAAAACGAGTGAAATTAGTTTATATTTACGGCGAATTTTTTTCCGATTCCAAATATTTAAGCAGAAGTTCTTTAAAAAATTAATTATTTAAATATAATAAGAAAAGAAAGTGCTCCAAAACCGAGCCAAAGCCAGTCCGATTAAAACAGTCAGAAAAATCTGTGAGGTCAAAGCTTCCTTCCGTTTTTATGGTTATCGTGAGGTTTCTTCCAAATAGTTGGCGTTGGTAGACCATTGCCATATCCTGTACAGGTTGGCGCGATTTAAGAGAAACTTGCAAAACTGGTTTCCGCTGCCACATTTCAAACCAATATGTTTGAGAAGCCTTGACGTCACATTCAATTCGAGCATAGCTAATCGTTTTCTCGACAAAGTGTAACAGGGGAACTTTGAAAGGTACTAACCAGTTTTTGTCTAAAATCACTTTTGCTTGTATTTGGAAACAGGAAGAGAATACCCATTGATTAGTAAAAGCTGCAGCTTGATCAGTGAAATAAATTTGCGGTAAATGATTGATATGTAAAAGAGCTAATCTCATCTTGAATGAGCACTTCAGAAAGATTGTTTTGCTCTCCTGAAAACTTTTACAATTTGAAGTTAGCTCTTAAGACTCTCTCAGACGACGAAAAGAACTGTATAGTAATATCAGGTATCATATTGTAATGTTTAGTAATGTCAAATACCATATAGTAATGTATGATAGCGTCAAGTACTATATAGTAATGTATAGGGATTTTATATACTATATAGTAAAGTCAAATAACATCAAGTAATGGCAAGCATCATACGTTAACGTAAAGTAACATCAAGTAACATAAAGTTAAAAACTATACCTAACCTAGTATATATCTTAATCTTCCATAAAAAAAAAATGTGTTTTTTTACTGAGTTAAGTAAGTAAAAGGTGTTCTAAAAAGTATCACTAAAATTTTAGATGAAGACTATAGCGACAATTAAAATATAGATTATCCGCTATATATATATTTTTTTTTTATCAGATTAAATACATATCTGCATGGTTACGTTTTTATGAGTGCGTAAGTAATTTTGAAAATCTTAATGTGTTGAACATATCTCTATGTTAAGTGCAGGGTTGCTATAATTAAACTGACGCTGTTCAAACAGTCTGAAGATAGTAGATATCAAATGATCATAATTAAGTTTGGCATGAGTACTAAAATGAAGTAATCTCTAAAAACTAATTATAAATAAAATTTAAGTACCAAACAAATGTGGAAATGTTCTGATGTGAAACTTCAAGGATAACAATTTTAGAAGAGATATTAATTGGATTGTATATCTTCTGCATTTAAGACACAAACGAACATAAGTCACAATTGGACAATTGTAGGAAAATGTGAAAAAAGAAATAATCTTTCTCGCATTGGGGGGGGGGGGGGGGGACTACTCTAATATTGTTATGTTATAATTCTGCCTAAATTTTTAATTTTTTTTTCCAGTGAGAGGTTTGATAAAAATAACTTTTACAACAAAATCTACAATTAAACAAAAATCGTCAAATTTGGTCACAAGTTTATTTGGCTTTGGGTAAAAATGTTTGGTCTAAATCTTCCTTTCTATCCCTTAAGTCTACAAAGTTAAGTTTCATATAAGCCCATAAAAGGTAAAATTTCATTTTTATTTCATTTTCTATGACCGCAATAGTATATTGTTCACTGGAGAAGTCTCTAGAAACGGCTCAAAACAACATTAGTTCAACAATGGTTACTTTCTACGGTACTAGGGGGCTCCGACCCCTGCTCTCTAACGCTCGCCAACCCCTTGGATTGCTATGCAATCTCCTTGGTTCGCTTCGTGAACCAGGCTCACTTTGCTCGCTTCAAAATGAGGCAATTAAAATATGCCCTAGCAAAAATCTATTTCAGATGCATAATCAAGAAAATCCTTGAAAAGTGATATTGTGCTATGAAACTGAAAACTTTTTATTATTTATGAACAGCTACAATACTTGCAGCGTCATTATCATACTGCTTATGTCGAGAAGCGTTAAGCAGGGGCAGTATTCTTTATTTTCATGATTTTTAATTCGTAATAGCTGAATTTGCACTGTTTGGAAATGAATATAGGTTCAGATTTACTGCACGATGCCTCTTGGCGACTTTTTGAAAGTTGACGATTTGGCGCTGAATGCAACCCGGCGACTTGGTTTCCCTGCTATCCCAGTGACCATTTAGATTTGGTAACATGGCGTTTTGACGCCATTTTGGATTGGGCGACATAGACTTGATTTTCAATTTGGCGATTTTTTTTTTTTTTTTTTTTTTTCAAAAGACGTTAAGAGGCAATTTTTGGTAAATCATAACCTGAAGGAATATATTATTATACAAAGTTATATTCCAGTTTACATGGAATGCTGAAGTTCTTATTCAATCTACTGTGAATTTTCAGCATAGAAACCTTGATATTCTTAAGGAAAACTCCGTGCTCAGTTTTTTAAATCTTGCATCATCTTAATATTAAATCAATACGTTTTAAATAGGCAATAATTCATGTCAGCATAATAAGAAAAACCAAATATAGGGAATTCAAGTTGCTGGCGGTTGCCAGATGTATTGGTCAAATTTCAAAAGATATTTTGTGATTGGCTGGATTACTAAATTTGGAAATTCATGCATAAAGTACGTTTAGAAGATTTGATTAGATGTTTAAAGTTGTTGCCATTCTGCTCACAGAAATACAGCCGAATTCGGGTGGCACGCAAGAAAGTTATATATATAGATTATTGTTAGTTAATGCGATATTTTTATCGATAAATAATTCTCGGTTATTTAGAGAAATTACATTGAACACAAAAATTCGGATTTCGGCTCATCGAGTGCACTTTAAATCAACCAAAAGCATAATTTTGTAATAAATAATTCAATTTCACCTTTTTGAGCATGTCTTCTTTTACAGATTTTCCTTGGTCAATTGCGTCCTTAATTTTCTTTAACACTTCATCAAGACGCTCTTTCAGCTGTTTCTTTACATCTTCAAGGCTCGTTTTTCTGAAAATTAGAACACATATGTGAGCGTATTAAATGGCACTCAACTCTTTAGGAAATAATATTGTGCAAAAGATTCATTAAAATTCTTTATTTTTGGTCTACAAGTACTTAAATTTTTAGCAGTTCTTATCCTTTAAAATTTCTAAAGAATACAAAGAAACTTTTAAGATTGATGTAGCAATTGCGGGAATAAATGGATTTTAAGGGGGGTCTTTTGGCAAATTTTTTTTTTTTGGAATCCATTTTGAGGTTTTTAGCCCATTACAATATTTAAAATGTTATCTATAAAATGGTTTACCTTGGTGAGAAATGCACTCATCTGAAGTATTTTGAAATATTTTTCGAAAAAATAACATCACTGATAAAAAACCGTCTGGTTTGTACTTAAAACGTTGTTTTCTCAAAATGCTGTGTTTTCATACAAATTTACCGTTTTCTCAGGATCTGCTCAATATCTGGCTTTGAAATTTTTTTACCGTTATACGTCGTATTTTTACACAAACAGACATATACTTCTACAGAAACGTTGATTAGATTTTTTTTTTTTTTTTTTTTTTTTTTAATTGAAAAAAATAAAAAATGTCAAAATCTAAGCAAGATTTTATTTTTACGAAAACAAATGTCAATCTATGTAAAAGTGTTTTAATTTTAATATTGACTATAGAAAATTTTAAACCAATGCTATAAGTAGTTTCTCAGAAAAAAATGTATAAAAATTGCACTTTTAACATAAACTAGATAAGGCCTTCCGACTCCTCTTAACTTTTAACGATTTCTTAGATGACACTTTACTTTAAAAAGTGTTTTTAAGTTCCGCAATATTAAGAGGGAGTTAGTGCACTTAAAGTTGTTAACATATGTTATTAACGTTGTCTATATAACTCGTACTCATGTTTTTTTTTATGTAAAAAATGTCTTAATGTTATTTTATTATAAGTGACCGGCTCTATGTTGTGGAAACCAAAATTTTATTTGCCTTTATCGGTAGAAGGTATAAACTAATAGCATACTGTCAGAACACTTGGCTTTTAACATTCAATTACAGTAAGGTAAGTGTGGGTACATTTAATTTAAAATTATTATATTTCCCACCAACTCTCTCCTTTGCTAATCTCAAAATTTTAGTTTATACAAATGTGGCTTAAAATGAATAATACATTGACTGGACTTTTAAGAAAGTTTAATGAAAATCCATTGTAAAACAGTAACACTAGAACCTATATAAAACGTTAATAGTATACAATGGTACACTAAAGCATACAGTTTGATAATACTTCCCAAACATCACAGATTGGTTAATCCATGCCGAAACTCGAGATTGTTTTTTTAAATATATGTAATGTACTAAAACATTTTAATCAAAATTTTTGCAGTGTAGTCGTGGTCAGTGAAGAGACATTTTAGAACAATCTAATACATTTATTAAAATAGCACGGAGAGAGAGATAGAGTGAAAGTTACGTCTTAACTACATGATGATAGGAAATAGAATGTAAGGGGTATTATTCTCGAACAGAGAACAGTATAATCTAACAAAATCTGGCGGCATGAGAAATTCTGATTTAGCAAGGATGTTTTAATAAACCATCGAAGTGAGAAGAAAAGCATATTGACGCCAAAACGGAACACTAATTATGGAAACGCTGATATCAAAAATGCTGACACTGCTGTTCTCACACTTTTAACTGTGCGGGGGCAGCATCTAAATAAGTCATGGAATGAATTGGATAAAGAGGAATTAAATAAACTCTGCATCAACATTTAAAATCTTCCAGTATATTTTACACAACACTAGGCGATATAAGTTTTAACAATTTCACTAACCACTAAAATAAAAAGTATAATTTATTCAATATTTGTAATATTTGATGTTTTTAAATGTATTATAACGAAGCAAATAAAGACTATCCAGTGATTTTTTTTTTCTTATTTTAAATTCATTTATTTTTAAGAAAACATTTCCCCATGACACCAGTAGTACGATGTGTATCTATGAGGGTCTAAAGTAAAGAAATTTGCAATTCTGTCAGTGAATTTTTAAGGAATTGAAATAAATCCTGGAATATATTTTTAGTATTCAAACGTTAAAAAAAGGAAAGAAATACTGTAGAGAAAAAAGCATTTATATTTCAATCATTTTATTCTATTTTTTTTTTTTCATATAATTTACTTCTAATTTTGTATACTATATAATTTACTAAAGTTTTATCTCTAGTTTGATAAAATTTTAGAGTTTTTTTTAGTTTTTATTATATGTTTTAGAAATTAAATGTGTTAACAAAATTAAAAAAAGAAAAAGAAGTTACTTTTAATTAAATGATATTGTAGTTCTTCAAGTTTAGATTTTATATTTTAAATTTGCATTATTGTAAAAGTATAGGGCTGAGTATACTGAAAATTTCAAATGATTTTCCTTAGAGATACACTGTAATAAGTTATGTAAACATTTTTCTTGTGTAGTCTATGAATATGAATTCATTTCTGGAGGTTCCATAATGGTCTAAACCTACTATAATTTCGGGCACCCTGTACTTTAAATACGGAGAGTTGTACATTGATAAACATACTCAGCGTCCAAAATTGTTTCCGTACGTTCTTCGATGTCCCGCTTGCTGAGTCCGAGTCGATTCAGAATCTTCTTTAAATAGTCTCTTCCACTCTCCTTGATTCTTTGCAAAAGTTCTTTGGCTTTTTCGCCAATTTCCACCTTTAACTTCTCTCTGATCTCCTTCATCTTAAAATAACAAAATTGTATACATATTTAGGAACTGCACTTTACAAAGTCGTAGTATTTAAAGTATTTAAATGCTGTTCTTCTGAGATGAATTTCGATGCTTATCGAAATTTAATATGAATTGCTAAGTGACGTCAGTTTAAAAAATGAAGACTACCTTTCCAGTATGATCATTTTTCTATATGTTCTTGCTTTCAATTAGCCTATTTGAAGTACAGAAAAATAAAGTATTGCTTGAAAAAAGAAAAAAAAAAAGACAATTTCCATTTGTTTGATGGTATATTAATATTTTAAAATGCCAAAGGAGGCAAAAAATGATTTTTAAAATATTCCGCTTCCAGAAATATGGTTTTTGGAAAATTGTAGGTAGGGGACCTCGGGACACCGTTTTTCAGTGCACAAAAATGAGCCACTAAGCCGTTTAAAAATGTGAAACTGCTATGTATGCATCGTTATAGTAATTACTTCCCATTGAGATTAATATAAATACTTAAAATAATAGAGTCTGTTACATAGAAGTTTTTTTTATGAAATTTCACAAATGGCCTTAGGTACAAGACCTGGTTGTACCTAGGGCCACTAGTTGATGTACCTAGAGCCATTCTCTTTAAGACAGGTTTCAGTCCATAATGAATATAAAACAAACATATTCAGATGAATTTTATAAAAGAAATCATATCAAGTAATTATCAGTCATTGGTTTATCATACAATACTACAGTAAATTGTAATGTGTCAAATTATTAGTGAATTGCAAGTATTTTCATAACTTGAAAAACTGATTCCAAAAAATGAGCTGCATGCATTATCGCTTTAAATCACCAACAGATTTTGGTTTTGTCCATTTGAACATTATAAGCAACTATGTGGCCTTATAGGTACACGACTTGGTAATTTCATTTAAAATGTCTTCTACTAAAAATGCACATGGAGAAAGGATTTATTTAAACATCTCATTTTGTACTTAGTGTTACAAAAAAAAAATATTTTCTAGGATTCAAAGAAAAGTATTTGACTTAACTTTGCAAAACAATAACAGACATGAGCTGCAAAATGTTACAGCTGACCATATAAAAATGCTTTCCACTTATAACTTGTCACAGATTTCTCCTACAAGATTTCAAAATGGCTGCCAAAAGAGTAGTTGGGTGTTGTCACTTACCCAAGTGAGTAAAAAAACTTAGAACTACACATTATTCAATAAAAGTGGGATGGCCCTTGGTACATGGTGGTCCTAATAACAAGTCTCCTCTATGCATTGCTTATATTGTATATTTATATTTAATTTATAACTCTAGAATAAAACATGCAGCAGTGTTCAAATTTGGTATTCAATTTTATAGTATCAATGACACAGGAAAATAAGCCTTTAAAAAACTGAACACTTAGAGAATGATCTGCTATTGAAAAGTTTGGATTTTTCTGTAACTTCAAATTAGAACTTCTAAATATGTTGATCAAAACATCCCCAACATCAAAATTTACACAAAACTTTTTGTCGTTTAACAATGAAAACTATCTTTCCAAATCAGCCAACATCTTTTTATAGTAATTATTAGGTCACAGGTTCAGAAAAAAAAAAATGAATTTACGTTAGTGCATCGTTCAATTTGAATAAAATGTGCATTTCTCTGTTAAAATAAAATACATAATTTTAATTTTAACTTTACATTTATTGATTAGCTTTTACCAATGTTATTTTTTTTTTCCTTCTCTTTTGGATACATTTTGTAAGTCAAAACTTTAAATTGGCAACTACTTTTGTCGCCAAAAATTTTACTTGACTATATTTGTAAAAATAGTTATAGATAAATTATTGCTACTATATTCAAACTGGTAAGGGTTAAAAATATAATATGAAAGCACAAAAACGTAAATTTTGCAATCTAATAGTGCATGGTCACTATTTAAGGGATGGGTGTCTTCGTATTTTAAGTGCTCTTCATTGTGCTTATAATTTTTAAGTAAAACAAATGCCATGTCTACCTTCGCAATAAGATCTTCTTTAACGGCTTTTCCATCATCAAGGGCATCTTTGATATCCTCCAAGATCTTCTCAAGGCGATCTTTCAACTGCTCTTGGTCATCCTCAATGCGACCATCCCTAAATAATGCATATTATTAATTACACACACACATATACACACAAAACAATTTTCATAAGAAACACATGAAAATATAAATATATATTACAGACAAGGTGAATTTTTGTCACAGAAATCTTTTCCTAACCTATTTTTATGATCAAAGAGTCATTTAATATGGATTGAACATTGAAGGAAAAGTTAATATTAATTAAGTTTAATCGCCTTATGTTTCATTATTGCACTTTTAAGTATGACTCTACTACAACTGTGATTTTCGATAATCTGAGGTGCAGCATTATATTAATTTTACTTTTCGGACCAAAGTGACCCGCATTTTTTGGATTTGATTATCTACTATCACATTTACTTATATTTTTAATTGATCTATTTCAATTAGTTGTGTTGTTCTTTCGGGAAAATTGAACATCTTTTGGTTCAATATTCAACTGGGGGGGGGGGGGTTATATTCTCAAATATCCTCTCTAGAAAATCATTAAAAAGCAGTTTCAGAGACATTGAAAGCGACATTCTTCATTCACTTGTTATTCCGGCATTTTATTTGGATTTTACTTCTGACAAGTACTATGATACAATATTTAATTTTTTAGAAAAGGAAAAGCACACATCATTTTTTGTATAGTGAATTCAAGACACACATATTTAATTAAAAGAATATATAAATACATTTTCCTTTCTTCTGAAAATGAGTGCGCTCGTGTGTTTCTCTCTTGCACTTCAGTTATAAAATCTACTGTAAAATTAATACTTTACATTTGTAATCTTTACAATATTCCTTAAAGCACTTTAAAAAGCAGGAAGTCTTTTAAAGTTAAGTACTCCAGGTAAAATGTATTTCTTATAAGATATTTATTTCAGATAGTTGTGTTTACTCACTCTTCAATTGCAAAAGCCAAACCAGTTAAAAAGTCCTCAAGATCACTTGTCGTTATGCCTGGAAGTTAAAAATAATATACAAATTTATTTAAAATTTCATTAGCTACTTTTATCCAAAATATCAAAGTATTTTATTTGTAAACAATATTCCAAATATACAGGGTGTTCAAAAACCACTGACTTTCCAAAAATACGAGGAGTTCGAAAAGAGCATAAAAGAGGTTCTGAGATCGAACTACAGACAGTACTTTTCCTGGTGGAGGCTAAAATTTTTGCTTTAGATAAAACCCTCCAGGACATTATATAATTTAATAATTTTTGCAAAGAGCTTTGGTACATTCCTAATATTTTTATATTTAAAAATAATCAATCGGCAATCAAGTATGCTTAAAATTAAAATAACTGAGCTAGTTACATATTTATATCAAGTTGAAATTGGTTCGTAATGCTATTGAAATGTATAATAACAAACTTGAATATATATGTTCAAATGATCAACTTGCAAGTATGATAACAAAGAATTTGTTGAATCAAAGATTAATTGATATTAGATTCAAGTGCAACGTGAAGTACGATTAAAGGCTGATGTTGGGAATAATAACACATTGCGAATCCAAAGGTAACTTTAAATGTGCATCACTTCTACTACTATACTTCAAATTTCATATACTCTTTAAAAACTCCTGTTAATAAACCTATACTTCATCTTCTTTTATTGCTATCCTTGTCCATGGCTTATTTTAACAAGAACTTTGATCACTGAACATTTTCCAAGCTACAATCATTTACAACTTTTTGTTTATTCCATTCAATTCCAGATAATTAAGTAACCAATGAAAACTATTGCAAATTTAAATATTCTACATGACTGGTAGATTTGAATAAAAAACACTTTTAGAGTATCAACACACAAATTTTAATTCAATCAAAAGATAGTTATGTGACATCTAACTAAAATATAGGAAAATTATTCTTTGAATCAAAATCAGGATCATCTCATTGAACTGTAAACCTAATTTCATAAAAGTATCACAAGATTCATTTTTTTTTTTTTTTTTTTTTTTTTTTTTTTTTTTTTTTTTTTTTTTTTTTTTTTTTTGAAGTACAGTTTCGAAATATTTTCAAATTATATTAATTTATATTTTTTTCCGAATCGACAGGTGAACACTGAATTTCAATAGAAAATTTCGATTTATTAGATGTCCGGTATGTTTGAAAAACTCAGAGAACCATAGCCTATATCTATGCTTTGTTAGCATGTAACAGGTAAATACGGTATAAATATTCAAAATGTGCAATTTAAGTATCTTTACAGTTAACTTTTGAATTATAAGTAACAAGTAAATACTTAATTGCAATATCTATTAAGTATTTTCTTATTAGTAACAATTTAAGTGATGTGTTAGGAATGGTGAAATTAAGTTTAAATAATTCATTTTTGATTAAATTTTTTATCGAAACCATTAATATTTTAATGTGTTAATTTTGTTAATTTTTAGCACATCTCACAGTTTTTTTGTTTTTTTATATAAGAAAAAAGTTTCTTAAATTATGGAAATTATTATTATCCACATGCAAGTGATACTAAAATTTTATTTTCATAAGAATCTTTAATAATGAAAACTGTAAACAAGTTAATTTTATGTGGATATGTCATTTATCTAATGAAATTCATTATGCAAATCATGAACTTTCTTGATGTATATGTATTCTTACCATTGTTCGAAGCATCCAATGGTGTTGCTGAAGCAAAAGCAAATACAGCGAAGAAAATTCCCAGGATTAACTTCATGCTCCTAAATAATAATTGCCATAAATAAAGAAAAAATTATAAGGTCAAATTTTCTTAATTCAAAAGCTTAAAAAATAAATTCCGTTATTTTTACACATTAGAATAACATTGTACAGAAATAGCACTGCCTTAGAAACAAAAGCCAATACATGGTCTTTAGATGCCACCTGTTAGATGCTAGCTTTTACCCTTATTAACGATGTAACTTTATTTTTATCGGTAATTTTGAAAATAAAAAATAACACCAAGGAAAAGTCCTTACATGATAAATTTTTGAAGCATTGCTTTTGTAGTAGTAAAATAATTTTTATACATTTAGAATTATTTAAAATGGTAATTATTAAACTAATACGGGGGGGGGGGGGTTGGATATAATTTATTAACAAATTTTAAGTATACTAAAAAATTGCATAAAAGTTTAACATTACACAATAAATACAACGTGTCTAATAAATAACTGACCCATGTCGAACTTAAATAATAAAAACATAGTTCTGATATCTTAAAAAAAAATTTAAAAAAATTGTATTTTCCCAAACTCACTGTTTTGTTAGAACCAATGCAACAAAAGGTACATTCCTATCTGAAGTCATAGTGCAATTATGCACGTTTAAGAATTTAAAAGAGGTCAGTCATTTATTGAACACCCTGTATGTTTTTTAAGGCTCACTATGAATCTTGATTGGTTCAGGTTAAGAATTTAAAATTTAAAATAATTATAATTTGAGAAGAACTGCTCCAAATACACTTTTAGAAAATTATGGTTAAAGCATAACAATTTCGTACTATTAAAGCCTGAATTTGATTGATTTAATCATTATAGATTATAATAATAATTATATAATGTTTTAAATATAATAATTCTGTAACATTTACTTTTAAATGAATTATATCTATAAAAAATTTGTATGGTAATATAGTCCAACCACGTTAACGCGAAGTCGATAGGACCGCCGAAATTGTTCTCGTTAACCAAATTTCGTGTTAACGAATAAATTAACGTTAAGTTTTAAGAATGGAGAACTGCTTTTACTTCGTGTTAAATGGTATTCCATGTCAAGCGATTTCGCGTTAACGGGGTTTATCTATATTTGTAAATTTGCAGATGAATGTGTTTCAAAAATGTAAGTACAGTTAAACCCCGTTAACGAGAAAACGCCTAGCACGAAATCCCATTTAACGAAAAATAAAAGAATTTCCCTGTACTATGAAACTTGAACTTAATGTTAATTTATTCGCTTAACAAGGAATTTCACATAATAAATAAGACGAAAAAAATTTGCTTTTTAAACCACTTTTTTTATATAAAACCTTCCGATCGTTTCTAATGGAACAGGACAACGCCTCATGTGTTTTAAGCAATTTTGCAGAAGTAGACACCTTTTTAAAGAAATTTTTTATTAAAAATTTAAAGTAAAAATCAATAACAGACTTCTTAAATAATTCAAACAAATAACAAGTTACTAGTAAATGCATTTACTGTTTTTATTCCTAATGAATGTATTTTTAAACTATCGTCAACACGTCTTCGTATCGTCAATCGTCACAAGTCTTGAAATGTAAATATCCTAAAAAATAGCAGTATTAAATACGCATATATAGCTAGTAGCTAATAAATCTGCCTTAATAAGATGAAAACGTTTGTAGACGGTTAAAACGAAATTCGGTTAGTGCGAAAAATTTTGGTGGTTCCATCGACTTCGCGTTATCGGGGTTTGACTGTATTTACTTGAAAAGCCTTCGATTAACTAAAGATGTGAAACATAATTTTACTTACAAGCCTTCTCGTTTTTCAGGTGGCAGTGGTTGAATGGTACTTTTTTATTTATAAGTGATTGGTTTGATAAAAATCGGGTTCTTATCAAGTCGTTGAAAGATCACATTTGAAGACGTTTGGCTTTCTTTGAAATAGTATTCGCTGACAGGTGAACAGGTGCGTTTTTCTCATGTATTGTATCGTGCGAGCGCGCAAATGGCATAGCGATTTTTTTTTTTTTTTCAAGTGGTTTATTTGTGGTATTTTGGAATGTTTTCACTTTTAAGAACTCCAATGAAAAATTATTGGTTTTTCACCTTAAAAGGACTGAATTGGGACTCTTGAATTCAAATATAATTTGTTACATTTTGAAAGAGTTAAAACTCCAATGAAAAATTATTGGTTTTTCCCCTTAAGGACTGAATTGGGACTCTTGAATTCAAATATAATTTGTTACATTTTGAAAGCGTTAAAACTCCAATGAAACATTATTGGTTTTTCACCTTAAAGGACTGAATTGGGACTCTTGAATTCAAATATAATTTGTTACATTTTGAAAGAGTTAAAACTCCAATGAAAAATTATTGGTTTTTCACCTTAAAGGACTGAATTGGGACTCTTGAATTCAAATATAATTTGTTACATTTTGAAAGCGTTAAAACTCCAATGAAAAATTATTGGTTTTTCACCTTAAAGGACTGAATTGGGACTCTTGAATTCAAATATAATTTGTTACATTTTGAAAACGTTAAAACTCCAATGAAAAATTATTGGTTTTTCACCTTAAAGGATTGAATAGGGACTCTTGAATTCAAATATAATTTGTTACATTTTGAAAGATAATTTTACAGTTATCTTACGATAAATTACAAATGATTTATTTGTGTGTGTGTGTTGCATCATGCTCTTATACTCATATTTGGTTATATTCTGAGCTCAGTTGAAAATTTATTGCAATAAATTTAAGGGGGTATGGTACCAAAATTTCTTCAAAAATCCCAATTTTTTTTTCTGATTTCAAAAAATAGTTCATACATTCCTGAAGAGAATGATGTTTTTATCTTATTCCTCCGGTGATTAGAACGCCACAAAATTACCTGTGATTTAAACATCACTAATGGACGTAACACCTTGAAGCGTCTGCTTAAAGTGCGTTTTTCGAGCACTAGTGTTTTTCACAGATGTTGCATATTCAAATAGATATATCTCCAGAACCATTAACAAATGGCTATTCAAATTTTTGAAGCATTTAATTTATATAGTTTTAAATATTTTGTCTTCACAGAATTTTATTCTTTTAATTGTGTTTTAAAATATAATTTTTAGCGTAAAAGATAACATAAAAAAAGCAAAAATTTCAATATTTTAACTTTGAGAATTTTTTTTAATTTTTTTTAGTTCACCTATCAAAATTCTGTGAAGACAAAATTTTCTTTATATAATTATGTATTACAGAAAGCTTTCACTTTGAAATTTTTTTTTATTTTTTCTTGACTTATATCAAAATACGCAAACATCAATTATTATGGATTTTTCTTGGTTTTTAAATTTTTTTTTAAATAACAAAACACAATATTTAAAAAAACATTTTCTCAAAGATATATAAATAGTATCTCATACATAAAATAATTTTTTGACGTAAAAATGTACATAAATAAAGTTTTTTTTTATTTTCGGTACCGCACCCCCTTAAATATTTAGTTATCTTTTGATAAATAATTCTTCTTTATAATATTTTCATAATGCATCCGCCGATCAAACGGTGTAGTGGTTAGCGTGCTACTTTTTAGACCGCGAGTTTGCAGGTTCGAGTCCCGTGTATGGCATAGGCGTTTTTTAATGTATGTTGGATTGTCTAATGACGAATGTTTCGGTGCATTATAGCCCTCGTGTTGCTGATGGCTCCAGATAATCTGAAAACAACCAACCTAATGCATCCAGCTCTTTCAGTCATATTTACAAATATCCCGAGCTGAATTGGCCGACCAAACGGTATAGTGGTTAGCGTGCTAGCTTCTGGACCGCGAGGTTGCGGGTTCGAGTCCCGTGTTAGGCATGGATGTTTGTAAATGTATGTTGGCTTGTCTAATGACGAATGTTTCGGCGCATTATAGCCCTCGTGTTGCTGACGGTGCCAGATAATCTGAAAACAACCAACCAACCAACCAACCAACCCGAGCTGAATTGTAATTCATAGTAATAAATTTCAATATATATCATAAAAAAACGAAAAACATATTTCTATCCCACATTTTGTTTTTATTGTAACGAGGTCTTTTACTCATTACTGGATTTTACTCAGAACTGAATAATCATTGCAATCTATTTCAATATTTGTCATACTCGCCATATTACTTTCTCTGATTTTTTTTTCAATTGTAGCGTGGTCTTTCTCTCATATTTGGTTATATTACGAACTCAATTTAATTTGCATTGCAAAAATTCAAGATTTATGATGAGCAAAATGACAATCGTCTCCTATCTTTCATATTTTCTGTTGAATCTTGTTTTATCACTCATATTTGGTTAGACACTGAGCTAAATCAAACATCTATTACATTAAACTTAACTAGTTATCATTTGAAAAATTAAAACCATATTTCTCTATCTCTCTTTTTTCTATTGCAACATACTTTTTCGCTCATATTTGGTTAGAATCCTTAGCCAATTAATTATACTAAAATTGTAAACTGAGCGTCAGAACAAAATAATTGAGTTTCTGAAAGTATTAATTTGTATTGCAAAAATTCCAGATTTATGATGAGGAAAATGACAATCGTTTCCTATCTTTCATATTTTCTATTGAATCTTGTTTTATCACTCATATTTGGTTCGACACTGAGCTAAATCAAACATCTATTACATTAAACTTAACTAGTTATCATTTGAAAAATTAAAACCATATTTCTCTATCTCTCTTTTTTCTATTGCAACATACTTTTTCGCTCATATTTGGTTAGAATCCTTAGCCAATTAATTATACTAAAATTGTAAACTGAGCGTCAGAACAAAATAATTGAGTTTCTGAAAGTATTAATTTGTATTGCAAAAATTCCAGATTTATGATGAGGAAAATGACAATCGTCTCCTATCTTTCATATTTTCTGTTGAATCTTGTTTTATCACTCATATTTGGTTAGACTCTGAGCTAAATCAAACATCTATTACATTAAATTGAAATAGTTATCATTTGAAAAATTATAACCATATTTCTCTTTTTTTTTTTTTTTATTCTATTGCAACATACTTTTTCGCTCATATTTGGTTAGAATCCTTAACCAATTAATGATATTAAAATTGTGAACTGAGCATCAGAACAAAATAATTGAGTTTCTGAAAGTATTATACAAAAAAAAAAAAAAAAAAAAAACATTATTTGGTTGCAAAGCTTACTTATTTGTGTGTTTTTACTATAGATAATTTATGGGGGCATACATTTAATATCTGCTCTTGGACTAAATAAATTTCCATATAAACTTATAATTCTGTACATTAAAATAATTGCATAAGAAACTAACCATTATATCCAATACTCCGCCCGTTAAAAATTATCTTAATACTTAAATTTAGATGCATGTGCATTTAAGATAATTTTAGATATATAATTGGTCTTTTAATGGTACAGATTTTTTTTCTTCACGTTTTTGTAGATTTCTCGTTTCAACAGTTTTGTAACAATTTATACATTTGATCTGTTATGAAGGTGGCAAGCATAGGAACATTGTGGAAACAAAAGCATAAATAACATCAAACATCATTTATCTACGAACATGTATTTTCCTAGACATCATGGAATTTAAGTATAGAGTAATGGAAGAAGAATACATGACATCTGTTTTAAGATGGCGCCACTGACTCGCATGACTGTCCATGATTGACTAGATGGAAATGCGTAGATATGGTAACTATGTTCAAATGTTAACCCATTTTTACTTTTAATTATCCATATGATTTTTTTTGCACTTCTCCACATTTTGGAACATCCTGATCTCAAAAAAAATGCTTATGTGTATGTGTGTCTGTGATCAGCATAACTCCCGAACAAATTGACCTAGGATGTTCAAATTTAGTGTGCAGGTTAGTGGTGACCATGAAACCTACCATTGAGGTTTTCGTCAAGCATAAAGCGCATAAGGTAGCTGCCATTGAAAAAATCATGTTTTTCAATTATTGCAAAAAACGGCTCTAACGATTTTGATCAAAATCGTTGTGGTAATGCCTCTTAAAGTGTTATAAACATCCACACCTCCGAAATTCCCGTAAAAATACTTTAAAGGCGTAAAAAGTTGAAAAACGAATGTCTTTAACACAGAGTTCTCTTTGCTTGAACTAGCTCATCAACGATCGTTTTTTCTGCTCTTCTCAGTTTCACTTATAAGAAAGGATAATATAAGAACTATCTAAAAGTATATCACGAAAATCACCATTTTAGCGGAATTTTGTTTAAGACCCATATAAGAATTATTGCTAAAACTATCGTCAATCTGGTCATTTTTTCTAAATGAACAATGAAAATATAATTTTTTTTTAAATGACACAAATCCATGTCAGTGTTATAGTGCAATTGAAAGTTGAGCGATGTTCCATATCTCTAGTTTTATAAATATATGTATATACATCCATGTTATCTAGAATTTGCGCTCATACAGTATTTTTACATTATTGGAGGTCTGAATATAACATATTTTTTATGAAACAATGTTTTTTTTTACATACAATTATCAATATTTTTAATGAGAAATACGGAAACTTATCATCATAAGAATTTAATGTGAGGTATGTGATTGCAAATAGCTCATGACTTCTATGTTCGGATCTATATTAAAAATCGCCAGCTGTAAGTATGGATCAATCGAGATCAATGACAAATGATCCATTCGAATTTTTATAAGCTGGTTGATGCCAACCGAATCAAAACATCCTTTCACTTCAAATCAACGTATTTATTTCTAATCAATAATGTTTGACTAACCAGAAGCAGTTAATTGTGAGATGTCGGAATTAAGTAAGCAGTGTTTCGTTGTGTGAACCTTTAATTAACTGTTATTTTTCATTTTAAAAGGGGAGTTAGTACCCAAAAATTTATAAATAATCGATTTTGAGTTTATTATTGTTTATCAAACTTTAAATTCTCCCCTTAAAATGGATACCTTATTTGTAATAATACCTCAGCTAGAAGTATTTTTAATAATTTTTTGAAGACAAAATTGGTAACTATCAGTGTAAGTATAATTTTTTTAAAATGCGTTTTCCTCAAAACTTTATTTTTAACCATTCATGCAACTTTTTCTCAGAAGCTGCGCAAACTATCTTCCTGAAATTTTTACCATATATTCATTTTATGTATCTGCATACACTGAAATGAGATTTTGTTGTTATTTTAAAAATATTTATTTATTTATTTATTTATTTATTTATTTATTTATTTATTTATTTATTTATTTATTTATTTATTTATTTATTTATTTATTTATTTATTTATTTATTTATTTATTTATTTATTTATTTATTTATTTATTTATTTATTTATTTATTTTTTATTTATTTATTTATTTATTTATTTATTTATTTATATATTTATTTATTTATTTATTTATTTATTTATTTATTTGTTTGTTTGTTTGTTTGTTTGTTTGTTTATTTATTTATTTATTTATTTATTTGGCATAAAAAAACCTTGTGATTTTTAACAAATTTAAGTGACATTCGTGAAAATTCATTTATAAAAAAAGTAAATGAATCACAATCAAAATCTAATTTCAGTAGAATAATAAGTGTCTGATAAATGCACTGAATGACAAATTAGGCTTCTATGTCAAATATCTTTTGAGTAAAAGGTACATAAAATAAGATAAATTAACATTGCCGGTTTAGAGGGTACTAACTCTCCTTAAGAAATATTGTACTTAGAAATACCATACGAAAATGGATCCCAGGATAATTTAGAATCCAAATTTATTTAAAGATCTTTTCCAAAACTTTTCTTCTAATTTTATTGCAATAATGTTTTTAAATTCCAAGATAACTATATTATTTTATACCACGGGAACATGTATGTGTTTGATCAATTATCATTGGTAAAATATCAGCTCATTATTAGAAACCTCAGTTTTACTGCTCAGTATTAAAATAATTAAGGCGTTGCGGATGCAAAAGGGGAACTCAACATCTAGAGTAAAAAAAAAAAAAAAATTTTTTCTTTGCCATCCGAATCTAAATCTTTCATAGATTCAACAAGTATATTTTTCTCTTGGATTCGCCTTTCTCTCCTCTTCAAAATATTCAAAGAATGATTCTAAACATGGGAAAATCAATACATAGAAAACTTTTCAAAGGTGTTTTTCTGACAACCACCTTTTGATGAGTCAGCCCTACGTATATGCAACGCCTCAATTGTACTCTTTTCCTGTAGACAAAAATTAATATCGTTAATTAAAAAAATAATAATAAATAAATAAATAAATAAATAAATAAATAAATAAATAAATAAATAAATAAATAAATAAATAAATAAATAAATAAATAAATAAATAAATAAATAAATAAATAAATAAATAAATAAATAAATAAATAAATAAAAATATTTCAACTACGTTATTTGCTTTTTTCGGAGCAAATCTTTATTAATAAATTTACTTCTTTTCTACCAAAACAAAAATTGAACTTCGTGCCTCAACTCTAAAATATGTCGCAATATTTTGGCACGTAAAAGATAACTCATTTTAGTTTCAGGGTGATGTGTTTCAAAAGAGGAATATCCCACTTCCTATGTAGTCACCACTCTATAATTGGTATAAATGTCAAAAGGGGCTTGATTATTTAATTTTTAAGAGTAGAAACGGGTCAACCATTCAAATGAGGAACATAAGCCCAAACGCTGAACATTGATACAGATGATCACAAAGCTGAACATAGTATAGCAAAGCTGTCATGATTCGAATCATCACTCTTTAGAGTTAAAAACAGATAAAACTTTCCAAATGTAGAATACTCAACGTTCTATTTCCCACAAAATCAAAACTCTGAAAATTGAGCCCGCCTGATGGCTATAGAGTTAGCGCTCTGGTCTTGCATGCTAAAGGTGCCGGGTTCGAATCCCGGGTTAGGCATGGATTTTTTTTGCGGTTTATAATCCACGTTAAGCTGTAGGTCCCCGCCTGATTAGCCGTAATTCTGCAAAAAAAAAAATAGGTAGTTGAGCGTATAAACCAAATTGAAAATTGAGAAATGTACATCCAAATACATCATAAACCAAACTAATATAATTTCTAAAATGATTGCGCATGCACATGCATTCATTGAGCATGAATATTCAGCTTGTTTATAATTAGAAAGATAAATTACAAATCGCCTAAAAGACTACAAGATCTTGTTGTTTTCCGGATATCCCAAAGGAACAAACTCTTTTCTTCGGTTTCCTTCCTCGATGTTGTAAAAGTGAGAGGGTTTATTTCTAATATCCGCCGTCATCAAAATCTGTCTTTCAGTAAAATTTCATACTGCGTAAATGGTACTAATCTGCCAAAAGTTGTAGTCATTGTGTAAAATTGCCGTCCATTTGCCAACCACTGCCTAAAATATACATATGAGTGATTGGTATGTATTTTTGTACATTTTGTGTATTCTTTTTATTGTTATAAAACACCGCAGTAAAATTTGAGTTCAAATACGTTAAAACTTTTGTCTGATATCAGCATTCTTGTTATGATGTTACATTTCAGAGGACTATACCAACCACTATTAGAGTCGTGAAAAATCGCAACATTTGGTACTACTTTATGATAATGGTAACTTTTTTCAAATTTTGTTAAAATAGTATATTGAATTATTTTATTGTTTGGGTTATCATTCTTTTATATGAAGAAGAAAAACGTTAACTTTCGAAGTCTAGTGATACAAATCTTACCAAGTTCGTTTTCTTAATTATTGCCAAAGTGATTATGCCGATCAAACGGTATAGTGGTTAGCGTGCTAGCTTCTAGACCACGAGGTTGAGAGTTCGAGTCCCGTGTAAGGCATGGGTGTTTGTAAATGTATAATGGCTTGTCTAATGACGAATGCTTCGGCGCATTATAGCCCTCGTGTTGCTGACGGCGCCAGATAATCTGAAAACAACCAAACAACCAAGCCAAAGTGATTATGCGCAAGTTTGGCAAAAAAAGTTGTTACCAATTCTTTTTTTTTTTGCTTAGAAAATGTACGTTGTTAACCGGTAAATATTATATAGTAGCATTATTTTAATATTTTAAATAAAGTATTTTAATGGAGTTAATACCCAAAAATTTATAAATAATCAATTTTGAGTTTACTATTGTTTAACAAAATTTCCATTCTCCCCTTCAAAAGGATACCTCATTTGTAACAATACCTCAACTAGTGTAAGCAAAGTTTTCTTTAAAAATGCTTTTTTTTTTTTTTTTTTTTTCAAAACTGCATTTTTTCATAATTCATGCACCTTTTTCTCAGAAACTGCAGAAACTATCTTTCTAAAATTTCTACCACACATTTCTTTTATATATCTGTATATACTGAAGTGAGATCTTGTTATTTTAAACATTATTTTTTGTTTTGGCTTATTTAAAAAAAAAAAAAAAAACTTGTGATTTTCACCAAATTTGAGTGACTTTAACGAAAATTCACTTAAAAAAAAGTAAATGAATTGCAATTAAAAGCTAACTTCAGTAGAATAACAAGTGTCTGTTAAATGTACTGAAAAAAAAAATTAGACTTCTATGTCCATTACTTTCAGAGAAAAAGGCATATGAAATATTCGAAATTAACATTACCGGTAGAGAGGGTACCAACTCCTCATAATTCAAAATTTACAAGTAATTAAATTTGAGACGTAGCATGTTATAATTCTTGAAAACAAACCCATATGTAAACACGCTCATTCAGTGGTAAACTTGCGTTCGCAATATTCAGGTTTGGTCGAGATAACTTTTGAATGAAATCTGGTTCAAATTTGTGTAATAGATCCCATTATGAAACACCCTTTGACCTCTTTTCGAGAGTTCACCTCTTGATTCATAAAAAATCGGAATGGTTGGTTGTTTTCAGATTATCTGGCGCCGAAACATTTGTCATTCAAAAATCCGGAATGAAACTGTGCTTTCGGCAATTTTGGTTGATCAAAATACCTTTAAGACTAAGGGTTTGGAACATCGCACAATTTTCAATTGCACTATAAGACTGATGTCAATTAGTGTCATTTACGGTTTTTATAGTTTTCATAATTCATTTAGAAAAAATTGCCAATCTGGTGATATTTTTTACCATAATTCTTTTACGGGTCTTAAAAAAAAAAACAAAAAAACTTCAGCAAATAGATAATTTTGGCGATATACTTTTCAGTAATTCTTATATTATCCTTTCTTATAAGTGAACCTGAAGAGAGGAGAAAAAATTATCGTTGTTGAGGTATGCAGAAGGAAATAGAACTCTGGGTTGAAGGCATTCGTTTTTCAACTTTTTACGCCATTAAAGCATTTTTACCGGAATTTCGTTGGTAAGGATATTTAGAACACTCTAAGAGGCATTACCACAACGATTTTGGACAAATTCATTAGAGCCGTTTTTTAGCAATTACTGAAAAACATGATTTTTTCAAAGGCAGCTGGATACCTTATGCGCATGCGCTATTGACGAAAACCTTAATTGTAGGTCCCTGTGCCATCATCAACCCACACACCAAATTAGAGCATCGTAGGCCAATTTGTTCGGGAGTTCTTCTAACCACAGACACACACAGAGATAGACATTTTTTCTAGATCACTTTTTGGAAATCAGGATGTTCCAAAACGTGGAGAAATGCAAAAAAATCTGTAATGCTGTTATGTTTAAGTAGATCACAAACTTTAAGCATTACCACTTTAATCAGTTTTCTCTGATTTCACCCTCATAATATCGGAATGAACATCGAAATGAAGCGTACAGCATCGAAATCATGCAACAATCGGAATGAAGTATCCATACTCTACTTGATTAGCACACGAGAAAGATATGTGCCAAATTTCAGCTTCGTGGGAAGTGCGAGAATAAGTGTCGTGTATAAGTGTACTTTTGCTTTTTATTTTAGATTGTAAAAATCTCACCTTATAATCAGAATTTGATGTGTCTCAAGAATGATTGAAGTTTTCACCGATATGGAATCATGGCACTAAGTAAAATTATTTTAATTTAATGCGTTGCATTTGAAAAGCACACACACTCACATCAATAATTATGAAACAAGCTGATGTCTGTCTGTGGATCTATAGAAAGCTACTTAAAATCGGAAAAGAGCTCTGAATTTTCAACATAATAAATTGTGGCCTTCTAATTGTACATATGTTAAACATAATGCTAAAATTTTAATTAATTATTTTTTAATTAATTAATATATACTTAGCAAAACGATATCTAATAGGGCTACAGCTCTGAAATTTTCAACATAAGTAGTTGTGGCCTCCTAATTGGACTTTTGAAAAAAAAAATTGTTTTAAAAATTTATTTTTTAACTATAACAAATGTTTTACAAAACTATTTCTAATTGGGCTACAGTTTGGAAATTTTCATTACAAGTAGTTTTGACCTTCTAATTAAACTTTTGACAAAAATAATGTTAAAATTTTAATTTGCCTTTTCATTAATATTCTCACAAAAAGCTACTTCTAATAGGCCTAGAACTCTGAAAGTTTCTAAATAAGTAGTTTTGGCCTTCCAATTTTGCTTTTCACAAACACGTGTTAAAATAATTTTAAAGGGGTGTTGTATCATTGTATTAACGGCGATTTTTTGTTTCTCTATATTAAGGTTTTACGTAGCAATTATAGTTTAGTGAGTGAAGCGAGCTTGTGATTACGCAGCAATGACACTTTCAGCGAGCGAAGAGAGCCTATTCTTGCATAGTAATGAACCTTTCAACGAGTGAAGTAAGCCTGTGTTTATGTGTCAATGAACTTTTCAGCGAACGAAGCGAGCTCGATTTTGCGTAGCGATGATCCTTCATGCGAACGAAGCGTCAAATACTGGGACCTATTCACCAATGACGGATTTCCGCAACGAGAGGCCTCACAGTTAGCTTAAATATTGCACATGATAAAATTTCGTAGTGAAACACGGGTATTCAGCTTATTTATTATAAGACTTAAGTTTTGAAATCTATGTCTCACACTCTCTTGTTCATTTCATCTATTCCACTCTCTCTATTGCTGTCAAATGTCTGTATTTTCTCAGAAATTGTGATGTGCAGAACAACTGATGTGTTTTAAAATACTACAGATACAAATATAACAACTATCCTTAGGCACAATGGTATTGGCACTGTTTTGAAAAACAAACACTTTTTACGACACACCAATAAGGTGTTTTTAATTCTAGAGAACTTTTCATTTACCTATAAACTATCTGAGTTTTGAAAGAGAATTGAACAATTTTGGAACGCGAAGAAAAATATTACGTAGCAAGTTCCTTCGTATAAAATACAGTTCATACTAGTCTGAAATATTGTTAGAAAGCTCAAAAGTGAAAAAAAAAAAAAAAAAAAATAAGCTGATTTATCTAAACTCTTCAAATAAGACAGAAATTACTCTGTCAGGAAAGCATAATCCCATTGCATTACTACTAAAACCTCTCAAAGGTTAAAATACAGAAAGATTTTCAACGATGCAATTTATTCTATTATTTACATATTGTATTTCCTGATTTATATTCCTTATTTATTTTTAAAAAGGAAAATAAGGAGTATTTTAGTAAGTAATATTTCTTATATATTTTAATCATAGATATAAGTTGAAGCGCACATTGTGATTTACTATAATATAGAAAGGAGCCTTATAGCTTACATACAGTATTTCCTTATTTATATTCCTGATCTATTTTTAATAAGGAAAGTAAGGAATATTTTTAAATAAGTAATATTTAATTATTTAATTTAATCATTGATATAAGTTGAAGAGCACATTGTGATTTATTACAGTCTCGAAAGGAGCCTTATAGCTTACGTATTGTATTCCCTTATTTATATTCCTTATTTATTTTTAATAAGGAAAGTAAGGAATATTTTTAAATAAGTAATATTTAATTATTTAATTTAATCATTGATATAAGTTGAAGAGCACATTGTGATTTATTACAGTCTCGAAAGGAGCCTTATAGCTTACGTATTGTATTCCCTTATTTATATTCTTTATTTATTTTCAATAAGAAAAATAAGCAATATTTTTAAAAAGTAAATTTCCTTATTTATTTTAATCAAAGATATAAGTTGAAGCTCACATTGTGATTTACTATAATATTGAAATGAGCCTTATAGCTTACATATTGTATTTCCTTATTTATATTCCTTATCTATTTTTAATAAGGAAAATAAGGAATATTTTTAAATAAGTAATATTTCCTTATTTATTTTAATCATTGATATAAGTTGAAGCGCACATTGTGATTTATTATTATCTCGAAAGGAGCCTTATAGCTTACGTATTGTATTCCCTTATTTATATTCTTTATTTATTTTTAATAAGGAAAATATGGAATATTTTTTAAAAGTAAATTTCCTTATTTATTTTAATCATTGATATAAGTTAAAGCTCACATTGTGATTTACTATAATCTCGAAAGGAGCCTTATAGCTTAAAAATTGTATTTCCTTATTTATATTCCTTATTTATTTTTAATAAGGAAAATAAGGAATATTTTTAATAAGTAATATTCTTTATTTATTTTAATCATTGTTATAAGTTGTAGCACATATTGTGATTTACTATAATCTCGAAATCAGCCTTATAGCTTTCATATTGTATTTCCTTATTTATATTCCTTATTTATTTTTTATAAGGAAAATATTTTTAATAAGTAATATTTTCTTATTTATTTTACCCATTGATACAAGTTGAAGCGCACATTGTGATTTACTATAATCTCGAAAGGAGCCTTATAGCTTACATATTGTATTTCCTTATTTATATTCCATATTTATTTTTAATAAGGAAAATAATGAATAGTTTTAATAAGTAATATTTCCTTATTTATTTTAATCATTGGCGGATCATCCTGAAGTTTGCCTGACTTCCAAGTGGGAGTCCTCAAGGGCATCTCCCAAGCGAGACGCAAATAATAGAACTCTCACCTTATTTCCCATAACTTACCGATCCACAACGTTATAGCGCTCGCTACCTCTCGACTATCCACACTTAATCAATTGAATTCTGAATATATAAACAATGCGTTGCTAGATCAGATTAGAAAAATTGTGCAAGAAAGAAAGTAGAAGGACAGTTTAAACAATGCATTTAAAAATGAATGCCACAAGGCTCAGTATTCACTGCCTTGTATAAAGTGAATATCATATCTGTTATTTAAAAAAAAAGTGTACGTAGAGACTTTAAATTTGTCTGAGTTATTTTGGATCTGTAATTTAAAAAAGTGTTGGACGGAATTGTCCTCTTCAATGGAATGAACCCTTCCATTCCTTTTCCTTACAGACCAACTTGAATCCATATAGGAATGACAATCTTTATTATGACAGTTCATAAAAGTGGAAACAAAAAAAGCAGTGAAAAAAAAAAAAAAAAATTCGTCATCGTTGTCTAATATTGTGTAACCTTCACTTAAAACTACAAAATAATAATAATAATAACTAAGGCTATGGAAGAACTCACAACTTTCAATTACACTATATTACTGATATGTATTTGTGTCATTAACAGTTTTTATATTTCCATCTATCGCTTAGAAAAAAGTGGACAGTTTTGGCGATATTTTTAGCAATAATTGCAATATAAGACTTAAAAAAAAAAAAAAAAAAAAAAAAAAATCTTTGCTGAAAATTGAAATTTTGGCGTTATACTTTTCGATAATTCCTATATTATAATTTTTTATAAGTCAAACTGAGAAGGGGAGAAAATACGATCGTTCATAAGCTAAGTTCAAGTAAAGAGAAATCTGTGTTAAAGTTATTCATTTTGCAACTTTTTATACGCCCTTAAAGCATTTTTACGAGAATTTTGGAGAGGGGGATGTTTAGAACACCTTAAGAGGCATTTTCACTGCGATTTTGAGCAAAATCGTTAGAGCCGTTTTTTTAGCAGTTACTGAAAAACATGATTTTTTCAATGGCAGCTACCTTTTGCGCTTGCGCGATTTTGACGAAAACCTTAATGGTAGGTCCTTGAGCCTAGTACATTTAGAGTGACATAATAATTACTTTCACTATATTGCAATATTAACATATGTTTTTCGTATACACACATGCATACTTAAGCATTTACAAAGCTATCAAGAAACTAAATCCGATCCAGTTTGTTTCTGAGACTTAATTTCTTTCAATCTCAGAATTTCTTCTTTCATTTTGTCAAATAATATAAATAGCACCTAATGAAAAGTATCATATCTCATTAATTTTTTTCATTAAAAACGTTTGAAATTACATTTAAATTTTTTAAACAAATAAACTAATTTATATTTGTATGTATTTTAATCCTTACATGCTAGATTCATTTTAAACTATCCATTCAAACTATGCTCTACTTGATATTTTTGATTTAGATTAAAGGACACACACACAAAAACGCTTTCCAAAGCAGTTTTGTTTTTTCCTTAAAAAAAAAGAAACCCAAACATTTTATAAAAATCGAAACTGTCCACAAAAATTAATAGACTTCCACAAACAAAAGCGAAACCTTTAAAAGCGCCTCACTGCGATATCTGTCAACAGCACGTTGCGAGAATTCTACTTTCAGTTTCTAGCCTCCGGAGATGTTATCAGCCAAACAGGTATCGAATGCTTTTTATATAGCCGCTTGGCTAAAAAGATCTTCAGTCTTCGGACAGGTAAGAATGAGACACTATATGGTAGCTAGGTTTGGCGAAGAATCGCCATGGGTGTAATTATCCAAGGACCTCGTCGTTTTATTTAATTTTTCTGCTGTTGTTTTTCTGATCTTGCATCAGAGAGATAGTTAAAGGATTTCCTCAAAGCCTTTTAATGGTTCATTATGTGAATCTAATTGCATTCGTCCATTTTTAAGGTAAGACTACTTTTATTTTCTCATGCATGCAGAAAAAGCACTCATCTCATGCATTATTTGAGTTTCGTCCGTTGCTTAACCCATTCCGTTCGGATGACGCGACAGTTGCGTCTTCGATAACTTCCTCAAAGGCCGGATGACGCAACATCAGCGTTTCGTGTCCCTTTCATTTGCAACACTCCCCACAACCACTGACATAAGATAGAATCCATCTAACTTTCTCAGGCTTTCAGTCGGACCTCAACGGCCAGAACTTTTTATGGTGTATACATGATGACGCTACATTTGAGTCATTATTATTATTATTTTAATTTATAAACAAGGCTGGTAAAGCAGGCCACAGAATAGTAATTAGGATGAAATAGGCTAAAATCTCTAAAATTGTAAAATATTTTGCCAGGTCCAACTAACGGATATATATATATATATATATATATATATATATATATATATATATATATATATATATATATATATATATATATATATATATATATATATATATATATATATATATATATATATATATATATATATATATATATATATATATATATATATATATACATGTATATATATATACAGTAGAACCTCGATTAACCGTTCCTCTTTCATCCGGAACACTCTGTTAACCGACCATCCTTTAGTCGACATCAAAAATTTCCCAAATGAGTAATAAATCATTTGCCCTTTTTAAAACCGGAATAATTTCCTTTACACTAAATTTGCATAAGTAATGGTGAGGCTTTTGACCTTTTTTCAAAAGGAGTGACATGGTTAGAGCAATAATCATATGCAGATCAAACTGAACTATTGCTTTTAAAAAAGACTTCGGGATAGAACAGCGAAACAACGATTATCAAGATTACGACAAAAAAACTCATTTCCAACAATTATGTCATAAAAAAAAACATTAAAAGCTTTGCATTCAATAAATGAAAATAATTTACTTATTATTATTTTTTACAACTCTCTATTATCCGGCATTTTCGCTTATCCGACCTATCTTCGGTCCGAATTAAGTTGGTTAATCGAGGTTCTACTGTATATATATATATATATATATATATATATATATATATATATATATATATATATATATATATATTATTATTACCAGACCCGGCCACGCGTTGCTGTGGCTAAGGTTTTTGTTATATTACATAGTAGTAAACTATTCAAAGGAAACGGTAGGAGAACACCAGTCATGGGGACCACCATGCTTTTTTACACATATGCCATTTGTAAAAAAACATGGGGACCTCCATGATTGATTTTCTACTACCGTTGATATTGAGCAAAAATCAATACAAAAGAAATACATTTTTTTTTTTTTTTTTTTTGTATTCAAGTTTGTAACAAATGAATACATTACAAAGTTGTTAGTAAATAACACGTGACACTTAAACTTATAAATGAGGTAGGTACGGCAGATAGTTTTAAATCTTTAACAATAATGTTTATTATTTTGAATTATAAATACTTTTAATTTCAATTTAATTTAGCACTAATCGGTGCACAATACTTTTGGTTAACCTGTCTTTAGCTAACACAAATAGATTCGACAGTTTTCCTACACGTGAACATGCAACATGTAGTTGCCCATTACTTACATGTATATATTTTAATTAAAGATTTTTGAACAATGAAGCACTAATAATTAAAAAGCAAAAAGAATTCCACTGTATTACTTTTACTATAATATGAATTGAATTTATACTTCAGTCTAAATAACACGTGGCCGGCTATGCTATTGCTCGATGAAAGGTTCATTGCTGCGTAAGCGTAAGGTCGTTTCACAGAATAAAAACTAATTGTAAGGAAAGCCTTAATATTAGAAGCACCTCCTTTGTCGAGAAACGATAAAAAAAAAAAAAGCCCCGTTAATAAGTATAACATAACATTCCTTTAAGAATATTTTAACACGTGATGTTTGTAATAAGCAAAATTAGAAGGTCAAAACTACTTATGTTGAAACTTTCAGAGCTATTAGAAGTCACTTTTTGAGAAAATATTAATTAAAAATTCATTTAAAAAAACGAATTAAAATTATAATGTTCTTTTTGCCAAAAGTCCTATCAGAAGGCCAAAACTATTTGTGTAGAAAATTTCAGAAATGTAGCCCAATTAGAAATCGTTTTGTAAAATATTTGTTAATTAATTAATTAAAAAACAAATAAAATTTAAAAATTCTGTTTTTCAAAAGTCCAATTAGAAGGCCAAAACTACTTATGTTTAAAATGTCAGAGCTGTAGCCCTATTAGAAATTGTTTTGTAAAATATTTATTAATTAAAAAATTAATCAAAAGAGAACTAAATAAAAATTTGAAAGTTCTTTTTGTCAAAAGTCCAATTAGAAGGCCAAAACTATTAGTGTTGAAAATTTTGGAGCTGTAGCCTTATTAGAAATCATTTTGTAAAATATTTATTAATTAATTAAAAAAGAACTAGTTGAACATTTTAGAACTGTAGTCCTATTAGAAGTCGTTTTGTAAAAAAAAATTTGTTAATTAAGAAAATTAATTAAAAAATAACTAATTAAAATTTTAGCGTTCTATTTTACAAAAGTCTAAATAGATGGCTGAAACTACTTATGTTTAAAATTTCAGAGCTGTATCTCTATTTGAAGTCACTTTGTAAAAAATAAATTATTTAAACAAATTAATAAAAAAAGAACTAATTAAAATTTTAACTTTCTGTTTGACATACATAAAATTCGAAAGCCAAAACTTCTTATGTTGAAAATTGTTTTGGGCCTGAGCAAGACACTTGATTTTTTGCTCACTACTTCGGTGCAGCGTGTATTAATATTGAAAAAAAGAACTAAACCCTCTCACAAAAATAAATTTTTCAGTACTCCGGTAATAAATCACATGCCATTAAATTGTAGCTTATGTGAAACGTTGGTACTTTCAACACAGCGCCATCTGTTAGAATCGTTTGGAGCTAACAGATAATAATAAACAAATAATTTGCAATAAAATAATATTGCGGCTACAAATTGAGATGTAAGCTATCCTATCTCTTAAGTTAGACCAAACTGCACACGGTGTGCAAATTTGATTAAAGTTGGTTGAGTAGTTTATGAATGCATTGGGAACAAACAACGTGACACGTAATTTATATATATTAAGATTTTTATTTTTAAGATTTAGATGGTAATACTGAAACAAGTTTAAATACCCCATTGAACATCAATCTGAATATTTTGTAGAATATAGAAAAATGTTAGTAGATCATGAATCTACTGGTCTGCCGGATAAAAAAAAATGGTCGAAACTAGTCAAAACTCGACTTGGGTTGAACTAAATCTGATTGCCAAATATTTCACAACTAGTTAAAAAATGAACATCCTTTTCTTGTCTGGTAGCCCATCACTCTTTAATTTTCAATTAAGAAGGCTGCAGACGATTTGTCTTTCTTGACACTAGGATATTTCATATTTTAAAAGTCAGCCAAGTAGGCAATAAATATTACAACATAAATGCCGTAATATTTATCAACAACTCGGCTTACTTTTACCACATCTAAGTATTTTTTGCCAGAGAATAAATACCCTATGCACTCTTCCTAAATGAAAATTAAAGAACATTGGGTTGTCATTTAAAAAATAATGTTCATTATTTGGCAAGTTATGACATATTTGACAATCGAATTTAATTCAAATATTCAAAATCGATTTCTGAAAAGTTTCGACCATATTTGATCCAGCAGACCAGTAGATTCGTGATCTACCAACATTTATTTATGCTCTATAAGAAATTCAGAATTATGTTCGATGTGGTACCTAAACATGCAATCGCCTTTTGGACTAAAAGCTGGACTGAACCAAGTGAATTGAATTGTAAGAGTAATCTTTCAGCTATATGTAATAACTGAAATCTCCCTCTGTTAAGATTAACCACAAATAACAAAACAAAATCCCGGCCAATTTGGAGGGGTTTTCTTTCATACGAAAATATGTCGACAATATTGGCTATAAAAGACTTAAAGCCAAATATCCAGGTTTTAATCTGATGTTTTTATACGCAGTCACGTAAACCTCCAAGAGGTTATAGAAGCACTCTTTCAGTCGCATTTTTTAGCACTATTAGTTGGAACGTCCGTTTGATTTTTTTTTTATGGGAACCGCAGTAGCATAGGAACGATGGCCAATATCGCTTGAAATCTGCCAATCCCAATGTAGAATGTTGAAAACCGAACCTTGTTACAGATATTGGTCATCTGGGTAAGCTGGGTAAAACACTGTAAGCTTTGAAATGTTGATTCACAGTTTTAAAATTGAAATATTTTATTTATAAGAAAAGACAGAGGCTCAAAAAGTATGTGTTATTATTTTTATTTATTTTTTAATTTTTTTTTTTTTTAAATAGTGTACTTTCGAACGATCGTTTCTTTTCCAAATTGTGCTTTGTTTTGGCATCAAATTTTAAATATTAAAAACATATCTATCAGAAAAATATGCGTAAACTACTTTTCAAAATTTATTCATTAAACATTAATGGAAATTTATACATTCACATCTCAATATCTTTTATTTATTCTGATTAAAACATCTTTATTATTTATTAAAACTATTTTGGCAACCGGGAAAGAGTTTCTTCGATGGTCGGTTATATACTATTTTAGAGCAATTGGATGACGGCAAGTTGTTTTATTAGTATTCTGTAAAAGCGACCTTTAGTGACAGTTACAGACTCAAAACTTGATAGAATGCATTGTCATCGACATCGAATCTATCTGCCAAGTTTCAGACCCAATTGGATGACGTCAAGAGGGATAATTTTTCCTCCGCAGATTTTCCCGCCATCGATATACCCACGAGCATGGATGCAAAATCGAACTTAATGTAAAGGATTTAAAAATGGAAATAAATATCTTCTTGGTGGGCACATTTTTAGCCTGCTCATTTAATTTTGCTTTGAGAAATTACTTTTTTGGAAGTTCATTAGAGTAACATATTGTATAATGTCTCTGAGGATATACGATTCCGTAGGTATTCTCAACGTGTTTCAATTAATGTTTTCTCTTTTTTCTAAAGCTTCAATATTCATATGGTCATTATTGATCTCCATTGCCTATTATAATTTGTAAACAACAAATTTGAAATGAAGTTAAAAAAGCTTTTAAAGGAATGGATATACGTCTAAGAAATTTCAGGAAAAATCTTATTTTTCATAAGCCAAAGTCAGTTATGAAAACATTAAACTTTTTGCAGTAAATATTGTGTTTTACAAATCAACAAAAAAGTACGATTTAAAGTCGTCTTTCAACTGCATATATTAGATATGTTGGACCAATAGTTTTTATATATCAAACTTTTAAGTTTGCCTATAGTCTTTATACTTATCTACTGATATTTGTTTACGAATATAAAGTTGTAAAATGTTTAATTTATGCTCATGAGAAGGATTAGAATCAGGGGTCGAATCTTGGGATTTTTTATGGTTAAGTGATCATGGTTATCTTCAAGTTTAATTCCCTTAAACTTTTCAATGTTACAGAATATGAAAAATAGATATTCCTTTTACTGTTGTTAGAATGACTTAATAAAGCACATAAAATAATTGCTTGAAATCCAATAAGTTTTGCGCTAATTATTAAAACAAAACATGCATTTATGAAAAAGAAATTAAATTTCTGGTTGTCCAAAGGACAACTAACATTTTCGTTAAATTGTCCTTTTAAAAATCTAGTTGCCACGACCATCGAAAATTTCGACCCAAGTTTAGAATAGATCATCTAACTCAAGAAAAGGGTTATTCATAGTTTAAACGAGATCACATATTACTAAATTGCCTCGAAAGACCTCCTGGAAGGCATTTTCCTTTCCTTCAGAACTTGAAAAAACTATATTCTGGTACAGTGTAGTCCTCTTATAGCTTTTTACGCTAGAAAATATCTAATACAACCAACCAAGCTCGATTATTCTTTGTAACAAAATTATGTAATGCTTGGAGTTATGTGTAGAGAATTGAATATCATTATTATAAGGGTTACTACAAAAGAACAATTCATTTTCAAAACCCTATTGATGCTATCATGCTACAAAATGTGTGGAATGAATTGAGCTGCCGCCTGGGCTAGGGGGGCACACATAGAACATTTATAGAGTTAGTATAAAAGTTGAATAGTTTGTGGCTATTTTCATATATCAATCATATTTGTAAGTATAATACTTTTGAATAAATCGGATTTTGAAAAGGAATTATTCTTTTGTAGTAACTTTGTATAAGATGGTTCCATAATTGAGTTAAAGTTTTCTTGACAACGAACGAATATCTCGTTCAGGATCTTGAGCTGCAGCCAAAAGAATAAAATCTTCATTATGATCATCAACGATTTCCATGGCGAATGGCTCCACTCACGGCTGAAAAACAGAAAGTATAGGTGAGATGTAAATGGTCTTGGAAAAGCATGGTTTGTGCACTCTCTCTTCAATATGAGTAGGCATTGCTGAGATTGTGACAGATAACGTTGCATTGGTTGAGGGTAGCCTGCTAGTTTTCCGTATTTTGTGTCATTCAAGACAAAAATGCGAGACAGATTTCACTTCAAATATCTCCTCAAAGATTTGTCTTTCAGAAAAAAAGTATATTTCTTCTAATTGCACAAAGTCTGTTAAATGTTGTCTTCGGAATGCAACAGAGTCTTTAAGACCAAAATATAGAGAATTCTACAAGTAAGGACAACAGTTTTTTTCCCCCCTTTTTTTTTTCTTCTTTCTTTTTCTTTTCCAATTTACACAATGACTTCATTTATTTGAGCTAGAAACATTCTTTGTTTTCTTAGATAACCCTGAAAGACAATATAATGCAAGCATATCACAAACAATCGAAATTGATGAATATTCTATAGAAATTTCAATAGAAGACAGTGAACTAGCGGTCGGCGATATATCGATACGACGATAATTTTATCGATATTTAAAAAAAATGTATCGATATTAAAAATATCGATAAAAGTCACCGATATATCGATATTTTCAAACGTTATTAGTTTTTCTGATGATCGTTTTGTAGTTCCCTGTGTCTTTTCGATTTTCTTTATTCCCTTTTCAAAACAAAAGTTTGGACTTGGCTGAGAAACAGATATAATGACAACAATATTCAACATTTTGCATTTAAAACCTATTGAAAATTATTTAAATTTTTCTTAAAATCATTGAACCAACTAAGCGAAAATATAACTTTTTTTTTTTATAATAGATCCATTTCAGTTGGAAAAGTTGTCACCTTATAAAAAGCAATCATGAAAAGAAAAAATTTGCCCCAAAAAACTTCGTTTCAGGAAAAATTGAAAATCAAATAAAAAAAAATAATAAAAAAAATCACTTATCGATATTTTTTTCTATGCAACGATATAATATCGATATTTATTTTGATCGATAATTCCGACCTCTACAGTGAACCCATTATTGCCACGTCCGGCGACGTTAAGGCACCGTCACTTAGCCAAAATATCTACTTCTGAACATCCCCACTCTACACTCCTACCTACTTCTACATCACCTTCCCCTTCTTATTTCAAACTTGTAAAGAATCATCTTAATACTCCTATTATTTTTCTAGATGGACCTAACGAGGAGACTACATCATACACTGCTCACCATTCTCACTCTAATTCTCATCCAAGCTCACTTGGCCACTTCAACGCCGTGGGTGGATACTTTGCCATCCTACGTCGAACCCGATAACTGGCGGTTCTTCCGAGTAGCTGTGGACCTCAACGACGATGTGTTTGTAGCTGGTACTAACATCCTCATTCACTTCTCTCCCGACCTCAAAATAAAAGAGCAAGTGGCCACAGGTAGCGTGAATGACAACCCCAGATGCATGCATCCCTCCATACCATGCAGTAGAAACAGGGAGTCAACAAAAAATTACATTATGGTTCTGCATATGGTCTACCACTTGGAATCGAGGCCGCTCGTGCTGCTATGCGGCACTGTGTTTCGAAGGTATGGGATTTCATTTGATCTTGTGGAATTTGGTGATCTCAACATCAAAGTTGTTTGTTATGGTCCGAGAGGCGACTGCAATTTTCGGACCTCATCGAACATCATTCTGAATTTTTTTACAGAAATTGGAGAAGAGCGAGTAGATTACGAATTCACTGGTCTGCCGTGGCAAAAATGGCCGAAACTGATCGAAAATCAACTTGGAATGAGTTGAACTAAATTCCGATTGCCAAATATGTCATAACTTGCCAAAAAGAGAACAAACTTTTTCGTCTGGCAACCAACTGCATTTTGATTTTCAATGAGAAAAAGCGCAAACGATTTCTGATCTCTGGCTCGGAAAACTTGTATATTTTAAAAGTAAGCCAAATCGGCGACATCAGTTACGTCATCAATGGCGTAAAGTTTATTGCTAATTTTGCTCATTTGTGAAAGATGCAAGTAAGCCATAGCCACACATCCGAATCATTTGCAACCTTTTTAATTGAAAATTAAAGAGTGAGGGTTTCTAAATAAAAAAATGCTAATTATTTGGTAAATTATGGAGCATTTGGCAATTGGAATTAGTTTAACTTATTAAAAGTCAATTTTTGACCAGTTTCGGTCCTTTTTACCACGGCAGACCAGTGGATTCGTAATCTACTCACTTTTCTCCAATTTCTATAAAAAATTCAGAATGATGTTTGATGGGATCCAAAAATTGCAGTCGCCTCTCAGTCTATTAGGTAATCTTAAAAATTCCAAATTGGATTTGTGAAAATTTAGCGGATGAGGTTTAGCAAGCCTACAATGAAAATTTTTTTATAAATAAACCGCCAAAAGCAGTTACCAAAACTCCTAAAATAATAAAATATTTCCTTATGCTCGTTTTATAACGACCTAAACGACCAAATAAGAGACTCCAGGTAGGGCAGCTATATTGGCTAATGTCGGGAAGAGAGGTTCTTGAAAATTGGTCAATTCTGGTCGAAATTCGAGCATTGTACCAAAATACGACATTAAAAAAAATCATGTCAAACATATTACAAAACATTTTTTTTGTGTGATATATTTGATTTGATAAATTAATTAACCCAAAAAGAAAGTTATTCAGATCTGAAGAATGAAAAACACTCGCATCTGTTAGTCGATATGACTAACTACCAGATGAATTTGAACTATTGCTACTAGTTGGATTTTGGGCGTTCTCCACTTTGTTTAGCTTGGTCTTTAGGATATTTTTCCGTGAAAAAAAGATTGTCGATTATTTTGGTACTGAGGTCATTTTCCATTTCTAGTCCTCAATTACCTATTTTTTTGTTTTATATATATATATATATATATATATATATATATATATATATTTTTTTTAAGATTTTTTAAAATGTACTCTACAGTAATATGTATCCCAAAACACCTTCCGGTTTTAATCAGTATTGAATTTTGAAATTTCTTTTAAAGTGTTCCTTTCCATTATTTATTACAAAAATATCTCATTCAATAGAATACAGTTTAACAATCAAAATGCGGATATGTGGTTTCAAAATGGTTGAGCTTTAAAAATTAGATTAAAACACGATTTTGGTACACAATATGATTTTTTAATGCAACGGATAGTAAGTAATGCATGTACAATAAATGCATTTTTAGTGATTTAAATTTTGACTCCTTTTGCTGTTATTCCTGAGAGAAATGTAAACATATTCCAATTCATTTCATTTCCTGAAAAGAGTTTGTTTTATAAGCGATGAAAACATTAGGTATTACAATATTTTATCGAAATAAATATCATATAACTTTTTTCTGGATTGAGTGCTACAAAATATTCATTATTTGTTGTCGTATGAAAGCTACGAAAAATACGGATTTTTTTTTTTACTGCAACCTAATATGTTCCAGAAGCTGAATCATTTTTTAAAATCTTCTCGAAACAGACGCTTGTACAATTATACCATTTGAAACATTTCCTTTGGATACTGGCTGGTTCAAATGTGGTGCCAAACCTTTTTAATACGCTTTTATTAGCTTCAGACGTATGTATGTTAGTATGTAACGGAATCTTTGAACATGATTTTGACCACCTTCAAAACTTCGGATTAACTCGAAATTTGGCATACTTATTAAGGACCGATGACAATTCAATAATTCAATAAGTTTGTCGCTTTATCACAAGGATTAGCTCGTGTTGCCCTTGCGCCGTTAAATTCCAACCAACCAACCTTCTACGGAATCGAACCCTGGTCTGCAGTTGAAAGATTTGTCGTTTGAACGACAGTTATACAAAGCGTGTTTCTTTTTAGTCGCATTATCCTTACCAGGATCTTCAGGATTAGTGATTTTTCATATTCAGAGACAGGGTAGTGTTTTGTACCAAGTAATACGGCGTGTACTAAGGCATACACATGACTTAAATTTGAGACAAGCATGTGACTATTGGCAGAAACAACTGGAGAGTTTTGTACACTAACTAAAAAAAAATTATAGTTTACAGAAAAAATATTTAATAGTTTAAAAACTAAAAAAATATGCTTTAATAGAAAAGTGAACTAAAAAGTAGAAAATAATTTTAAATAAATTTTAAATAAGAATAGAGTGATTAACAAGAAATATTTATTTTATCGTAAAAAAGCGTGGGGTGTTTTTTAAGATATTTTCATAATGGCTCTACTTTTACCAATATCTGTCATTAAATATTTTCAACAATTGACATCAAGCACCCCACGCTTTTTTACGATAAAATAAATATTTCTCGTTAATCACTCTATTCTTATTTCAAACTTATTTAAAATTATTTTCTACTTTTTAGTTCACTTTTCTATTAAAGCGTATTTTTTAGTTTTTTAAACTATTAATTATTTACTCATAAGGGTGAGTGCTTTACTAGAAGACAGGAGGAATTGAGCTCCCCGAATATGCTGTAGGAACCGGTTCCCCTATGGTTGAAAAGTATTGAATGAGCTCATTTCAGGTTGTCTTCTAGTATCGACATTGTTATTTGTGATGACGAAACGCCTCCATGGTAGCAAAAATAGCATTAAGGTATACATATACATTAGAAATTTCAAAATTTGACTCAAGTCTGCATTTTTGTTTTTTTGTTTTAAAATATTTCCGAATTCATTACCTTTAAAATAATAACATTTTTTTTTTGAGACTCAATTTACTTTTTATATTACAGTGGGTTTTGTGAACCTGTTTTGTATCACGTTCATTAGTGTAGTAAACTTTAAAAGCGTTTTATGAAGAATTACATTTTGGTGTTATATGACTTTACGCCAACGGTCAAAAAACTTCATAATAAATTGTCCGATTTACAAACTTCTAATTTTGTTCTGAAGACACTAGTAGTGAACGTGTTTTCTATGGAGAATCTAACATATATTGTTACAAACACATTTTTTATGAATATTTTAATCTTAATTTTTTGTTAAAAACTATGTATTTTTTAAACTTTTTATTTAAAAATTTATAATTAAATAAATACAGCAGCCAAATTCAAAATTCTCCATAGGAACATGCTTCAATATAATATCTTTTATTTGCAGTAAAAATCATACCTCTAAGTTAATTACAAGTTTATTTATATATGTCCTAATAATGTCCTAATTAGTCACTTTAATTGCAATTAGCTGATTAAAAAATTGACGGAAAAAAAAAGTTTATATATATAAATGCATCATTTTTAATTCTGATATACTGCCCAAAAGTTTGAAATTATTACCTAAAAATTAAAGAAAATCATCTCAATTGTATATGTATACCTTAACAAAAGGATTTCTGTTGATGATTTAGCAATTACTAAAAACGATTCAAACGATTTTGATCAAAGTCACTTGTGGTATTGCCTTTTAAGGTGCTCTAAACATCAGCACCTTCAAAATGTCTATAGAAATGCGATAAAGGCGTAAAATGTTGAAAAAACGAATGTCTTTAACACAGAGCTCTTTTCCGTTGAGAATCAACTAATGAAGCCATCAAAGACTGATTTTTCCTTGTTGCACTTAGAAAGGATAATATAATATTTATCTAAAAACACATCACCAATTCCGCCGTGTTGGCATTTTTTTTATTTTTTTTCAGCCAATGTCAAACGTCAAAAATATCTCCAAACAGATCATATGTATTAAAATAATGAAAATATGAAAACGAAAATGGTAAATTACACCAAATCATAACAAATTTATTACCAGTGACCTTATTGCTTGAAAATGAGTTTTACTGAGATAAAGCTGGGAAGCGAGTTTTACAATGAGCAGCCCATTTAGCATTATGGCAATCTCGCCAATTTGGCGAGATAGAGCCAAGCTGGCGACGGTTTTGGCGACTAATTTTTGTCGTCAAATATGGCGCCAAATATGGCCAAACTTGGCGACTATTTGGCGACATTTTCGGCCCCCATGTACATGTATAGGACTTTTCGACTACGATCTGGAAGGTCCTCCAAATTTCTAACTCTAGAAGATTCATGAAGGTTTAACTTTCCTATATAAGCCCGAGAGAGCGGGTGAAGGAGTTAGTTGAGTCTGTTAGTTGACTGAAATTACTTAGTTGAGATACTGAGTTAGCTGTCTCTCAGCGAGCATTCAGAAAGTTCCGAAAGTGAACTGTATTACATTGTCTTTTGCAGCGATTTTAGCAGTCTGCTGTTTTTGGCTCTATTGTTGTGAAAAGAGCTGTATTGAGTCTACTAGAGCGAGGAGTTCTGGTGTTGTAAGAGAATCTTCGAAGAGTTATATCGGAATAAATTTCTGTAAGTTTTGATCTGCTTTGGCTTCAAATCTTTTTAACCCATCCACGCAACAATATCTTAACTTTCTTCGGCTTTGATCTTTCATCACATCCATTCTTAGTTTAGAGTCTTTACATTTCAGATAAATACTTATCGGTAATACTATCTTATTTAGTTTCTGATGAACGCCAATCTTGGAGCGACAATATAGATTTAAATTCATTTCTACTTTTCATAACTCGCTGCGTAGGGATACATTTTCAGGATAACTCTTTACAATATTTATAATCATTTTTTATACAGAAAACGTTGTTCCCCTGAAATAATAGCAATTTTGTTGCCTTATTTCTATTTTCTTCATGAAAGCTGACAATATCAGTCTAGCAATAATAGTGATCCTTGCTCAAGTCACTTCTATCAGTTATGTAACTCGCTGTCAATAATTTCGATAGTTGTTACTGAAAAAGTTTCACATGTAAGGAGCGCCTTTCCAAATTACCAGAATATGATTTTGGACCGTTTGTTGGGCCATCCAACTTTTCAAACAGATGCTTCAGAGTTACTTCATTAAAATGCCGAGACTTATAATCCGCTGCAGAGGATTACCAAGTTTAAATTTTAAACACCGTCTTATACTGGACTTCCATCTCCTATTAAGAGATATGACGTCATAGCCACTTTTCAGAAGCTGGAACAATCCTTTTCTTCATAACCTACGTACCCTGCGTTAGGCGTTGCTTATCTATAATTTAAATATAAATTACGAACCTTTCTATCAGCATTATCAACAATATTCTAAAGTCATTTTGTTTCATTATAGTAAAGCAAGGCGAAGTAATGAAGAGTCATTATCAGTTGATCTTTCAGGAAATTATACTTATTTCGAGGTAACTTTTTGGTACGTTCACAAGTGCAACCTTCTAAAGTAATACATTGCGGACCATAATGTCAAATAACTTTGCGCATGCTTCTTGTAGAAATGCTTTGATCTTTGCTAGCAAATCCTTAAAGTTATGATCTTTTTTGAAAGACCTATTAAAATTGGTATATTTTCCATTGTAGGTGTCAATCATATGCAATATTCTAGAATGGGTAACAATAAGAATGACAGTGCTTGTAATTGGCCATACATACTCAATTTTAGTTGCAACAATTTCCGCAATTCTCGAGAAACTTGGTACTTTGTTTCAAACTCTAGACCCAGGATTTAATCTCTCAAAGAAGCAGCAAAGCAGCATACCTTAGTATGTAGGAAGATTAATTTGATATACATCTTTGCGGCTTTCAGTTATTGGACATTTAAATTTGTTCCATGTCCTGATTTTTGATGTCATGTCTATTAACAAATCAATCCAACCAAAAGAACGTAATTTAAAAACTCACATACATTTCCGATTTCGTAGCTCGAACTAATAGCAAAAGGTAGATCTTTATACAGGCGTACGCGCACGCTTACAAACCCAGTAAATCTTCAGTTGCACCACGTGACAAAAAGATATGGATAATGAAATTCCCAGAACACTGCGAACAAGTGCAGAGGAATGTGAAACCCTCTCCTCTCCTTTTATTTCTTGTCAGACACAGTATGAAATGGAAAAAAAAAGTCAACTTTTCTTCAAAAATTACAAAATTTCAATTGCGATGGGGGAACAGAAGATATAATTCGAACGAAACACCATTTCTATTGAATCCAGTAGACAGCTCTTCCATACTATTAGAAGAACAATATGGAAAAATAATTATATTTCCTTCGTCGAGTTAAAAATGCTAATTTTAACCAAATTTCCAAAACTAAAGTGCGATGTGGGGGCAGAAGGTATTATCCAATCAAAAAAATATTTTACACAGTGTTTATTGAATCCAAAGAGAACCCTCTCCGCACTATTAGAATAGCGATTTCGAAAAAAAGTGTTTTTCTGCCCACCCTAATGTATACATGTATACATTACATTCTACATTTTGGAACAGTCTGATTTAAAAAAAGTTGTCTAGAAAAATGTGTGTCTGTGGTTAGCATAATTCACTAGCAAATTGACCTAGGATGTTCAAATTTGGTGTAAGGGTTATCGGTGACCATGAGACCTAATATTAAAGTTTTTGTAAAAATCGCGCATGCGCATAAGGTAGCTGTCATTAAAAAAAATAACATTTTTCGATGATTACTAAAAAACGGCTATGAGGATTTTGATCAAAATCGCTGTGGTAATGCCTCCTAAGGTGTTCTAAGCATCCTCACCTCAAAAAATCCCTTAAAAGTGCTTTAATGACATAAAAAGTTGAAAAACGAATGCCTTTAACACAAAGTTAATTTTCCTTGAGCACCTCCCAACAATGATTTTTTTTCTGTTACACGCACAAGATAGAGGACAATATAATGTATATCGAATAACAACGTCAATTTCGCTACCTTGGCTTTTTTTTTTCAGCCCATGTAAAACTTACTGCCAAAATTATCGCCAAAATGGCTATTTTTAAGTAGATGAGTAAAATTATGAAAACGGTAAATAACACCATAAATTTTAATGCAATGGCCAATATTCATTTGAAAGTTGTGCCCTGTTCCACACCCATAGTTTCTAAATAAATAAAAAATATATAAACAGTAAATGACACAAATTGACTCTCAGTATTATAGTATAATTGAAAGTTGTGCGATATTCCCCGCCCCTAGTTATTTTACATTTTTAGATAAATATTGTGTACTAATTTAACGCTTTTCAAATAGGTTGTGCCAGATCAGACCTGTTGGCAACCTGGCAGAATACCACTGGGTCCACCCTTTCAACGTGAGCAGGGGAAACAGTAATTATGTTCGAAGCATCTATATTAGTCACGGTTACGATGACCAACATACTCTGTTCACGGCATTTTCTATGGACAACCAAAACAAAAACGATTTTTTTATTCCCTATCTAACCAGCAAGGTTTTAAAGAAGGAAGGCGATAGCTACTACTTGCGATATTCATTCCAGAATGACACTGGAAAAAGTGCCATGGAGTTTACCAAATGGGCTGAGGTATGATAGTTCCATTACTGTTTAATAACTGAATTTCTTACTTGTTTTACACGATTTAATTCTACTACAGTCAGTTATTTTTTTTTTTCTAAAGGGAACTTTTCAGGAAATAAAATAACACAGACAAAATAAAAAGGTACTTTTGATCGTTTGTTTGATGGAAAACTGCCAGACAGCAAAATTTCTCAATTTTACGAGAGACCCGTACCCCAAATACAGAAACAATTTAAAAAAAAAAAAAAAAAAAAAAAAAAACATATTTTATTCTATGAAATTAAGCTATATATATTCGAGAAGATATGGGGGAAATTTCAAACTTCTAGGGAACTGCAAACATTCGATTTCTAAACTTTTACATACAGATCTTCTATGTAGTTGTATACAAGTTTTTATTTTTAAGTTCGTTTTTCTCAAAATCTAGAATTGGTAATTTTGACTGTGTTTAAAATGCTAAGGCTTTGAGAAAAGTTTACTTATATTTAAACTGTTTATATTTTTGAAATCTTAAATATTTGTTTTATAAATGTCGGGATAGTTTTTTTAGTAAATTGTATTATTTTTATTTTTTTTTAAATTAAAGAAATGGGAATTTTCTGTGAAAATTTAGAAATTTCTTGTGAAAATCACAAAACATCTGTTCAAAATCAATTGTCAAACTAATTAAAAAAAATATATATCCCTACATCTTTAGAGTATACTTTAATATTAAAAAAAATATATTAAAAATTAAAGGAGGAGTAGTCGTTTTTAAAAAAGCTTATGTTTCAGCCAAAAAGCACAAAAAAAAAAAACAATAATATTAAATTTAAAAACTAAAAATTGTGTCAATAATTGCTTACAAACAGATGATTTAGTTATATAAAAACTTTGTTGCTACTAAATTCATTAATACAAATTTTAGGTTTTTGCTTACGCGGGTCTCCCTTAAAGGAAAACCTGTCAAATATTAGTTTACTAGCTGAATACCCGTGCTGCGCTGCGAAATTTTACCATTAGCATTTTAGCAATCAAAAGACATTCATGTATTCTACACTTCAGACGTTTGCTCCCTTTTCGATCCCGACAAATTGATTTATCAAAATAGGAACTTTCCTTTGTTGACATTTTAAACGAAATTTATAATTGTGAATAGTAAACTGGAATAGTTTATTGTGTTTATGTTTGCTCTTAGTTCTAAATTTCAAAGTAGTAGCTGTATTGGAATTAAGTTAATTAGACATTAAGTTAATCCTCGTATAGTTTAAATGTTGCGTCGTCTTTTCATCCCTTAAAAATTCGTTAATCGATATTGGAATGACTTATTTTTTTAACATTTGCAAAAAAATATCAGAAAAATGACTACATTGGAAGAGGAACATTCGGATATCCCTCGTTTGGAACATTTAACCCCTTTTCGACCCCTTAAAGTTGGTTAATCGAGAACAGAATAGCTTACTTTTTCTATGTTTAATCTTTTTTGACATTTGTACCAAATTTCCGAGTTGTGACCATATGAGAAGTGGTACATTCGAATATTCCTCGTTTGGAACGTTTAACCCCTTTTCCACCCCTTGATCCACCGGAGATCGGAATAGTTTACTTTTTCTGCGTTTGTCTTTATTGATATTCACACCAGTTTTCAGAATTGTGAAAATATGAGAAGTAGGACATTCGAATATATCGCTCGTTTGGAACGTTTAACCCCTTTTTGACCTCTTAAAGTGGGTTAATCGAGATCGGAATAGCTTACTTTTTCTATGTTTACCATTGTTGATATTTGTGCCGATTTTCAGAGTTGTGACTATGTGGGAAGTAGGATTTTCGAATGTCCCCCGTTTGGAACGTTTAACCCCTTTTCGACCCCTTAAAGTGGGTTAATCGAGATCGGAATAGTTTACTTTTTCTATTTTTACCATTGTTGATATTTGTGCCGATTTTCAGAGTTGTGACTATGTGGGAAGTAGGATTTTCGAATGTCCCCCGTTTGGAACGTTTAACCCCTTTTCGACCCCTTAAAGTGTGTTAATCGAGATCGGAATAGTTTACTTTTTCTATTTTTACCATTGTTGATATTTGTGCCGATTTTCAGAGTTGTGACTATGTGGGAAGTAGGATTTTCGAATGTCCCCCGTTTGGAACGTTTAACCCCTTTTCGACCCCTTAAAGTGGGTTAATCGAGATCGGAATAGTTTACTTTTTCTATTTTTACCATTGTTGATATTTGTGCCGATTTTCAGAGTTGTGACTATGTGGGAAGTAGGATTTTCGAATGTCCCCCATTTGGAACGTTTAACCCCTTTTCGACCCCTTAAAGTGTGTTAATCGAGATCGGAATAGTTTACTTTTTCTATTTTTACCATTGTTGATATTTGTGCCGATTTTCAGAGTTGTGACTATGTGGGAAGTAGGATTTTCGAATGTCCCCCGTTTGGAACGTTTGACCCCTTTTCGACCCCTTAAAGTGTGTTAATCGAGATCGGAATAGTTTACTTTTTCTATGTTTATCATTGTTGATATTTGTGCCGATTTTCAGAGTTGTGATTATGTGGGAAGTAGGATTTTCGAATGTCCCCCGTTTGGAACGTTTAACCCCTTTTCGACCCCTTAAAGTGTGTTAATCGAGATCGGAATAGTTTACTTTTTCTATTTTTACCATTGTTGATATTTGTGCCGATTTTCAGAGTTGTGACTATGTAGGAAGTGGGAGAATTAGTGATGAGTGAGTCAGTCAGTGAATCAGTGAGTGAGGGCTTTGCCTTATATATATAGAGACTATGAGGCTCTGCTCTCTACTCACCAACGCTCGCCAATCCGCTCGCCGCGGTGAGCCAAATCCGCTCAATCCGCGACGAGCCAAAACGTGAGACAAATTGTTATGCAATTCTTATCAATTCATTTCACGCCTAAGAACAACGAAATTTTCACTCGTATCGAAACTTTTCACTTAAATCAGTTTATTTGCTTAATCTTTTATATTGACATCGCTTTTGATACTATGTTTTTTTGTGACAGTAAAATCTGCGGAGGACTTATTAACCTGCTTACCGTCTTCCATTCGAGCCGAAATTTGACAAACACATTCATTGTCGATAAAAATGTATTCTATCAAGTTTTGAGAACTGTCCCTAAAAGGTGTTTGTTATTCTATTTATTATCTATTGTATTCAATTGCAGTTTCGGAGAAATAATTAACCTACTTGTGTTCATTCAATCAAGTTCAAACTTGGCAGATTCGTTAACGATGGCACTATTTTCGATCATGTTTTAGTGTCTGTAACTAAAAGGCTGTTTTTACACATGCTTCTATTATCGCTTCGAAGGACTACATAATCCCCATGATGTTATTCCATCGATCTAAAACTTGGCAGATAGCCTCGTTGTGACAGTGAATTCTATCATGACTAGTTGGGGGCAAAAAAAAAAATGAGTTCATGGGATGGAATTGATGGTTATCTTCGTAGTGTTCAAACACTGTGATTTTTTTTATGTACAAAATTACTGTAAATGAATTTTGGATACTTGGCAATTTTTTCAGGAACTGCATTTTTTTCAAGGATAAATATTGTTATTATTATTATTCTGCTACATCAATATACAAATGTTGTCTTAATGAAATGTCTGATACACCAGTCTGTTTACGAAAAGCCCACCCTTCGGAACATTAGTTTATTTATTTGTTTAAAATAGGTAAGGGTTAACAATAAATTTATAAAAATCATCAAATGTCAATTATACATCTGCTTTAAATTATTTAAGGTAATTTTAAATCCCAGCAAAAACATATCTGTAAAAAGGCGCCATGTTCTTCATGCCATATCTATGGTCTTGAAAAGTATTAAGAACAAAAATACAGCCGAGTTTTACGTTGCTGTAAATTATTGGCAAATAAAATTACTGAGATTTTAGAGAAACTGTTTTCTTCTCCAAGTTAAAATGCAACCTTCATAGGGCTAAATATTCAGTTAAAAAATATTCTTGCGCTTTGACCATTACGCGTCACCACACCAACACAAGAAACAAGTGCTCAAGAATAGGTTATGATCAATACGGACAAACATTTTTTTGTAGTTGAATATTTAGGCAGTCAACGATAAACTTAACTGTACTTTAGTTCTCAATACTTTCGACGGCCACAGCTATTGCATGGAGAACTTTTTTACAGCGATGTTTTTGTTGGGATTTCGCTTCTTTTATTTTTACGGTACTTCTCTTAGATTTATTAATTATTTGTACACCGATAAGAAGTATAAAAACGTTTAGTGCTAATGATTTTGAAAATAAATTGTGCAACAGGCATAGCGGCGAATTGGCTATTGGCTTGGTCTCTATGAGGTTTACTAACGTGCATCTAGGTCAATAATTTTTCCCCTTTTAGTGACTCCATGATGTATTGGGAGTTTTTCCTTTACATATATGCTAATTAATTCTAGCATTCTAAAATTTATATTTCTAGCTGGAGTAGAAATATTTTAGAAATAAGATTCCTGTTTTCCCAAGCGTTACCTTTTTCAGGGGATAAAATCTCCACAGCCATTAAACACAAAAAGCATATAATCAAAATCGATAGAGACGGTTTTTGGCAATTGCTCAAAAACATAAGCTTTCAATAGCAGTTATCTTATGCGCATGCTTAATTTTGTCGAAAACCTTAGTGACAGATCCCATAGCCATCATTGACACGTCTATAAAAGTTGAATGTTTTAGGTCAATCCGTTCAGAAGTTATGCTGACCACAAACTAATGGACAAAATGACCGACACACTGAAATTTCTTTCTAGACCACTCTTTTAAACTCAAGACGTTCCAAAATGTATAAAAATGCCAAAAAAAAAGTCAATTTTTTTTTGTGACTGAATGCAATACTAACAACTCGATATTGAAAGTAACAATCAAGAGGTATTTATTTTACTTTGTTGCCTGTATCTACGAATAATTTTTGTTTGACTCCATGTAAACAATTGATATTCTTGCAACCTATATTCAGAAGATGATGTGTATAGATAGTGGCATGTAGTCACTGATAATCATGAGATAATTTTTTTATAAAACTGGGTCATGTGCCAAGGGTTCCGTTACCGGCAGCTACGGATGTAAACACGTGCACACGATCAATTTTTTGGAATGTAACATTCCCTTAGAAGGCAACTTATGAAAAAGCTGTATTAAGCGTTTACACGATAAGCACTAAAAGAATTTAAATGAAGTGTCTTTTAGCAGTGAATATTTTTTATAGAAAATATCAATCATAACATTTCCAGTAGTTAATGAAATCGAAAATTTATTTGTTTCTTAAAATTGTTGCAGAACTGGTTTTAAAGTAGAAAGCAAATATATATGAAGGAAGAAAAAAATTAAAGAACACTTTCTAAATATTGATGATAACAGTGGCCCTTATTAAAATACTAGAGTGTAGCGGGATTTACTATTAGCTCAATTATTTCACTTTAAATTTATAACTTACCTAAGATTTTTTGATAAATCAAAATATATATATATATATATATATTTCTTTTTTATCTATTTCTGCATCTGTAGTCTTTCTTGATTTGTTTTCAAATGTTTCTACCTATAATGCTTATTTTTTAAATTGACATTACAGTAGATATTTACTAGTTCATTTTTTGCAACAACAAAAATATATATAACAAGCCACACATGTGTTGTATACTTTATAAATCCTCTCTACTGTATCTTTCATTTAGAACCAAATAGAGTTAACGCTATGGAAAAATATACTTGACATTATTTTGAAAAGATTTTAGAAAATTAAGATTTTTTTATTTTGTTTATGTTTGGATATATATATGTCATAATGTATATGACATTTATTTCATAAACTCTAAGGGGTTTTGCATTAGGCAAACTCTACACATCCCCTTCAATTATTTGTGTATGTTACACATTTTTCTAAATCAAGGAGGCGAATTTTTCTCACGCTTCAAGTTAACCAATATATGTTTGTTGGGGAAATTCACCAATGTAGGACTCACAGCAAATGAGAGGGCTTTTGTCGGGGGGAGCTGCCCTTGTTAGGGGGGGGGGTGAAAAGCACGGGTCAGGAGAGGAGAGAGAAGAGAGAGGAAGGTGAGCAGGATGGTGGCTGGATGTTAAGGTGGACTAACGGTGACAAACCAAAAGGACGAAGGAGACCGGAGAAAGGATCGGAGGTAACTCTGATACAGTCCGCTGACAAGCCGATATACGCCCCTGACGATGTGCGCCCCTGACAGAGGTATCCCTAGCCCAGACAGCAAACTGTGAGTCTTTTACACTTTCCTTACTTACCCTCGGCCAGATATTTACTTTTATTAGGATTTCAACCGGCTTTGTGCTTGGTTTTGAGGAAGTTAAATAACTATTTAATTGTATTCTTAAATTGCTTGTTTGTTTCTTAATGTTTTGCGTTGTATTAATAAATGGTTGCGTTATCTATCGAGCACATCTCTGTGGTTCTTTGTTATTTGCATGCATTTCCATTGTACTTCACTATACGATCTAATAGGCCCATGGGCCTTACGGCAATATAGACTAGTCGTGTGGCAAGTTTAATTTGAATCGTCATTTTCGTTCTTGATTTATTCATGTGTAGTGTTTTGGACGAACAGACACACATTGAAGTGATTCTATAAGTGTTCCGGTTTTGAAATAGGGGAATGGATCACTAAAACATTTTTTTTTGAAAATATTAACTTTCAGAGAAATGGAAAAAAGAAATAGGTTGGATGAATTTTTTGCTATAGATGTGCGATGATTGTTGTGATTCTAATGTATCTTTTTAAAAAGGAATATTGCTGACTAAGCTGATTGGAGATGCAAGAAAGATTCGATATTTTGAATAGGAAACAAATATTCACCCTAATAGCGTAATATTTTGAAAACTTATAACTATAGTCACTTAACAACAAAACTAAATATAGATTTGGTTTATGAATTATTAGTTCAAAAAAACATTTAACTTTAAATAATTTTACGGATTCCATATATTGCTGGGACTTGTATACTTTTTTTGTGTGGTGCTGTTTTGGTAAAATTTAATTTATCTATTTCAAACTATTTAAAAATTATAATGTATTGTAGCTATATAACTTTGACTGTTTAACATCATTAAGCTATACAGGTGTATTTCATTAAACTAATCGCGGTAATATATAAATATTTCCATTACAAATAACATGATCTATATAAATAAATAACAAATTCCTCCATACATAAAAATGACGACTTTTTCCCACTTCAAGCAATAACCTTGTCAAATCATATTATTATTTATTTGCAATGGCACCAGAAAAATAATAATGGTGTAGAGCAGTAAACAAACAAAGGAAAGTTTGCTTAGACTTTAAACAGATTTTCTCAAATTCTCGTAATTGTTGCTAAGAATATGTTCATGTATTAAGGTCATCAATTCTGATTCACTTTTAAAATTTTGTAACATCGTCATTCACTTCTGATCATAGACTCAAGCAGAATTAATTTCAGGGCGGGGAAGATCATTCGTTCGTTCATGTTAGGCATGGGTGTTTGTAAATGTATGCTCTCTTGTCTAATGACGAATGTTTAGGCGCATTATAGCCCTCGTGTTGCTGAAGGCGCCAGATAATCTGAAAACAACCAACCAACCTGGTTACTCGTAACCTACTCCGAAAAATTATGTTAACTGCATTTCAAAATATTGTTTCCTGATTTGCCACAATGCATAAAAATTCTAACAACATGTGAACATTATATTTATGTATATGCAATGCATTTCCATCAGTACTTATTTTTTCGTTTAAGTATTTTCTAGTGTTTTCCGGAATTAGTAAGATGCGCATTGAATCTGATCGGATCTCGCTTAGACTGTCTCAAACCAGTTCTCTTTCGCCATCTCCAATATATAAAAGCCCCAGATTTCTGTTCAGTTACGCTTTTTACACACTTTGAGACTTTGCACTTTTTCCTTTCGCCAAGCGTCACTCGCTCCAGCTTTCCTCGTCTATGGAAATAAATTCTTGTTTTCACTCGGATATGACTTGCTTCTTAAAACCTTCTACAATACTCTGCCGTTTTTTATATCTTTTGTGATACATGTTCATATCCTTGCAGAGAAATATGCTAATACTTCTTGAAGAGGTATACACATATACTTCAACATACATATGCCTGCAGAAACATAAAAAGACTGATACATGTTACTTTTTCAGAGAAATATAGAAGGCGGCTTGATGGTTGACGACGGCTTCGTCTACTTATTGATATCCTACAAACCAGAAGGAGGAACTGGCTACGAGAGCAGACTGGTCCGCGTATGCATTCAGGATGGAACTTTCCAGTCTTACTCAGAACTGCCTATCGCCTGCACCCACCCGAGCGGCCAAAACAAAACAACATTTATGGCAGCCCATTTGGGAGACTCCCCGTCTTCTGACGGAAAATCAATCTACGTGGTTTACGCAAGATATTTTGGAGAACTATCGGAAACGACACTATGTATCTTTCCGATGACAGATGTCGTCCGGGCTTTCACCTCGTACCCCAGGGATTGCTTGCCTGCAGTTGGACACACCTGCCAGAAGGAGGTAATTTGAAGGTTTCTATTTAAAAGTATCTGGACTTGGTATGAATACCATACCTATTGGTATTGGGTATAGTATTTCAATCGGAATTTAAAATGTATTTGGCAAAGGTCTGAATCCTGTCTTAACTCTATGCCGTCCCGTGATACCATGTTGGTGTACCCCGAAAGCTATCGGACGAATGCAGTCGAAGTAAAACTTGAAGATTTATGATCTACTGGAAAACGCAAAAAACCACCGGCGCTAGGTGAAAGCGATTTGAGCAAGACCTATCGGCGCCAAGCAAAAGAATCTCGATTGGACGGGGCGGACGACATATAGGGTTAAATTGATTATGTATATGTCCTATATTATTTCTAGAAGTTTTTTTTTATGACTATCCCTTTCACTCCCTTTTTACAAAACAAAGTTGATGAATGATAAATCAACTTAACCTATGCTGTCGAGGAATAGTTAATTTACAGCTGTGCAATGGATTTTTTTCTTCTTCTTTGCAAATTAGAGTTAAAAAAACAAAAACAATTAACGCTGCTAGAGCACACTCTAGGGAAAAGATATTTTAGAACCCAATTAGAGCAATTATTCTACTAAGCAATAATACTTTAATCCTCCGTTTATAACATAGTATTTTGTGATCTTGAGCTGAATATCATCCACGTTATATTTAAATTCCCATTCTTGGTTTTATATATGATGGCGAATGGCAAAAAGGTTTTTTTTAGAACAAAGTAAAATGGCCGTTGGTTTTTAAACTTGGTAAATTTTGTATTATTTCGAAATCGATATTGATATAAATGCCTTCGAAGCTTTAGTGCAATTGGTACACAATCACGATTCAGCTTTGAGGAACTGTACATTTAGCCCTCGGGCTGAGCAGGGAAACATGTCTCATTTGGAAATCCTTACTAATATAAAAAAGGAGAAGTTAAGTTTTACCAAGTTGTTTTATGAGTCCAAATAAATTTTAATGAACTTTTTGGGAATTGCTAACAATTATACTTAATACATAAAAAAAACAAAAACATATAGAATTAAATTACATTTCTTTTGAGGTATATGTGTAAAATGTCATAAAACTCAAATAAATAATTATTATTTTTAAAAATAATTTTTTTCGAAAATGGATTTGAGTTTAAATTTCTTTACTTTAGCTGTATGGTCAAAATGCGTGAGCAGTTTTAAACCATACATAACTTTTCATGAGAGTGCTGGTCTTCGTTTCTATACACTTCGGTGAGCATTACTTGTTTCAATACTTTCAGTGCATGAAATAATATAAGTGGGTAATATTCACTAGTCATAATGCAGAAAAACTTACAAGGTCGATATACTAAAAAAATTGGCCTAAAATATCTAAAAGATTTGAAAAAGTTTGAAAGATGCATCCTCGTACAAATGAACATCGTGCATACTCGTAAAATAATTACGAATATGTGTCCATACATATGCTACACCATATTTAGTACAAAGAGTTTAATGTTTGCAAAAAAATTGACGGAAGTGAAAATCTTAAATAAGTTCATAATTGACTTGGGCTTAAGAAATATAAGTTTTCTTTTTTTTTTCTAAATTTCTTGAGGTTATATTCTTTTTAAAGTTTTTTTTTTATCTTAATTTAGATTTTCTGCTTACAAATTAGTCCAGAAAATGAAAGTCATAAAAGAGTATATGTTAATGGTAACACTATAGAAAAGAGAAAATAGCTATTGAAACACTTTTAGGAAACATAAGGAATCTTATTCACCTCATTCCATTCACCCATTGTAAAATCCAACTCAACTTAGTTCAGTAGATCTCAAATTAGGATCCCTTCTTTCACCTCCTATCTTCGATTTCACCACCTTAAACTATAAAACATGGGAATGAATTTGTGCTCCTGATAATCTGGAATAGTCAAGAAAGCTATAAAAATTGCGGTTGAAATTACTTCAGTAGATCTCATGTTATTACCATAAAGCATTGGGTATGGAAAGTGAAGATTTCTTTGGTATTTGGTGAAATGACAGAATACAAAGATAAACTGAATTACGGTTTCTAACTGAGATATAAAATTGGTAAAAAGTAAGGAGTTTGAAAACTAATCAGATAGCATTTAAAGATCGACAACAAATGTAACGCTAATATAGTTTTCTTTTTCTAGATGAAAAAAGACATCACGGACTTCTGCGGTCCAGATGTTAGTCCCTACACCGTTAGCCAACCTCTAGTGGTATCTCCCTTCACATTCTTACCTAATATTTCAGCAACAACTATAACCACTGTTAAGAATAACAATGAGATGGTAGCTGTTGTTGGAGCCTTTTCTGGTCACATCCTTAAGGTAGTTTTAATGTTTTTTAATAGCTATGCAAGTCCATTGCATTCCCACTTGAATAGACGTTTCGAATTGTTTTTGGTAGCTTCACCATTTTTTTATTATTTTTTTTTAATAAAAACTACGGAAGTCAAACATACAAAATTGTACAAATTATAAAAATTGCAGGTTATTATTATTTTTTTTTTTTTTTAAACATTTTTTTCGAAAATATTCCCATAGAAACTCCTTTTTCCATTCTGAAAAGGCCAAAATAGCACAAGAGCGAATTCATTTCCACTAAAATGGAAAATAGTTTCCTCGGAGATACTTGCTGTTCCAGAACTTAGTAAAAGTTTAGTGATAGGATATGAACTTATTATCCAGATCTCAATCTTTTGGCTAATATTTTGGCAAACAATTTCACTCATACTTAAATTTTTATCAAGCACTAAGATATTAACAATATGTGGCATTATAAACTCTGAAAAGAGCGGAATAAAAAGATCAATTATTTAACTTAGTGTTTTCAGTTTCAAGGCTGATGGTGGAATATATGTTTGCATTTTGTAACTGTTTTTACACATATATTTCACCCCAAAACTTTAGGAACCCTATCCTATTTTTAAAAATTTCTAATTTCTGGAGATAAGCTTCCAATTCCAAACTTTCGAATTCAGGGATTATTCGTTCTTCAGTTATAAATACTGATTTTGATGAAGCGTTTCTTCCTTGCTTTGATAATTTCAGTGGCTTTACCATCAATAGTTTCAATAACAATCATTCGTAATGCTCTTTCATCTTCTAAATAAAAAATCTCCTCTCGAAGAACTTTTTAATAGAAGGGAAGAAAACACTGGGAAAAATGTATACATTTATAGGCAAAAATGTCCCACAGTTTTTCACGAGCTTTAGATTTGAACAATCAAACTTTTCAAAATATAATTTTTTTTCAACTTACCCGCTCTTGGGCCATTTTAAAAGTTTCATGAAAGAATAACGTTAGAATTTGTACACAGCCAAAACTCTAGTTCTTGTCCCTGTAAGGAATCGCCGACCAAACGATATAGTGGTTAGCGTGCTAGTTACTAGACCGCGGGTTTGCTAGTTCGAGTCCCGTGTTAGGCATGGGTGTTTGTAAATGTATGTTGGCTTGTCTATTGTGTATGTTGGCTCGTTATATCCCTCGTGTTGCTGACGGCTCCAGATAATCTGAAAACAACCAACCAACTTTAATTCAAGCCTTTAAAGTATTAGTTAATAACTACATTTTGTAAAAGTGTTCACGTAGTGCTTTAAATTTTCAAAACTTATATTTTTTATAAAATTTCAGATTATTTCTTCTTTTCATTTTTCAATCTTTTTTTTTTTTTTTGATTTTTATTAAAAAATCATCCTAGTTATATACTCTAGATTCTTGTAGATCGGATTTTGAATAATTGAAGTTGTTATGCAGATAAGCAATAAAAACTATACATGTAGGTAAAAAAAAATTATAATTTTCGATATTTTGATTTTTTTTTTTTAAAGTTTGTATTTTATTCAAAAATCAATCCATAGTAATCCTCATTTGTATTTACTAGAGTTTCAGCTTTTTGAGTTAGGTGGCAATTCCATAAAACCCATCTGAGCAAAATGCGTTCGAAACATCAAAGAAGCCGTTGCCATGATGAAGTATGGCAACGGCTTGCCATATTATAAAAACGTCATTTTTATTCAATGGGCATTTCCCACATTTTTTAAAAACGAGTATAATTAGCTTATATTTATGACGAAATTCTTTCTGATTCATTTAAAAAATATATATATATTTATTTCATTATTGAGAGAAGAAAATTCTCGAAAACCTCGTCCGATCGCATTCCGATCAAAATACTACGTTATGGCTGTGACGTCACGACATACTTACGTTCTCTATAGTTGTCGTGAAGTTTCTGCCGAATTGTGGTGAGTGTTTGATAGACAATTGCCATATCCCGTGACGATTGGCCCGATTTACGAGAAATTTGCAAAACTGGTTTCCGCTGCTGCTTTTCAAGCCAAGTTGTTTCAGATGAAGTGACGTCACATTCAATTCGAGCCGAAAAAATGTCGTTTTCTCGCCAAAATCTAACAAGCGAAATCAATATATATATATAATTTTTAACGAAACAAAGGATACCAAGTCCTCTTAATCCCGTCACCGATCATCACTTTCATTCATTATAGCTCCCATGTTTCAACAGTCAATGTCAACACTTTATGCGTTAATTAATATTCAAGTATTTTGACTGCATAATGAGAATTCAAATTATTGCTCATCATCGCATAAGACTGATTCTATTTCCACACCCTAGATATTTTCATTTTTGCTGCGTTATCAATACCCACAGCCCAGTTCAATGCTTGTTTTCCAGAGTTTCCACGAGGCAATTAATTTCATTATATCGTTATATGTCGTGTGATTAAGGTAAAATACTTTTATCTTAAACTCTTTCATCTAAATAAATAATTTTACATAACTACAACTTAAAATACTTTTTTTTCATGACTCTATACACTGCTAAATTTTCCAAATGATTTGAACATTTCATATAGAATTCCTTCCTCTTCATTTACTCATAATTTATTTATTTATTTATTTATTTATTTATTTATTTATTTATTTATTTATTTATTTATTTATTTATTTATTTATTTATTTATTTATTTATTTATTTATTTATTTATTTATTCATTCATTCATTCTTTCATTCATTCATTCATTCATTCATTCATTTATTTTAAAGAATGTTTTCAGCAAACTGAAGGCATCCTAAACGAGCAGACTCTTACCAATATAAACTGTATACTTCGTCAATACAGTGAGTCATTAAAGTTGTAGCGTATGTTAGAAAAAAAAAACATAAACCTCGTCATTAAAATTCAGTCGAAGAACTAATTTATTTTTTCAGTGCTTTATAACAAGTTGCCACTTAAATTTGTAAAACTCAAAACGAAATATTATAATATTATGTCTAAGGATTGCAAGCCTCTTATAAATAATTTTGATGTTACAGAGTTTATAAATTTATTGTGGACTTTAAAAAACAAACTTTAACTTTTAACATAAATTAAACTCTGTGCCAGTACGATGTGGCACAACTTCATGCAATTAGGTATCTAAATTATTATTTAAAAAAAATACAATACACTGCCATAGCACACTCCACTCTAGTATGAGACATGGTTGCCCGCAATTAGTCACTGGGCGAACGCCAACTTAAACTTGAAACCAAACAATGTTCAATCAACTCTAAATGCAAATGCGGAGCATTTCTCCCTTGAAAGACCTCTCAGAATGTATTGCTTGTTTATTCGCATAAAATGTCTCATACAATTTAAATTTTGTCAGGAATTCAAAATATTTCGTACAATCTTAAAACTTGACACCATGTCAACTCCTGAGGAAATGATCAGCAGACGTGTTAACATTCAATTAAGAAATGATGGAATGGATGGAAGAAACTTAAAAACATTATGTTTGTTTTGCGGGAGAAATACCTGTTAAACAAGCAAAACAAAATGCGTTTGCTTCAGCTTTTCGTTGCAGAAAAATCACCTATGCAACAATGCATTTAGAACTTGAACTTCTTTTACAGAGATGTTTTAAGCTTGAGTGGGAATTTTTAGAACGTTTTTGTATCTTCTTAAAAGATCCTTTCTTTTACAGATCAGTTTGACATCTGGCCAGATAATCAGCAAGAATCACGTATTTTCCACTCCAAGACGTTCAGATCCAAAAACTTTCAAAAAAGCAATCAAAAGACCTATTGTGTTTGATCGCGCCCGTCAACATATTTATCTCATAAGAAACACTAAGGTGAGAGTGTATTTCATGTATTCGCTTTTTATATATTGTATACTTTTCATGCTCATTTCTAAAGTTCATGAACAATAAAAGTTTCTACAGGTGTAGCTATGCTAAGGCTACTAGGTGAGATTGTATAAAAAAATATATTTTGTCTTTAGGATTTTGTCATCATATTTAGATGAAATTTAAATAATCTTGATTTTTGTTATCGCAATATATCAAGATCAAAACAGTTTATATCCTAAATATTGTATACCCTAATGTAACTTTGCTTATTTCAACATTTTACTGCAACAAAATTAAAAAGACTCCCGGTTAAAAATAAAACAACTTTACACCCATTTTAATTTCACGTTTCCTTACAGCAAACTAAATTTTGCCAGTTTATATTTTCAATCAAGGTTAGAAAATATTTCAGAGCAATTCGGAGAACTCAAAATATACAATGTAATGTGATTCAAACAGGATTTAAGAACTGCCTTTGATTTTATCACTTTGGTTAGGTGCAATACCAAAAAGCCATCAATTAGAAAATATGTGCAATGTCATATATATAAGATAGAAAGGATAGTTCTGTGGCAAATAGATGGCATGGAGAATATAATTTATACTTAAAGCATTGAATTTTATTTGAGAATTCGTTTTCTCAATAAGCCGTGATAGAAAAAACCGTTATTTTTATGGTGAGAGGGCTATCAAGACGTGAACTTGTTTGGACTGTCGTAATTTTTTTCTAGTTGTACTTTACAATGGACTACTCCAGCATTTTTTAAAAACTAGTGAAATTAGTTTATATTTATGAAGAATTTATTTCTGATTCCAAATATTTAAACAAAAGTTCTTTACAAAAATTAGTTATTTAAATATTAAGAAAATAAAATGCCACAAAATCTAGCCAAAACCAGTCCGATTAAAACACACAAGAAAATTCGTGACGTTAAGGGTTCCTACTATTTCTATGGTTATTGTGAGATTTCAGCCAAATGTTTGGCGTTGAAATAGTTGGCGCTGGTAGACCATTGCCATATCACTAACAGGCGGACGCGATTTGTGAGAAACTTCCAAAACTGGTTTCCGCTGCCGATTTCAAGCCAAGATGTTTGGAAGCTCAGACGTCACTTTCAATTAGAGCCGAATGAATCGTTTCGTTTAACAAGGAAACTTTGATTGCAAATTTATAAAAAAAAGAGGGGGAAAAAGCGCATTGAGCAGACATTTTTGTGTTTATGAAATTTTCGAAACTTTTAGAATTGATTAAAAAAATTAAATAAAAAATGTGGGCATGGTCCATTGGCGAGAGTGTCTTTACAACGATTAAATGCTTAAGTACCATTTTGAAAAATGGTACTTAAGCATTAAATGGTATTTAAGCATTAAAAATGCGGGAATTGTCCATTGATACACTTGAAAACTAATTTTAATTTATTTCTTATATGCGGTAGATTGTGAAGTTTCCTGTTACAAGTTGTCGCGTGCATGAAACTTGCGAATCATGTTTCACTGAAGGAAGGATTGATCCTCTGAATTGCGGCTGGTGCGGAGGATACTGTGCGCATTTAGAAGAATGTGAGGATCCTGATTCTTTCAGCCGAGACACTTGCACTCCAAGTATATCCGAGGTAAGTTGAAATGAAATCTATAAATGGAGGGTCTTTAACCATTTTAGAATAGGTATTTTAATTTTATATCTTATAACTAATTTTGCAAACTAGCATTTTATTATTAACAGAACAAAATAACAATCAACGATCTAGCTGATGAGTAGCGATTATTTAGCAGGGAAGGTACTGAAAACTAGATTGACATTGAAAAAATGGAATTGGTACAAGGTACACATGGATACATTATTTAAAACCTTCAGCGTTAAAGCCCATTTGAAGATCTCAGTATTGCAATGTGATTTCTTTAAGGGATGTTATTATTAGTAAAAGGCGAAGCAGATTTTCCGTAAACCTCGATATGCGGCTCTACATTTCATACAGAACATTGAAAAATACTAGTAATTTAAGAATTCAGTGGTTAACCAAAAATTTTTGCCTGAAATCATCAAAAATGACTCCTATGAGTTGAATTACTGAGCGACAGTTAGAGTTGTCGTAACTTTCCAAATAATGAACATTTTAGGTAAATTCCTAACTGACAGAAAAACTGGGTGTGATTTCTGAAAATTTACTTCAGTGCCAAAATGGCGTGATTTTCCGTTAATCGCTAAATCCAAATCTTAATCGGAATAAAAAATATATTAAGTTCAATAAAAAAATGGAACTTGAAGACTTTCTAATAATTGTCACCACTGCCGGTTCTTGGCGAGAAATCTTTTCAGTTTGTCAAATAAAAGTTTCTCTCCAATAAAAGTGGCAGAGAGGAGAAAATCACCAGACCTCGAGAATAAAGCTTTTATATCGGAAGTTCAATGCAGACCATGTTTGCGGACTAAAAAATATATTGACTTTAAAAATCGTGGTTTAGTTTTACAGTAGTTCAAAAAAGTTTTCTTTGGAAATATAATTTAAAATGTTACTTTATTATTTTTTCAAAAACGTATGTTTCTGTGATGTGATAATCTCGCCACTATCAAACAGTTTTGGTTTTAAATACTTAATCTTGTAGGTGATAATCACTAAAAATGAAGCGCTAAACTAGTTCACTGCATGATGTCATGTTAAGAATTGATGAAAAATACCTCATCCGCTCTCATTGTTGCCAGAACAACCAACGTAGACAGAGCAAACAACTATCTAAAGGTGGCGTCTTTCTAGGTGGCGTTGGAACAACCCCTCACCGTTCTGTCGCTCTCTCGGTTTGCCGCGAGTCGCTCATCGCTTACCGGTCGTATCGTACCCGGAGCCTATTACTTTAGGCGATTTTACAACAGCTGCTAGGAGCGCTTCCATTTATTTCGCTTTCATGCGGCAAGAAGTTTAAAGCTGTTTCCTGAGAAAAACTCAATTTAGGTTTTCTCTAGTTTTTGATATAGGTTCGAGTAAAATGACAACCAAGAATTAAAAAAAAAAAAAAAAAATCACCCTGTTTTTAATTTTTCCATCTGCTTCCCATTTTAATTTAATGCTTATTGACATCAAATTGACTCAACAAATCCTCACCCAAAGATAAGTATTATTGTTTTTCAAGATTAAAGTTGAAAATTAAAAAAATTAACCCCAGTAATAATACCAATTCATTACCAAGGCATCTATTATTCATTTTTTGCAGGTGTCTCCTCAAAAAGGCCCAATTCAAGGAGCTGTCAAACTAAAGATCACCGGGGAAAATTTGGGATTGTATGTTGTTGGAGGACATTATTTAGTTACAGTTGCTGGAATTCCATGCGAAGTATTAGATTGGCAAAATACAGAGTGAGTAGTAACATGTACTCTTCGACACATACACTAGATTGGTATCAGAAGTTGATTTGTGCATTTTTCAAATAAAATTGTTAATACTTATTGATATTTATTTAACTTTATTGAATTTTGGGTTGTTTTAAAACCGTATAAATTTTTAAACAATTTCCTACTGAAGCCGTATTTTTGGTACTTTTTATTTAAATTAAAAAGAAAATCTACGTAATTAATAAAAATACAAATGCTATCTCTTAGACATTTTTATTTCAAATTAGTTTTAATTGGCTTTAATAATGTATGATTGTGATTACTAGAGTATCGATCTTGATGTTCGTCGGTAAGGCTATTTGCAGAAAGTGTTAATTATTAAATAGGCCCTGCAAGTTAAGTATTAAAAATTAATAAATAAAAAAAATAAATTCGATAATTGATTTTTTTCTAAAATCTGTGTTCAAACTTAATTGTTTATAATTTATTATTGAATTTCGTGCTGTATTATATATTAATAATAATACATTAATTTATAGTTGAAATTACTACTTTAAAATCTAAATTATATTTATTTTATAAAAACTTTTTTACGTGTTTTTTTAATTTTCAAACGTTAGTAAGCTGCAATCAGGTAGCGCCCCTCTAGTAATGGCCGTGTTATGTAAGAATCCTCGGGATTGTAAAATTCCTACACCAAATAAAACTCTAAGAACCCTGATAAGGCATAAAGTTCAGTCAAATAAAAATGAGCATTCCACTTGCATCGTAATCCTATTATAATTCAATTACTTTCTTATTGCAAATTATTTAAAATAATTTTAGCCTATTCAATTCACCGTATGATGCAATTTTCTAGTTTCATTAAAGCCGGATTTACACGCTGCCAGTCGGGACTACAGTTAAGATCGACAGTTCCGTGAAGTCAGCTAAGTGACCGTTGCGCCGTCAGTCGGTTACCACGGGAGAGCGCACGTGATTGGTTAATGAGAGATCGCGACGCCAGTAAATAAAAAATGCTTGATTTACAGTCAATCAGGGTAACATTGAACCACATTTTCAGTATTTTCTTCTTCCCCACTTATGTTTTAATAATATTTTCCGACCTAATGGCATAAAATGGAAGAATAAACCATAAATTATATTTTAGTTTACACAAATTAGTAAATGCTGATGATGAAAGCACCAAATAATAGGAAAATAACCCGGTGCAAAGTTACCCTGACATTCAGGGTAATTTTGAACCACTATCAGAAGTTTCATATAAAATATTTTTTTTTATTCAATTTAGGAGTCTAGACTACTTTGAACGAGTAAAATTAAGTTTCTAAGTATTTGAAACATTATCAGCTGCAGTTATCAATACCATAAAGTTTGGATATTTTAATTAACACCACAAAGAATATAATAGGTAGGAACAGTGGATGACGAATCACATGAATATATTGCAAAAAAAAAACTATTTATTATTCAGTTCTAACATTCAAATATAGTGAAAAAATAATCTTTAGTTCATTCACTTAAATATAAACTCATTATATCAATTAAAAATTGAGAAAGATAAATAGAAAATAATAAAACTGATAGGCCGCCCTAATGCTATTAGTTAAGTATTATGGTGTTTGTAAGTCACAATGTGGCACAAATATAAATATTCTACTCTTAATGTTAGAAATAGTATGATAATATAAAAACAAAGTTCAAACTTCATAAAATTTTAATTTGGCATTCTTTAGATTAATAGTTTTGCTTCAAAGAAATAATCATTGATCTGGAAAACTTATTCTCGTGTTCTAGCTGGATTGGTTGGTTTGTGCGCTTAACGACCTATTTTCATGCACAGTAAAGACAAATCAGTACGGGACCTAGAGCTTAACGTGGATTTCGAACCACAACGAACATCCCTGCCTAATCTGGAATTCGAACCCGGCACCTGTGTTCTAGATGGAATAATAATTTCTGGAGATATTTTTTTAAACACGCCCAATTTTTCATACTACAGATCACCATTGATTTTGGGCCATTTCCAATATGCACCAGATTTCTTCATGAACCACCAACTATCACATTGTCATTTAAGTCAATTTGGTCTGGATACATTTCTCCATCGTATTGAATAATTACGTGGTCATAAACTTTGCATATGCCATAACCAAATTCTAAAACACTTGCATGCTCAGTGTATAAAATTCCTACCTCATTGATGTGTTTAACATCCACCACATGGACAATCTCTGACTTTTTAGTAACATTCTCCACAGCAATTTGTGCAGTATAAACCTCATCATGTGCTTATTGTCCAACTTTCATCTCCTCCAAAAATGACAGTGTTATACATACCTGCAGACAGTTGTACAGTGTCACCTGCATCATCTAGTTCAGGTTGGTTGGTTTATACGCTCAACGACCTACAGCTTAACGTGGATTCCGAATTACAATGAACATCCATGACTCAGCCGGGATTCGAAACCGGAACCTTTGGCATGCGGGGCCAGAGCTCTAACCACACAACCTTTAGGTGGGTCATCTAGTTTAAGACTTTTACTCTTGCTGTCTCCCAGGAATTCATATGGTAGAGGACTTTGGTCAATCCCATCATGTCCTTGCTATTCATATTCCTTTACCATTTATTTTTTGTGCATATAGATTTTTTCACTTACTCAACTGAAACGCTTTTTACAACCATTACAGGTCCGCAGATTTTTTTTTTAGTTCTGTGAACGTTTCTAATATAATTAGGTACTTCTTGAATTCACTCTTAACATTTTCATTTTATCGGATATTGCATACAAGAGAAGATTCTGTAAATTAAATTGCATTTGTATGTATATAAATGTATTTAAAGGCAACCAAAAATAAATTAGAATAAAATATGAATTGCATGTGCAGTGTATACATTACACACTGTCATCAGCCTAACTTTGAACCGGCTCAAATTTACACTGAATATGTGGTAAAATGATAGTGCCTTGGTGTTTTGCTTTTTACCAAATGTTAGTAAGTAAATAACCATCAGCTACTAACAATTTCACTTTTTTAGAAAATTATATAGATGATAAAGTGGTAAGTTGATTCTTACTTGCATAAATTAGTTGATTTACATCAACTTCAAATAAGCATTAAAATGGAACTTGAAAACAGTACTTCAGAAAAATAACTGAATGGCCAAATAAATTATGTACTATTTTGCCAATTCATTTATTAAACTATAAAACAAAAAGCCAATTTCACAATCTTGCCAGCAGTTTGCAGCAGTGGATCAAGAGCAGCTGTTTAAAACCAAAAATACTGAAATCTAGGAGGTGGCGCAAAGTTACACCCTATGGCTCAAAGTTACCCTGAATGACTGTACTGGAACCAGTAGCCTTGTGACGTCACATGACGTCACAGACTGGCGATCTAGTCTGGTAGCGTGTAAATACTGCTTTAGGAGGGTGTCCTCTAGAGGAATTTGAAGCTTTGCTCATGATAGTGGATTGCCAAATGTCAGAATAGCATTTGCTTTTATACATCGTGTTTCTCATTCTAATTTCTAGGATATCCTGCATCTTAGGTCCTGCACCTGAGGAGACTTCGGGTCCTGTGGAATTGAACGTGATCTCTAACTCTTTGCTGGTTGGTGCTTGGTACAAGGTTGCTGGGTCGGCTGCTAGTCATCTCAACTTTTCTTATTATGTGGTGAGAATGGGTTCTTTTTCTAGTCTCAAAACTCTCAAAAACACAACATTTTGTCATTTCCAGTCGGAAGCAATTCTAGTTGATCACCAAAGAGCTACGTTTTTAACATAACAGGTAATTTCTTTGCAATTTTCGTCCTAGACATTTATGGAGATAGTAGCCATACAGCAACATTCAAGACTTAAAGAGAGTTATTAAAAGCTTATAGATAAACAATAACTACTAATACTTTTTAATTAAACCGAATTTTTCCAATTTCCTCAAGATAGAAACCGAGACATTTGGTGTCCTTTAATTATTAATTTAGTTCGAACTAAAATACAAATTTTCCCTAAACACTTCTGCCCAACGTTTTGCCTATGTAATAGTATATAGAAGTATCTTTTTTTTTAATAGGGTTCCAGGCTCTTTGGTATACATCCCAACAAAGGTCCTACTTCTGGGGGCACCAATGTTGTTTTGTTTGGTGAAAACCTAGACTTTGAAAACAGCAAAGATCGCTATGTCATCGTGCGTGGACGACTCTGCAATTTAAAGGGGTAAGGGAATTTGCACATCACGACCGTCTGATTTGACCAAGGCATTGGACAAGTGCAGTAAAAAAAGTTGCATTTATATACTTGGTATTAATCTATGCATTAACGCATTTAAAATAAAATACATCCAACATGATTTTGTCAACACATTCCAAGATCATTTTGGATTTTGGAATCCAACATAATTTTGGAATGTGTTGACAAAAAGGCTTACAATTAAAAAAAAAATATGTATATTCTTTGTCTTTAAATTTATAAATTTAATTCCTAGTTCTAATTATTTGTTGAAACCAAATGTTTTTTTTTTTTTTTTTTTTTTTTTTTTTAACAATTATGATCTATCAAGTCGGATGTTGAGAGTAAATATATATTAAAGTTCTAAATATTTCTGAAATACTCATACTTATATGTTAAAAATTCAACTAAAGTAGATTTACAAAATTAATCTTTTTTATATCTTGTTGCGCTGGAAACTAGAGTTTCTGTACACATTTTCTTGTCAGATTGTCGCTTTTAAATCTATGTAATACTGTCAATATGATACGAATAATATTTTTCCTCTCCAGATATAATACGACCACTGCCTGGTGCGTAACCAGTAATGAGACGAAATCAGATTACCCCGACAAGATAGCCGTTGTTGTTGGTGACACAATATATGTAATGGACGAGGAACCACCACCAACTTTCAACCACACAAATTTGTTCCAGTCTTTCGAGTACATTCCAGATCCCGAAATATATGACGTACAGCCTGGGATCACTACTGTGAGGTAAGCCATTTTTTGAAGACGGGTATTTTAAATATGAAAAGATGCGTTTTAAATGTAGTTTATTCCACTTAATGTTGTAACAAGTTAAGGTGGTGGATGCTTTATTTTCTTACCTACTAGAGATTAGTAAAGATTGTAATGAACAAAAACTTCAAAAGACTTAAGAAATCTCAATCTCATGGGGGAAAAACTGACCAAACAAATTAAATCACACAATTTGAAAATTTCTAAATTCAAGTCTTTCTTTTGCAGTGGCCTAATGAATGTAACTGTTACTGGACTTTACCTTGACAGTGTTCAATCTCCTCAAATAGTGGTGAAAGTATTTTTAAACCAAATAACAAATTTGGAATTTCTTGAGGTTAGTATGATTACGATAAGTAATTTTATAGTGTTTTATTAATAAGGTTTTTCACTTGAAAAGATTACAAGTGGAGATAATTAATTTCGAAGCACACAATTTTACTTTGAAACTGCATCATTTGGCAGATATCTTAGATATGGCAGTCATGGTTGGTTGTTTTCAGATTATCTGGCGCCGTCAGCAACACGAGGGCTATAACGCACCGAAACATTCGTCATTTGACAAGCCGACATACATTCACAAACACCCATGCCTTACACTGGACTCGAACCCGCAACTTCGTGGTCTAGCTAGCAGGCTAACCACTATACTGTTTGGTCGGTATGGCAATCATGTATCATGCGCCTTTACTATCTAGCTGTCTTATTGCGAGGTTCTTTTATGACGACTATTTTATGGGATTTGGAATGAATATAGTTTTGAATTAATTCTATGTTCATGTCACGAAAAACGAAGAATCGATGTTCTCGTTTCGAGTACATTTATGTACTGAATTAAGTTCGTCGTTCCCTCACAGATGACCATTTCGCCCACTCCATCAGTCGCCATGCATCCCCAGATCATAAAACTTTCTCTTCCAAGTATTTCGGATAGGAATAATTGTAGCTTTTTACCAGATTGTGAGAAATTTTTGTTTAGTCCAGATTCTATTGCATAGTTTAGACCATGTTTCAATGAATGAGATAAAATGTTTACAGTCACATCATAGAGTACTTTATCAACCCCAGGTTAATTTCATTTAGATTCTTTCCTTGATGCTTCTAATTAAGAAAGTAAAAGAATAATTATTGCAATATTTTTTATCAGTAATTTCTAAATTCCTATGTTTTTCTTCTCAACACGTTGCTTACTTCTTTGAAATTATAATTTACAATTTGAATTACTTATTGAAGCAAAAAAGGTCTGCTATTTATTTTTGGTCATTCACTGATAAGCCGCTAATCTCTAAAACAGATATTAAATGATGAAAATAGTTGCAATTTATTTTGAGAACTTTGTTTCATATTTTTCTAGATGTTGTATTAACCATGACTGCAACGAATTAATTTAGTCCTTAAAGTAACTGATGCCTAAAATTCTGAATAGTTACACAGAAACCAATCCAAATGTTTATCTAGAAACACTGGTATAATCTAGAATCCCTCCTCTTGTACGCATCATATTATCCCCAAGTTAAAGGGTCAATTACATGGGGTGAGTTAACTAGCTACTAGCCGTCTAGTTTAGTCGCCGGCGGGTGCTCTAGTTGACGATGACACTAAACGCTTCCCACACGCTCACAAGCTAGTGTGCAGAAACCCCGCGTTTTTGTTTTTACGCACCGACTTGCCACTTTTGCACTAGCAACTCTGATGACACACTGGTAATTTACTGGCTAGCTCGCTCAAACACCGGTGAATAGCGAGTAAAGTAGCCCGGCTTTCAACTTTTCCCCCAGCTTTTTTTACTAGAAGCTAGCCCTGCTAGTGATTGGATGACAAGGAGCTAGTATACTATCAACTAGTAAGCTAGCCGGCTAGTAGCTAGTAAACTCGCCCCATGTAATTGATCCTTAAGTGACGGTAAATTTGGTTCTCTGACAGGGCGTTCAATGATTCACTGCAGATACTCTTAAATCTTTTTCTTCACGAGCACTACATCATGTTACAGGCAAAGGCTGTCTCTCCAAACCCTCTCCATCTGACTCTATCCGGCGCAATAACCCTCCGTCGGTTCACACTCCCATCAGTTCTAGGTCTTTTTCAACTCTATCAATCCATCTGGTGTGTGGGCGTCCTCTTCGTTGTTTGACCTCTATATTTGTAAATGTTTTTTTTTCTTCTTTTTTTTTTTCGGGGGGATACTCTTAAATAACCAAATCATAATATCCCGTACATATAATTCTTTTTCTAGGATTGCTGGTCCGATCCAGAATCCAAAGGTACCAACCTTACGTGCTCAACTCCATCTCTTGTAGATGAGCCGTGGCTGCCGGTACCTTACCCTCTAGTGACGCATTTGTCCTTCATTATGGATGGAGTACAGTGGGTGAGGGATTTCTCAGAACACCAGGAGTTCATGTCTCGCCTACTCTACTATCCTGATCCGGAGTTCAAGACATTCAGGGAGATCGAGAAGATTGCGGATGACCAAGCATCATTGGAAATCAAGGTGATCTATTTTTGATTAATTTTTTTGTTGCTTCGTCGTTTTCCTTGGTGTGTGTGGTAAAACACTATTCTTGACACATAATGAAATTTTGTGTCAATTTTTTAATTTATTATTTGTTTATTTAAAAATGAAGTGAAGCTAAATATGTGTCCAGATTTTAGTTGGCTGGCGAATTTCATTTTTATGTAACTATGACATGAAAAGAACTATTAATAGTTAAAGAATATCTTCGTATTAATAAACTTCACTTGGATATAATAGTCCAGTATATCAATCCGATACGATTGTAATAAAACGGCAACCAATTACAGTTTGCCAACTTTGGAAACCTGTGTGCATTGTTTTTCGATGAGAAGTTAAAAGGTGTAGTTCTTTTTCGCTTGGCATTATCATTTCGCTGTCCTCTTTTATCAAAACAGTTCCCAAACTGTGAGTGACATCTGTTTTCACAATCTACCTAATTTCACGCTCTCAATTTTAACAAATACCACTTTTTATCAAAATACTTCGTAATCGACTCTTAGTTCCGATTCGTCCTGAGTTAAGATAACTAATATTGATTATTTTCGATTTATGTTTGTAAGTAATTTAAAGCCTTTGTTGATGGACTGCATTATTGACGGAACTTATAGGTCCCATCAGTTTTTTCATGGTTCTGCATTAATTTGAGAGGCTTTGAGACTCATCGGGACTTTTAAATACACTTCTGTGAAGTTTGTTTTCAATTGTTGGATGACAGTACAAGCTTATTCTCTATATACGCAAACACACGGACGATTTTCAATCTTCTAGGCATCCATATTGGCTTTACATCGCCATATACTTGTTTCTACCAAGCATCCAAGGAGAAATAAGCTTGTTATCCCTTCCAACAATTGAAGAATGAACATCATATAAGTGAATTTCAAAGCATAGGTCTCAAATTGTCTCATCGTGAGGAAACTGATGGGATTTCTAAAAACCGTCAGTAATTAAAGAGTGAAAGTTTGAACAGAGTTTGTGATATACATTGTATTATACAGTTCATAAATATTTAAAACATGATTTTAGGAAATGCCCAATTCTCTTTAATTATTTCTATGAGTCAATCACCTGATTTTATTTTAGGGTAGTAACTTCGGCCAGTTGCATTCAGTAAGCAACTTTCACATCAGGCTTGGAGAAAATGAAATCTGCAAAATCACAAATGTCTCAACGGAACTTATTGTCTGTGACCTACCGCCAAACCTAAAGAACCCCTCCTTTATCGGGACTAATATCTCAGTAAGGGTAAGTTAAAACATTTACATTATGTCTTGGATTCGGATCCCACGCATGCATGCAAAGGTGCGTTTACACCAAAGTTTACAACTAAAAGTTGACAAGACATTGTTTGTAGAAAACTAATAGTTAGCTAATAGTTTGTAGCTACTAATAGCTAGCACAAAGCGCCCAGCAACAAATCTTCCACTTTTAGTTGTAAACTTTCTTTGATCTTTACCGACACTCCGCGGGAAAACAAAATTTAGTGGACGATTTGTCTCTCTACAAGTGTAAGACAGAAAAAATTGCTGTATTTTGTAGAAAAAGCAATAAATTACCTTAACTTGTGGAAAACTTAGTGGAAGACTTTGGTGTAAACACGCCCTAAGAAGTCAATGATTCATTAAGACACATTCCCTTACAAGTTCACATTCACTTGTTGCAAATGTCCAGTCAGTGCTGAAATTATTACCTATTATCTGATGTTGTCTACCAACTGGAGAATATGGAACAACTGAAAAATATCATACGAATGTTTGCATACTGACGTGTGGTTAATTGATTGATTTAAGTTTAGTGTCGCAAAAGCTTCACCTGAGACATATTGCACCGCATAGTGAGTTGTGATTCGAAGGCAGGAAAGGCACTTAGTAGGTCATAGAAAAGGCACACCCAGCAAAAGTATCAGAATCGCGTATTCATTAGCGCTATTCAAAGCCTTATTTCCCAAACGTGTAGACGTCTTTACTGTGGCGAACGAGCGCCACAGTAAAGACGATCAGGCTGGCCACTGATGTGACTTAGTATTATAAGCTCCATAGGATTGCATTTTGCGCATCGAGTGGCTTGTCTGAGCGACAGAAGCGGTGGAGCGCGTTCGCCACTCGAGTGGCTCTGTATAATAGTATAATAAGGCCCTGCTTAGCAGCATAACGTCGTATGTGAATTGTTAGGCCGACTGCTGGGATTTATCCATCTTTTAGCTTTCTTCCTAACTGTGCAAATATGGCGCTGTTTCCCTTATCAAGACCTTATGGAATGCAAATCCCACTTGAAATTTTAAATAATTTTATAGTGATGTCTGAGTGCACTGTAGTCCTCGCGGAGCTTTTATGCTAAAGAATAAACGCTAGCTTTATGTATAAATTACTTCAGGAATACTTGTCTTACTTGCGGATGCATAAAAAAAATAAGTCTACAGAATTCGCTTTAACTTAAAATGCATTTGGCATTATTTTGAGGAAGGTTTACGCGGTCCTCTTTTTTACAGTCAATAAGGCGATGGGATAGTGAACGGAATGTTCGTGGTACACAATCAGTTAAGCATTTCGAAGTAATTCAGTTTTTGGTTGTCTAACTCAAAGTTGAAACACGTGTTTTCAAAGCTTTGATGAGCCCGAAATTACGCATACAGTTTTAATGGTTAGTCTAAAATTATCAAAATAACTTCTTTAAACAGAGAAAAAGGAGAATAACTGAAATCCATTGATACTTTACATTCATAAAATTCCCAACTTCGGAGATCATTATTCGAAGAAAGATATCCTCGGAATCATTAAAACATTCAAAACGCACTTCCTTTTACATATCTGAGAGGAATAAAAATAAAATAAAGAATGACTAAATTCATCAAACCGTTTTTGCTGTTGGCCTGGCTAAAGTTTTGTTAACAACCAGAAGAATTAGATGAAAAATAAAAATCCGTTGACTTAGGGGATTTTCAAAGTTTTCGCCAATTCCCTTGTTCAATGTTAATAATTATGCTTTTAATTTTCATCTACTCATACGGGGCATTAAATGATGGCAACACATTCTGGATTCTATCTATAATAGAAGTTCAGTTGTGAGGGGGTCGATATTTGCCTAAACTCTTTCAATATAATACACACTTGCAGGTCCCGTCGCTTTGACAGTTAGCTTGCGATCACCAAATGGACAATTCCCGCATTTTTTTAATATATTATTTTATTTAATTCTAAATGTTTTGAAAAGACCATAAACACAAAAAATTTTGCTCAATGAGCTTTTTCCTTTTTTAATTTGCAATCAAAGTTTCGTTGTTAGACGTTGGCGAGAAAACGATTCACTCTGCTCGAATTAAATGTGACGTCAATGCTTCCCAAACATCTTGGCTTGAAATGCGGCAGCAGAAACCAGTTTCTAAAGCATATAGAAATCGAGCAAACCTGTAAGGGAAATGGCAATCGTCTACCAACGCCAACTATTTGGCAGAAACCTCACGATAACCATGGAAACAATAGGAACTCTTTACGTCATGGATTTTGTTGAATGTTTTGATCGGACTTGTTTTGGCTTGGTCTTGGGGCATTTTCTTTTCTTAATATTTAAATAACTAATTTTTTTAAAGAACTTTTGTTTAAATATTTGGAATCGGAAAGAAATTCTTCATAAATATATACTAATTTCACTCGTTTTGAAAAAATGCTGAAATTGTCCATTGAGTGCGTACATTCAATGGTCACTAATGGGAATATTGTCCAACAAAAACATTGAAACTTTTTTCATCAGGGTGTGTAGTGCAATAGAAAATATGGAAATATTAAGAAACTGCCAATTCTAAAAATGACACAAATCTTTCTTCGAATATTTTTACAAAATTCCCTAAATGTAAAAAAAAAAAAAAAAAAAAAAAAAATATTCAAAAACTCAAAAACAATGGTAAGAAATCCCAGGAAAGCAAGAGCAAGATAAGAGAAATTTTATAACCATTGTTATTCTACTCCTCCTCTTGTAGCTCTTATATTTATTTCAAGACAACTTAATATAATTCTTTATTTTGTTAAAATATTAAACAATTGTTTTATTTGCGTCTTCATGATATTTTTAATTATTAAGTTTCTTATTTTGTAAAATTAAATAAATTTTTTCAATTTGCTTTTTAAATTATTCGCATTTTATTGTAAAAGAAAAAGTTTTGTGTTTAATAATCAATCTGAAAATTAGATTATTTCGTAAAAATTGAATATTTCTTACAGGCCTTATCTGAGTATTATTTAAACAAAAAGAATAGCTGACTGGTTATAGATAGTTTTAGAAGAAGTCTCTTTTTATTCTAGGTTTTCATGGGCTCCACTAGTCGCCACCTTGGCTACATATCAATCAATCCAGTATCGCAGAAACAGGCGGTTTTGGAAATAATTTTGTTGGTCATCTATGTCCTGATCCCTTTTGTTGTGATTGTGGTCGCTTTCCTATTCTTTAGAAAAATTCGAAAAAAGAAATATGTGCACAACTCTTTCCGTGATATCGTCCTTTCCAACCGAACTGAAGGTTCATATGGTAAGACATTTTATGAAACTTGAAAGTAGTCTTAAATTAAACAATCGAGTTTGAACCATTCGAAAAATTTTATGAATTGTTTTATATACTTGGAAAGATATTTTTTTCTTAATTTTATAGGGTTATGTGATATTGCAAAAAAAAATATCATTTGTTATTGGTATAGAAAATAATCTGACACGACTAACTTTTTCTGTGTAAAAATTCCAGGATTGCCAAATTAAAAAAAAAATTAAAGTCCTGTAAAATTTAATCTATTACGTATATCGAAAGAAAATTTGAGATTTTTCTTAATAGCAGTAAGAAAATGATTCATACCAATTTTCATAAAAATTGAGGTTTTGGGTAACATGACTTGGTGGAACTGAAGTGGAATGATCTCACTACCAGATCTTTCCTCAGAAAAAAACCCAACCATCTCTTATCCCACTTTTAATCAGCTTCAAAATGAAATGCCCCGTGCTCATTGATTATGTAATAATATTACATAATCATGATTATGTAAATTTTCTATATTTTCCAAGCGATTTTATTCAATAAAAAAGTCCTACTCCTTCAAATATGAATCGTCGATATTTCGTGTGTAAGGGTACTTATTATATAGACTAACTTTGATTTTTGCTTTGTATTTTTTTCGGGAGACTTTTCCTTTTATATACAGTTATATTCAGTGTTGTAATAAACCTTTATATTCAGTGTCGTAATGCGACCGCGAAAAGGGTGACCTCCTGGATTTTCTAACCTGCTGTCCAAGCTGTCTGGTTGGTTGAGGATTAGTTCAAGGTTGTGATGAATTTTAAGACTCATTTATCTGGTGATTTATGTAATGGAAGCGTGAGGTTTTACCAAATTGTTCAAACCTCCTGTTGAGTTTAGAGTTGCGAAATGGAATGAAGAAACGCATGAATATAATCATGTCTTATTACGTGTGTATTTGTTTTTTAACATGGAATTTTAACACGTTGACTGCCATGGAATTTTGGCACGATTGCGGTTTAAAGAGCCAACTTGATTTAACCTTTAACTGTTGTATGTTATTTTTTGTGGAATGGTTCCAACCACTAAAATATTTCAACTTTGACTTTTATATTAATTTTTCCGATACTTAGTTTCTTAAATTTTAAATTGTTGTTCACTAATTTTTTTGGCGCAGTATGACCATTTGTTGCCCTTGCCCCAAAATTATCAAACCACCCAATCACAATACTCGTCGACGCGTTGATTGGAGAAGAGATTGAACCAGTGGTGTGAGTTGAATACAACTCATATTGCAGTCGACGTTTAATTTGGAATGCGTCAAGGCTATCACAAAACACTAACGATTTTCTTTTTTGTCACGAAAACGGCGAACGCCAAAATAAAATACACTTATATTTTTACAATTACAAATAATATAAAACAAGGTTAATGTAGCAATGTATCTAGATAAAATTAAAGTAATTTATCTAAATTTAATCTAAAATGTTAATATCTTAGCCATGCTTTTTGAAATATTTGACTCGGTTCTCGAAAATGCAAATACCTTCCCAGAATCTTAATATTAGCACACTATTGGTTTATAAATAATTAACCATGAACAAGATTCAAACAAAAAATATAATTTCCCTTTAATACAAAAATTCAGAAAAAAGGAAACATTTTTACTGAATTGAATTCTTGAATTTTTCGCACACCGGACAAGATATTAATTTTTACATCGAATAAAATGTGCCACTATCTGCTGTTTATCCAAATATTTAACCAAAATTTTAACAATTTTTCTATATGAAGGAGTTATGTGCAAAACCAATTTTTTTTACTGTCAAGCTTCTAATACTCAATCAATGCAACAAGTTATTGCATTAAATATATATGTCGCAATATACAGTTTCACCAAAAATGTAACCAAAATCCAAACAATTTTCTTATATAAAGCAGTAATAGCTAACGGATTTGTTTACCACCATAGGTTAGTATAACTAGAAATAATTTAAAATTAACTTATAGGCAACATTTCTTTTCAAATATTAGACAAGGAATTTCATATTCAGTTTCCCGGACATTTTAAAATTTTCAATATCGAAATTAATTACTTCATAATAAGGCCGAGTGACTAGCTAGGTTTCTTTAAATGCGAATTTTTTACTGTCTAATATCAGGTGTGAGAGCACGCCAAATGTATTTGAGTTGGTTGGTTGTTTTCAGATTATCTGGCGCCGTCAGCAACACGAGGGCTATAATGCGCTGAAACATTCGTCATTAGGCAAGCCAACATACATTTACAAACACCCATGTCTAACACGGGACTCAAACCCGCAACCTCGCGGTCCAGAAGCTAGCACGCTAACCACTGTACCCAAATGTATTTGAGAGTTTATTGGAATGAACTCGCAGACATTTGTACACTGATTTTTCTTGAAAGTGAATATTCTCATCCACCTCTCTCAGACAGTTGAATTTGCCAGCGATGTAAAAATAAGAGATGAACGATTGAAACATATATATATATATATATATATATATATATATATATATATATATATATATATTTATGTTCCTAGTTGTGGAGGAAAGGATCTAAGGTCAGGCTTGTGAGCAAGATGATGATTACGTGCGTTCAATAATTTAATAAAATATATAGTTAAATTTCTTTTTTGAATTTCCATGGATAAAGAATTGAATTTTCATGAAAAAGTCAAGATATAATTAAAATTATATTAACTTGAAGAAACTGCCTTTGCATTTATTTATACTTTGTTATATTTTGTCCCCCGTATCAAAATTGATTTAAATTGAATATGTCCTGTTATAATACAATATCACTTTTTTATTTAAATATTTATATTTTATTTAAATTCAAAGATCCTTTTGTAAAATGGAAATTCTTTTTTTTTTCCAAAATGATGTTATTTGTTAATGAAGTGAACACTTTTCCAAAATTATATTATAAAATACGCACATTATTTTAAGAGAAATATCCTCTACGGAAATTAAACAGGTATTGTCAAATGACATTAAAAAATCTTTTAAATTTCCAAATCGCTGTAAATTTCTCCCGAACAAACTTTTGTAAGATTCCAATCTATCTTAAAAACATTAAATATATTTAGTACCTATGCATCACAGAACGTGGAGTATTATGCATAACTCTTTTTAGCAATTTGTCGAAAGAAAAAAAAAACTTTAGTAAATATACCGCTACGATTTCCAACGTTGACTAACTTATCCTACATTCTTCTTCTGCAGATAATCCGCTTATGCCCTCCAGAGCTTCCTTTTCTGAAGATGCAATCGAGGACCCTGGTGAGGAGATTCTAACTATGGACAGAGAGAAGATGTTTATACTCGAAGAACTGGGCCTCATTATTGAAAGGCAACACTTGCTCATCGGTGATCTCGTCGGTTCAGGTTGGTCAATTTCAGTTGATTTTTTAAGGTTACCGTAAATGCGGTCTATTTTGGTCCACATCTTGGAGCTTTTTTAATCTTTTCCCAATATTTTTGTTACTTTTCTTAAGCTGTGGTAACCTTTTTACGTATCTAGAATACTCTTAATTTAATTTTTGAATAATTATAATTTTTTTTATCCCTTTTATTTATTTTTTATTTTTGCCAATGTTACCTTTGCGTTTGGGTTACTTTGTCTCAAGGTGGTTTTACCTATTTAAAATCATTGTATAACTAACTAGAGCCAAAGAAAGATTTGGGTTCATAAGAAAATCTATTTATATGAAAGAAAAATATTTTTTATATGAAGTTTGAATTGATTACGGAGAACAGTCCTCTTTTCAATAGTTTTGGAGGTTGAATAATTTTATTAATAGAACACCATTTGTAGAACGAAGAGTCCTTCATTGTCAGCCACTTCCAAAACTTGCCGGTGCGTTCCATGCACTCAAAAACAGCTCCTTCTTCTCTCACATCAAAAGCTATCCCTAGAAACCTGAGCCCATTCCATTCTACAATAAAAAAATTCCCTACTTGGAGGCTGGTCTTGTGATGGTCTCAACTTAAAGATTTACGTACAACTTTTTTTCAGGACAGTTTGGAAAAGTATTCAAAGGATCTCTGCAACTTCCTGACCAAAAAGAAATGGCAGTTGCAATAAAGACACTTTATCCACGTAAGAACTATCATACTTTTATACGTAATGTTGTGAATTCGCTTCCTTTTTTCGAGGAAATTTATATTGTAAATAAAATACACGCAATGGATTTTGAGCATGTATGTTAAGTATAAAGCGAAGTATCATAAATGTATCTGTACATGCATGACTGTTTAAATTTGTAGAAATATGTGTACTTGATTTTGGTACGGTCTCCTTCTGCATTGTTGTCGAAGAATTTTCCAAGCGGAAATTTAGGGCAGCAAACATTTTCAAAAAACACAAACAACAGTGGAATAATTTTGATTTGAGTTATTCACTTATACTTTAATTCAAAACTACTCAATATTTTGATTAATTTATAACTGCATTTACTAATTTTCCTCAGAATTATTAAAATCTCATAATACTAAGTTATATAAATTACCATCGACTGGTAATTTATTCTTTGCAGGATAGCTTTACTCCAGCTGTTGGAAAAAGTTTCAAACTTAAAAAAATACGAATTAATCAGTGGAAGAAGAAAATAATGTGTTTCCTTTGTAGAGGGGTGATCTTGCTGTGTAAAAGTTTGGTTGTTTTCTTCTAACTTTCTGTTGGGGGAGGTTACAGTTGATTTTGTATGTGTGTCCAGACACGTGTTTTCTTACGGTGGAAAAGCTTCGTGTTTTACTTTAACTACACGCACTCTGAATAAGGTTTGTGCTCATTTATGTGATCTGTATCCAGTGGTAGAAGTGGTGAAAAAAAAGTGGGGGGGGGGGATGCCTAAAAGTTGATGACAAGTGCACCCCCACTTCTCCCCCATCTTCAACGATAAATTTTATAATTTCGTAACTTATAATTATAACCAGTAAGAAAATAATTTATACTTCCTAACACTAACATTGAACAAGGGTCCAAAATGTGTTGTTATTTTAATGCATATTCTGCGACTTAGTTATTTTACTTAGAAGTTAGATATAAAGTGAAATAATAACTCAATGTTATATACATAACTGTTTATTTAGATTTATATAGTGCTTATAATTGTGCATACTTTTATGAAATTAAATTAATAGAGAACTATAAAATGTTTCCAAGTGTAACAGTATTTGTCAATAAAAATACTTATATCTCTACACAAAGTAGTATAATAGATTTTTATAATAGTATGATGTATATAATATAAATAGTTTTAAAGTTTTCAAATTAAAAAAAAATCGCCTTTTCTCAGTGTCACTATATTTAAAGGTCAATGTTATTACTCATTAGCAGTTTTTAGGCGGATTGGGTGTATTTAAAAGTAGGGGGGGGGGGTGGATTTCAGAGGTTTTAGAAGTAGGGGGAGGCATAGGTATTTTCTTGAAAATGGAGGGACGCGTCACCCTGCGTCTACCCATACTTCTAGCAGCCAAATCTATAACAGCCAAAACCTTCTCTATCTATAAAAGCCAAAACCTTCACTTCCTCACTGACATCATTATTTCTCTTTCTTTCCATGTAGTCGCAGCTCTGTTAATTGGTTCAAATTTCAACAAAAGCAAGCATTGAAAAGTAAAACTTTTCTGATGCCTATTATTGATTTCAAAACTATTCCGACCTTATATTACCGTAGACATTGATATTTAAAGTTTAAAAAAAAAATAATAAATTAGCGGAATTTAATATTAAAAGAAACTCAATTAATTCCCTTTAATATCTTGACTAATAGCACCTGAAAGAAATAACGAAATTGAATTTTACCTCATGATCCGATGGAAACAGTTTTCTCATTTTTAATCAAAATCCATACGATATAACACAATGGCCAAGTAGTTTCTGAGATTGGCATTTTCATACAACAGCAAACATACTTCTCAAACAAGACTGCAAACAAGCATATTAAACACACATTTCCTTACAAGTAAAAAGATAATTTAGCTGCGTCTTCTTAGTTGCTATAAAATTAAAATTTAAATATAACTATAAAAATGCATGTGCTTAGTACCACATTGACATGTTTCATAAAAATAAAACATTTTCAATTTCATCAACTTTTTCTCTCTGAACTGTGACAGATCTCTGGATAAATCCTGTAAAGGCTGACCTTTTTATGAAGGAAGCACTGACAATGAAAGACTTCGATCATCCACATGTCCTGGGTCTATTGGGAGTCTGCTTTGAAGGAAATGTACCTCATATAGTATTACCATTTATGGAGAATGGAGATCTCTGTAACTATATACGAGATAAGACGAAAGTAAGAATTTTAGACAAGGATCTTTCTTCTAAAAACCAAAATATTCCAACACAAGAATTGTTACCTTATAACTTCCATTTCTGCTGTACCTAGAAATAAGAACAACCACTGTTAAAAGAATTATAACACGTTGACTGCCATATAAGTTGAATTCAACTCACATCACTGGTTGAATCTATTCTCCAATCAACGCGTCGACGAGTGCTGTGGTTGGGTGGTTTGATAATTTTGGCGCAAGGGCAACACGTGGTTAATACCGCGTCAAAGAAATTAGTGAACATCTATTCAAAATTTAAAAAACAAATTATCGGAAAAATTGATATAAAAGTCCAAATTGAAATATTTTAGTGGATGGAAGCATTCTACAAAAAAATGACTCATGGTTTGTTAGATCGCATACAGCAGTTAAAGGTTAAATCAAACTGGCTCTTTAGACTGCAATCGTGTCAAAATTCCGGGGCAGTCAACGTGTTAAAAGAGAGTTATGCCCACTTTTTGAAAGTTAATTATAGTTTTTGATGGCAAAACTATCAGTGTCCTAAATGCTTTATTTCAGTGGTTCATAACCGTAAGTTGACAACGAATCTCTAGTTTCAAAGATATACATGGTGTTTTCAAAATATCTGATAAAAATTTGAGAGCAGGTTGAAGGGATCCGAAATAAGAGCACTTTGTAAATGAACTTTGTACCGAAATGTGCACACCCAGTAGTTAAAAACCGCTGGTCAATATTAACTCGACACTAGCCAATCTCTCTGTGGACAATTGAATACTGCTCGCCTAATCTCGCCAAGTGATGGGTAAAATATACTGGAAGTTTTGAAATATTGATGCATAGTTTTAAAATTGAAATATTGTGTTATAAAGAAGGACGGAGGGGTTATAAATATTTATTTCGTGATGGTTTCGACATGTTTATTTTTAAAAAATAGTGTATTTTTTAACAATACTCAAGATTCGGCATAGATTAGCCAATCTTCCCACAGCCGCTAGTTCCGACATAGGCCAATACTGTTGGGAAGTTGTTGTATTAGAAAGAAGAAAAATCACTGTAATAAAGATTGTACAGTACCCCCCAAAAAAAATCAGAACGATGGCTATATCTTTTGTTCTAATTGTTGAAATAACAAACAAAAGGTGCCGTTGTAAATCGTGGAAGGTTTTTAATAATTGCATGTAGTTTTTTTTTATCATGAGGGGTCATCTACATATTAAAACAGAACCAAACTTTAAAAAGTTCAATAGCAACCTCATAATATTATTCCATAATTGGATTCAGCCTTAAAAAAGAATGCGAAAAACAAAAATTCGTAATTTTCTAATGAATGGTTTGTAATTTAAATGATGAAACGTTGGTTGGTTGGTTGGTTGTATTCAGATTATCTGGCGCCGTCAGCAACACAAGGGCTATAAAGCGCCGAAACATTTCGTCATTTAACAAACCAACATACATTTACAAACACCCATGCCTAATACGGGACTCGAACCCGCAATCTCGCGGTCTAGAAGCCAGCACGCTAACCACTATACCGTTTGGTCGGCCTAAATGATGAAACGAAAATGATAAATTAATGTTGAATAAAAAAGTTTGTTTTTTTGGCCATAAATACTTAAATATTTGATATATTTCAGTATTTTTTTTTTTTCAAAAGATAGTTTGTAAATGGCCAAACATAAATAGCAATTAACTTTTGCATCAATTTCTTTTTTAACAATTAATTATTAATTAATAGAACAATTTTAAATTTTTTTTCAATAGAAACATATATTTTTTTTTGCTTTCATTAGACCATGGTCTGAACTCCCCCTACAATTTTTTTCAATTCATTTTGACTTTTAGTTCTCGATTTTTTTAGCGAAAATGTAAAAAAAGCTCACTTTAAGGAACCGTATAGTAGATGACTTTTGAAAACTATCAAAGATTAATTCAAGGTAAACTAGAGGTGTGGAAAATCGCACAACGTTCAATTATCGTAAAATAGGGTGAATAGGAACAGCGGGGTGAATCGGAACATAATTTCTTGTGATTACAAAAAAAAAATATTATTTTATACAAACAAAGCAGTTTTATTTTTTGTATGTATATTTTTAATCTGTCTAACGTGTTTGGAATCGTGGAACATATGTTTTGCATGGTTTTAAACAGTGTCCTTTTTTTAAAAAAAAATTTACTTCTTTAAATTACATTTATTTAAAATCACATTTTTTAAGCAATTTCAATAAGTTATCCTTTAAAAATTTTACTGAATCAGGTGATTTTTTCATTTTATAAATAATTTCAACGATCAAGTTACATTTGTGTTTACAGTGAAATGTTTCTGTAAAATAATCACACTTTGCTGAATACTGTTTACTAAAGCCTGCATTTTATATTTATTAATTTTCTAATTATCAGTTATACTTCTGCAATTACAGTTTTCGATATTTTATTTATTTCGTGTGAAGAATGCACATCTTTAACGTTGTAAATAAATTATGTTACTTTTGCGTTTACTTGCTATTTTTGTATTAATCTTAAACATGTCACTATAAATCCAAGTAGTTTCTATGCAATTTTAGAATATTTGTATTTTATAACGTCGTGAAACGCCTCACTGACCGTTCGATTTCTACCGCTGTGAAGTAGAACCTTAAAAATACCTTTCGTTTTATGGAAATTCTCCCTGAAGATCGGTCAAAAAAATGATCGAAACATTTTCTCTCATAAGTGACGTGTTTTTCAACATAATGCATTGAAATTTGGTATGTAGGGTAAATGATGTATTCTGAATCGAATGAAATGATAAAAAATAAAGGTTCGTATTGAAATTTTCGAAGATAGCGTTACTTTTACTTAGTAAATGGTCCCTCAAGAAAAAGAAATTGCATTAGATATATAGAAAATCGTATGCAAAACATTTTGGTGCAAACCGTAAGATTCTATGATAATTAGAACCGAAGATATAGCCATCGTTCTGGTTTTTTTTGGGGGGGGGGGGTACTGTACAAGGGTTATGAACACCTTTTGAAGGCAATTTCTTATTTTTAACGCCAAAACTGCCAATTATAAATATAAATTTGAGGAATTAGTTCGGATTTAATCAATCCTTTATTTAGTAAAAAGTTAAAAAAAAAAAAAAAAAAAAAACTGGGAAGAGATGCAAATGCAGATTTGGGAAAAAATAACAAACATTTTTCTAAAATTCTTATACGTATAGAAATAAAATTCAATCAATTATTGAAATTAATTAAATTAATGATTGTATACGGCCAACATGATGTGATTAAAGATCCAATTGTATTCGTCCAACAGCCATGTAAGTTCTAGAGATCTGAGAGTTTCATAATGATATTGTTGTTTCAGGTTCTTCAAGTCTCTGATCTACTGAAGTTTGCCGTGGATGTTGCTTCTGGGATGTGCTATCTTGTAAACCAAAAGTTTGTTCATCGTGATTTGGCTGCAAGAAACTGCGTGTAAGATTATGTGAATGTTCTATGGAGCGAATGATATTAATTAATGAGTTATCCTTGCTTATGTCTGTTTTTAAGAGACTAGTAACCGTAGAATCGAGTAAATAAAAGAAGTCGTGAAATTCAAAGCAAAACTATTATGATTTGTGTTGCTTATTTAAAATTATGTGTATAACTTAAAATCAGATGACAGTATTTTTGTAAGTCTTCTTGGTGAAATTTTTTATAATTTTCAACTGTGAGGATGAAAAAAAATAGAGACACTGCTGCCATTTTTCATCAAGTTAAAACAAATAGAAGCAGTCATCTTTTTACACCTGAATTTAGTTCTGGTCTCTCAGTCGATTCACAAAATCTGTGATTTTTGTGATACTTAGAGCTTTAAAAAACAAGAACTTATAACTAATTCAACAGTCTTCAACAGAGTATAAAATTGTCAGTTACATAAACTGTTTCAATAAGCTGCTACAATTTACCCTTACGTTTCAAATTCGATTATGCAGTAGTCACAAAAGCAACCAACTTTGGGATGCTTCAAGGATTTTATGATGTGCTCTAATGATAATGCTATTCCTTACAAATGATATACTTCAATAACAAATGCTATACTTTAGACAAAAAACCTCAAACAAGTAAAACTTAAAAAAAGCACAAATTGCATGAACTAAAGAATCGACTCTACTTCTGTCTGCCTGTTCTAATTGGAAACCAGTTGAAATATTTTGAAACTTTACATATTTGTTTTAAAACTTGGGAGAAAGAAATTATTTTCAAAAAGAATACAAACACATGAAATGAACTCTAGCCAGCCAAAACTGCGTAGGTGGTTTCCTCCTAATAGTCCCATTTTAAGTTTTTTTTTTTTTTTTTTTTTTTTTTTTACCGCGGCTAGTTGTTTCTTGGAAGAATTTCTTTAACTGACAAGAAAGAGATGGTGGAATTTGCCGTAAATTGAAAACTTTTATTTGCGTAAAATGTATCTTTAGGAAAAGTAATATTTTTTTTCAAGTTTTCACAATGGGTATACAATGCGAGATGAGAGAAAATGAAGCGTTGCTGCATAGCCGACTGCACATCTACTTTTGTGTTGCTGTTTTATGTCAAATCAATCGTAGATAACGAATATCAAGAAATGATAATTCAATTATATACAATTACTAGCTGAATACCCGTGCTGCGCTACGAAATTTTACCATTAGCATTTTAGCGATCAAAAGACATTCATGTATTCTACACTTCAGACGTTTGCTCCCTTTTCGATCCCGACAAATTGATTTATCAAAATAGGAACTTTCCTTTGTTGACATTTTAAACGAACTTTATAATTGTGAATAGTAAACTGGAATAGTTTATTGTGTTTATGTTTGCTCTTAGTTCTAAATTTCAAAGTAGTAGCTGTATTGGAATTAAGTTAATTAGACATTAAGTTAATCCTCGTATAGTTTCAATGTTGCGTCGTCTTTTCATCCCTTAAAAATTCGTTAATCGATATTGGAATGACTTATTTTTTTAACATTTGCAAAAAAATATCAGAAAAATGACTACATTGGAAGAGGAACATTCGGATATCCCTCGTTTGGAACATTTAACCCCTTTTCGACCACTTAAAGTGTGTTAATCGAGATCGGAATAGTTTACTTTTTCTATTTTTACCATTGTTGATATTTGTGCCGATTTTCAGAGTTGTGACTATGTGGGAAGTAGGATTTTCGAATGTCCCCCGTTTGGAACGTTTAACCCCTTTTCGACCCCTTAAAGTGGGTTAATCGAGATCGGAATAGTTTACTTTTTCTATTTTTACCATTGTTGATATTTGTGCCGATTTTCAGAGTTGTGACTATGTGGGAAGTAGGATTTTCGAATGTCCCCCGTTTGGAACGTTTAACCCCTTTTCGACCCCTTAAAGTGTGTTAATCGAGATCGGAATAGTTTACTTTTTCTATTTTTACCATTGTTGATATTTGTGCCGATTTTCAGAGTTGTGACTATGTGGGAAGTAGGATTTTCGAATGTCCCCCGTTTGGAACGTTTGACCCCTTTTCGACCACTTAAAGTGTGTTAATCGAGATCGGAATAGTTTACTTTTTCTATTTTTACCATTGTTGATATTTGTGCCGATTTTCAGCGTTGTGACTATGTGGGAAGTAGGATTTTCGAATGTCCCCCGTTTGGAACGTTTGACCCCTTTTCGACCCCTTAAAGTGTGTTAATCGAGATCGGAATAGTTTACTTTTTCTATTTTTACCATTGTTGATATTTGTGCCGATTTTCAGAGTTGTGACTATGTGGGAAGTAGGATTTTCGAATGTCCCCCGTTTGGAACGTTTGACCCCTTTTCGACCCCTTAAAGTGTGTTAATCGAGTTCGGAATAGTTTACTTTTTCTATTTTTACCATTGTTGATATTTGTGCCGATTTTCAGCGTTGTGACTATGTGGGAAGTAGGATTTTCGAATGTCCCCCGTTTGGAACGTTTGACCACTTTTCGACCCCTTAAAGTGTGTTAATCGAGATCGGAATAGTTTACTTTTTCTATTTTTACCATTGTTGATATTTGTGCCGATTTTCAGAGTTGTGACTATGTGGGAAGTAGGATTTTCGAATGTCCCCCGTTTGGAACGTTTGACCCCTTTTCGACCCCTTAAAGTGTGTTAATCGAGATCGGAATAGTTTACTTTTTCTATTTTTACCATTGTTGATATTTGTGCCGATTTTTAGAGTTGTGACTATGTGGGAAGTAGGATTTTCGAATGTCCCCCGTTTGGAACGTTTGACCCCTTTTCGACCCCTTAAAGTGTGTTAATCGAGATCGGAATAGTTTACTTTTTCTATTTTTACCATTGTTGATATTTGTGCCGATTTTCAGAGTTGTGACTATGTGGGAAGTAGGATTTTCGAATGTCCCCCGTTTGGAACGTTTGACCCCTTTTCGACCCCTTAAAGTGTGTTAATCGAGATCGGAATAGTTTACTTTTTCTATTTTTACCATTGTTGATATTTGTGCCGATTTTCAGAGTTGTGACTATGTGGGAAGTAGGATTTTCGAATGTCCCCCGTTTGGAACGTTTGACCCCTTTTCGACCCCTTAAAGTGTGTTAATCGAGATCGGAATAGTTTACTTTTTCTATTTTTACCATTGTTGATATTTGTGCCGATTTTCAGAGTTGTGACTATGTGGGAAGTAGGATTTTCGAATGTCCCCCGTTTGGAACGTTTGACCCCTTTTCGACCCCTTAAAGTGTGTTAATCGAGATCGGAATAGTTTACTTTTTCTATTTTTACCATTGTTGATATTTGTGCCGATTTTCAGAGTTGTGACTATGTGGGAAGTAGGATTTTCGAATGTCCCCCGTTTGGAACGTTTGACCCCTTTTCGACCCCTTAAAGTGTGTTAATCGAGATCGGAATAGTTTACTTTTTCTATTTTTACCATTGTTGATATTTGTACCGATTTTCAGAGTTGTGACTATGTGGGAAGTGGGAGAATTAGTGATGAGTGAGTCAGTGAGTCAGTGAGTCAGTGAGTCAGTGAGTGAGTGAGTGAGTGAGTGAGGGCTTTGCCTTATATATATAGAGATTTTATATCCACACAGCACTATTGTAAATGAAAAAAAATGTCCTCGTTCATCATTTTAATATTACCGTGACGATATGATTTTTTTTTTTAAACTTGCATCAATTTTTTAATTTTTTTTTTCCAGATTAGATTCCTCTATGCGAGCGAAGGTTTCGGATTTTGGCTTATCACGTGACATTTACGAGGCTAACTACTACCGCAGTCAAAACAAAAAGGCCGAGATACCTTTCAGATGGACTGCACCGGAAGTTATAGAGACACACAAATCTACTACTGAATCAGATGTTGTAAGTAACGCTTATCTTCAGTCAACAAGGGGAGCATATTTAAGATTTCCCATTTGTGTACTTTCTTTGGAATTTTGTATGCATTATTTTTTCTTCTAAATTCTTTTAACAAATGAGCCTTATGGTATTGCTAATGAGGCTACTTAGTAACGATCTCGCTCAAGAGATGAAATTGATGCATTGTGGTTGGTTTGCACGCTCAACTTTTTTTTTTTTGCACAATAATTTCTAATCAGGCCAGCACCTTCAGATTAACATGGATTCCGAATCACAACGAACATCTATGCATAGCCTAGGAATCGAACCTGGCACCTTCGGCATGCAAACCAGAGTGCTATGCTAAACCCACAGCCATCAGTCGTGCCGAGGCATTGTGGAGTTACTTAATAATTTATCATTTTGTTGTTTGAACGTAATAAGCTTTATTTCGTTTAAGTTTAATTTCTTGATAAAAGATATCACTTTATTTTACTAGATTTTCATTCATTTTCATCGACAGCCAAGTCTTGGCGCTTTAAAATTAAAAATGTTTTCTGATTCGAATCAAGTCTTTTCCACCATGAAGGGAGAACTGCAAAACAGACATACGTAGCAGCGCTCTTGGAGGTTAAAACACATTAAATTGTAATTTTTGCAAGGCCGTTAGAAACGTGATGTTCTATTAGCAAAAAATTTGACAATAAAAGGCAGAGTAGAGTTCACCCATAACGTAGTAGCATCTACTTGTTATCCATTTTTCAAACACATCGGAGAAAGCTTTATTCATGTGATACAGACTATTTGGCATGTATGACGCATTATATTACATTTATATAACGCCAAATAATAAAGAGTTTGTATTTATTTATTTGCTTGTCGGTCTACTAAACTTTTGAAATATCAGGACTTATATATATTTGGCATGCCAATGAATGAGTATATGTATAAAAAAAAATAGCAAATGAATAAGCTTCACTCTATGATTACTAACTTGAATCAATAAAATGTATCATTTTGACCATTGATTACTCTTCATACAACTATTTTTGCTAAAGGCACTATGAAAACTGTACAAAGAGTGCACAAAAATGTACAATTGTGTAAAAGCGCTCGCACACTCACGAGTGCATAAATGCATATTTAATTTATATTTATAACTCTTTTTACTCGTCAATGCTATGATAAATATTCAATTTAGCATAATTACTTTATCTAAGAGAACATTTATAGTTTCGCAATGTGCATTTTCGAAACGTATAAAACAAATACAAATTGGGAAAAAGATATTTAAGGAATTTTTTTTGTATGTATGAAACAATTTTGTATATTTTGATTTTAAAAATCGAGTTTGGCCAATATTGAACTGATATTGACATCGTTTATTTTACTAACCATTCATTGGAAAATTATGAAATTTGGCATTTAAACGTTTTTCTGGATTCTAAATTTAAATATGGTATAATATTATGAGGTTGCTATCGAACTTTTAAAAGTTTGGTTTAGTTTTAATATGTAGATGACCCCTCATGACAAAAAAAAAAAAAAAAAGACGAAAAAAAAAATTGTATACAATTAATAAAGAGTTTCCATAATTTACAACGGGACTTGACTTTTGTTATTTCATCAATTAGAAAACAAGATATAGCCATAGTTCGGAATTAATCTTTTTTTCTCTTTTTTTTTCCTTCTTTTTTTGCGTACTGTACCGATCATCAGACCATTTTGCCGGTTACTGGTACACTCTAAATTTAGGGTAGTAAAACATTAGTACTTTTCCCCATGTAAAATCCTTAGCATTTTTTATCTTTTATACTCATAATATCATAAAAAAATTAAAGTTATGAAGTATCTGAACTTTCCCTGCATAATTTCTTTTCTAAATTGAGCACATTATTAATTCCAAATTTGAAAATTCAAAAGTGTAACCAACCATTCACTCAGACTGATCACTGGGATTTAACCACAAATTGAGTTAATACTTTTGCAGTTTATTTTTGGTTTCTTAATTAACTGACATTTTATTTATCTACCCTTTTGGATTTTATCAACAACTGTCAAATGTTCTCTTTTAGTGGTCATATGGAGTGTTGCTTTGGGAATTGATGACGCGAGGAAGTACGCCATATGCCGGCATCGGGAACTGGGATGTACTACCATACATTAAGTCCGGCAATAGGTTGTATCAACCACAATTCTGCCCCAAACCTCTGTAAGTATTTGATCCATAATTGTTTAAAGATTTTTTCAGTACATGACTGATTATGATACTAATAGTTGTAAGTGCAGTTAATGCAGCATGTTTAGAAAAACGTGTTTCCCAACTTGTATGACTCGTTTGCACTGCTTGACCAAATCTTAAATGTTATAACAAAGTTTAAAGTAACTTTATTTACCAACTTTAAATAAAGTACGCTCATTTAAGAATGTTGCACAAAAAGGTTCTGTGAAACTTTTCTGAACAACCTATGAAATTGCTTTACTCTATTGAAAAATCTAAATAAACTCAGTTTCTATTGATTGATTAGAATAGAAAATTGTTCAAACTGTATTAGCAGAAATCTGTGGTATCGATATAACATTCCGGCTGCGATATTGAATACAAACAAACGGCCAGTTTATTTGTCAGAAATTGGGAACTTGCTCGTTAAGGCCCGGCAACCCTTAACTTCATTCTCAAAATTGCAGATGCAATATCTCGGTTTGCTTCGCAATCTCACTTGCTTGCCAACCCACGTTGTCAACTTTGCTCGAACATTTGCTGACGCATTCCTGTTGGTTTGCTTCGCGCTCTCCAACTCGCTTATTTGTTAACGCTCGCTAACCCCCGAGCTCGCTACGATTACAGATTACTAACACAATACCTGTGGGTTTGCTTGGGAAATCATCAAGTTAACTTCGCAATCTCCAACATTTCCTAAAATGATATCAACTAAAATTAATCTAAGTAAAGAATCTTATAATGTAGTTATTGTTCAACATATTTTGAAAATAAATGTATTCCCTTTCGTTTCCCACTCTAAATCAAATGATACAGTCTTGAGATCAAAAAAGTGGTATTGGAAAAACTGTGTGTCTGTCTGCATGTGCATCTGTCTGTGGTCAGCATTACTCGCGAACGGGTTGATTAATGATGTTCAATTTCTGTATACAAGTCAGTGCCATTTTCATCAAAATTGCGCAGCATGTGTTTGAAGTAGCAGTCATTGAAAAAATTGTAGTTTTCAACAATTGCCAAAAAATGACTCATGCGATTTGATCAGAATCGCTTTGGTAATGCTGTTTAAAATTTTCTAAACCTCCCCATCCCCTGTATTCATATAAAAATTCGATAACGATGTAAAAAGATGGAAAACCAACATCTATAATATCGAATTATTTTCAAAGAAGAATGAGCATTGTATTAATGTCAATGAACAAGTTAGCAGCAATGAGCAATAACGGTCGTTTCTCCTTAAAGACATATTTTTAAGCATAAGTACTTAAGAAATGAAATAATGTACTATATATGTTGCCATATTGATTTCTTTACTACAGAAAATATGTATTTATGTAAAAAAAAAAATATTTAGCCAACTTTATGAGTCAATAACTTCACTTCACTGGAAAAGTAGCTGTATTGGATATTCCAGCTGGAAACAGTTACCGAAATGAGATATTTTGACAAAATATTGTAAAATCCCCTCGACAATTGAAAGTAGTCAAAATTTTGAAGATAAACTAGAGCCTTTGACTATGCGTTTTTAGAAAAACACAGCACAGCATTTGAATCTTTGAATGGAAAAAAACTCAATGCTTGAGGCCTCATTTGGAGTAGGAAGCTAACAAAGAACGATTTTCTTTTGTAACTAATTGGATGTTTTTCACCTTTGTTTCAGATATCTGTCTATGCTGGCATGCTGGAATATCGATCCCAAAAAACGACCTACTTTCTTCCAGCTTCATTCATTCATCAGCAAAATACAAGCCAGGCTGCTGAACGGCGCAGTAACAGATGCTGTCACCTCATCTGTTACAGGTGCAGTCCCTGCACAGAACACAATATATTACAACTCTAAGGAACTGTACCCAAAAATAGATGGACATGCCTTGAATATAGAGGATATTGAAGAAATAGTTAGTGTAGTTATGAAGGATTTAGAAGAAACATATGTAATTATGAAGAATGAGGAGAATACAGTCGCAGCCCAGACAATATGTTAAAACTTCATGTTTAGCCTTTACACGTAAAAAAAAATAAGACAATACTAGAAAAACTTTTTGCATTTAAATTCTACAAATTTGTCGTGTCAAATGCTGGCCCAACAAATTTAGTACTGCTATGTTTAATGTTACTGCTTATTGGTGTTGTTGTATTACCGTATTTATATGAGCTGAATTAAAAATCTGGTCCGACAACACATCTGTTCGATTTAAAAACCAAGTATCTGTAGATCACTCGATTTTACAGGAGCCAGCAAAACTTATTGATTTTGCAGTGATTAAGTAATTAATAGTTTTCTAGGTTTTTAAGAAACTAATGCTCCAAAACTACGTTTTTTTTTTGTTTTTTTTTTTGCTAAATTTATATTTCAGTGTGTGAAGTACATGTTACTAGAGCTTAAAAAAAAAAAAAAAAAAAAAAAGCGCTTTTTTATGATTTTGTCAGATACTGGGTTTTTAAATTAAGCATCTGAATGTTCTAGTTTTCTTTTCAGAACAACCAATGAACTTGTCTTACTCGTTATTTACAGTCTACGTAATATAAGAGTTAATTTCATTGGTTACTAGAACGAAATGTTATTCAGAGTTGTTTCAGAAGAAGCATTTGGGGCCGTTTCTAATACATCAATATAGTGACATTGTGTAGTGTTAATAACATTATTTTGATAATTACCTAAAAGAATATTTCTTATTGTCTATGCAATGTGCCAAATCTTGCCAAAGCATATCCCTGGATATTGATAACACTACATAATGAAAGATGTGATCTATTTGTATACAAAGTCCTCCATTTGTGGAAATAAACGTAACTATTTATAGAGGACAAACTAATTCAAAGAAATTATTTCTCTCAGCAAAGACAAAGCTGCCTGGCAAGAACTGAGTGACTGACGGCTGCCATCAACGCATGCTGCTGGGAAACCAGCGACTGTTTTAACTTTTACGTTTATAGAAGCGATCAATCAGCCAACGGTTGGTTGATTGGTTGGGTTTGTTGTTGTTGACTGTCTGACGGAGTCAGACAAGATCCATCCACGAGTTTGTTAACTAAAAGGAAATCGAAGACTAGAAGAGGATTGCTAAAGAGATCCTCCTTAGAGAGTCCCATGCAATCCAAGAGGTGCTCAGGAGAGGCCTGATGATTTTGGCACTTGGTGCAGGTGGCGAAGGTTTTCATGCCCTCGTTGAAAGTGAGGCACTTGATGTGACCACTAGCAAGCCTTGATAGAACAGTCCGGGTACGTCTGTCACACGGGAGGTCAAGGGACAAACCCGGTTTTGAGCCCTAGTACCAATTATGGGTTGGGTTTGTTTTCCACTCCTCCGAGATCTTTGATTTTTCCAGAGAGTATAATTCCAAAAAAGTAAGTATGGAAGAGGGAGATGTTGGGTTTAGAATTTATTTAGCGCAAGGGCAACTCAAGGGCCAAACTGCGCCATAATCAGCCAACGGAAAATTTAAAACAATTTTAAAGGTTGTTGATCTTTCCACTTTCTATATGTAAATATATAATTATGTATTATTCATAAATTTTTTAATAAAATACAAAGATCTAGTTCACAGCTTGATTATTGTCAAACAGTATAGCTATAGTCTGTGTTGGGTTTAGTAGCAGAGTATTTGAGAGATGCAACAACACCAGCGGTGCAATTTGTTTATTAAATAATCATTAAACCGCCATGGACATCAAAACACAGGAACACACACATAACACTGACCAGTCAGAGGTGAATGAAGGAATGGAATAGAATGAATGGCATATAGGCTAGAACAACACTTTATATAAACCAGACACAAGGCGGCGTTGCAAGGCAGGGCAGTCCACAAACAAGTAAAGGGGTGGAAATGAGTGACAGGGTATACAATATCCTAACAGTCTGTACACTGTTAACCCTTTGCACTCCAGAGGTAACTCCCACTCACCACATGATTTAATGCCGCAACTCGAGAGGACCACTAGGTTTGATGCGGAAATTCGATGCAAGGCCAATGACTGTGTTTAATTTCTTTGAAGTGGATCTGTATCAGCAAACCAATCAAAATGGAGGGAAATGTCTCGAGTTGCTGGTTCCTCCACGCGAAAAAGGCCTGGAGTGCAAAGGATTAAAAATTTGGTTCAAGGTTTCACCAAAAATCTGGTAATATAATAGTTGCAATGGCTATTTGGTGAAAAGTTCTGCCATTTTTGTTGTTCTACTTCATACACGAAATTCACGGGGAAAGATAAAACTAGTTTTCACGTTTCTCCCTGTACCATTTTCTGGAATTAGCTTTCACTAGTTTCTTAATTTAGTTTTCACCAGTTTCTGGAATTAGCTCCCCCCCCCCCCCATGTATTTTTGCTTTTACAACCTTGGCAAGCTAGCCCACTTAAAACTAAGTATGCTTAGTGTACAATGAAACAATATATTTTTCAGTATTTATTTATTAGTTTGTTAATTAACAACATTATTTACATTACAGCAGACAATGTTTTAATCTTTTATTAATACCAAAATAATCACACATTTTTCCAAAAAAAAAAAAAAAAAATTTTATTTACAAATTATTTTCTTGCTACAAAAAAATCAAACACAAAAAAAGAAATATTGTTAATGAATTGCTTGTTATCAGGTTGTGAAAAAAAACAAGATTCTGTAGAAATCACATATATATCCGATTTATAAATTCCCTAATAATGAGCAAATGTAGCCAATAATTATTAAAACATTCAATTTACCAAAAAAATATGTCCTTGCTGCCAAAACATAATGTATATTAACATTTCATTCATTAGGCTTTAAAAATTAAATTCTTCGGAATTACAATATTTTGCTATTGACAGCAAATATTTATCGACAAACTGTTTACAAGTTATAATATCAAATACCAATACATTCTGATAGTCAGTAACCCTCCTCCCCATCAATAAAATGATATCAAACATTAAAATATGATAGGCAAAAAAAAATGTAGTCCTTCTGATAATTAGCACAGTTTTAAAAATGCTGGTTCATCAGTTTAAAACCAGCTGCCATTTTTATATTAAGCCCATTAGTTTATGCTTTCAAAGCACAGAAATTATAGTAAACTTATATTATCTTCACAATAAATATTCTTATTTGATGGTCTGGCATTATTAGTCGTATCTAGCTGTCTTACAGGTATAGAAGAATAATTATAGTATTAATGCAATTGCCAGTACTTTTTAACCAAACACAAGTTACTAAGTTTTCAGCACTTTGTACAACACTTTTAAAATACAAATGTTCAGCGTCATAACACACATACCGAGAAGTTATCTAAGGACCAAATGTAATAATTAGTTTGGAGTAGTAGGTAGGAAAATTATACTTTAACTTTAATACAAAATTAGGGCGAAGGTTTGCAAATAAGCCTGTGATGATCAATAATCAAATCTGATGAACTTGGAATATACTTAATATTAATAGTAGGGAAAGAACTATATCCAATTCCATTAGGAAATGCCAAGTAGGTTCCTGTTCTGTTTATAATGTTTACTTTGTTTTTCAAAGTTCTATACTTGAATAAGTTTGTGATTGAAGATTTGTTTACAGTTTCTAAAATATGTAGTTTTGTAATGATTTTTTTCCTGGAAGCAAAATCAACAATTTATCAGTAAAACAATTTTCAATGGTAGTTTTATTGAAATTTTATAAATTTTAAGAATTGTTCAGCGTGAAGCATAATTAATGAATGTAAACAATAAATAGTTGTCAATTTGTTTTTATTGACTTGATAATAGTTTTCAGTTATGAAGTAATTGGTTTGTTTGTAAGCTCGACGACCTATTTTTATGCACAATAACGGCTAATCACCTAAAGCTTAAAATGGATTCTGAAAAACAGTGAGCATCCATGAATAAAAAAAAAAAAATTGGGGAGGGAATACTACTCTGCACATATAAAGATGGAATTTTTCACAAAATGATATTCTACCTACCGAAAGTAGTTGAAAAGATGATGCATTGTTTAAAAGTTGTTTGAAACTCATAAAACCGGAACAGTGAACATTACAAACTATGAATTTTAAGTTTTAACTATATTTTTTTCCAGTAAGTAAGTGTTTTGAGTGCTTATACTTATACTTCACAATGTTGATAAAACTAAACTCTTTTATCTTAGAACAGTATGAAAGGAATGGTTCGAAACAATAATGCCAAATGTGGTTGGTTGGTTGTATTCAGATTATCTGGCGCCGTCAGCAACACGAGGGCTATAATGCGCCGAAACATTCGTCATTAGACAAGCCAACATACATTTACAAACACCCATGCCAACACAGAACTCGAACCCGCAACCTCGCGGTCTAGAAGCTAGCACGCTAACCACTATACCGTTTGGTCGGCAATGCCAAATGTGAGTACTATCCCATGGAAACCATGTGGAAGGTTCACGTTAAAACCACATTGGCAAGAGTGAATACTATCACATGGAAACAATATAAAAAGTTTACGTAGAAACAATGTGGTTGGTTCACGTTAAAACCAAATGCACAAAAGTGAAAACTCTCACGTGGAATCAATGTGTAAGGTTCACATGGAAACAATATGGAAGGTCCAAGTTGATGCCAGTTTGACAAATATGAACACACTTTAAAAGGAAATCAATGTGGAAGTTCCACGAGGTTAGTTGGTTGGTTGTTTTCAGATTATCTGGCGCCGTCAGCAACACGAGGGCTATAATGCGCCGAAACATTCGTCATTAGACAAGCCAACATACATTTACAAACACCCATGCCAACACGGGACTCGAACCCGCAACCTCGCGGTCTAGAAGCTAGCACGCTAACCACTATACCGTTTGGTCGGCGGAAGTTCCACGAGGAAACAACATCGTGGATGTTGTAATTTGACTTTGAGAGTTCTCCATACTTTTCAATTTAAATAATATATCACTTGATTCCCTTTGAGACTAGAACTCATTTTGAAAACATGCTTTGAAACAGTGTAATTTGTAAAGATATTGTGTGGAAGACATTACATCACAAGCAACCAAATACATTTGATGGGCTCGTCTATGGAGATAACTGGTATTTTCGCTAAATTGACTTTCATAAATTTTTATAGTCGAGTATGCTACTCTACATAACAGTTTAGAAAGCATAGGTTTTTATTAAAAAAAAAAAATCTTGATCCGATGGTGAGTATAACCTAACAACTAAGTTTCGGTTTAATCTACGCACCGACCGAGTAGTTTTACTGCTATATTATCAATATTCTATAGGACAAGATTTATCACCGTAATTAGACATTTATAGAAATTCTTTCACAAAATAATCGAAAAGAGAAAGAGAGAAAAGGGGAAAAAAGATACTTTGGCATTTATATAAGTCCATGTATGGAAAAGACAAATTTGTGGATCATATAATGAGAATGAACAAATTGGTCATTGATTTGTATTCAAAGCTTTCCATATCTTAAAGACATCCCTACCACTAGAATGTTTGTGCCTCGACCTTAACAATTCTGGTAAAGCAACTGAATAATATTCCGTTCAAGTCAACCAATGAACTATCGTTCGTTTAGATTACGCAGATTGTGTAGATTATGAGTTAATGTTATTAGTATTATTGTTAATAGCGCGAGTTAAAAACACACGGAAAATATTCAACGCAAGCTGTTAAAACAAAAACAACTTTAATATCAAAAAAGCATACTCAAACTGTTCTTTCGCTTAAAAGAATCGAACTGTACCCTTCTATAAACATTAGAAGTTGCCACACGGCGATCACAAACACGAGCAATTCCCTGAGGCCCATGCAATGACAACAGGTATCATTACATGACTGTGTAGGATATATGAATATAAGATAAGTCTGGTTTTGCACTTGTAGGATAAGAAACACTTGTAGAATATAAATAAAAGAAATTTTATTTGTACTGTCCCTTTTTTGTCCTGTAAAGGGTAAATCTAATAGCTTAACATTTCTGCTGGTTTGTGACAGTATTTTAGCGATTCATAAATACGTATGTTTCTTCTAAATCCTTCCCATTTACAAATGCTTTTTCTAAATCCTTCTCAACTACATACGCTTTTTCTAAATCTTTCTTAACTACGAATTCCTCATCTTCTAAATCCTTCGTTATCACATATATTTCTTCTAATTCCTCTACATTTAAGGCATGGCCTTCCATTTTGAGGTAGAGTTCCTTAGAGTCGAAATATATTGTGTTCTGAGCAGGGACTGCGACTGTGTCAGGTGAAGGGTTGTCTTCTGTTACCGAGTCCTTTAGCGTCCTGCTTAGTATTTGGCTAACATATGAATGAAGCTTGAAGAAACTAGGTCGTTTTTTGGGGTCAGTGTTCCAGCATGCCAGCATAGATAGGTATCTGGAACAAAAGATAGAAACCATCAATTAGTAACAAAAGTAAATTCATTCTTTATCTACATTTCCTATTACTATTGAGAGATGCCCAGTATAGCCTAAATGTTGCTCTTACGCCAGCAAATCCAAAACCAAACCTATTGAGAGATGCAACATTAAGGTCTCCCCCCCATTCAAAGATTCAAATGTCATGCAGTGTGTATTTAACATGTTAATTGCCGCGTCAGCCATCGATGGCTGACAGTACGCTGTTGTTTTTCCCACACCAATAATTTGACATAGTGCCTTTCTTGTACTTTTTAAAGAGCAGGAAGTCTTAGTTTTTGTAGTGCTATTGATATTTCAATAGTTAAAATATTATTAAATATACTATGTCCAAAATGCCCTTGTGAAAAATTGCATATCTAAGAATTTTAAGTCCAAGGTCTGGCAACGCTGCGTAAACAACGTGTGGAATGAGCGTCTATAAGCATTTCATTCTAAGCGTAAATATCTTCTATTTCGATAAAAAACAATGCCCCAAGTATATTTACTCAACTGTTTAGAGTAAATTTCAATCTATTAGCAGCGATGCGCCGTTATTGCTGTATAGCAATGAGAAGCACACTACTGCGTATGGCCTGAAGGGGATTTCCTTAAGAATTCACGTGGAGCTGAACGTGCTAAAATGAGCATACTTAGTTAAATTTTTCTTTCTAAAATTTTAGCTCCTTTCAGTTATCAAGAGATGTTTTGCCATACCATCTCATACGGGCAGTTTGTGCTGAAAAATCCAATACAGGTACTTTTGCTATGGAGTGGACATCGATGAAGCAAGCGGATGTCCTCAATCTGGACGATCAGGACATAAAAATTATGTCCTGGGTATGGCATGAGCTGTCTTGTTAGTTACGTAATTGTTTACCCAGTTTGCATTCGGATCATTTTAATGTAATTTGCATATAAATGATATTGTAATATGTGATATATGATGTGGGGTCCCCTTACACACGTGCTGTTAAGAGATGTATTGCAAAAGCGTTATAAAAATTTGGTGGAGGAAAAATGCGATCGAACGGTATTTAATTACCCTTAGTAAAAAGATAAAATAGACCATTTTCAAATTAAATTTACAATGTGAATTTCTTAGATTAGAATTCTGTCGAGATTGCAGTGTCATAAATCTGTTTAATTACACTGAAAAATTAGGATTAAAATTGGCATGAAATCAATAGCAAATTGCTTAGTAGGCAGGGTTTAAATTATTCCACCGGAAAAGTTTGTAAAGCTTTTATTTATTTATTGCCACATCAGATTTTTTTTTTTTTTTTCGTGGTCGGAGGTATTTTTCCCCTAAAGCTACCTAAAAAAAGTACCAATATTTATTTAAAAATTTAGAACCATATATTTCCACTTACGACCAGGCAATGAATTACCAGTATGCTTTATCTTTGTTCAAGAATATGAATTCGTAGAGGAAATTCGGTCTTCTCTGAACACTCTATATTTTTTCACTATACATTTTTCGAAAATATTTAACCCAATTGTTGGAAATTTATATGTTTCCAAAGTATTTCATTGTTAATAAACCAATGAAATTAAAAGAATATCAAAAGCAATAATTATAATACACACTGACGAGGTATTTTTAAATGTTTTGCTTTCAATCATATTCCAGTACAATTCGTGTACCCGAAGTTTGGAATGAACCTCATATTCTTCGCATATTGCTTAACACTAAAGTGGTTATGGCCTGAAGAGTGTTTTCGATAATCAACTTCCAAGATATTATCCTAAACCAGACGTTACCGTAGAGGACTTTCTACCAAAGAACTATACTGTAATAAAAAGGTAGTAGAAGAAAAAGCATAAGTGGCAACAGCCTTATCATTAGCCAATAAAATTGTGTTTATTTAGTTCAGGCAATAGATCAATATAGTACCATTAGTTGTTCAGTAGCGTTTCACGTAATATTTTTGTTATATATTTTTAGATGATTGCACATGTGTTTTTAAATAAAGCTAATAAATAGAGTTGCATAAAACATTTTTATATTGCTTTTTATGTTTTGTTATACAATGGAAATGAGCATAAGTATTAAAAAGTTAGTCAACACGCTTTTCTAAATTTTCTGCAATAATTGCACTTAACAATTTACAGCTATTATCATAATCAGTCATGTACTGAACAAATGTTAAATACAATTATGAACCAAATACTTACAGATGTTTCGGGCAGAATTGTGGCTGGTTCAGCCTATTTCCTAACTTTAAATATGGCAGTAGATCCCAGTTCCCAATGTTGGCGTATGGAATGATTCCTCGCGTCATCAGCTCCCAAACCAATACTCCATATGACCACTAAAAATACAATTTGCCTATAAGTGTGCAAAATTGATCGCAGGGAAAAATAGGAAATACAATAAGTCGGAAGGATAAACAATGGTAAAAAATCAATATTTCAGAATAATCTAAAACAATCGAGAAACCCGAGAAACTTCATCCCATTGAAATAGATAAACTCTTATTGAGAACCTCCAGAAGTATTGATAATTATATTTTCAGTAAAATTTAAAAACTAAAATGTTCCATGTTGGACCTGCATTTGTGCACAATTTAACCACTAAAATTAAAGCCATATTCTCTGAATATTCCATAATTAATCAACCAACATCATATAAAACGAAATGATATTAAAGTCGAAGCTCTTCGTATTGGTTAGGTACGGAATACCTACCACAAATTAAGCACTAAGTCACATACGAGCGACACTAGATCAAGAAAACAGTACCTATTGTATTTTTTCCTTAGCAATTTATGGGCCTTATTCATAGAGCAATTAGGATTGGGGTTGCTGAAAATGACTTGCTTGTGACCAATTACAACACAGGTTTAAAAACTAATTCGAATTGTCAAGTTCCACTACTATCCAATCACAATGTATGTTTCATTTATTCTTAAGCAAAGAAATCGACTGTGACGTTATCACACATAACCGTTATAAAACTTGTTTACCTCTCATCAACTAGCAATTACAACTTTTACTATGACAACTGATTGCGAATTCCAGATATAAAATATATGTATGTGGCTCAATTTAAAGATTTCAAGAGCCAAACCTCGAGTTCCACCTGAGGTTTGGAAACTATTTTTATTGTATGAAGAGATTCAGGATAAACGAAGCAAAGCTTATTACGACCGAATAACAAAGCGATAAACATTAAATAAACAATCCTTCAAATTAATTTGTTGAGTGAAACCAATTGTCTTATTTAAAACGTCAGGAACAAATTTGTACAATTGATTAAAAATATTTAGCGCAAGAAATTCCATAAAAAAGGGGAAAAATAGTAATAGGGTATTTGACACCATCAACAAATAATTACCAAATGAGGCATATTTATAGTATTTAACGAAATAATAATAATGCAAGTAGTTTTAACTCGAAATAATTGCTCAAATTTTTATAAATCAAATTTTAAAAATCGCTTTAATGAGCTCCTCGTCACTTGATCAGAAACGCTCGGATAAGCTCCTCCCAGAATGTGACGTCAATGTTGACTATAGGACCATGGCCATAGGAGCCCATGTTAAATTCAACAACTTTGGGGGCATCTAATTTAATAACCGATTCTTCAATCATTATGAAACTTTCGCAGTCTAATATTTGGATACTTTTGAATACTTTAACACGAGATTTTTGTTATTTTTTAAAAATTAAAATAATTATGATTTTCTAAAAATATGTTTAAGAAAATTTATAAAGTTTTAGACTAATTATTTAAAAAAAAAAAGTATGCTACTTATCAATAATTCCTCGTGTTAAAGTACTGAAATACATTAAATAAACATGTCAAAAAAATTTCAAGCATTTATGTCATATAGATTTTAAGCTATGTGCCCCCAAACATGAAAAAATTGCATTTTGAGAAATTAGGGTTTGAAGTTAAGAAACATGTATTAAATATTTTGTTTACTTCAAAAAGTTATTAAAAATACTTTGAAATAAGATATAATTACAAATGGGGCATCATTTTAAAGACATAAATTTATATTTTAATAAACAGTAATAAACTCGAAATCAATAATCTGAAATTTTTTCATGTGCCGGACCCCCTTAAAGCTTGGTTCATCTCTTTTCCTACTATATGATAAATTATGACTATTGAAGGTAACTTTTAGGAAATATTTATTTAAAGAAGTGTTATTGGAACATTGGAAGACGGTTTTGTAAAGGTATACATTTCGAATTTACCCAAAATAGATGTTTTGTTGGTGGGGTTCTTTTTCAAGTCAAGCTCAGAATTTTATTCTGCAGAGTTTAGAAATGTTAAAACATTTGTGTAAGTATCAACAATTCTCACAGTTCTTATAATTAGAAAAACTACAACAACACTTTTACAGTTATAATAATCATAAAAACATTAGGATAAAAAAAAAAAAAATATCAATTCATATAATTCGCTGAGTACTGTTAAAATGGAGTGAAAGGGAACAATTTTCAACTTTCAAAGTAAAAATATAGTGTAATAATATCGTTAACTAGCATATTTTTGATTTAGGAACGTGGGTCTTACCTTCTTCTATAATGTTCAAGCCCAAAAATGTTGGAAAAAACGTGACTTACATTGATTTTGATTTTTTTCATGTTGTTCCGATTCACCCCGCAGAAAGGAATGAAACGGAACACTCGTTATAATTTATAGCTGATATTATTTAAAATAGACAAAAAGGTGAAAAAGACAAGTAATAATGCATTGAGGTGAATAGAAACACAAGATTATCGTAAACAAAATCCTTTAACCCTTTATCTACTGACGGTACTTATAAGTCCAGTCATTGTACTACATTTCTCATGGTACTGTATACTGATTTAAATGCTTTGAAACCCATAGGGACTTTGAAGTCCACTTCTATGAAGTTTGCTCTTCACCTATTGAATGACAGCACAAGATTGCTTCTTTTTGGAAATATTAAATATTCAAAAGAGTTAGTACAAATTATAAAAAATTTAGTAAATAAAGGGTTAACTGCTGTGATTGGGTGGTTTGATCTTTTTTGGCGCAAGGGCAACACGTGGTTCATACTGCTCCAAAAAATTTGGTGAAGATCAATTTAAAATTTCAGTAACAAAGAATTGGAAAAATTAATTTAAAGTCAAAGATTAAATATTTTAGGGGGTTGGAAGCATTCTACAAAAAATGACTCGAGGTCTGTCAGACCGCATACAGTAATTAAAGTTTAATATGACAGACAAAAAATGTTTTTTTCAAAACAATTCATATAAACAAAACAAATATTTTGGTTTCAAATTTACAAAAAAAATAATAATAATAATAATTAAAAAAAAAAAAAAAAAAAAAAAAAAAAAAAAAAAAAAAACACCTCAATATTTCAATAGTGCATCAGTACTTAAACTTAATATTGTGTAGTTAAAACATTTAAAAGAATTAAATAAAGTATTACTTGCATCAAAATGATCTTTACAGAAGTGAATCGTAGTCTGTGGTGAAAACAAGTTGATTATCTTTTTGCAAGATTTAACCACTTTTTTTGTATGTCTGCTTTCCTGAGAACATGTGTACACAACTTTTCCGGAGTTTTAATTGAAGTACTTGTACAGTGGGGTACTGCATAATACCGATACCGGTGAGACATTTCTTGGAACGAAATCAAAAGAAAAACACATTTCGCGCTGGAAACTCACTCGCGATTGCGATGTTGTTCATGCAAGATTGACGTCACACAGACAGATGGGTTTTTGAGCAGCGTTTTAGGGGCGGGGCTTCTACTTGCATTTTAAAATGCAATTTTTAGCGTTTTGCGGCATTATTTTGAAAAAAGAAAAAATACGTGTCTTTTATTTTGCGCATACCTTTTATTTAAAACATATTTTGAAAATTTGTCAAATACCCTATGAATTTTAGTTTTTGGTTGGCTGATGAAAACGTTCACTTACAACATCTGATTCAGTAGTGGATATTTGTTCTTCTATGACTTCCGGCGCCGTCCACCTGAAGGGCAGCTCGGCCTTTTTATCTTGACTGCGATAGTAGTTACCTTCGTAAATGTCGCGTGATAAGCCAAAATCCGCCACTTTTGCTCGCATAGATGAGTCCAAACTGAAAAAAAAATAATGTGGTAGGCAAGTTTTAAAAAGATGTTCGCACCATTACGGTTATACTAAAATGACGAACTAGAAAATGTCTTTATAAACAACGGCAGCAAAATTCATTATAGCTCAAACTAGAGCTTCCAGTAGTCCCGACTCAACAGCAGTAAAAACTCAAGCTTCCTGCCATTAAAAAAACTTCATAGTTTCATCGACAACAGCTCAATTATAGAATCCAGGTAAATCTAATCGTTGCCACTTGTTTTTGCTTATATTTTTGGAATTTTTTGCATTCTTAAAAAACAATAAATATGTAAAAATACACACGTTTTTTTTTTTTTTTTTGTTCGCCATTCTGTTATTTTTACATATAAGTTAATATTAGAGGAACCGGAACCGCTGTCACACTAAACCTAAAACCATTCAATTTTTTTATTTCAGTTACTAGGCCGTTGTTCAGAATTTTTCAACAGCGCAAACCTACCTACTTTTTGAGGACTCCTGTTCACCTATCATTTTCACACTAAAAAAGTGGTTAAAATCAATTTTTTTTTTGTAATTTACGAATGTATTTGTTAAGCCTAATTAGTTTTTTTTTATCAATAAACATAACAGTATTCTTAAAAAAATAATAATAAAAATAGAGTTTTTTTTTATGCATCCAAAGTAGTCAGAGCCCTTACAGTTAATTGTGAAAGCAAAAGGGAGAATTTATACCCCTTCTTCATACTTAGAGAGAATGTATACGGACGCAGTAAGTAAGAAACCTGTTTGGCGAACCTTGAGGCGAGTAATAGAATTTTGCAGTGGTACATACAATACTTTTAATGGTGACCCCAGTTGTGTTACGGTAGCCCTGCATTGCCACAGGGACTGTTTATTGGCGATTTTTGAGGTCGTTTGGCGATGACTACTTTTGGCGAACTTTAACTTCTTCTTAAGATATTTTTGGCGATTTCGTGCCTTTTTGAGTGATTTCCTATTATTTGTTATTTTTTACATTTTAATTTTTTGTTGTATAAAGCAGGCTTGAATAACTCTTACAATTGTGGCGAATTCGGACGCCTGTTGGGGACAGGATAAAAGACATATTAATAGGACAATTATTTTTTGTGATGTTCTTTACCAATTCATATAAAATATTTTGCTTTTTGATTATTAGTCATGAGAAATGAGACTGGTATCAATAAAATTCATTTCCTTATTACCTATGTTTGAAAATTTGTATTCTGGTTCCTAATTTTCTGATTTATATGTTTCAAATATTACTTTTGATCTTAATTTTATAAAAATTGAAATACATTTTAAAAACTGTTATGGCAGAGCACATAAAATGGTTTCTATCCCTAATCACACTATTTAATGATTTTTACATAACATGATCAATGATTAATAAAGCTACTTCCAAATATCCTGAGTGTGAAGAAAGGATTAACTCTGAAAACAATTTTTACAGGAATTACCTGCTAATATGTTGTTACGTTTAAAGAAAACAACAACATGCACGCCGATTAGGTGCGGGACACTTTTCCTGTGACTTATCGCACTTGATTTTTTTTTTTTTTTTTTTATCATACTATTCAAAGATCCACATAATACGTAGGCATTTTAAACAGTTGAAAGAGACAAGTTCATATTCTGTAGTTGCGTAGTCGACACTGCGCATCCTGTGTCAGGATTTTTCTAGATCTTTTAAAACAAGAGCGCAACTATATTTTCTCGTTATATTATTCAACAATCACTTTAATCAGTTTGAATTGACTCACAGGTTCCTCTCAATTACGAACACATGTAAGCGGTATTGTATTTCTGTGAAACGAAATTTTTTTTCTGCAATCCTACGCGGCTGGTAATAGTGGAGGATTTATTAACAGAGGGGGGGGGGGGGAGCAAATATATCACCACTCAGTGTTATTTCCGGAATCTGACTTGAAACTTGTCAAAACCACTTCTGTTCACAAGATTAGTCAATTCTACGGTTACTAGTCCATTAAAAACAGCTAGACATAAAAGCAAGGATACTTCATTTCGAAAAATCTTTTTTCTATATAGAACACTCACATGAACTTACACGCAGTTTCTTGCAGCCAAATCACGATGGACAAACTTTAATTTTGCAAGATAGCGCATCCCAGAAGCGACATCTACGGCAAACTTCAGGAGATCGGTAACCAGAAGAACCTGAAACGTCAGTATGGTTATATAACTAACTACGATACATATCTCAATTAGAAAGGAAACAAATAAATTTCGGATACATTTCTAAAATACTTACTATCTGTACGAGTTCATCAAAAGAAAAAAAAAGTAACACAGTGTTTCCACTATGAAACAAAATCGTAATCTTATACAACAACGTTAATGTAAATTTTTTCCGTAATAAATTTAATGCGCTCACACGTCTAAAAGTTTTATACAACAATATTCTATAAAACTTTACTGAACAACCAATGGAATTGGCTTACTTCATTGCGTATTTTAAATCGACGCAATTTTTTGGTTGACTTGAATGAAATATTTGTAAGATGTTTTAGAGAAAGGTGGCAAACATTCTAGCTATACATTTACGTGTGGTTTAAAATGAATAGTTTTCAATACAAAATTACCAACGACCATTCAATTCCTATTTTCAGAAAATGACGTAAAAGTGTTTTGTACTGAAATCCTATCATTTTGAATACATCGATGTTGTGACAGCTGTGTTATTTTCTTGTTTTCCTTCTGATAATTACGTAAAAGCATGTCTTTAATTCTGTAGATCAGAAGAAGACGATCTTAAGTCATATTTGGGCCACTTCACAGATAAGCAAAAAAAAAAAAAAGCTGATCAAGTGATAAGTTAAAATCATCAAAAGCAGATTTCGAAGTATTTTGAATTTAAAGTGAAATTTGTAAGAACTTTTGAATTAATGATCAAAATTAAATATCGACACTTCATTCCTTCACCATTTATTTAGCGAACTCGCTGAATTTCAAAACTTTATGATTTAGGATCGAAATTAATTAGCAATGAAACATTTTAAATGGTGTGGAAAAAACTTTACAATCCACGCTTTTTCGATGTTTTTAATAACCATTTTAATTAAAGATATTTTTACTTTCAATTACCTTATATGTTAATGTAGGGTAACGAAAGTATTGGATTCGGTTAAAAAAAATCGATTTTTTTTTCTTACTTTATACTCGTTTTGGTATGTGCTGAGTTCAAAATGTGGTCTAGAAAAAATTTCTGTTATGTTGTCCATGGTAGGTATAACTCCTATCTCCTGAAAGGATTAACCTAGGACTGTTCAACTTTGCATAGGGTTAGTGGTGGCCATGAGACCTGTCATTAAAGTTTTCGTCGAAATTGCACATGCGCATAAGCTAGCTGCCATTGAAAATTTATGTTTTTAAGCAATTGCTAAAAAAAACCTGCTATAACAATTGATCAAAATCGCTGTGACGCTTTTTAAGAATTTCTAAACATCCTCATCTTAATTTTTGTAGAAATGCGATAAGGACATAAAAAGGTAAAAAACGAATGCAGAGTTTGCTTCCCTTGTCCATCGCCCATCAACTACTGCTTCTTCAATGTTGCATTTACAAGAAAAGATGTGATTTTTAACTAAAAGCACATTGCCAATATCGACGTTTTAGCGGTGTTTTTCTTCTTTTTTTTTTTCCAATGTAATTATTATCACAAACAATATCGCCAAACTGGTCATTTAAAAAAATAATAATAATAATGAAAAGATTAAAAACAGAAACGGTAAATTACACCAATCCATGCCAAATTTAAATGCAGTGACCAGTATTAAGTGTAATTAAAAGTTGTGCCCCATATTTCATTCCAATTGTTTTTTTTTGTTGTTTTTTTTTTTTTTTTTTCCAATTTAGAGTTACGAATTATATAATGATGTTATTAGAAAGAATTATTTCAACGAGCATTACTATATAAATATATTTCTTAAATGAATGAATTTTTGTTATGATGCTTATACGCTTATAGCAGATTACAAGTTAAGGTGTTTAAATACATCTACACGTAACTTTTAATGTCTCTACACTCTACACTTCAAATATTTTGAGGTGTGTCTTTTAAAAATTTTAAAGCCTCAAAACTAAACTGAATTTTCAAACATCTTTGTCGAGCGTTAATTATTCCTAATTATCTATTACCTACTAATTCTCTAATACCTAACTAAAAAAAAGAGTTCTCCTTTAATTAGTGACCTGTACAAAAATGACAATATCAACTTTAAGAAAAACTTTTTATTCAATGGTGAACTTAGAATTAAGTAACTTCTGAAATAATTATCACATTAAAACAAAATTGTATTTAATCTATACCTCACGCATTAAAAAAATAAACAAAATTCCCTCTCCAGGTTAATTTATTTAAATATAGAGATACTACATTTTTACTATATAGCGATCCATTGAAGTTAAAGTGTCTAGGTTTTAGTAAAATATTATTTCTTTAAGTTTGATGCGAACTTCTAAATCCACAGCCTCACCTCATTTCAATATGTTTCAGCTCTTCACCAAATTACTAATGAACTCTTACGTAAGAGTTTCACAAAAAGGTATTTATAATCACAGATATAAAGGAAGTAAAATAATCAGAAAAAAGTAATTTATCAAAATGAAATTTTCGAATATTTGTACCGAGAAATAAAAACAATCAGTGACCATAAACTCAGTTTTGATGCAATGGCCAGTGAGAAATTTGATTAACATTAGTATAAATTTGAAATGTATTAAGTGAATCCTAAGCAACTCATCTAATAAGGCAGTGGCATCCAACGTGAGAAGAACAAAAGTGGTCCGTAAAGCCACCATGATTTGATTGTTAAAATCATAATAAACGCAAGAATTCTTAATAGTTCAAGATAAATTAGCTAACTTATGCCATAAATAGCATTTTTAAAAGTTGCCAAGTGAGGTGGAGGAGGGGGACTTGAGAAGTAGTGGTTCCTGAAATGCATATTGTTGAACATTGTGTTTAGCTTAAATTAAGAATCACTGAAATATTATTCATGTCATTAGTAGTTTTACCACTTTAAGAATAGTTTTAAAAAAGTACGCATAGCTCGCATTTACAATAGGGAATTCATTGTTGTACGCACGGGACACGTTGGCTCTATTCTTACACGTTAGCAAATTAGAATTCGAAAATTATGATGTTTCAAGTAATGTTTTGGTTTTATACAATAGTACCTGGTGGCAAAGTTATATGTAAAAATAATTACTTTAATTATGACAAATATACATTTATAAGCCACCGACACACGGGACACGTCCACGACTTGATATAATTATTTTCAATAATAAAAATTATTCTTTTTCAATACAGCTTTGTCACCAACTACTATTATTTAAAACAAATATAGAAGAAAAACATAACTACTATGATCATCAAAATTTTAGAATTCTAATTTGCTTACGAGTAGATAAAAGATCCAAAATTTCCTGTGCGTCAGTCTGAGAATTGAATGTTTAAGGTGGTTGTTCTTATCTCTAGGTAAAGCAATTATATATAACAGTAGTTATAAGCAATTCTTGTTTCATATTTGCACAGTTGTTCAACAAAAAACTTTATTCCAAAATCCTTACTTTCGTCTCGTCTCGTATATAAGTGCAGAGATCTCCGTTCTCCATAAATGGTAATACTATATGGGGTACACTTCCTTCGAAGCAGACACCCAATAAACCCAGGACATGTGGATGGTCAAAGTCTTTCATTGTCAGCGCTTCTTTCACGAAAAGATCGGCTTTTATGGGATTTTTCCAGAGATCTGTCATAATTAAGAGAAAAACATTAATTTGCCGTTATGCTTAAAATTTCTTGATTGGTTGAATAAATACTCATCTTCTAGGTTGTTTCAAAACTCGCGCACATCTACATGGTAATCCTTGTTGTTTAAAAACCCAAAAGGGGTGGTTGAGATTTCTGTCCCTAGATGGCAGCAGGGGCCCCATCATAAGAAGTTTTGAACGTAGCTGGGATCGGTTTCGGACTCCACCGGACCCGGAATTCACCGGACTTGTCGATTCCGTATTTTTTCCTTTGGGGATATCTGAAACATGTCGCCTACAGCAATAATCCCTATATGCTTTATGAACTTAAGAGTAACATCCTTCATGCAATATCGGACATTATTTCTTACACACTTCGTAAAGTGTCGACTAATCTGGTAAAAAGAGTTCTATTGTGTGTCCAGAAAAAGGGACATCAGTTTGAACATTTACTGTGATTTGACCATGTCTGACACCTGACAATAAAGATAATCTTCAACCTTTTTTGTCCTTTATTCTGTTTGTTTACATAATTCATCTGTCTTTATAACTCAACCCAAAGGTTGATGTGCGCGAGTTTTGAAACACCCTGAATAAAACATACCAATGTGGTATTAATAGCAGATGCATTTTGATATATAGTTACATTTTTTTTCTATTATTTTACCGCCACTAAGTTAACACGGCTAAATTATAAGTTAACTTAAATTAAAAAAATGCATTTGTAGTATACTTGTTTGTATGCATGTATGCAATGGCGGATTCAGCCAGGGGGCGCGGGGGGCGCGCGCCCCCTCCTCAGATTATTATTATTATTATTCTTTTTTTTTTTCTTCTTTTTTTTTTATAATTGGCACACAAAAAATTAATTTTTTTTTTTTAATAAGTTCACTTAACGAGTATATTTCGACCTTCGTCTAATTTCCGAAAAAAGCCCCCCCCCCCCCCTCTCCCCCAAAAAAGAGTTTATTTTTGGTTCAAGGTTCTTTTTATAGCCCTCTCCCTTCCCATTCAAACGGACGTTAGAAGACTGTACAAGTAATCAAACCTCCACCCCCTTGACTTTGAAGACATCTCCACAACACTTTACCATAGGAGTTGGAGTTGAGTTAGGTAAAAACTCTTTTACAAAATAATAATTGTTTACTTTTATTTTGTAACAATAAGGAGCCGAAACCAAAGCGAATTTTCCTCTCTGAACTTCTAACTTTTAGACGATCACAAGAGGGGGAAGGGAGGGGGAAGGGAGGGGGAAGGGAGGGGGAATACACCGGATGTCATCTTTCTCTCCTGATTTCGCACAAGGGATGGACGTGGGGAGGAATATCACTGGACACTGAATGAGAAATGAGATAACATCTCTACCCTTCTGAGTCTTTGTCCTTGAAGCCCTCTTTTAAATGGTTGTGGTGTGGTTTACTAGTTAGCACAAGGAGAAGAAATTTTTGAACGCGTGGTGAGAGTGTTGAGACTTATATTCGGTTTACAAAACTTCCGAAGTTAACCAAAGAGTAGGGTAGGTTGTAATACATAAATGCATCAAAGCGACAAAAAGTAAGTGGGAACACATTTTTTTAGCGTTTCTTTTTCTATTCTGAAATTATAAATACTATTTATTTGATTTAAAAATGAAAGCAATCGTTACGAGAAGTCAGAAAGAACGCCTTACTGGCGTGGAGGACTTTTTAAAAAGAATTGCTTTGTGTTTGGCACACAAAAAATAGTTTAAAAAAGTTATTCTATAGCGATTTTTGGAAATGCACCTGTCATTACCCATTTTTGTCATATGCTTGGGAATACTTTTCTTCGAGAAAAGTAAGTTAATCTTTGTTGTTAGTGGCTTAATTTTTAAACCCTTTTTTAAATTAATTTCGATTTTGTGTGTCTGTGAGGAATAAATCCGTGGAGGACTAATTAATCCTCTTGTTATCAAATCTAACTAAAATAACTTGTTGTCAATAACAATAACCATGTTTTTGGACAAAAAAAAATTAATAATAAAAAATAAAAAAAAATAAAAAAAGAATTAGTCAAAGAGACGGAATTGATGATTTTCTTCGCAGTGGTCATCAAACACCATGAAAATTGAATCTCAGATCAAAATAGCTTAAGTAAATTGCAATTGTACATAAAAATTGGCAAGGAATATAAAGGATACCATAAAAACTTTGTATTTATGGATTCATTTTTTTAAAATGAACTATTTGACCTACCACACTGGATCCCACTGATTTGCATTCCTTTAACTTAAAAAATTAACATAAAATTTTGTTACTCCTGGTTTCTATCGTTTGCTTTTTACTTTATCCTTTATATCTACTTTTGATTTTGTTTATTTGTGGCGGGAAAATCTGTGGAAGGATAACTAACCCACTATCTGCCATCCAATCAAGCTGAAACTTGGCAGATAGTCAACGAGAATTCATTCCATCAAGTTTCGGAGATTTTCACTAAAAGAAACTTTTACTCATGTTTCTATTAACACTATAAATCTTGGGTATGTATTAAATGATTTATATAAAAATTTTACTTTTATGAATAAATTATTTATACACGTAGGTGGCACATTTTTTTTCACTGGACTACATAAGTGTAACATTGTATCTATGTAAAAAATGCTCTGATTGGCTGAAATAAAGTCAGGAATTGGAAAAAAAGGATTTTGTATCAGAAAAGTTGAAAATAAAATAAAATTTTGAAGAACAAGAGTAGAAAATATGAAAATGAACTGTCAACAAGTGAGATTTATCAAGAAATATAAAACAATTTATATTCGATGCTATAGAGAACTTCTACCTATTAAAAAAATATTAGACTTTGACATATTTAAGCTAAATAATAAAGCAAGATTCGGCTCTTCTAATACACTAACATTTACATCGTGTAGTGTTTTTTCTTTCTTTATTAACTACTCTATTATAATTATCCATAGATGGATAAGTATAAGATAACTAAGTATAGTTTGCTAAATCAAAAAAAAAAGGAAGACTGGAATTTGTTTTGTGCTAATTATTCAATGTTTAAATTGTATTTTTTTTTTGCAATTGCCTTCTTAAAAATAATACTTATAATTATTAGTAAAACGTTCTCTTTGAAACACAATTTTTCCCCTGATTACTTTAGATTACTTGTGTAGCAATGGATTATCCAGTAAAACAAGGTATTTTTACTTACTAAGCTCACTGCATAAATGTGTTATGAATATGTTAAATTTTGATGTACAATTACTGATTTCCCTGTTTGATGTAAGTATAGTATAGGATTTATACTTAGTCAGTTAGTCACAAATAATAGTAGCAAGTTCCCACTTTCATTGGAATTTCTTCAGTATAATCTATACCTCTGGGGATGTAGCTTACAAAAATATTTAAAATGCACGATACATTTTTAATACAATTTGTTTTTAAAATAAAACAGATAATGAAAAAACAAAAGGGTAGTGTTAACGCGATAAGATACCTAACCGCTACCACGCTAACCTTACACTAAAATAACAAGTCAGAAATGTGACGAAAGAGGTTGGAGGTCAATCAATGGCTATGGATTAACTTAAAGCATATTTTTTGAACATTGCCTAGCTTTTTTTTTTTTTTTTTTTTTTTTTTTTAATATTTAATTCTGTCCTGGCTAAGGCACAATCTTGCGCAACCCCCTCAGGAAAATCCTAGATCCGCCACTGCATGTATGAGTAGTTGGTTTATTGTTATATGAGAATGTCGATATCAGAAATTACTCAACCGAGTCTTTTGTTCCTGAGTGTACAGTATTGTAGTTGTTAATTATTGATTTTTTGTTAACAAAAATTTAAATACGGAATACTAAAAATTCGCTTTAAGTTTGGTTGATTTTGCACTTTGAATGTTATAGCAATTTTAAGATTTACCATAATAAAATTCTTTTCATTAAAATAACAATACTTTCTGTCTCTAATCATATGGTGTATGAGTAAAATTTATATTTTATTTCATTATTTGTATCAGAAGGAGTAAAGTAACTCCCATTAAGAGACACGATACCTAATATTACATAGTGAGTCATTCCAGAAAAAAATAATCAAAAAACGAAAACTTTTAACTACTCAAATGGATTAACAGATTTGGATTAAAATGCATCAGTAAGCAACTCGAACTACAATTATTCCGCTACTGATGTTTCCTTTTTTGAAAATATACCATATCCTATATTTCCATTCGGTAAATTCTGAATCGAACAACGCAAAATGAAACAGTGCCAAAATAATGAACATTAATTCCAAAGGATTTCATCATCCATACAAATACCGACACATTCAGGATATTTGATTTTGTAATATATATTTAAAGTAGCTTAAACGCTTTGGTAAAGGCAAATGAATAAATAATCTTTTATTTGTAAGTTCATAGTCCGGCACTTACGTCGGTAGAGTGTCTTGATGGCAATTTCCATTTCTTTCTGGTCAGGAATTTGCAGGGATCCTTTGAATACTTTTCCAAATTGTCCTGAAAAGAAAGTTGTAAGTAAATACTTAAGTTGATTTCAAAATTAATGGTATGGATAATATAGAGAGTAAAGATGTTGTAACATTGATCATTATTTTAATCACTTTATTCATTGATACTTGTCAACAATAAATAGCGATTAGCCTGGTGTGGGATACACTGGATACACTTGGATACACCGAAAAAACTAGGTGTGTAGAGCCTCTCAAAACTTTCAATTACACTATAATACCGTCTTGGATTGGAGTTCTTTATCCTTTTTTTTATATTTTCACTCATTTAGAAAAATGACCATTTTGGCGATATTTTTGGCAACTATTCTTAAAGGGTCCACCAATAACCTATATGCAAAATTTGAACATTGTTGGTCAATCAATTCCGGAGGTATGCTGACCACGGACACACAGGCTCACACTTTTTCTTTACTTTTTTTGAAATCAGGATGCTCCAAAACGTGAAGAAATGAAGAAAAAAAAGTTTAAAATATGTATATAAATATATTTTTTTTACCGAAAACTATACTTTCATTACCTGCTAACATGTGGTTAAATGAAAGTAATAAACCGTGCACGTCCTACGACGCATAGAAATGCCACCAACTACGAAGAGCTGGTGGAAATATATATTTTGCCAATTGGAGAAGCAATTAGTTGGCCATGTTCGATTTAGCAACAAGTAAATGCTTCAGTAGCTTAATCAACTTTAGTGTGAATACTATGGACTGACCCTCTGTTTCTCCTGACCTGAACCCAATAGAGAACTTATGTGGAATTCTTAGCATGGTTGTTGATGAAAATGGCAGAAAAATGTACAATTCACAGGATTTAAAGGCAGTCACTATTTCTTCATGGGAAACCATTGATTCTATGGTGCTTCAGAGGCTTGTAGATGGCATACCAAAGTCGTTTTTTGCGCTTTGAGTACAAAAAACAAAACAATTTTCGAGACATTAGGTGAACCAATGTCATCTTTTTCAACACGTGATACGTTTTTTGTTATTTAATTCCAATAAAGTCAATTGCAGAAGACCTATACGCCTTCATTTGTTTTTCATACACACTTTAGAGTACATCAACTTCAGTTCTAATCATTACGTACTGTAAAATAAAATAAAATAATGAGGTGACGTTTTGAATCTTAGTCTTCACCAAAAAGAATGTACAGAGCACTTTCGCTTTAGCATTGCAGGGCTTAAATTTCTTTCAAGAAAAAGAAAATTGGAATGCAAACTGTGTTTCTCGTTTATCTGCAACTCATTTGAAAAACGATTTTGAATTGAACAAAAACTGAACCATCTTTTTTATTTCTGATGGACTGAGTATATTTCCTGACTATTTACATGTTTTGATTCTAAAGTCAAAGAGTACGAATTTGTGCAATATTAAATTCTTATCATCTATATAATGTCAGATATTTTACAAGTATATCAAATGTTAAATTTAACGTTTTAGTTTAATTACTCGTATGTTAATTGCAAATGAAATTACTTGTGTTACTGATTTTTATATTAAAACAGTTTGTCTTGATTTGACAGGTCTCCTAATATCTCAATCAAATATTTTAAGCGGAGAGATAAGGATGGTACAGCTTCTTGTTTTTGATGTGGAGCCCCACATACCACCATCCACTTATCCTACATGTTTTCGTACATTCCCATTTATACATTGGGAAAACCAATGAAACGAAGACCATGTTAAGAGCGTAGGGATCGGATTGTGTGTCCTTTAATTTTGCCTGACTTTTCCATTAAATTTATCTCATTAACTGGAAAGAAAATTGTCTCAATTCTCATTTGAACTTATACACGATTTAACTTAAATGTGAAATGCGAATAACCATTCCGTTTACAGAACCAAAATCATTACGTTGAGCTTTTGATTAGTAATTATCTGCACGAAAACCATCAGTGACAAAGTAATCATAACAGCTTCTATTTCTAATGGGAAATTTAAGTAAACTTGATGAACTGGGTTTTTATGGTGAATAATAATTGTTATTCACATATAAGGTAATTGCATTTCTGCAATATAAAGCGAATTTTCTGATGCTATAGAGCAATTATTTGAATCAGGCAAATATTAATCGGTAAAAGAAAGCCACTTTAGCCCACTAAGATGTCAATTACCATACTTGGTTACCAACAATCGGTCATCTTCCTGAAATGTATCAATCTGCGATGTGTAATTGGCCATCCATGTAGTGGTTGCTCACCTCCTGAAATCGGTCCACCTGGTCTGAACCATCGATGTCTTGAATACTCGAAAGAAAAATCCGCTGAAAATTGACCAACCTGAACCGATGAGTTCGCCGAAGATCAAGTGTTGCTTTTGAATGATGAGGCCTAATTCATCGAGTATGAACATCTTCTCTTTGTCCAGAACTATAACCTCATCATGAGAGTCCTCTGGGTCCTCAGTAAAGAAACCATTGGATGGCAAGGGAGGGTAACCTGCAAAGGATGGAAGATAGGTTAGTCTGGGTTCCGGACAAAATCAAGAAAGCAGAAATCCTGACAAGCCACAATCCCGACAACCGAAATCCCGACAAGCCAAAATCCCGAATGGGTCGAAATCCCGAACGACCACAATCCCGAATAGGACAAAATCCCGACAAGCCATAATCCCGAAAGGGACGAAATCCCGAAAAACGTAAAATCCCTACCTTAAAAAAATCCCTACAAAATCCCTGCATGAACTATTTGTTAAAAAATTGACTTTTGGTAAATTTTCTATTGAAAACGTTCCAATTCATTGTGTTTTTCATTATGTTTTTCTGACTAGCTATATTTTATATTGCATAGTTTTATTTTCTTCTTTTAATTTTGATTTTAATGCTACAAAAAAAAAAAAAATGCTTCAAGAAAAATCCATAATTTTAGTTATACAATAAATACAGTGCAATCATTAAAACAGAATATCCATTATATCATAACTTTGAAGAAATTAATTCATATTCAATCATATTTAAAAAAAAAATTAAATTAAAACAACGTGTTTGAAGAATTGATTACAAAGTTATGTACATTCATGTACAAAAAATATAGATTTTAAAATGTATGCAAAAATAGTAAAACGATTGCATGCACTGCAATAGAGGTTTCCAAACTTTTGAATGATGTTATTGAACCTATTCAGTCTCAGCTTGAGATAAAAATTAAAAAGAAGGTTGGTTGGTTGTTTTCAGATTATCTGGCGCTGTCAGCAACACGAGGGCTATAATGCGCCGAAACATTCGTCATTAGACAAGCCAACATACATTTACAAATACCCATGCCTAACCCGGGACTCGAACCCGTAACCTCGCGGTCTAGAAGCTAGCACACTAACCACAATACCGTTTGGTCTTAAAACGAAGTAAAAGACTCAAAATTAAAATTAAATTTTGATTTAAAATAAAATAATAAAATCAATTATAAATTTAGAAATACAATAAAGTAATTTTAAATGAATAAATGAAGATCCCCTTAGAGATGGGGATTTTTGATGTAAAAAAATACTTTTTCTGTGTTTTTAACCAACAAAATGGCAATCAATAAAAGAATAATTTTTCTGTAAATCAAAATCTACTGAATTTAGAACCATAAAATTTTACCTTTAGAAAAAAGAAGAAAAAAAAGAAAGAAAAAAAAAAAATTATCTGAAATTTGAACTTCCAATTGATCATTCAATTGTTCACTAGATTTATAAGAGACGGCTCTCTTGAATGGAAACGCGTAATTTTATTAGCCTGGCATGTTTTCATTTTATAAAATGTCTCATTTTAATAAGAACATTTCTCAATGGTTTCAAAATGTTGAAAACGTATGTCTACAATATCTTTTGGTATTGCTTTCTATACTAATTTTTGACATAACTATTCAAAATTACTGAACCTGAATGTATGATCGAAAGTATTCTATCGCATTGAATTAAACGAGTATTTATTAACTTTATTTTTCTCAACAAAAAGAAGAAAGAAAAAAAGCACTTCGTAAATACTTTTAAGAGTTTTCACTTACAGTTAAAATCATTTGGTAGGAAACAATAATTAACAAGAAACGTAAGGTGTTGCAGAACGTCGACCATTCGTCTATGCTCTTAGTAATAGTCAGCAGACCATTCACTTACCTCCCGGGGGGTGGGGGGCGCTTCAGCTTCCTGTTGTGGGGAGAGTACTAACTATGGGGTACTACGTATGGGGTGTTTTCTTTTCTTTCTATTTTTTAACACTGGCAATAGTTTGCACGTTTGGAAAGGGAGAATGGTTTAAAGATGGTAATACAGATTGATAGTTTTCTTGAGTATAAGGAATGAGGCATCAGCTTAGGTGTGAAATCCAGATAAGAGATTTAAATAACCCAAACAGGAAATCCTGACCTCACCAGTTTTGAAATAATTAATTTTAAAATTCAACAGAGTTACCAATTTAATTATTCTCAATACCTATACATATTTTTCAATATTAAAATATGAACAAATCTCCACATTTGTAAACAAATCGCAGAATATCAGCACTACAAAGACATCTAAATGAGTATTATAAGTTGGAAATTTAAGAGGTCCACTGAGCAATTCCTCTAATTTCTTTTCAATAGCTATCGCGTCTACTTTTTTTTTATGAAATACCAATCCTTGGGTGAATGAAAAGACAAATTTTAAATGTGGTCCATTAATTTGGGAAAAAGATTCTATGAAATCAAAATGAAATTCCCGTACACCGGTAGGGAATAAATATTAGATTGAGACAAAATTATAAGGCTAAAACTATAAAGCAAAGCGTTTATCTTAGTTTCCTTTCTCCGAACATTGGACTTTTACGGAGGATTTTACTATTTATTGGACTGGACATCATTATTTTACTGAGTTAATTCCTTCCATTACAGTGAAAGAAGTCTTGTGAAGCGAGAAGGAATTTCTGTCAACTACAGTATTTTAATGTAAATTAAACTAAAGTAAAAAAAAAAGGAAAAGTAAAAAAACTGTTTCATTTTTCGTTCCGTATAGCTAAATGGACTTATAGAAAGGATAATTTTAAAACAATTACAGAAATTTTTTGTAGTTAGAATAGATATTTGATTTACAATTTATATATATATATATATATATATATATATATATATATATACCAAGCTCAAACAAGGACATTTTTGTACATATTTTAAAGATAATCATTAAATATATCATTAAACAGTACGTATTTTAGAAAAAATTAATTAGCCCATTAATTTTAAATTACATTTAACGAGTAGTAAAAATATATGTGACAGACTAAATAATATCACATATTAATTGCAAAAACATCAATAACTAGTATAACAACTATTGTTTAAGCTGGAGTACAAAATTTCTTTAGCAAAAAAAGCTAAAATCACAATTTTATTTTAGCAATTTGTTAAAATGATTACGAGTTCCATCACTTGGGATGTTTAATTTAACACAATTAAAACACTTTCTTTACTATAAAATCATTATTAACTTTAAATATAATATTATTTTATACCAAAATCTCAACTGAAAAAATACTTTTCACTTTTGTTTACTTGAGCTTTTAGGCTGATGACTAACCTTGAGAAAACAAAAACGGCGATTTTGTACATTTAGTGTCAAAATGTTTTAGCAAAAGAGCTAAACAACACTTTCACTTTTTAGCATTTAAGAAAGTTCTTAAGCATTTTGCTAAAAAAGCACCCACAGTGTAATTGCTAATAACAACATTCATTTAGCATTATAAAACATGAAAAATTGTAGGATAGAGCCATTGAATTTATGCATTAGAACCAAATTCCAAAACTCCACCCTTAACAATATCGATTAGAAAAAGAAGGAAATCAATTTGACTTTTGTACAATATTTCAGGTCCTTGACTTCTAAGAACTAATTTTTTTTTTTTCATTCCAATACAAACCAAACATACTTGTAAGTAAAACAGAGAGGAACTGTCGTTGATGGACGACGCTCAAGGGTAGAGAACTCTGTGTTAAAGACGTTATTTTTTCAACTTTTTATGCCTTTGTCGCATTTCTAAGGAAATTTTAGAACTGGGAATGTTAAACTATTTTAAAGGCGATTTTTGCCGATTTTGATTATAAGCGTTAGAGCCGTTTTTTGGCAATTGTTGAAAGACATAATTTAATCAGTGGAAGCTACCTTATGTGCATACGCAATTTTGACGAAAACTTTAATGACAGGTCCTATGGCCACCACTAAAACGTATTCCAAAGTAACCTGTATTCCCAGGACGGAGCTATAAAATTTCTACTGTAATACTTCTGACATTTCTACTTAAAAATCAGTAGGCATTCCAAATAGAATTTCTCAATTCACGGTTTTTTCCCTTCGATTCAAAAAACCATTCTTGAATGTATTCTCCCTTGAAATTTAGGCCTTTGTAATTATTTAGGTGTTACGAAGTAGCCTTCATTTTGATCGTTTTGCCCCATGAAAAAATAAATAAAGAACCAATCGATTTGAATTCGAAACCTAATAAGATTGCAATAAATTTAGCTTCTTGATAACTGGAAAATTTATGAATATTTCAGGAAAACGCAAAAAACACACATAATCGACAATTATTGAACAAATTACAACCTTTAGAAATTATAGCGAATGTCTGCAATGATGGGATTGTTTTTACATAAAACGTTTAAGAAATATCAAAGTATTATGTTTTAACAAGTATGAATTTGTCCCCTTTAAAAAATGTTACATTCATTGCTATGCTACATTGCATTAGAAAATTTACATGAATTAAAAAAAAAAGATTTATGAAATACCACTTTTTTACCTTTACGTTTGTAAAACATATAAAACTTGGGATGTGGAACATCGCAGAACTTTCAATTACACCATAATAATGACGTGGTTTTGTGTCATTTACCGTTTTCATATTTTAATCGATCATTTAGAAAAAATGGCCAGTTTTGGTGACATTTTTTGCTATAATTCTTGAGTGGGTCTTTAAAAAAAAAAAAAAAAAAAAAAAAAAAAAATGATTTTGGCTATATACTTTTCAATAATTATTCTTTCTTGTAAGTAAAACTGAGGAGAAAAGAGAAAACGGTCTTTGACGAGGTATGCTCAAGGAAAGAGAACTGTGTTACAGACATTCGTTTTTCAACTTTTTACGCAATTAAAGCATTTTTATAGGAATTTTTGAGGGGGGAATGTTTAGAACACCTTAAAAGGCATTACCACGGCGATTTTGAACAAAATCATTTGAGCCGTTTTTATCAATTACTGAAAAACATGATTTTTTTCAATGGCAGCTACCTAGCTTATGTGAAATTCGGGGTTTTGACGAAAACCTTAATGGTAGGTCCCTGTGCCATCACCAACCAGGGCACACCAAATTTGAACATTGTAGGTCAATTTGTTCTGGAGTTATGCTGACCACGTACACACACACAGGCATTTTTTCTAGATCACTTTTTTGAAATCAAGATGTTCCAAAACAGGGAGATATGCCAAAAAATCAAAAAAAAAAAAAAAAAAAATTACAGTATACTATACTTTTATTACCTGATACATACATAAGGGTAATTGAAAATAGTAAGTGTGATTTAATTAAAAAAAGTATTTTATCAATATCAGATGAAACCAGAACCAGGATATCTGTCCCCTGATCGCTGACGCTCGACAACCCCCTAACAATACAGCACCTTTATTCCAGTCAACTTTTGAAATCCTGACAAAATTTATCCGAACACCTTAGTACCACTTGGACGCATTTTTTGTCTGCCCAAAAGGGTAGATGGGAAAATTCTATAATACCATTTCTTTCTAACTTTTCAATTCTCACTCTATACACAGTGGAATAGTAAGTATAAATAGTGTTTAGCTCTATACAAAGTTTCTAAAAAATGCACAGATGTACTTAATTGACATCTTCCAACTGAAATAGTAGGATTGTAACTTTTTTTAGTAAAAATCATAATATTTTTGAAATTATACAGATTTATAATACATCTTCTTTTTAAAAAAAAATAAAACTATGTCTCACAGATTTTACTAAACGACACATATCCTAAACAAAAATTAATTGAAATCGATCTAATGAGCAGATATTAACATATAAAAATGCATGGTTTGAAAATCGCAAACAAAACAAATCCTGTTAGAAGCTGTCATTCGGTTTGTCAAAAATACTTGTCGTAGTAGAGAAATGTTCAATAAAGCAATGTTGAAAAATATTGTAATCAAACCAATTAGTAAAATATTTTTCTTCGCATTTTTAGAACTTTCTGGCTCATCTACAGTTTAAGACCTTTTAAAGGACATCTTGATCGTAAAGAAGAGTGACTCTTAATAAAATAAGTCTTTTGCCCATTAAATATATAGATGTATGAATTTTATATTTGTCAATTTTCGATCTTAATTGGACTACGTGAGAGGTTGACCCATTTTCAACTTTGTTTATGAATTATGTTAAAATAAATTCGTTTCTGATTGAGATACTTTACTTATTTTTTTAACATGTTGTTGAATACGACACATGAAATCCAAGTAGTTTTCGAGAAATTGTAGACTAATACCGTTCTGAAACAAGCGTCCATAAATACCCATGCTTTAATTCTGAATCTTAAAAATGCACTCCTCAATATCGAGATCTGCACCACGCGGTTTTCATTAAAATGAACTAGAAACTAAACGAAGTATTCTAGATCGAATGAAAAGACAAAATAGAGGGGTTAGCATAGACATTTTCAAATTTAAAGTTCAATTTATTTAGTAAACAGACCCTCCACCCCCCTCCCCATCAAAAAAAAAAAAAAGAAAAAAAAAATGTACTAGACATGTAAGAAACCATAAATCAGTTATTTTGGTATGAACTGGAATGTTCTGTGGCCGAATTTGGAATGGGACTTGGAATAAGACTACTTTCAATAGTAAAATTCCAGAAAGTTGTCATAAAAGAGATATTTATAAAAGCTTTGTTTATAGCAATGTCTTAGGAAATTAACAATTTTCTATTTAATATGTGGATATAAGTCTGTACATTGTTTATATCTTAACACTTTGAGACCCACCATAACTCGCTCTGAGGAAGTCACTCTGCAGGTCCAGTCGAAAGATAATTCAGACTTTGGTGATTCGTCTCACCAGCAGTTGCTTGCAGGTAGGGAAGGACACAATAGTCCTTTGACAATAGGTTTTTATTGTGCATGGAAACCCAGGGGATACGACATGCCACTAATGACTAATGATGGGCTGAGTTACAACAGCTGGGGATTTTTGTGTACACGCATCAAGGGTGTCCGATCCGAGCGAAGAAGTTCTGGGATGAGACGATCATTAATCAGGTAGTTGGGGAGGAGCCTTCGATACGCTCCATTTAACCTCATTAGAACCCTGGTCATGTAGAGACGCGTTTTGTATACATCCCCTCTTCCTCCGATCGCTCCAGAAATGTGTTCCAATATAAAGAAAAGGCGCGGGGCGATTCTCTGCTTGACGCACAGAACAAAGGAACAATGATAGCAATGTTAAAAGTTTAAAGTTAGTCTTTGCTTTCTGAAATTATTCGTTCAGGACTCGGACAAAGTTTTAGATTATATATTCTTCTACTTCATATCTAATCAGCGAATGGAGATTTTTGTTGTATTGTCTTATAGTGCTATAAGAGTTTTTGTCTCAATTTGGTTCTTGTAAGAATAGCGGCATAATAAGTGGCAAATTGAAGAAGACGTAAGTTTTCAAAATGATTGTAATGGTACCAGCTGTAAATTAATGAAAACCCATATATTATAAATATTTTGATTAAAACATTTTGGCACCAGGAAATAGTTTCAACAAAAATGATCGGTTAAAATGGGATTTTATTAGTATTCCGAAGCTATTATAGAAGCACGTGTAATTGTAAAAGCGATCTTTTAGTGAGAATAACAGTCCCAAAATTTGTTAGTGACAAATGTCATCGGCATCAAATCCTATTTGCCAAGTTTCAGATCGATTGGATTATTGCAAGTGAGTTAAATTGGCATCCGCAGAACATTTCTATAAGCAAAATATGCGGCAAACTACCTTTCAAAATTTAATCCTTAACTAGGAGTATGGAACATCGCACAATTTTTCAAATTCACTAAATAATACTGATCATTGTATTAAAATATGATACGGGATGTTATTTACCATTTTCATATTTTCACTTATTTAAAGACCCACCTAATTGGCCAAGATATTCGATAGACATTACATTGTCCTTTCTTGTGCGGGAAACAGATACAAATCAATCGTTGGTGGGTGATGCTCAAGGGCAGAAAACTCTGTGTTAAAGTAATTCGTGATTATTTTTATTTTTTCCCCCTTTTAAAAAAACTTTTACGCTTTTATCGCATTTGTACGGGAATTTAGGTGGTGGGGAAGTTTAGAACACGTAAGAGGCATTAGCAGAGAGATTTTAATCAAAATAGTTAGGGCTGTTTTTTAGAAATTATTGAAGAACGAGATTTTTTCATGATTTTTCATTATTTCAATCTTATGAGCATGCGCGATTTTGACGAAAACCTAAATGGCAGGACCCATGGCCACCGCCAACCCATGTACCAAATTTGAAGAGTGTAGGTCAATTTGTTCGGGGGTTATTCTGACCACGTGCACACAGACAGGCATTTTTTTTTCTATACCACTTTTTTTTTTAAATCTGGGTGATCCAAAAAAAAAAAAAAATTTAATCGAATGCTGTACTTTCATTACCCTATGTAAAGATATGATACGCAGATTTGCCCGACATCGACATACACAGCCAACCATCCACACACAAATTCGAAGTTATTATAAGGGATTTAAAAATGGATCTATTTTAACTTAATGTCAAAGCCAGAAACATATTTTGCCGTATTCGAATAATTTCACGAGATTGAGTAGTTCTGATCGTTTCAAACTTAAATTCTATGAATACAGTTTAGATATAAGGTGAGTTAATAATAGCCAGGTAAGTTCAGATGGCTGCTTTCAAATGATGCTGATGGTGTTGGATTCCGATTCTTTTGGAAGTGAGCATAATTTATCAACACATCATTTAAATGTCTTTGATAAATCAATCTTAAAAGTAATTTACTAGCTAATTTCAAATATTACAAAAGTGTTATTTCTAATACGGAAAAATCTTTTTAAAAAACGGTTAATTCTTTTAAAGGGGTGCTGTTACTTTTGAATTTTGAGTTTAACATACAACGCACCTTTGAAACAATTACATCCATACATTTCTAAACATGTATTTGTTAAAATTGCATTCCAAACCTCTCATCACACGTACATTCCTTTAGTTTGCAGTTTTAATTTATTAAATTTCTTGTATTAACTTCCGACTTTGTGTGTATATTTATGTGTTTTGTTTGTCGATGGCAGGCAAATATACGGAGGCCTAATTATGTGAGACTCTTTGACATCATCAAATCGGGCAGCAGATAGATTCGATGTCGGTGACAATGCATTCTGTCCCATTTTGAAGGCTGTCACTGTCACTAAAAGATCATTTTTATGGAATGCTAATAAACCAACTTGCCGTCATCCAATCGCATTGAAATAGCATTAAACCAATCATTGAAGAAATTCTTTCCTGTTGACAAAATAATTTTAGTATAAATAATAAAATTGTTTTGATCAGAAGAAATAAAAGATACTTGGATCTGAGTGCATAAATTCACATTCATTTTGAATGAATAAATTTTGAAAAGTAGTTTGCCACATATTTTGCTGATAGAGATGGTGTTAGCATCTAAATTTAAATTTTTAAAACAAGCACACGCTGGCAGCAGAAACGGTGCTATGTTAATGAATATAAAAATTGACTTATGTATACAAAGGATTTATATTAAAAACTTTGTTTTTATGGGTTATATTATTTTTACAGTCAAAAACGATTTTTTGTGAAGTGTTAGTTGCAAAATCGCTTTTTACTTAAAGAGCGCAAAAGGCTTTTTTTCCTAGAAAATTTTATTTTTTAATAATATCTTTTGCGGATTAGGAAGGTTTATGTTCTTTAACTGGTAATTTCCAAATCTCCCTTCTTGCTTATACCAGCAAAGAAATTGTTTTTTGATGGATATGCATTTACAAGATGATTCACCCTAATGTCACTAATTGTAGCTGGTTGTCTATAAATTCATATTTGATCTAGTTAAAACAACAATTGCCTTTGAATATAATTTCAGAGTTTTGAAGAATGATTTCAGCTAGCCTTCGTCAAGTCTAACAAGCAAATCTATCACAACGTTCTTACGCAGCTCGGTAAACCTTCTACTCGAGGTGATGTGTCAAAATTGGAAATGGACTGTTCCACAGGTTTTCTCGGGAGACAATTTTATAAATGATCCAAAGTGGACAACTTACAATAGTATTTATCTTTCATATTTCAATGTCAAGCGCAAGTCATTACTCCAGTCAACACACCTAAAAATCTAAAATCCTTTTGTTGTGGAAATTCACGCTTCAAATAACCGCTGGTGAGAAAACGGAATCGTTAATCTTAAAATAAATATCCATACCCCCTGGTCCCGAATGGTGTTAAAGGGTAAACACCATATAGGACAATGGAATTTTCTTTGGTTTACTTTTACTTTTGAATCCTATAGGGAGAAGAAAGGGTTAAAGAGAGAGCAAGCTGTTTAAGTAAATTAAAGAACTTTAGGCTGAAAATGTTACTGGATTTGATATTACCAGGGATCACACTCAAATCACAGAATGAAAATCACTGGCTTTTCAATGACTTTTATGGATCTAAATAATGTTTTAAATGATATTTGAAAATTTGTTTTCGTGCATCATGTCGATATGTAAATTTTTAATAGAATATATTATACCAGAAAATTTACAAGTTGGCGCATGCGTAATAAAATATGTCACAGAATTCTGATAACAGTGCGGACAAGTGGTGGTCACGCGGGGATAGCAAGTCTGAGTAGTACTATTATAAAATTTGCGGTTGGCACAACAGCCGCAAAAATTAAGGACTTATAAGGACTTTTAAGCACCTCTAAGCATTTTCAAGTACTTTCAAGGCATTGAAAACAAGTTCAAAAATATTAAACTCTTTTAAAAACTTTCAATGACCGTGGATACCCTGATTACGTTAAAATGGAAGATTACATTAGAAAAAGATTCTAACTTTCGTAGTCAGCAGTTAAGAGCTTCAAAAGAATCATTCCTGCGATTATTAACATCCTAATCAATTATGGATTCAAAATTAAACCTTATCAATTATGGATTACTAAAAATGAAAATCAAATATTGAATTGTGTAGCTGAACTTATGGAAAATATAAACTTTCTTTATTTTTATTTTTCACCCTTCTTATATATTATATTTATAAGATCAAATTGCTTTTTCCAGAGAAAAGCAAAATAAATTTATTGATTTTGATAAATATTTTGGTAATCGTTGCGGAAAAAAAACCTCCCATTTAGAGGGCCTCATGAGTTGATTTCTTTTAATATTATTTTAGAGTATTCTTTACCATATAATGTTTATGTAAGTGTTTACTGATAGAATTAAAGCGTTAACAAAATTAAAATCGGAAAAAATACAAATTCAAAGTTGTGTCGGCTAAGAATATTTAATCCCTTTTAAGGCATCTATGTAGAATCCAATAATAAATTTAGACGTTATCAAGCGCAAAAACTACACTAGGACATTGATTCGCCAAAACAACGTGAACCGTACACAGTCTGGAAATGGTGTGTCTTTCAGGGGTTTCCACTTTTTTTTACTCTGAAAAGTTCTGCTTGTTCTACATTTTTTTTTTTTTAATTAGACTTTATAGGCCTTTATCAAACTAAACTTAACTGTAGCCCCTAAAAAAAAAATCTAACTCCACCATTGTTCTGTGCACACATTAGTACACCATTATATTTTTATTCAACTATTTTTGTAGTTGAAAACAAAGCTATGAATGTTTTCCTCTTTTTGACATTTTGACTGTTTTCACCAATGGTCTTTAAAGAGGAAAATGTCGCGCATTTACGCATCAAGAAGGAGAAAATCCGAAAAACTTTCTGACAATCAACGCAATACTATCTGTCTACTAATTAATTTTTGTAAGACAATTTTGGTAAAAATCATTTGAGAGAAAGCATACACTTTTTACAAAATGATACTTGTTCTGAACAGATATTGTAAGAAATTCTTTCAATTGTCTGTCAAATAAATCGAATTTTAAAACTCAACAAAACTGCACATTATGAAACATTAAAATACAGTTGTCTTAAAAACACGAAGCGTCATCGTCCGTATCCGTAGTTGGGTTGTCCATCAATAAACACAATATTTGAAGTTTAAAAATACTGTTTAATATGTACATTGTACATACTTAAAGGAAGAGCCTTTTTTTTTACAAAGACAACTTATCAGTTAAGAATTTAACTTATTAAATTGTGCTATTAAAGAAAAAGTGACCTTCTATTGTTGGTGAAATTAAACTTCCTTTACCGTCTTAATTATCATTTAAAACAAATTAATCGAAAATATATAACTTCAATTTTTAAAGCAAATTATTAATTGTTTAAAATATAAATTTCTGTTTGAGTTTGAAATCCCTCGTTGAGATCTTACGATGAATCAAAGTAGGTACGTAATGATATGTAGTATAACTGAGTATTGTGTCTTTTAATTGACTAATTATAACTATATATTAGGATGGTCTATGTAAGGCGTCAAAAACGAAATTTCATCTGATTTTAACTCTCACCTCTTCATTCCTTTCGTTTTGGTCTATCTTGACAGTGTGCCAAATTTTATTTCAATAATATATTAACCCGTGTCGCAAATAGCCTGAAGTTGTTAAAAGATTACTAAAATTGAAATTGTTTGAAAAAAAAAAAAAATATTAAATTTCTTCGGCTTCAATTTCATACCCCCGAATATTTTTTCTTTTGACCTATTTTTGTAGAGAACCAAGTTTTATTATGATAAATTAGTATTAACCCAGCTAAATTGATATTGAAGTTTGTAAAAATAAAAACAGAATTGACAAAAATGAACGAACATATTCTAAAAGTTTTATTTCCTAAATTTAAAAAAGTTGCAAAATATTGATACAATTTAACTAACAAAATCTAACATTTAAACAACAAAAATATCAGATTTTTAGCGGTATTTTTTTTTTTTAGTAATGCCTCATATTTTACAATATGTGTAGTACTGCTTGCAGTGATCGTCCACACGTTGATCTTTGCTGCACACGTTAATCACTTTTCATTTACAAAAATGACCACGATAATATTTTCTATAGTCAAAGGTAAAAAATGGGGGTAAGAATACAAAATTTGTAAGTTGGAAAATAAGGAACACCCTGCGCTGTACAGTAAAATGCAGTTATGTGATGCGAACTTCCATTTTCCTTACGGCACAGCTTAATCTCTTTAAATTTTCAAAAAATTGCTTACAATAATATTTTTATTGCCAAAGGGAAAAGAATTGGAGGGTGAGGAAAAAAGAAATCTGAAAGTTAAAAAAATAAGGACCACATATATGCCGTAGTCCCTTATTACAAATTTTTCTGTTACACTTTCTAGGCCATTTTGTTACTATTTAATTGCAAAATCTGAAATATGATAAGAATAGCTATTGTATATGCATACAACTGATACCATTACAATCACTTTGAAAACTTACGTCTTCTTCAATTTTCCACTTATTTTGACGCTATCCTTACAAGAACCAAATTGAGACACAAACTCTTATAGCACTATAAGACAATAAAAAAAAAAATCTCCATTCGCTAATTAGATATAAAGTCACAGAAATTTACGGATTGAGATAGAGCATGTAAAATATGTTATGTTTCAATTCTTCGTCTTTCTGAAAAAGGTACAGAAGTCCAACAAAGAGGCAAATGAGTTGAACTGCCGACCGCTGAACTTTTTTAATTGGAAGGTCCTTGTAAAGAAATTTATTTTTAAAATCTAAAACTTTGTCCGAACCCTGAACAAATAAGTACAGAAAGCTAAGACGAACTTTTAAGATTGCTACTCTTTGTCCTATGTTATGTGCGGTCAAGCAGAGAATCGAGTAGCTCCTTTCTTTTTGTATTGAAAAGTAAGCACAGTCCTGGAGCGATCGCAGAAAAGGGACCGTACACAAAGTGCATTTCAACGTGACCAGTGTTCTAATGAGGTTAAATGGAGCGTATCGAAGGCTCCTCCCCAACTACATGATTAACGATCGTCTCAACCCAGAACTTCTTCCCTCGGATACAGAACCGGAACGGGCTAATGATGGGTTTAGAGTTCAAACTGCCCCACCCTTTTGAAACTGAGTTAAATTATTAGATAATAGTGTATTTTTACTTTATGCAAATGAAAGATGAGTATAAATATTTCGATTTTAAGCAGTTTTTTAAGCTATATTGAATTTAAATGTTTGTAAATAATGATTGTTTTTCTTTTATTTTTCATATTGAAAAATTTTATACAGAAATTTTGTTACTCTTTAGATGCAATTTTTGCAAGCATCATTCACAATATAAGGGTTAATAAAATTCAATAAATAAGAAACTGTAAATACTACTCCAAAATTTAAAAAACCTCACTGATAGAACACGCAATGTCTTGGTAAAAAGTTACATCCTACTGATAATATTTAGAAAGCATTTAATAGTATTGATCGGATAGGCTTCATATCTAAAGTATTAAATTTTTTTTAACAGAAATACTTCTTAGTAGTAATTTTTTTCGATAATATTCTAAAATGTAATACTTTTCGATACTTAAATTTTACTTTTAATTTGTTATTATACATCCTAGTTTTATGTATACGTATTACTCATTTCCAATTTTAAATTCTAAATAAGTGCACCAAAATTAAAAAAAAAAAAAAGTAACGCCAATCCTTAGGAGCATATTATATATGTTATTCAAATTGTAGTTAAATAGAAACAAGCGGACAATTTAGCATAACAACTCTTATTAAATAAAATGTCTCAATAGTAATAAAATATGTGACGCAATACAACTCCTACTAGTAAATCAATACATCCAAAAAGATTCTAACTATACACTCCTTATATTATTTTACATTTCCCTGCATATGTTTCTATTACATATACATCGCTCATAAGAAAAAGTGTCCATTCTATAAACATTCTTTTGCCCTACTAGAGTATTAGGCTTATGGTTGGTTGGTTGTTTTCAGATTATCTGGCGCCGCCAGCAAATCGAGGGCTATAATGCGCCGAAACATTCGTCATTAGACAAGCCAACATACATTTACAAACACCCATGCCAACACGGGACTCGAACCCACAACCTCGCGGTCTAGAAGTTAGCACGCTAACCACTATACCGTTTGGTCGGCTGTATTAGGCTTATGACAATTGAAAACGCAATACATCTATCCATTTCTAAGTATAATATCAGACTTGTTAATTTGATTTTCCATGTAAATATGTTGCACACGAAAACCGTATACACAAGTTTAGACAACATAATCTTATTTAGTTGAGTAAGTAAAAACCGGGTGACTTTTCCGAGTTTAATTTGTAACCGAGGGACCGTTTTGTCACCTAATGAAGATACCTTATAAAGTGCTTTGAAGAATAATCGCGCCATATTTTTTTTTTTTTTAATTAGATGCAAGAACTTTCTTTTAAAATATAGGCAAACTTCTCCAAATGAACCAATATTATTTTAAACCGAATATTTTAGTGGCTGAAAAATAGGCAGCAAATAGAAATATATATAAACATTGGAAATAAATTACATTTTGATAGCAAAATGTAATATAAATATGTAAAATTTAAGTTGATTTTTCTTCAAAACTATAGCAAGAAAATTAATACAATATAAAAATAAAATCGAAGGTAAACTGAAAAATGCAATGAAATGATTAATTGACAACTTCATGTTCCACTTCATAACGAATCAAAATCTATTTTTTATAAATGGCAATCGACTTCATTAATTTTTAAAGTTTATAAAAAAAATATTGTTTTGAAATATCTGTTAACACAGTTTTTGGTCTGATAGGATTTTCCCGTTGGTAGGGATTTCTCTTGGTTGATAGGGATTTTGGCCTTTCGGGATTTTGGCTTGTCGGGATTTCGTCCTATTCGGGATTTTGGCTTGTCGGGATTTCGTCCCATTCGGGATTTTGGTCGTTCGGGATTCCGTCCCATTCGGGATTGTGGCCTGTCGGGATTTCGGCTTTCGGGATTTCGTCCTAGACCCAGGTTAGTCTATGTTTATACTTTGGTGTGGTATTTTAACCATTTTTTGTTTTGGCCAAACGGCATTGACCGTTATGCATAATGTTTTATGCACAAGTACTGAAAATATTTAATTTTACAGCAAGCAATTTTTACACAATCCCATTTGCCAATATTCGACTTGATGACTAAGATATCTTGTATTATGTAAGTGTTGTATTTTTTTTTTTTTTTTTCTTCTTTTCGCTTTCTGTTCCAGTGATACAAAAAATGGAGGCTGAGACTAAGTGGTACACTCTACGATATAATTTATTTTTAAATTATTAGAGGGCTTCACCATCTTGTGACTTAGGAAAAAGAATGATGTCCTAGCACATTGTGATCTTGGAGAAAAAAGACAAATAAACATTTTGACATATTCTTTAAAACTAAAAGATGTAAGAAAAAGGTAAAGCTTTTTAAAAAAGTGTTCAAGTTTTAGAAGAAAAAAAAAACGAAAAGGTGTAAAAAAGAGTTAAAGTTTAAATTTGAGAAATTAAATACCGACATATTATATAAAACATAACTAAAGAGATGAATCCTATTTTTAAACTGTAAAGAATTGAAAGTGTAAATTTCAATTGATAGTGTGCATTCCGCCAAAAAAGCGATTTTGTCATTATCGTTGACGAGTAGAATCATGGTGAACTTTCATCTGAAAAATAGCACGTTCCTGTTTCGTGTGAGAATGTTGGTTAGAGTCATTTCATGGCTTTAAAAATTAACCAATTGTCTACACCTTGAAAACTCATAAAAAAATAATCTTTTCATCGGTGGTAGTCTATATAATATCAACAAAAACTGTAAAATTTCAGAGGTTTTTTTGGGGTTATAATTTTTTTTAGATATAGACATTGAATAAGGTAAATATTAACAAATTTTGCAATGTTATGATATCTTCAAACTACTGTGGATTTAAAACTGTTAAAGTTAGTGACCTTAAATTTATGTCATTCTCTTCAAGATTAAAAAACAGAAATTTGGCACATAACTAGTAAATTGATTTCTTCAAAAAACATATATATTTTTCAAAAAAATTTAAATATGTCTTTTTGATATTTTTGAAAAAATACTTTTTAACGTTTTCTCAAAAAAATAAAATTACTTCTAAAAATTATAGTCATGTTAAACATTATATTAAAGCTTTTTTAACGCACAAGAAAATGACATGCATTTTAGTGCTCAAACTTTAATAGTTTTAAATCTATAGCAGTTTATAGATATTAAAACATTTCGGAAGTTGTTCAATTTTACCTTTTTACCAAGGTACATACCTAAAAAAAAATAATAATAATCCTAAAAATTATGGAATATGCATTTTTCATCTTTTTCATTTGCTACATTAATTCACAAAGAATCAGCAAAAGCTATAATCGTAAGGATTCAAAAATATTTTTTGTCGATTGATTTGACACAGAATGACCCACTACGTATAAGTGGGCACATCTTTTTTCAGACTTTTCACTACCACTTATTAGAAGCTCAAATGTAAATTCAGGCAACATATTTTTTAGTGCTAGTTGCATTACTTATAAAATTTCTTTTGAGATTCATAAAATGTCTTACCATTTGATGTCCCAGATCGATTGGAAAGGGAGATTTCACGGAAAGTTTTGCGCAAAAGTTTCTTTTTCCGAATGTTCCTGCAGTATAAGAAAGTGACTAAAATTACTATAAATGGAACCAGGACGCAGGTGGCCAACAAAACTTTTCCCAAAATCATTGAACTCTGCTGCACTGGAAGGAATGTTATGTAGCCAAGATGGCGGCTGGTTGAGCCCATAAAAGCCTAAAAGAAAGCGACCGCCTATTAAGAGCTATTTATAACCACATTTATTTTGTAATTTGAAAAAACTGAAGTAGGGTCCGTATAGAAATATCCCATTCTTTCTAAATAATCTAATTATCGTTAGGATGAGCACTAGGCAGAAATGTTTAACTTTAAAAAAAAAAAAATCAAATTTTAGTGAATAACAAAACTCTTCCATGGGAATTAGGAATTCACGTGTACACATATACGATATGAATATGAACCTACCTGTACTGAAATATTAGCTGCAATAAAGGAGGAATTCTTTATGTTTGGCGGTAGTTCACAGACAAGAAGTTCCGTTGATACAAATGTGATTTTGCAAGATTCTTTGTCTCCAATCCTGATGTGAAAGTTGTTTACTGAATGCAAGATACCTAAGTTGCTACCCTAAAATAACATCAAAAGATTGACTCACAAAAATAACTGAAGAAATAACTCAATTTCCAAAATTATTATTTTTTTAATTTTTTTAATTTTAAAATGTTTACTAACAATTTAATATATTATGTACATTTTTCATTTATAAAAGTTACTTACAAAGTAAAATCAGGGAATAATCATAATTGGAGTTACCCGCACTCCAGGTGGAATAAGAATTAAGAGGTGAATTCCCGTTGATCTACTGGATCCTTTCCTTAAAATGAAGTTTAGGAGACGAATGTATTCTAAAACTATTGGTGTTTTTTCTTTTTTTTTAATATTAATTTCTAGTATGGAATTTGTGGTTTACAAAATCTTAAGTCACTACTCAACATACAGTTAGCTTCACTTTATTTCTAAACGATTACAAAATTAACATAAATACATATTGATATAAAAAATTTACTATTAGTGTCAGTAATTATTATTTGCTGCTACTAAATAGACAATTCTCGATTTTTTTAAATTTTTTTTTTTTTAAATTCTATTCAAAATGTATCGAAAAGGCCATAAACACACAAATTTCTGCTTGATACGCTTTTTTTTTTTAAATTTGCAATCAAAGTTTCCTGTTAGACGTTGGCAAGAAAACGATTCATTCGGCTCGAATTGAATGTGACGTCAAGAGTTCCCAAACGTCTTGGCTTGAAATGCGGCAGCAGAAACCAGTTTTGCAAGTCTCTCGCAAAACGTGCCAACCTGTACGGGATATGGCAATGATCAACCAAATCAACGCCTACTATTTGGCAGAAACCTCACGATAACTATAGAAACGGAAGGACCTCTTGACGTCACATATTTTATTGATTGGAATGGTTTTGGCTCGGTTTTGAGGCATTTTCTTTTCTTAATATTTAAATAACTATTTTTTTTAAAGAACTTTTGTTTGAACATTTGGAACCAAAAAGAAATTCTTCATAAATAAAAACTAATTTCACTCGTTTTTAAAAAATGCGGGAATCGTTCAATGGCACAACAAAGAAAACGACGAAGTAACCTAAAAAAATGTGAAGCAACAATAGATCACCTTGATTTCCATCGATGACTGGTCGTCAGCAATCCTTTCGATCTCACTGAATGTCTCGAACTCTGGATCTGGATAATAGAGTAGGCGGGACATGACCTCCTGGTGTTGTGAGAACTCCCTCACCGACTGTACTCCATCCATTATGAAGGACACATGAGTTGTTAGAGGGGAACTACGCGTTGGCATCGGCAACCACGGCTCATCTACAAAGGACGGCGTTGAGCATGTTAGTTTGGTACCCTTGGATTCTGGATCGGACCAGCATTTCTAGAAAAAGAATTTTAGGTAGCTGTTCAGGGTATTAAACATCTGTTTAAATTCAGGATATCCTTGAGAATGCTCGGTCGAACTATTTTATTGCCACTGAACCTGGTGACATCCTGGATTATGACGGGATTTTTTCTTAGACCAACTTTTCTTGAAAAGGTGTTTGGAGTGGTTTCTGTTTATCTACTCAGAATATTAGATATCTGTCATTTCAAGGATCCAAAATAAATCCCTTACAGTTAACTTTTCCTCTGATAAATGAGACTTTTCATTTATCACTATTCAACTTTGTGACTTTCTGAAGTTAGAAATATAATTTTTTTTTTTTTTTTTTTTTTAATCGGCAATAGTGTTGAGCATAATATCAAGATTAATCACTTAAGCCAATTTAACTGATAGAAGTAACAATTTTTATTGACGTGTTATTGTGTATAATGGAATACTTTATTGTTTTGTTTTAAAAATTATTGTTTTATTTGTCGCCGACTTCAAAATACTAAAATCCGATTGAGAAAAGTATGTATTTTTTTAACGTGTTCTGAAGATTCTTTTACGTTATTTAATTTGTTTTTTGATATTTCATTTGTAAAGTAAGGGATTTTTATAGCTAGTTTTATTTTTTAATCTGTGATAAGGATATTCTTTTAGATTATATTCAATGTTCAAACAAAATAATAAGTATTATTTATCATAATTATGTGATATTATTTAAAGTAAAATTTTACAGACAAAAGTAGTCATTAAAATATAGTAGGATGATAAAATTGGAGGCCCAAATAGACAGAAGTATAAACATAGGCTTTATATCAGCTTATCATATAGCTGATATAAAGCCTATTACAGAATCAAAAAATGCAGAATCATTAAGCTTTTCTATGCTTTCTTTTAAAGCTGAAACTGAGGTTTTGCCTCAGAGTTTTCCTTTACAAAGTGTTCATTATTTGATTCATTGTAGCAATATCTATGCCTCCGATTACCAATCTTCTAGTGATTCATTGGTCGAGTAGGAATATTTTTTTCTTTGACAGGTACATTTTTGTATCTGGTACAAATCACTCTTATGTATTCTTACACTTACAGCAAAAAATGTCAAATAATATTTTACTGGTAATGCGAAAGTCTTCTACTTTCTTTTTCGGTATTTTAGGATGAGATTTTTTTTTTTTTAATTCGTTTTAGATGCTACTCCTTCAACATCGCTTTCACTCATTTGATGGAAGATATGTTGTTGGACTGCAAGAATGGAAGCTCGTTAAAATATATTTTTGATTTTTACCACAAGAATATTTTCATTAGGTTTTTTTTTTTTTTTTTTTTGTTTTTAAATTTTTTATTTTATTTTTATTATTATTATTAGTTTTATTATCACTTTTTATCTTATGCCAGTTCCACTTATTTATTTTCATTACATCTTCTTAGACTGATAAAGTATTTATATTAATATCACTTCAATAACTGAGCAAGGGACATTTCCACTACGAAAAAGTTCGAAAAAATATCGGAAACGAGCGCAACATAACTTCCGCTTGTTAAAGCAGCTATACTGGAAACAGAGGTGGAACGCGCCTATGCCATAGTTTTCCACGATTCTCTACACTCGACCCACCCTTCCTCTCCTGCAATCATGATACATTGTCCGTTTATGTATGAAGAAAGTAACATTTATTGATTGGAACCCTAACTACAACTGTACTCGAAAATATATCGAAAATATTGTTATGAATTTTTCCGCTGAGGCAATGATGGTACAGTTTTCACGGTATAAAAATATTTATTCTCTCTTCAGAAAACTCACAAAATTTATTCACAGGCAACAGTTTAATTACTCTCAAGCTTCAACACAAGCTTCAACAAAAATAACTTCAAATTCAGCGATTATACAAGCTCACTCCAATAGGTAAACAAAGCGATCAGCTTTCAACGAAATCCGAAGTCAATCTGAAAACTTTCCCGTTCTCCAGTCTTTTATGTACAAGCGCGTGAGACATTCTCGACATTTCCAGCCAATTCATCGGAAACGAAATATCTCGAAACTTCTCGATTACTTTAGGTGTTGCCACCTTTTTCTAACTTGTATAATCGCTATTAATTACTAAATAAAATTGGATACAAATAAATTACAATAGAATTTTGAAATAATACGTAACTATTTACAATATATACAGACAATTTGTGCAACAATATAGAGAGAAAAAAATTTAAAAATTAAAAAAAAAAAAAAAAAAAAAAAAATCGATATTAATCCGGATGCGGTTAGACTTATCAGAATTCGATCATACTTCACAATGGTTGTTTTGGGACCATTTAGCACAATTTTATCGCTGTGCACACTAAAAAATGTACATTTTCTTTGATTCACCCTAGCGGACATCCTTTCATTCATTTTGGCATGACCGAGGAAGAGAATGCAGCACATCTTATGAAAGTTGTTGCACAAAACATCTGCCAATCACTTTTAATCCGTGAAATAACCATGACTAGGGATTTCGATTGGGGGAGCCAGAATATCGAAGTTCTGAAGCAAAAAGGAGTCACCCTGAAAAAAGTTCCTCGTCTTCCAAACATCACAGAACATTTATCAAAGGAGGGACATCAAGATTCCTCAAGGATTTAGTCGTCCAATAGTAAGAGAAGATCTATATATTTAATAGGCAATACACGTTTTTTGGGGTTAGTCCGTCCACCTAAACTGCTCAACCAATTTCAATGATCAAGGTGTCATTTTAAAGGAAATAAGCTGTAGATTTGCCAAAACGTGCCAAAATAATTTATTAACACTTTATTAATTAGTTAAATTTCAATATTTTTCATCATTAAGCTACTACAAAGCCTCAATGATTTTGAATATATGATTGGCAACATCCTTACGTATGTAAACAACAAACCGGCTGCTCGGGGGTTCAACCAACCAACCAACTGTTGCTAATTTTAAAGCTATCCTTACGTATGTAAACAACAAACCCGTTGCTAATTTTAAAGTTCTTTTTAAACTCTTCGTTTCAAAGTTGATTTTTTCTGGGTTTTTTAAAGCATTTTTGTATTAGAGTAATTATTATTTTGAAGTATTTCTATCCAGAAAATACTTCGCGTTGGACGTCATTCTCTAACGGGGTGACTTATCAGAATAAATAAAAGATATTGGGACTTCAATGTAAGGGCATAGCTAATGAAGTTTTAAGTCAGAATGTTGACGGATAGTATATTTAACTTTCTATTATGAAACTTGCGTTTTGGGTGTTTTCTCTATTAGGCCTTACATTAAATTTATAAAAATTTGGTTACATTATTTATTGCTGGCAAACCTATTCGAGCGCAGCAAGATGTTTTAACCACAAATTCGAGCGGTAAAGCCGCTCAATCCGAGCGCAGCGAGGCGTTTGGGGGTTGGCGAGCGTTAGCGAGCAGGGGGCGAAGCCCCCTAGTAGTTATTTATGCAACTAGTATCCATAAAGCCGCTTCCCCAATGTTATTTAGAATAAAGCCTCAACCACACCAGCGAAAATTATTTGGGACGAGGTAACGAGCTCTATTGCGCCTCTCACCCTGGCCAATAGTTATTCGTTCAACACCGTCATTGATACATTTACCAAAAATTACGCCACAGCAATTGAGAAGGCCAGTTTTCCAGCCGACCGTCGACATTTAGAGATTGATTCTTTTGATGTATTGTCTGTATATCAAAAGAATGACTACCGTCACAAAGTAGTCCGTTGCCGTGGGAATAAGATTAGCCCCTCAACCTCTCAACTCAATTTACTTAAATTCTATTATCCAGATACCAAACTTAATTAAAACATTTTCAATTTGTCTATATTTAAGTACTGAAACCTTCCCTTATAACAGCGTTCTCCACCAACTTTTAAAGGCGGGCCGTATGACTTATTTTGGAGCTTTTCGCGGGCCAGATACACCAAAATATGTATATTTAGTTACTATCGATTCAATAATATATAGCATTTCTGAAAACTGGAGACAATTTTGATTTTTTTTTTTTTTTATCTCAATAAAATTACAATTAATTTTGTCCTTTTTTTTTAAATAATTAAAAAAAAAAATTCATTATTAGTAAATAACAGTTTAAAAAAGACGCAAATCTTTGTTGTAATGTGACAATGCGACATGACCTAACTTTTAATGAAAGTATTTAAAAAATACTTCCAGATTACGCCGTTTTAGTCGATATCATTGGTGAGACGATGACAGTCGAAATCGTTTAGTTTATTTTATTATAGAATCCATGTCTTTCGGTGTATTTGTTGCAGTTAATTTTAATAAATTGTCCAAATGAGAGAGATTCAGTTAAGTTATACCTGTATGTATTCTTAATGAAAACCACCTCGCTAAAAGCTTCTTCATATGGTTTTTTCGAATACGTAGTGGAGAACTCTGTTATACATAGTTAACCCACATTATTTCGGATAGATTACAATTGTGTAAAAAAATGTCCATATCGTGAAATTTTTTTTTTTGTGTCTTCTGTGGTGCCGGCGGGCCATAGAAAAATCCAACGCGGGTCATATCCGGCCCGCGGCTCGCGTAGTGGCTGAGGCTGCCTTATAAGGTCGAGGAAGCAAAATCTTTGAACGGCTAATTAATACACTTGCCGTCATTAAATTGAGCTGCATTTTAGCAAATTGACTAGTTCAATTATTAAGTTATTCAATTAAGTTTTGGAGGCAAGAGACAAACAAAAAATATTAGTAAATAGTTCGAAATTGATGTTTTAGTAGTAGTCTAACACTATGAAAACTCGATCTGATCTCAATAAGTAACAATTGTACCTAAAAATTGACAATGCTTATAAAAAATTTATATTAAATACTTTTATACTATTGTTATTTCGTATATAGCAAGAGAGGATTAAAATTTTTAGTGTCCGAAGTTTGGAGTGATTATTCATGCACATTTATTAGGTGCATAGCTTAAGTGTTTCATTGGAAACATTGACTGTAGTACTGTATTTATGCGAGTTAAAATTTGCTCTCTCCACTTTTGGCTACAAATCTTTTCAAGAAACACACTTTAATAATACCACACTTCAAAATAAATTAGTGTAATTATACAAACCTCAAAAAATTCCAGGTCTATAAATTTGGGTATAAACACATTCACCACTATTTGAGGTGAGAGAACACTGTCCAAATAAAGTCCTCTGACAGTCACATTTATTAGCCCACTGAAAAAGAAACGTGTGTTCAGAATTTAGCTTGTTTACGGCATAAACTTTATGAGATAATGCAATTTCAACTTCAACCTTTTACAATTTACATGACTTCCTAAAATCGATTAACATACTGTACTTTTTTACATCGGGAGATGGGTAAGCATTGCAAATTATGATATAAATCAATTTACATTAACAGTTCTTAAAGGTTCAAAAGGCTCATTTCGACAAAAATGTTTAGTAGTTATCAATGCCTATTTTTAAGACTTTTTTAGATACTGAGATCGAAGATGTTAAAATATTTCTAATTTTAGTTTGCTCGCAAATTGTTAAATTCTGTAAATAAAATTGTTGTTACATACTTTCTACAAGAGGTTATTACTTTTTTAATCGATTGAAGTTTTTGAAGATTGAAATGTTCACTTATCTCTAGTAGGTAACAAAATAACGCATCCCCAATTTTAAGGTATCCTGTTACATGAACTAAAGCATTAAATAAGCTACATTTAAGGGACATCTCTTTAACACGTTGAGCACCACGCGAATTCTTAATTAACCATCAACCTTATTCAATTTACATGACTTCTTAAAATCGATTAACATACTGTACTTTTTTACATTGGGAGATGGGTAAGCATTGCAAATTATGATATAAATCAATTTACATTAACAGTTCTTAAAGATTCAAAAGGCTCATTTCGACAAAAATGTTTAGTAGTTATCAATGCTCATTTTTAAGACATTTTTAGATACGGATATCGAAGATGGTAAAATTTTTCTAATTTTAGTTTGCTTGTAAATTGTTAAATTCTGTAAATAAAATTGTTGTTACATACTTTCTACAAGAGGTTATTATTTCTTTAATCGGTTGAAGTTTTTGAAGGTTTCAATGTTCACTTATCTCTAGTAGGTAACAAAATAACGCATCCCCAATCTTAAGATACACTGTTACATAAACTATCGATATAAATAAACAACTAGATATACTGCTTTACGCTGGGAAAATGAAGCCGTTGCCAGATGCAATTGGTGGGATAAAAAATACGGATTGCCGAGGATTGAAAATAAAATTTTGGGTTGTACACAGCAGAAATGTCAATAGTAGACTTTAATTAGTAATAATGTGCAAAAAAATATATACTCTAACACTTTACAAGGTTTTTCGCATTCCCATCCAACTATAAAAGTGAACTGTGATTGGTTAATCTTCCCAACAGCTTCGCAATCCCCGGCTCGTTTTTCTCATTGCATTGACAATGGAGCAGTCTATTCAGTTGTTTATCAATATAGATGACATAAACCAAAGCATTAAATAAGCTATATTTAAGGGACATCTCCTTAACACTTTGAGCGCCACGTGAATTCTTAAGGAAATCCCCTTCTGGCCACACGCAGTAGTGCGCTTCGCATTGCTATACCGCAATACCAGCGCATCCCTGCTAACAGATAGAAATTTACTCGATACAGCTGAGTAAATATATTAGGACTATTGTTTGTTATCTCAGTAAAAGATATTTATGCTTAGAATGAAATGCTTATAGATATTCCTTCCACCCGTTTACGCAGAGTTGACTGACCTAGGATTTAAAACTCTTAGGTGGGCAATATTTCACAAGGGCATTTTGGACATAGTACATATAATAATATTTTTATCTATTGAAATATCAATAGTATACTTCAAAAACTAAGACTTCCTCCGCTTTAAAGAGTACTAAGAAAGGCACTATGTCAAGTTATAGGTGTGGGAAAAACAGCAACCTAAAGGAAAAGTTCAGTGTCAGCTACCGATGGTTGACGCGTCACTGAAGGTGTTGATGATACAATCCAGTAATAAGTAAAAATTAAATTAATTTTCAGTAATTGCTTAACACAATGTAATATTTTTAGTTTTATATCATATTTTACACTGTCAGATGACTTAAGCAGCGCTCAACGTGTTAATTTAAAAACTTCATATTTAAAAAAATAATAATAATAACTTACCTCACAGTAGTGATTCCTGGGTGTATTTGACGTATTTCAGGATCTGTGATGAATTCAAAAGACTGGTACATTTCTGTGTGGTTGAAAGTTGACGGGGGTTTCTCGTCCATCACATATGTTGTGTTACCAATAACAATGGCGATTTTGTCAGGGTAATCTGATTTCGTCTCGTTTCCAGTTACGCACCAGGCGACGGTCTTATTAAATCTAGAGAAAATAATATAAGCCATAAAAAAGGGTGTTTTAAAAATCCTTTATATGTATTGTCAATTTTTATATTCATTAATCCAACACCGATATCAAAAACATTTCTATCAGCAAAATATGTGGCAAACTACGTTTATAAATTTAATTATTAAAGTGAACGTGAATATCCCGTCCAAATATCATTTATTTGTTCTGATAAAAGTAATTTTATTATTTATAGTTTATAAGTTTATTTAACATTTAGGCAACAAGAAAGAGTTTCAACAATGGTCGGTTCAATGCCATTTTAAAGCGATTGGATGACGGCAAGTTGGTTTATTAGTATTCCGTAAAAGCGACTTTTTAATGACAATGACAGCCCTAAAATTTGATAGAATGCATTGACATCGAACCTATCTGCCAAGTTTCAGCCTGTTAGGATGACGGTTAGGGGGTTAATTGGGCCTCCGCAGATTCCGCTTCCATCGACAAACGTAATCGAAGTTAATATAAAGGATTTAAAAATATTATTTGAATTAAATTGACTGTAAATGAGATACTTAAAAGAGTTCAAAGCCAAACATAGTACTTAAGGGGGTATTCTAGTCTAGAATTTAAAAAAAAAAATGAAATTTTTTTTTTCATAATTCGATAGTTTAGATATTCAAAAATATCTCTCTGAAAGGATTTTTCAAAATTCAAATTATTTTCAAAGTTACAGCCGTTTTAGTGTCGTGGCAACTAGACCGGGTTGAGCGGACGACTGCAACAATAGACTACGGGCGGTCTGGGCTACCTGAGTATGAATAGCTTTCTTTCTTTCTTGTCATATGCTTTTAGTTTACTATATCAATAGTCTGAAGGTCATTGTGACGTATTATACAAGTATCTATACTCAATTTGTTTTTTAGTAAGGATTGAACGGTCTAAGGTTCGAGCTTCAGATGCTTCAAAAGATGAAAGAACTGCTCGTTATACAGAGAGAAATGCTGAAAACAGTCAATATGAAGTAGAGGAAGGCCCAATGTCTGAAGCTGGGATGGCTGATTAAGAGAATGTAAGTTATACGTACTATTTTATTAGTTACGCTGCCTGAAACTGAACGTTAAACTTTAAACGCGTTTTTCTCGAAACTACTTTTTTCGATACGGTGATGCAGATATCTTAGGTTCTAATCAGCCGATTTACTTGAAATTTAGCATGAATATTCTTCAATTATCTCGCTTTCGCACTAACCAATAAAAATTGAAAATTTCAAATTTGTAATATTTTTAAAAAATTGGAGGAAAATGAAAAATGAGTAAAAAAATCGACTTCTATTTTTAAACAGCCGCCATTTTGTGAAAGAAATTTTTTTTTTCAAGTTTTGTTGGTTTGTGCGACAATAACATTTGTACTGATCAATAATTTGGCATTGTTTTTTTTTTCAGATGGATACAAAGGGAGAAATCCTTTTCACGAGGACACGGCCTTTTTTTTTTTTTCTCTCTACTTCAAGGACTTATATCTTTTTGAATTTTTTTTTTTTTTTTTTTTTTTTAAATGTATTTTTTTGTATTCTTGAAATATCAATAAACAAATGATAAAAATTTTTATAGTAAAAATATTAACTGCTTCTTTTATATTAATTGCCAAAAAACGCTCGAAATTCAGCTCCATAGACTAGAATACCCCCTTAAAATTCTTCCCTAAGTAACCGCGCTTTTCGATTAGTGCAAATTACAGAGGTCTCAGAAATAACTCGCGATCTTTAAAATGTAGCATATCGAAACACATTATTCAGAAAGAATTGAAAAATATAGTTCTTTTCACTAAAGAGGTCATGGGTTTAGGTTGACTAAGTATATTTAATAATACAGGACGGACATTTTGGACAGTGACGAACATGAAGACCCCACTTTTATTGTTTATCGCATGAAATTGACATTACTAACCAGACTAACTCCCCATATTGGAGTTTTTCTTCATTCCAGTAAAAATGAAACGGTAATGCAAAAGCTAAATTATCCCAATCCTTATCAAATTTTAAAGGAGGCACCAGTAATATAGCGGAATTAAAAGTTATGTAACGGTTCCAAACCCAAGGCAACGATTATTTTACGATTTTTCAGATAAAATTTGTATCTAAGGGGGAAAAAAAAAAATTGTTTGCACACTTGAATTGTTTTTGAGAGTTATATTCATATGCGCGATGGGAGTTTTCTGGTTTTTTCCCATCAAGATGGAATTGAGGTATAATCGCCTTTTGAAAGATCTCCAGAACATCGTTGCTCTTTTGACACACGCAATGCTTCAGTTGTTCAGGATCTTGCCCGAGCGTTGTTTTGGAGAGGCTTTAGTGAAGCTATTAAAAATCTTGTTCACCAAGTTTGCCATTTCTTTGTACATTCTAGGGACTCGCTTGCACTCCTGAGTTGGAAGTACGTCTGTGACTAATGTTTATACACTGAAAACTGAATGTTTGGAGGTTTGTCTTATGACTTCCCATTGTTTAAAGCCTCTCAAGATGTTTAGATTTATTCCTAGTAGTTAAACTTCCCGGATAATATTTTATTTTGCATTAAAGAACAAGAAAAATTGACTTCAGTGTATTACACGTTTAAAACGTTTAACCCTATTTTCATCCTCTAGAGTTGGTTTATAAATATTGAAATAGTTTACTTTCTTCTATACTTGCCCTTGATGACATTTGCAGCAAATTTCAGTCGAGACTATTTGAGAAGTGCAGCATTGAGCTATTCCTCGTTTGACCCTTAAAATTTGTAATCTATATCAAAATAGTTTACTTTTTCTATGGTTTCTCTTGGAGACATTCGTACCAAATTTCAGAGTTGTAGTTACATGGAAAGTAGGAAAATTAGTGATGCGTAAGTGAAGGCCTCGGCTTTTGTATATAAATGTGTGCTTATCACTGAGTTTCTAAATTCTATTGGAAATTGTCAAAAGTGTTCTTTTATATAACCAAATAAACAAAGAATACATTTTACTGTATATGGCTGGGGATTTTTTTTGTCCAGTGTTAACGGTGTTTACTTCATATTGCGAGAGTTGATTTTTAATCATTTTAAAATCAGTCTTGGTACTATTATATTACATTGTCAATTTCCACGTATATATGATATGCAAATGTTTTTCTTACCCTTTTAAGTTGCAGAGTCGTCCACGTACGATGAAATAGCGATCTTCACTGCTTTCGAAGTCTAGCTTTTCACCAAACAGAGAAACATTGGTACCTCCAGAAGTGGGTCCTTTGTTAGGATGTATACCAAACAACCTTGGCCCCTACGAAAGAAAGAAGAAAACAACTATTTATATATAGTATAGTCAAAATATTAGGTATGAATGCAAATTAGAAAAAGTGTTAAACATATGAAAATCAAAGTGTGTAAGTGATGCCAGAAAAAAATTGTCATGTAAATAAATATATCCAAAGTAAAATTCACAAATATGAAAAAAAAAAAAAAAAAAAAGTTAATGGTTTTCAGTTGATACATATACTTCACATTGAACAGAATATTATAATATTATGACTGGATTGTATTTTAATTAAAAGTAAAATAATATTCTATAAAATCATTTCGCACAATTGTTTCTCTCTTGAGGTTATTAAAATGTTTCATTAAAATATCTTAGTTAATGTTTTCCCAGCTACTTTACATATCCTTCTTCAGTTCTTGAGTCTTGCTGTATGATTTCGATCTCCATAAATATCAGGGACCAAAATCCCCCCAAAAAAATATGAATGAGGCAAATCTTTGTTATGTACGTTACGTTAAAAACGTGGTCAGTTAAATTATTACCAACACTGATTGTAAATGAGAAATTTTCTCTTTTTCAAAGGTTTAGAGACGGAAAAACTACCATTTCTCACCACATAATAAGAAAAGTTTAGATGATTAGCAGTCGATCCTGCGACGTTGTAACCGAGAGAGAAAGAGTTGAAAACATTCAATTCCACAGGACCAGATGTCTCTTCAGGTGTTGGACCTAAGATACAGGATACCCTAGAAATTAGAATAAGAACCAAATATGAAGCGAATCATTTAATTATAGTAGGGTTGCAACATTTTTTTAAATGAGTTTTATTTTACTGAAGTATCAGCACGACTCTGGTTCTTTGGTTGGTTGTTTTCAGATTATCTGGCGCCGTCAGCAACACGAGGGCTATAATGATCCGAAACATTCATCATTAGACAAGACAACATACATTTACAAACACCCATGCCTAATACGAGACTTGAACCCGCAGCCTCGTGGTCTAGAAGCTAGCACGCTAACCACTATACCGTTTGGTCGGCCCTGGTTCTTTGAATTGATCTGGAATAGGGCTTTTACGTTACCACAATGATACTACAGAGATCAAAGCTGTAATCACCATTCTGAAGTTTGATTGAAAGTAATCCAAAATAAAAACGCAGGATCGTGATGTCAGACATTGTCCAACAGCTGTGACGTCACGAACATAATATTCAATAGTTACATTTTAAAAGCCACGTAACGAATGTATTGATAATAGGATCGCAATAGGTAATACATGTAAAAGTTTGAAAGTCTTTAAACAACTTAAAGTTCAATAAAGCTAATTGTTAGAAATATTGACAATTTAATTTCGAAATACATGAGTGATATTCTGATACAGTGTATGCGTATTTAAGAAGAGTACGAATTAATACTCACTCTGTATTTTGCCAATCTAATACCTCGCATGGAATTCCAGCAATTGTAACTATATAATGTCCATCAGCAAAAAAAGATCCGAAATTGTAACCGGTGATATTTATTTTGATGGCTCCTTGAATTGGTCCCTTTCGAGGAGACACCTGCAAAAAAAGACTCATCTGTAACTATAGATAATGAATGCGTTTAATTACCAGGAATACTTAGTTCATTTTTAAAATCTAACTTTAACTTTTACAGAACAATAAAGCCATGTCTGCGAGAGAGTTTGTTGATTTGATTTATAGTTCCCGAGCTTTAAAATAAAAAGGGACATAAAATAAGAAAAAAACACCATCTATACGATTTCTTTAAAAACTTTTCAAACTTTCCACTAAGTAATAAACTAGCGAAAACTCAAGAAAATAAAAAAAAAAACTCTCTCTCTCTCTATATATATATATATATGATATATATAATATATATATATGATATATATATATATATATATATATATATATATATAATATTTTCTGTTATTTTTTTTGTTATTTTTTTTTTTAAATAACTTTAAACATTCAATTAAGGCGTACGTATAGGTTTCAACATTTTTTTTTTTAATTTTCAATTTAAAAATAAGACTTTTGCACAATGTGAAGTACATTATCTTTTTAAATGTTTCCAATATTTTTTTTTTTTTTTAATCTTCAATTTTATTAATTAATTAACATTAATTGTATTAATTAGGCTAATTTTGAACGGTAATTACAAAAAATCTAATTCACCCACAGATACAATATTGGTGTTAAATAATGTGGAATACTCTGCTCTATGTTTTGACCTTAAAACATAATTATACAGTGTGTATATTTTGTGATATCTTGCTTTAGCTGAATGCATGAGAAAAATCCATGTTTTTTATACGAAATCTTATTTTTAAAATTCTATTAAAAATATATTTATTTACCAATCACTTAGTATTTAGGGTCAAAACATTCAACAATGTATGCAGATTGTACAGCAAAAATCAAATTTAAAAAAATATTATTTAAACTGGAGTTATTACTGTTTGAATGAAATGCAAAATAGAAAAAACTACGTTCTGAGAAAAACAAGTTTAAAGTTTTAAAATGGCATTTTTGATAAAAAAAACTGTTTATATTGTATTAATTATTATATATTTAGAATTTAATATGCTCCTCCATCATAGGGCTTTCCTTCTTTGGTGCTGTTTTTATATTGTTTTTGCTTTTTGAGACCTCTCAAACATTTGCGTCGCTTCTTCTGCTGCGGTGTGGATTGGCGAATGCTCTCCAAAATACGCAATTCGTCCTTTTGTTCGAGTCCTGTGGTCATGAAATGTCCAGGAGCAATGTTTAATCTTTTCATAAGCTCTAGTTCGGTTTCGGAACCTGCATTGAAGTGCATTACAGAATCATAGGTGGCGAGCTTAACGACATTGGACCCAGCAAATTTGCTTTTTGGACATCGCTTCCAAATCAGGCTGTGGAAACTCTCGTTTGCATTTTGGGTCATTCCGTGTAAGCACTTCTCGAGCATTGTAGGATCTGTTAGTCGCTGGTACACTGGCTTAATGACTTTCAGAAGTGTCAATGGCAAGCCAACCTGGTGTTTGTACTTACTTAGTGTAAGATTTCCCGCAGCTTTGGCACGCTGGTAAGTACACCAACTGTCTTTTCCCGTCGGGCATTTGGTGTGAAGAGGATGCGTATCTTTTGCACTCAGATGGTAAAACGTTGCCCATATTGCCTTTGACATTTCTTTAACAGATGAGGTGTTGTTACGCAGTGCCATTCCAAAATAGTTCTGCATTTTATCAATTTTCTTGTCTGTCAGCTTTCCTTGCCCTCCGATCCCTCGATGACTTTTTTTCAACTTTTGCAGAGCAGTCCCCAACCTTTTTTGGTAGTGACCTACACATTCTTTTTTGACAATGATCTTTCCAGGATAAGGGTTGAGTTCGACGACAGCCGAATAACTTTTACTGTCCCCGTCTCCGTAAAATTGTGTGTAGGTCAACCCTTTTGTGAGCTTGGACCTTTCGAAAATTCTTCCAGCACCGACAGGCTCCATACCACCAGATGATTCCTCATAGTTAATTGGGCACACATGATTTGCTTTCCAGGAATTGTAGCGGGTACTCGACTTGTCTTTAGAATTCCACTTTCGACAACCATGACAAACTTTGCTCATTACTTCTACGTCGAGGACTTCGCCGGTGTCGATGGAGACAGCAGTAACTACGCCATTCAACGAAGAGAATCCCCTTTTCTGCCATGTCCCGTCGATGGAAGCTCCACAGTCTGAAGAACTATTTTTCTTTCGGACACGAAATGCTGCTGTGATCATAGTTTCTTCAGAAAGTCCTTTCACAACGGTGAGCAGTGACTTAGTATGACTATTATAAGCTGAGGGACTTGGTGGTGGAGGCAAGTTCATTACATTCAAGAAGTGGCTGGCTTCGTTATATCCGCAGCCAAGTTGTCTCATTGCGTAAACAAGTCTACGATTCACGTCAAATATGTGCCCTGTTTTCTTGGATGTTGAGCATGGTGCACTAATAAATCCAAAGTTACTGCAAAGCAGATTGAGTTCTGCAGAACATCCAATTCTGTTGTTTGGATTTTCTTCGATTACTAATTCCTTGGCTTTGCATTCTGGACAGTAAAGTTGGGAAAGAAGAATACTGAAAAAGTCTATAATAAAACTCTTAGAATGAGAATCCTTTGCAGGTACATTAGATATATGGTTATTCAGTTTATTTTGCGATGCAGATTTCGGTTCAGCAGACTTTTCAGGAACTGGAACATTTTCCGATTCTTTTGCTTTTTTAAATTGATTAAAAACAAAAACTCTTGTTTTAGTGCGTCTACTTCGAACTTTAGAGCACATTTTGGATGGTTTTCAGGTAAAATGGGGAGTAAATTGAAAATGAATTGTGAAGATATATGATAGCGTATAAATAAACGATTGTAAACAATTATAGTCAGATATACAGTTACAGTTAAACCCTGTTGCTAGTTGTGAATTAAAACTTAAAAAAAAGCTTTTAAAATAATTATTAATTAGGGTTTAAAAATTGAAATATCTGCTAAAATAGCGATTAGGCCTAAGAATATGCTAAAACGAAGCTAATTTTTTTGCAAGCGACATTTAGAAGAAGTGTTGAAACTTTTTTATTATAGCGATTTTTTTTACAATCTTGATATGTCTTGTTAGCTAAAGGTTTGGCGCGTATTTTAGGACAATTAAAAAAAAATGGCAATTTTCACCAATTTTTGCGATTTGAAACCTATACGTATACCTTAATGATAGTGAAGACGAAAGTTAAACAATTACAAATGTTCGTATCGCCTGAAATAAAATCGTATGGTGTGACAACGTTCATTGAACAAAATTATATAATAATAATTGCAGTATGTTCTGACTTTTTGTGGGGATGCAGAAAATCTGCATAAATGTAAAACCTCTAAATTTAAAATATTATTTTAAAATTGTGTGCAGCGGTCATGTTTGTGATTCGCCGTAGTAGCAAAACCTGTTAGTGAAACACCGTCCTATAAGTCATGTAGTTTTGAGAAAGTCCTTGGGCTTGCAACATTTCCACAAATGTTCCATTGTCCATGTCGGCTTCATGTCCAGTCCTATTGTTTCTTTTGGTAAAAATGCTATACACATAATTAAATGTGTATTAATGGCGAATGCTTGCATTACTTCCGAAAAAAGGTTGGTATTTACAAAACGTTATAACTATCGTTAGCTATATTCTGTTTTGAACAACTGTATTTTGCTCCCTTTTTTTTGCTACTGCTTAATTAAACTAGCTGCAGGAGTATTTTCGTTTACCGAAGTATCTTTTCCATAATTAAAAAAATGAGACGGCTGCTAGTTTTGATACATTCATCGATCATCATTCAGAGAATTATACATAAAATTTAGAGAAATTCTGGAATTTAAATAAAATCAAGATGTCCTGGAAAATTTGGCAGAAAGTGTTAAAACTAACGGATTCCAATGTTGAAATGATACCTGAAATTATCATAACTTGCCAAATAATACTCAATCTTTTTTGTCTGCAAATCTGTTGTTCAATTTTCAAAAAGAAAGGACATCGTTCGAAATTTTCTAAATTCACTAATTTTAGAATAAGGTGCCTATATTTGGCAAAATCACGAGTAGGTTCATGGGTATTAATATTGTTAAAACAGAACCAATTTCTAATAAAACATGTGATAAAGGAGATTTCATATAATTTGAAATCTCGTTAAAAATTATATTTAGGTAACTTGTTATGGGAATTTAAATAAAAAAAAACTTAGTATCAAACTATAGATTTTGATATCATTTATGAAATGATGTATTGGGTTGCCGGAAAAGTTATAACGCATTTTTTTTATATTCCCAAACTTTTCATAAATTGAAATACAAATATCAACCAGTAATATATGTTACCCGATTTGTTCGATAACATTTTCCATCCTTCAGTAAGCTTCCTAACTTCTCGTTCATAGAAGAACTTATCTTTATTGACGAAAAAGTCCTCAAAGGTTTTCCGCACAAGATGTTTTAAAGAACAAGAAAATATTGGAAGTTCAACGGCTCAAGATCAGGAAATATTGTTGGGTGTGACCATCCTATCCAATCTCGGACATCCTTAGAGGGATGAGCAAACTTATGTGCAATAATGGTTTGTCATGATGAAACGCCTCTCCTTTATGATTAACAAACCAGGAACGTTAGGGTGTCTATAGGCATAGAATTCTACGATTTAGACGCGTTTTCGATTTCGTAAACACTTGATCTCTCAAAAGGTTTTTTTTAGGACTATGGGGTGATTTAATTTTAAATTAGCCAATTTTTAGATATCTCGCACTCGCTCCAAAATTTAAATTTTTTGTTTTGATTCTGTAAAAAATCTATATTTGTTTTTAATTACATTTTGTCAAATCTGAAAACGCTTGACTCCTCAAAATTTTCTTTTAGTATCTTAACCATAGAATAAAAAATAAATTCCACTTAGAGAAATTTTAAATATCATTTACTCTCTTCGAAAATTCCAATTTTTAAAAATTCCAAATCTAAAACTTGACCATTTAAATTATAAGCATACTACCAGCAAATATCCATCATATATTACTAATTAATACATATTTTTTTTTTGCATATCGTTCAAAAATAAGTTAAAGAAAAAAATTAAACTTTGTTAGCACCATTATAGAGAGAGCATGGCCCTTATACATGCAGAATATATAGATTCTAAACCATAAACTAAGTCGACACTGAATATATTTGTTCGACGACAATTACTCATTAAATCTAGGAATGTAGATAGTTTTTCACGTTACGTGCAAATATAGTTAGTTTCGTTAAAATGTGAAAAAATTTCATTCCACCAGCATTACGCTAATTTGGAGGATTACATAAATTCATGAAACCAATGCGTCATAAATGTGTGTAATCGATGAAATAAAATTATATCGAAATCATTGCATTAAGAAAGGATTACATTGTTCATGAAATGTATATGGTTAAAACTCAACTATAAAAATTGGTGATTTGGTATGGAACCTTTTTATTTTAGTTTTTGGTACCTTTCTGCATAAATAACTGTTTCTCATCAGCAAAGTCAATGAATTTTTTTATATTCCGTTAATATTAAAATGCTAGATTACGAAAATACAAATATAATTACTCTAGAATGGTCAAAGATCCTCCTTTGATAGAATCTATTTCAACTTACCTCGGATATAGTTGGAGTGCAAGTTTCTAAGCTGAAAGAACTAGGATTCTCACACTCTTGAAAATGCGCACAATGTCCTCCGCACCATCCGCAATTCAGAGGATCAATCTTTCCTTCAGTGAAACATGATTCGCAAGTTTCATGCACGCGACAACTTGCAACAGGGAACTTCACAATCTACGGTATGAGAAATAAATTGAAATCAACTTTCAAATAAGGATAATGCCAAGTACTAGGGAAATTTTAATCAAAATTTTTGGAGCACTTTTTTAGAAATTGCTGAAAAACATGATTTTGTCATGATTTCAACCTTATGCACATGCGCGGTTTAGACGAAAACTTTAATGGCAGGTCCCATGCCACCACTAACCTGCACACAAAATTTGAACATCGCAGGTTTAATTTGTTCGGGAGTTATGGTGACCACGTACACACAGAGATACCTTTTTTCTAGACCACTTTTTTGAAATCAGGGAGTTCCAAAACGTGAAGAAATGCAAAAAAAAAAAAAAAATAGAATTTTTCTTTTGGACCGAATGCTATACTTTCGTTACCCTGTATTGATATATATGTAATTGAAAGCAAAAATACTAAGATTCCTATACAATTTTGACAACCCAACCAATTAAGTTATTCAGGTAGTAAATATCGGACAAATTTAACAATTTTAAAGTTAGTATTTGAGGCATTTTCATAAATCGTATATTTGCATTTCAGTATTAACCAATCAAAGTAGAGAAATTTAGTTCATGATTGTCGGCTATTTAGACAGTAAATTCCAAATTTTTTTATCGGAATGGTAAAAATGCAAACCCCGATAAACAAATTTTACATTACTAACAACGGCATTTCCCATTGCATTTTAACAACAAAGCGTCATCCTAAATACCACAAAACATTTGTAATCCTTTTCTAACCTATCATTTCTGCGGAAGTAATGCAGGGTTTTGTGAAGCTTATTCTGGTTTTCGACATCTCATTGCTCAGCGGTTGTTGTGCTCAAAAATGTTAGTGCAGCCGAAACAATGGCAGATTGATTGCAGCAGCACATCAGGATAGTTAAAGAATATATCCTGACACATGAGAAACTCTCAGTCTCAAATAATTTTAATTTTTTGATGTTCCCACATTGCTTTACATGGAGAAACTTTTTATAGTTCGATGACTTTGGAATTTACCCTAAAAAGTACGTAATGTATTTAAAAAAAATGCATGAAATATCTTCTCACCTTATTCGCTTTTACGACATAAATATGTTGATTAGTGCGATCAAACACAAAAGGGGTTCTGATGTCATGATTGGAGTTTGAGTCAATTACGTGATTCTTGCTGATTATTTGGCCAGATGTCAAACTGATCTGTAAAAGAAAGGGTTTTACGATGATACGAAATGTTCTAGAAATGCATACGAAATCCTAAAGCATATGTAAAAAGGGATCAGGTTCTTAGAGATATGCTGCAGTCATTAGTTAAAAGACCGTAATTCCAAAAATAATTCAAATGCATATTTTGGCCCTTTTTTATTAGTATTTAGAAAGTATTCTTTTTATTTCATTTAATAACTCAAGTTCTTAGGTCATACAAACCTATACAACATTAAACAAATATGTAATGTCAAAATACGAAAGCAAAAGAGTCAATTTATGCATTTGATTTTTTTTCTTTCTGGATTTAATTTTTGATTTTATTTTTGTTCATCAAAATTTAAATTCTCCCCTTTAAAAGGACACCACATTTGTAATAATACCTACACTTGTAGTATTTTTAGTACTTTATTGAAGACAAAATTGATATATATTAGTGTAAGAAAAGGTTTCTTTAAAATGTATTTTTCTCAAAGCTACATTTTTCATTATTCATGTACCATTTTCTTAGAAACTGTACAAACTATCTTTTTGAAATTTTTACCACGTATTCCTTTTATGTATCTGCATAGACAGAAGTGAGATTTTGTTGTTATTTTAAAAATAGTTTTGGTTTTGGGGGTTTTTTGGTAAAAAAAACTTACGATTTTGAACAAATTTGAGTGACTTTCAGTAACCTTCATTAAAAAAAAGTAAATGAATCACAATCAAAAGCTAACTTCAGTAGAATAACAAGTGTCTGCTAAAGGCACTGAAAACAAATTAGGCTTCTATGTCAAATACTTTTTGAGAAAAAGGTTTTCCTTTATACACAGAATGTTCGCCTGTAAAACAAACTCGATGTTTTGAAAATGTTTACGTGTTTCATTTTATTCCGACATTTTTTTATTTATTTTTTATTCAGTTCATAAATGTCTGGTGATAATCTCTGGGTTTCATGACGTCTGCTTTTAAGTTTTTGTGTTCGAAATTTTTTTATTTCTTGGCAGAAATTTAAATATTTTATAACAATTATCATAGATATAAACGAATAATACTTCCTAGAAGGTCCTATAAAGAAGTAATATTTCACATTTGCACCTCGAATGGAAGAAAATCCAGAAAACTTCCATAAATGGACTGACATATGACAAGAGACTGTGCCCTCTCAAATAGTGGAAAACATCTTCTTTTAATTTAAATTAGATACTCCATAGAATACAAATTTGTACCATATCGTACTTTTTATTTACTATTAAAGTATAATTTTCAGGGACCATAATCAATTTATAAACACTAATGACACATTCTGTTGAGGAACTGGAGGGTTAACACTAACATATTGATCACAAAACTTGGCGAAAATCTACGTAGTTGAAATACTTTAATTTTAAGATAAACATTTTTCAAATTTAGAATAAAACTGCTAAATTGTATAAAAATTAATAAAAAAGATATTATAGAGTCAAAGAAGTAGTTTTATTTTTGTATAGAACTAAAGAAAATGAAAGAAACAAATTAAATCCAAGATTTCGTTTTTTATTTGTAGCCACCCAGAAAAGTTACTTGTTTGTTTGCATGTTTTTTCTACTTCTAATTATATTCTGCTTATCATTTCTTACCTTAAACAAAAGAAAATAATTAAGTCTTCAACAAATAAACTTATAACAACTATTTTGTTTACTGTTTTATTAGAATTTTATATTGTTTAAAACTAATAAATAGAATAGAGCCAATCAGAGCGTAGTAAACCGGTTCACACATCGCTGCAGGGTATTAAAAGAGTTCAAGTAAGGCTGTCTCAATGTATAGGATCTTCTCTTTACAAACTCCTTTTTACATTTAATGATTATAGGTTAACAGTACGCGTTTTAAATTTGTTTCGATTATATGAAGAATTTAATTTTTTTTATCTTTCGTATGTTTTATTAAAAACATGGTGATATCAAGCAAAAAATAATTCAAAATATGGATTCTAGTAGGAATGAAATGGACTTGCATAGAAGTTTAAGAACATTTAATTCTACCTTTATAACGTAACCGGATCGGTCTCCAACAATAGCAACCATGTCATTGTGATTCTTAACAGTAGTTATAGCTGAAATTCTACTTTTAGGTATGAATGTAAAGTAGGACACTTCTAGACGTTGTTTAATGATGGAAGGACCAATTTCTGATCCGCAGAAGTCCGTGGTGTCGTTTTTCATCTGAAAGGAAAACTTTTGTTAATGTATACAGTCAGTGGTGATTGGTGGGGGAGACTTCACTTTTTTATTAATCTGATCATACTAATATATACACTAGATAACAACATTGTCGGGAAAAAAAAAAGGGTTTTATCGCAAGACAAATTTAAGCATTTATTGCCTGTTCAGTATTGTCTACTGAGGGTACAGCAATAGTTGTCATGCTATAACAGTTCTTGCATTTAGGAGTAGGACCCAGTATTTCTTCAGTACAACAGGGAATTAGATTGCTCTAAACCTTGTCTTCACTCTGAAGAAGATGTGATAATCTGGTGACATTTATTGGAGGTTACAGAAGAGGAAAAATTCGAACAATGACTATATATATGCTGCTAAATGCCTTAGGTAAAAGCTGTTTGCGCCAGTGTACTTAATTTACAATTTACTGCAATTACATATACACAATATTCATTAAGGTGCCGATTACTTAATTATTCGTGTTTAAACTCTGAAAATTTCAATTCAAAGCCTTGTTTTTACCACTTTATTCGATCTGAAATGCTCCCTTTGTCCTAATTTGAAAGTTTACAGCCAAATGTGTAAAAAACGCTGCGGGTCCTATCCTATTGTATAGAAAAAACTTCGTCAAAATCAAGAGAAAACTAGTTTTCGTCCATTTTCAAAAAAATGCAATTTTGTATGAACTTGGGACGTCCGCTTAGGACTTCAAAAGAATTGCAACAAATATGATATCCTGGAAACGTTCCATTCGGACTTCACATGTATGATACAAATACGATGAATCAAATTCTTTCTTAAAATCTCCTGGAATTAATTACATTTCAGGACAACCTAATGGTACCCTCTTTGGCCTCCTGAGTCCTATTCTCAAGTGATATCTCCAGGATGACGAGGGCTAGTGGTAGTAGATATTTGCACTGAAGTTTTGTTAACATTCCATTATAAAACATACTCATACAAGTACCTCATTTTTAAGAGGGGGTCGGAAGGCAATTTTTTTTTTCTAGGAATCCATTTTGAGGTTCTTAGCGCATCACAATATTTGAAATGTTATCTACAAAATGGTTTAACTTAGTGGGCAATGCGCTCATCCGAAGTATTTTTTAAATATTTTTTTAAAAAAATAACACTGAAAAAAGCCATCTGCTTTGTACTTTTAAAGCTATTTTTTCAAAATGCTGTTTTTTCATACAAATGTAACTTTTTCTCTGGATATATTCAATATTTTGCTTTGAATTTTTTTTCCTGATACATATAGTATTTTTACACTAAAAGACTTATGCTTATACAAAAATATTGATTAGATTTTTTTTTTTTTAATTCCTAACCACATGTTTTTTTTTTTTTTTTTTTTTTTTAAAAATATTATAAAGAATTTTCAAAACATCATAAATCCTAAACAAAACTTTATTTTTACAAGAGCATAGGTTAGTCGATGTAAAAGTGTTTTAAGATTGGCTGTACAAAATTTTAAGCCAATGCTATGAGTAGTTTCAGAGAAAAAGGTACATGAAAAAGGCCTTTTTAACATGGACTAGATACAGCCTACCGACCCTGTAGTACTATCATTAAAAATTATCCTGATCAAAAATGTTTTGGGAATGTTTTCAGAAACCGGGTTAGGTCAGAGTCAATAGAAAAATGTAAAACTTCGTCACTTTCCTCTTTGAAGACGTTAGACAATTGGTATATCGAATTTCAGCCCCTTAAGCCCTTATCACATGGCAAGAATTTCGGCCAACCCAACTCTCAATCCAACCGTATGTCCAACTTGAAACCAGTTTTTGAGCTCTGCGAGTTGGCGTAGGGTTGCCATAGTTGGGTGAAGAGTTGATAGTAATTTCTATCTTCCGACCGCCATAAATATAACTTTATGCTCATGTTTGGCACAAATTTATGCCTACTAGAGTTGATTTATTTTCCAGGGCCGTACCAAGGATTTTTTTTTTCGGGAGGGATACGCGCACCCATACTCCGAAACTATCTGTAATAATGTTTTATAAAATAATTGTTGATAATACTCTTAGATTAAATACCCTTATTTAATTAATTCAATAAATATTAACTTATTAATTATACAGTGCTATTGATCTACGTTTTTCTTAGTAGATAGAAAGAATCTAAATTTTATGAACTTTCATTTAAAGTATTGTAAAGATTTTTTTTCCCGAGGTATTTATAAGTATTTTTAAGGTTTCTTTTCTGAGGAATTTATAAGTATTTTAGAGGTATTCTATTAAGTGGAAGTCCTAGTAAAGATCATTCTCTCTACTCGCTATGTTGCAATCCCCGGGCCGGTCAGAATTTGTGAAAAATGTGCCAGTCTTCTTCGGAAGATTTTTTTTAAGTATTTAAATTTGTTTTCAATATAACTAAGTGCTTTACTTAACATTTAAGGTTAAGTATATATTATTATTCCAGCTGTTATTTTTTAATAAACGTGATAGTTATATAAGGATGGATGGATATTCTATATTTTACAGTTTATTTTTTTATTATTATCATTAAATCAACTACCATTTGTTTATGGAAACCAAGTTCACTCAAAAAGGATATAAATAGTACAGAAAAGAGAATAATTGTTATAATTATTTATAATAATTATTAAAATTTGATCAATAATAATATTGAAAATTTGCGTCGGCATGAATCTAAAATCACAGGCACGATTTTATGTCCCAGTACGCCCCTGCTTCTAACCCAGTGCATTTAGAAACTACTTAGTAATGAAACATTGAGATTTGGTGAGAAGGTACGAAAATGATTACTTAATGAAAGGTCATAAATTGTTTTAATTTAATGCCTATCTATTATAAACGAAAATTAAAATAGCAAAAGACGAAACCAGGTGGAGTTGCTATATATGCATTGCCGTAAGAATTTCAAATATAAGATAAAATATATTATACGCTATTTTCGAGTTTTTAATTTATGTCAATTCATTAAGTGATCATTTTCGTACCAACTCTCAAGGTTTTATAGAAAATAGTATCTAAATGCACCGAGCTAGAAGGTTGTAACATAGCGAGAATAGGGAATGATCCTTACTAGGAATTCCCTCTTAAGGTATATTTACCTACTAAATAGTGCAGAAAAAACCTCATATAGGTTTTCCATAATACATTTGCCCCAAGATTTTTTTTTATAGATACATGGATATGTTTAAAGTTTCTTTTCAGAGCTATTTATAGGTATTTTAGAGGTATACGATTAATTTCTACCTGCTTAATGCAGTATAAAACCTCATACAGTTTTCCGCAATACCTCTGTCCCAAGGTGTTTTGCATGTATTTTCGAAAATTACCTTTAAGCAGGGTTGACATGGTTTAAATCAAGTTTTTTTTTAAAGAATAATTAAAATTGTATTTTTTTTTTTTTATAATTACTTTTTAAATTATTTGTAAATAACTTCTACTTTTAACCAAAAGTTTTCCATTCCAAAGATATGTTTTTTAAAAGGAATTTATGGAAAATGTAACAGTTATAGAATAAAGGTGAATGCAGAAAAAAAAAATTATATTGTATTGAAGGAAGTTTAAGTAACTCTTACTGAAAAAGCAACTACAGCAAATTTTGAGAGAATTTTTTTCTTCTTTTGGAGCTGTACAATTGTTTCATAACAGACTGGGCTTAGAAAAAGCAGCTAACTGATTTTTTGGTTCAAAATGTTAAAATCCTAAATTTGGGGCATTTTTTAATGGGCATACAGAATCTAGTTTTCTATCATTTTTAAGAAAATCAGTAAATGAAATACCTACATTCTTGATGCTTTTGTGAATGAAAAATTATACGAATACTATATAGATAGAATGAGTTAAAATCTATTTTAAAATAAATCTTGTAATTAATGACTGTTGAAAAGTAAGTTCTATACTAATCTAATTGATATGTTTTATAATTGTTCAAAATTATTAATTTAATTTAAATCATAGGCTGCATTTTAAATTTGTTTCTAACATAGAGGTTTTGTGTTTTAACAACTTATTTCTAAACATTAAAAATATATTTTTGAACAATTTATCACCATATACTGATGAATGTAAGAGCAATAGTCCATGTATTATGTAGTAAATAAATACCATTGTATTATACTGTATACATTGAATTTAAAAAATATTTTTAAATAAAATATATGATTTGAATGGCCACATAAGTAGCAACAATTGTTTATTTACTTAGTTTAAATTATTTTCAGAAAGAATATCAATTGTTATTTGAACATTTTTTATTCTAGTTAATATCAAATTTTATTTATAAATATGTAGACATGTAATTAGAAAAGGATTAAAAAAAAAAAAAAAATTCTACCAAAAAAAAGTGACTTTTTCCCAACCCTGCATTTAAGTGAACATAAGTTTTTTTCCTGCAATTTTTTTTTTATAGAAACCTTAAAAGGTTTTTTTAGAAATCCAACAAGAGAACATTTTTACATTTTAAAACTGTTGAGCTAGTCATTTTTGAACATTTATTGAAATTTTTAAATCATTGAAATATAAATTTAGAACCAAATAAATCATTTTGCTTTATATATGTTATTTTTTTAAAAAAGATGTACAACGTACAAATTTTATGCTTCTTTCCCTTCGAAGTTTAAGTAAAAAAAGTTACAGAATTTTAAAAACTACATATTTACTATTCTCAATATCTGTTCTAAAATTCCTATTATAACTTTATTTGAGCAAAACAAAACTTTTAACAATTTATACAGAGTAACTGCATTTTCTGAACAAGAATTTCTGTTAGGAGATCATTTATGTAAAGTTCCCACAGCAAATGTCTGAACGTGTACAAGTTATGTCACTGGCACAAGTGTGGAGTACATTGCTTTTCATTGACTAAAAGCAAAACCACTCTTGGAAACGGGTTTATGTCCAAGCAAATAGTATGATCCTGAAATGAGAAATAAATATTACATTCTATGTACTGTGCTGTAACACATATAATATTAATTTATATACCGCAGAAATTACAGACTTACACTAAGAACAGGAAATAAGCTGTGGTTGCCCCGCTGATGGTTGAAAATATTTTTCCAAATGATATTTGGTATAAAATAGCTTTATATTTACAATTTATAAAGTCTGTATGGTAAACAGTTTCTGGATTATTTTAAATTAAACATCAAGGAGCGGTGAACCTTGTTGGGTCAAACCACGTCAGATCAAACAAAATAATGGAAAAAGTTCACCCACAGTCTCAGATTTTCCCCAAATTTTGTATAATAGAATTATTGGCTAGGATAGCCACAAATCTCAATTTTGAAGGCTTCATGATTTTTAATTACTGAGAAATTAATTATTGTATCTTAAATTTTCCGCGAGATGCACCATTTTTTTTCTGAATTTCTTAAATAACTCATTACCTGTACAAGTTACTGAAGTGAAAGTTTGTTTCTAGGTGTAACTTTTTAAGCTGATTTCAAAAATGCAATTAGAAATTGTGTGGCTTCTATAGTTTTTGCCTATAGTTTCTATAGTTTGTGAAAAGAAAAATATTCAGTTTATAGTTGTTCATTGTGAAAGTTCAATAATTTTCTTCTCAGCTCTGAGACAGAAAGCCAAGATGAATTTTTTTCTGGAAGTAGTGGTATACCATCTTTACAACATATAAAAATTTAAAACATGTGCTCCTGATCAAACATGTGGAAAAAAATTCTTGATTTTTTTTTGCAAAACAATGTTTAATGCAAAAACTATAGAAGATACACAATTTGTGATTGCTTTTTTGAAATCAGCTTAAAAAGTTACCCCTAGGAACAAACTGTCGTTCAATAACTTGTACAGGTAAGGAGTTATTTATTTTTAATTTTTCTCTTACATATGAAGGCATTGTGTATCACTCATAGATATCAATATAGAATATATCCTTTATTTTTAAAGAATTTTACTTGCAGTAGTCCCAATGTCAACCCTACAATATTTTTAATATGTAGAGTAGACTTTCAATTTTATAGTACATTAAATCATGAAATATAAAATTACATCAACTTATATTGGTTTTTGAGGGATTTATTTAACGCTATGCATCTTAATGCAAATTAATTTATAGACATCTGGTATAAAGTAGATTTTGTTTTAATTTGGTATATTAAAAATATTACTAAAAGAAATATAACTGAATAAATTGTTAAAACATTAGCATTTGCTGTGTGCACAAAATTTAAAATATTTATATACTTTACACGTACTGCTAACTTTAAGAAAAGATTAGGAAAAACAACAAACTACTTGTATACAAACTATAAAATATTTTTGTCCGTTAACGCAGCGCAATCTTTTCTTTACAGTAGCAAAACCAAATGTTTTATACAACATTTATTACATAATTAAACTACTCTTTAAAAAATAATCGTTTTTAAATCTAGCACAGATCTTTTATTGAATAATTAAAGAAAATAAAACATTAAAAAATACAAAATTTAAAAGAAAGTTGGTAAAGAAAATATCAAAACACATGGCGCATAATAAACTAGCCAGGCTTGGCTACTTGGCGCGATATTGTTCCCGATACGTATCGGAAGCTAGTTTATACAATTTCTGTAATTGAAAAAAATTTAAGTGCAGATGAGAGTTTAAAAATTTCAGTTGATATACTTTTTAATCAATTCACAAATATTACAATGAGAAAAGTTTTAAAATAAATAATTTCAACTTACCTACGGTGAAGAAAATGGAGTACTTCGGAAACAAGTCGCCATCTTTGTTATGATGACTGTGCAATCGGGGCCGCAGCGGAGCTATGCGAAAGCAGTCATCTGATTGGTTCAGACGCAAAGTTGGGCTAAGGTTGGGCCAACGCTGTCGATTCGAAACGACGACGTTGGGTGTAATTTCCCCAACGCCAACTTCCGTAGCACACGGCAGATTACACCCAATTTTCCAGGTTTAGGTTGGAGATACGGTTGCGTTGGAGGTTGGTTGGCGAAGCGGTTATCGTGTGATATGGGCTTTATATCATTCGTTTCTAAAACTAGGAGTAAAGGAAAAGTTAGAGAGACATTTTCTAATTGCTCTTTTAAACTCATAGCTATCTCTTGAAATTAGAAACCATTGAAGACTTTATGTCATGTATTTGTAGTTTTACTTTTGAAGAAAACCAAATTAAGAAATTTTCATAAGTGTTCTTAAAACTTAAAAAAAAAAAAAAATTATAAAAGATGAAATTAAGGGAGGGTAGATCCCTTTACAAATAATTTTTAAAGGAGAGGGTCAGATCCCTAATTCTTACTCCAATGGGTTTTCATACCAGATTCGAAATGACCTTTAAATAAAAATATTCAAATTACCTCCTTTAGACAGGTGTGTCCAACCGCATCCAAGCAATCCTTGGGATAAGTAGTGAAAGCTCGGATGACCTCGGACATCGGAAAAATGCACAGTATCGTACCCCATTGTTGTCCAAATTTTTTTAAGAAAACTACGTAGATTGATTTTGAGTCAAAAGATGGAGAGTCACCCATGTGGGCTGCGTATGACCTTCTACTGTATTGGCCGCTGGGGTGGTTGCAGGCGATAGGCAGTTCTGAGTAAGATTGGAAAGTTCCATCTTGAGTGCATACTCGAACCAGTCTGCTCTCGTACCCGGTAAGTCCGGTTATGTCTGGTGTGTATGAGATCAGGAAGTAGATGAAGCCTTCGTGTACCATCAAGGCGCTCCAAAGATTTCTCTATAAGAATAATATGTATATCAGCCTTTTTATATATTTCTTCTAGTATATGTATGTCTAGGTATAGGTATACATTTCTAAAACAAGAATTTGCATCAGGATTTGTATATGTCTCTGCAAGTACATGTATATATCCTGATATATAGATATATTATATATGTATATGGCTCTAAAGTAATAGCACACTCTATCTGGTCAAAAGTATCCGGGATCCCCTTGAAGAAGTGGATCTGGCAGGTGACGTAATTTGATGCGTAACCGAAAGCTATAAAAGTGTTGGTACTGGTTTGTCAGGTCATGTTCATGCGTTTGTGAGACAATGAGTAAGTCAAAGGGGCTTAGTAAGTTTGATTGTGGTATTATTGTGGAATATGCCACCTTTGTGGGAAAAATATTTCGGGCAGTCTACAGAAACCAAAATCCACTGTGAGTGATATGATTGTGAAAAGGAAACGTCGAGCCAGTGAAATTACAGAAAAACGAAGTGGCAAACAGAAAAAAAAAATAAGAGAACGCAGCCGTAACATTTTGAAAAGGGTAGCGAAACAAAATCACGAGTCCTCTTTGGTAGAAATCACTCAGGAGATTTTAAGTTCATCAGGCATTAGTGCTAGCAGAAGGACTGTTCATCGAGAGTTAAAAAACCTGGGATTCTATGGTCATACAGCCACTCACAAGCCGAACATCAATCTCCAGAATGCGAACCATCGATTGAAATGGTGCAAAACTTACCGTAATTGAACTGTGGACGTGTGGAAAAATGCTTTTTGGAGTGAGGAATCTCGCTTTACGATCTGGCAGTCCGATGAATATGCCTGCGTTTGGTCGATGCCCGACGAGAGCTTCTTAACGTGATTGCATTGTGCCGACTGAAATGTTGAAAGTTTGATGGTGGCAGCATCATGGTATAGAGGTGTTTTACATGGGTTTGGCCTGAGTCTCTTAGTTCCTGTTGCTGGAAACACGAACTCTGATATGTATGTGGATATTCCAGACATTGCTTCTCTCTAAACTCAAAGGCAATATTCCGGGGAGGGCCCATTTCTCTTCCAACAAGATAATTGCTCCATTCACACATCGATACTTGCGCAGTCATGGTTCGACGAAATGGGTGTTCTAAAACTGGACTGGCCTTCTCGGAGCCCCGATCTAAATCCCATAGAACACATTTGGGACGATTTAAAAAGCAGATTACGTAGCCAGCCGAATCGACTATCTTCAGTGCCAGAAGTCACTTCAGCTGTAATGGACGCTTGGAAGCCAATTCTTATGGCCACCTATCAAAAGCTAATAGAAAGCCTCTCCAGCCGTGTTCAGGGTGTCGTCGATGCAAAAGAGGACCAGCAACATATTAATATATGCCTCAGGACTCTCTTAGTACGTATTTTAAGGTGCCCAATTACTATTGGCCAGATAGTAGAAGTCGGCGATATATCGATATTTTCAAACATTTGTAGTTTGTTGATGATCGTTTTGTAGTTCCACGTGTTTTTACGATTTTCTTTATTCCCTTTTCAAAAATTTCAAAACTAAAGGCCGACCAAACGGTATAGTGGGTAGCGTGCTATCTTCTAGACGGCGAGGCTGCGGGTTCGAGTCCCGTGCAAGGCATGGGTGTTTATAAATGTATGTTGGCTTGTCAAATGACGAACGTTTCGGTGCATTATAGCCCTCGTGTTGCTGACGGCGCCAGATGATCTGAAAACAACCAACCAATCAAAACTGAAGTTTGAATTTGGGTGAGATATAGTTAAAATGGCACCAATGTTCAATATTTTGCCATACACTTAACAGCTATTGAAAATTATCTAAAATTTTCTTAAAATCACTACACCAATTACGCGATTTTTTTTTTTTTTTTTTTTTTTTTTTTTTTTTTTGTAATAGATACATTTCAGTTGAAAAAGTTGTCACCTTACAAAAAGGCAATCATGAAAAGTAGAAATTTGCCCTAAAAAACTTTGCTTCTGGCAAAATTGGAAACCAAATAAAAAAAAAGTCATGTATCGATATATCGATATTTTTTCTATGCAATGATATAGTATCGATATTTATTTTGATCAATATTTCCGACCTCTACCAGATAGTGTATGTACGTGCAGGGGTCTATCCAGGTTTTTTTTACAGGGTCCTATTTTTGTGAAAAAAAAATATTAATTTTGTGAAATTTTTTCTATTTTATACATTTTGAGCAAATGGTTTGACGTCCATGACGTCACTTCCTTAAAACCAATATGTGGGCAAGCGAGCTGTTTTTTTCTTTTGGAATAAAATAAACTTGGTAATTTTGTAATTGGTCTGTTTTCAAACTGGAAATATTATGAAGGTTCATTTTTTTTTTACTTGGAATTTTGTGAAATTTCAAGTTGTTGGACATGGAATCTAATTTTGTGAAGGGTCCTTTTCTTGATTATGTTATTTTGTGAAGGGTCTTTTTGTTGATTATGGAATTTTGTGAAGGGTCCGTTTTTTAGACAAGGAATTTTGTGAAGGGTCCTTAAAAGGACCCAAATTTCACTCTGCATAGACCCCTGACGTGCCCTATAATATATTCATTGAGAAAATAAACCAGAAGTGAATGACAAAGATTGAGAATTTTAAAAGTGAATCAAAATTGATGGGCATAGTGAATGAGCATGGTAAACAGCAATTCTGTGAATTTGAGAAAATCGTTTTAAAAGTGTTAAAAATGTTCTCTTTTGTTTGTTTACTCAATTACTACTGAAGCTGTTGCAGAGAAATACAATGGGGATTTGAAAAGGTTGTAAATTGAAGTGCTAATAAGTTTTCCATATCTAGGAACTTATTTTTTATTCAAGGAAGATAAAGTTATGTGCATGTGTAATATTTAAATTGCAATGAATAGTTTAAAAAATACACGTTTAGCTCAATATTGAACAGACAAAGTCGTATACCTACAAAACCGTCTACCTTAGCATATTTTAATACAGAAAAATTTTAAAAGAAAAAAAAAATATTACTAAAAAGCAGCACAATATCGCAAAATATCCCTGAAAATAATAAAAGTAAACGCCAATACGATTAAAAAATTTGATGTTTTTCTTTATAAATTAATAATAAATAAAGTAAATCTATATTTCGTTTTTGTTTGGCAGCTGCCGGTAAAAATTTTCCTGTGTTTCATTTGCTACTTAGTCTTGAAAGATATATATAAGGATCATAGCAATCATCAGATGGTTGAATGAAACTATGGAATCACATGTAACAAATTCTTGTAGCAAATCCCTTGTACCACATTTCTGAAAGTTAATAAGTTTGAAATCTTGATGTTTAGTGTTCCTTGTCCTAAATTTAAAAACGGAACATTTATAGAATATGTTCGATGTCGGACTATTTGTCCGAAACATTACATTTGAATAATTCTAGAACAAAGAGGACGATAAAATGAAATTTGACGAACAGCTAGTTCATGTGTGCCCAATTATAGAAAAATTAGAAAATCTTCTTTTTTTTTTTCCTTAAGAATTTTAAAATAATTTCAAGTAAAACTTTTTAATAACATTCATTATCAAATGAAAAATGTAGTTAAGAGAATATTAAAAGTAAATAATGCATGGGTTTGCTATGATTTTTTTTGAAAAAAAAAATATCGAATTAACTGATGGCAAATCCCTCCCTTACTTGAAATTTACTGGCAGAAAAATTTGAAGAAAATCAGGAAAGTTATAGCTATGAAAGTTTGTTTGAAATTTTTTTTAAATCCTTTATATTAACTTCCATTTTGTGTGTTTGTTTTTCTATGTGAGCGGAATCTAAGGAGGCCTAATTTAACCTTCTTGCAGTCATCCAATCGGGCTGAAACTTGGCAGATAGGTTCGATGTTGATGACAGTGCATTCTATCAAATTTTAGGGTTGTTACTGTTACTAAAAGGTCACGTTTACAGAATACTAGTAAACTAACTGGCCGTCATCCAATCGCACTAAAATAGCCATTAACTGATCATTGTTGAAACGCTTTCCTGTGGCCAAAATTTGTTTAAATTATCAAATAATAAAATTACTTTAATCAGAATAAATAAAAGATGTTAAAAACTGTTAACTATTAAAAATAATTAAAAATATATATAAATAATTAAAGTACAAAGATGATATTTCGAAATTTTGTTTGGTATCGTGATTTTTTCTTTTGTCATTTTTTACAAATATATATAAATATATATATATATATATATGTGTGTGTGTGTATATATATAAATATATATATATATTTGTTTTTTAAACCAAAATATTATCGTAAAAGTTATTTCCAAATATATTTTTTGATACTGATGGTAATACTCATTTATTGCCGTATCATTAAAGGAAAACAGAAGTCGAAAGACGGAAACATTTGAAAAATACTTTCTGGGCCATTAATACTTTTTTATATTAGAAAACAATCATTTTAAGCATATGAACAAAATGAATTATTTCTTTTAAACTGTTCTTGAGTTCCGTATATTTTCTTCTTCAGTAGAATTGAAAAATAATGTATTTATTAATTTTTAATTAAAAAAATTATAAATCCCAATTTAGAAATATCATGCGAATATGCCGAATGTAAACAAATAAAAAAAAAAAAGGTTTTGAATTCGACGGATATGCAACCGATTTAAATCCCTCCTCCTCTCAAGTGACGTCATTGCTAACTTCAGATAAGCAACGAATGAAAGTGTTTCTTTCTCCTCTGTGACATAAAAGCGAGTAGGGTTTGGTAATATGTTACCGGGGATATTAAAATGACATGCTATGGATGATCACCAGAAAGTCCCAATGCATGATCACCAGAAAGTCCCAATGCATTTTCTAAGGATACATTTGGATGTAACAAGGACTGTTATCCCTGTTTGAACCTCTTCGGTCTTCTTATGGTTGAAATTCTATTGTCTGGATACATCTCTTGGATTAAATTATCAATCTGTGCAGAACAAGGACAATATCAAGTCGACCTTGGTAGCAGCCGTCTAGGACAAAAATATTCAGATCGAAACTTAGGTGTCTTATTAAGGGGGTCCGGTACCGAAAATAAAAAAAAAAAACTTTATTTATGTACATTTTTGTGTCAAAAATTTATTTTATGTATGAGATACTATTTATATATCTTTGAGAAAATGTTTTTTTAATTATTGTGTTTAGTTATTTAAAAAAAATTTAAAAACCAAGAAAAATCCATAATAATTGATGTTTGCGTATTTTGATATAAGTCAAGAAAAAATATTTTTTTTTCAAAGTGAAAGCTTTCTGTGATACATAATTATATAAAAATTTTTTTGTCTTCACAGAATTTTGAAAGGTGAATTAAAAAAAATTAAAAAAATTCTCAAAGTTAAAATATTGAAATTTTTGCTTTTTTATGTTATCTTTTACGCTAAATGTTATATTTTAAAACAGAATTAAAAAAATAAAATTCTGTGAAGACAAAATATTTAAAACTATATAAATTAAATGCTCCAAAAATTTGAATAGCCAATTGTTAATGGTTCTGGAGATATATCGATTTGAATATGCAACATCTGTGAAAAACACTAGTGCTCGAAAAACGCACTTTAAGCAGATGTGCTTCAAGGTGTTACGCCCATTAGTGATGTTTAAATCTCAGGTAATTTTGTGGCGTTCTAATCACCGGAGGAATAAGATAAAAACATAATTCTCTTCAGGAATGTATGAAGTATTTTTTAAAATCAGAAAAAAAATTGGGATTTTTGAAGAAATTTCGGTACTGGACCCCCTTAAAGTGATCCAACAACTACTCGTATAAAATATTTCAGCTCTCAGATGTACTGTAATGCACAAATATGAGAGGTCAAAATACTGCTTAGTTGTTTCTAGTAAAAGATGTCTGGCAGTGAACTTGGCGGGTGCACTATTGCGCACCTAGATTTGTTTGCTTCTCAATTGTAAGTTATTGGTGCTTAATATGGAAATATTTTACCTTGAAAAACATCCCATTTTCTCCTTCACACACTTACCCCTGTTGCTTCTAAATTGTGAGTACTTATTACTGACTATGCAAATGTGGGAGTTTTTCCTTGAAAAAAACCCAGGAAGTTTTCACATATTTCATCTAATGATGTTTTAGTACAGTACAACATTTGTTTTGCTCTTGAGCAAGAAACATTCCAATGCGTCGCAGTAAAAATGTCGAAACACAAAAAATACCTAAAATGGCAAAACCAAAGAAAAGTGTTTCCGATATCACATCCAAACATAACTTATTAGTACAACTTCAGCGATAAAGTTTTAGAGTTTAACATTCCACAAATTAACACACCAATCTCCTTGACGGCAGTCATGCGATAATCATCCTAGAATAAAATTCCACAGACAAACAACCCATCTCATAATGCATTCTCAAATCTAAACCTAAAAACAAGACATTTTAAATTCCTCTTTACCACACACACACATGCATACAAAATAAAAATTATGATTTTGCAATATCTGTTCATTTGATGACATTCTTAGAATGTCCCTTGAATAATGATTTTGTACCACCCTTACCAAGTTGTTAGAAGACTCCCCAAGGCATTAAGTTTATCCCCTCCTTATGATGCTTTAAGGGGAAGTCCTAAGTACATTAAGTTTATCCCCTCCTTATGATGCTTTAAGAGGAAGTCCTAAGTACATTAAGTTTATCCCCTCCTTATGATGCTTTAAGGGGAAGTCCTAAGTACGTTAAGTTTATCCCCTCCTTATGATGCTTTAAGAGGAAGTCCTAAGTACATTAAGTTTATCCCCTCCTTATGATGCTTTAAGGGGAAGTCCTAAGTACATTAAGTTTATCCCCTCCTTATGATGCTTTAAGAGGAAGTCCTAAGTACATTAAGTTTATCCCCTCCTTATGATGCTTTAAGGGGAAGTCCTAAGTACGTTAAGTTTATCCCCTCCTTATGATGCTTTAAGGGGAAGTCCTAAGTACATTAAGTTTATCCCCTCCTTATGATGCTTTAAGAGGAAGTCCTAAGTACATTAAGTTTATCCCCTCCTTATGATGCTTTAAGGGGAAGTCCTAAGTACATTAAGTTTATCCCCTCCTTATGATGCTTTAAGAGGAAGTCCTAAGTACATTAAGTTTATCCCCTCCTTATGATGCTTTAAGGGGAAGTCCTAAGTACATTAAGTTTATCCCCTCCTTATGATGCTTTAAGAGGAAGTCCTAAGTACATTAAGTTTATCCCCTCCTTATGATGCTTTAAGGGGAAGTCCTAAGTACATTAAGTTTATCCCCTCCTTATGATGCTTTAAGAGGAAGTCCTAAGTACATTAAGTTTATCCCCTCCTTATGATGCTTTAAGAGGAAGTCCTAAGTACATTAAGTTTATCCCCTCCTTATGATGCTTTAAGGGGAAGTCCTAAGTACATTAAGTTTATCCCCTCCTTATGATGCTTTAAGGGGAAGTCCTAAGTACGTAAAGTTTGGCCTCTTTATTCCTGGTGTCAAAATTGGGGATGACGTGTGCTATTTGGATCCTTGGATTTTTCTTAATTAATGGTTACACCAAATATTTTACAATTAAAGTACATTTTTTCAAAAGAAGTTAAGTTCTTTTAAATGCATACTAAAAATGAAATTTTCTTTTTTTTTAAAGCAAAAAATTATCGGATGAAGTAGGGCAAAATACATACATGATAGAAAAGCAGATTTGGAATCACATCCTCATAAAGTTCAAATTGGTTATCCTACGCCTAAAAGGATACCACTTGGTCATTAAATTCTAGATCGATATTCCAGAAATAACGATATTGTAAAGCGGTTTGTAATGAATTTGATGTTATTTAACAAAATATTAAAGAATAATGAATAAGTAATACCTTCAAATATATTAATACCTTCAAATAGATTTGGAAAACGACATTAAAATACAAATTAAGTTTTTATTCCATTAACTGATAAAAAGTCATATTTAATAATTTCCTTGCAAAATAATCACTGTTAATTGAATCATCATTTCAATACTGGTAATAGCTTGTTGATAATATGCCTTCGAATCGGATGTAACCTTACAAGAAATGGTTATATGTGATTGATTACATGCACGCACACTGCAGAGCGATTGGATATGGAAAATACGATGTCTGATTATTTGTATTTTTTTTTTTTTTTATCAATGCCGCGTACAATGTTCATTTAGTAAAGACAAATACTAGTGGTCTTTGTTTTATTCGTTAAAGCGTTTAATTTATGGCTAATGATTTGATAAAGTTTTAAGGAGCTCATACATGAGGATGTAACCTAACAAGAAATTGTCATATGTGATTGATTACAAGCACGCACACTGCAGAGCGATTGGATATGGAAAACACGATGTCTGATTATTTGTATTTTTTTTTTTTTATTATCAATGCCGCGTACAATGTTCATTTAGTAAAGACAAATATTAGTGTTCTTTGTTTTATTCGTTAAAGCGTTTAATTTACGGCTAATGATTTGATAAAGTTTTAAGGAGCTCATACATGAGGATGTAACCTGACAAGAAATTGTCATATGTGATTGATTACATGCACGCACACTGCAGTGCGATTGGATATGGAAAACACGATGTCTGATTATTTGTATTTTTTTTTTTTTTTTTTTTTTTTTTTTATCAATGCCGCGTACAATGTTTATTTAGTAAAGACAAATATTAGTGTTCTTTGTTTTATTCGTTAAAGCGTTTAATTTACGGCTAATGATTTGATAAAGTTTTAAGGAGCTCATACATGAGGATAGTAAAACCGACAGTAGCCGATCAACAGTGTGCTATTCGCTCTGAAATTCCCCTTTGTTTTCCCTTTTTCTCTAGTGACATACATAAACTATCTTGGATAGTAAATTCATTCGAATATGTTTGAAATGAGAGACAGTTCTGTCATGGACATAGCCAACAAGATACTCACGTGACCTACAGCAGCCAATAATCTTCCTGCTCTCCCTTCCCTCTAGAGTTCTTTCTCATTTTTTTAGCCTGATTGTCTTACTTTTTTTAGATTGGAAAAGAATTAAAAATATTTAAAAAATAAATAATATTAAATATTAAACTAAAAATAAGTGTGCAGAATTAAAACTAAAGATATAACAATATGTAGAAATTTCTCGAAGCTTTTCAGAATTATGAAGTTTTATAGAATATTCTCCACATGGATTATTCTAATAAAATTAAAAGAGACAATGCACTTTTGAAGCACTATAAAGATTTAGTTGTAATGAATATTGTTGTAGTCGATACTTCATTTTTAAGGAATTAAATAAAAAGCACAAAATATGCATATAAGCAGGAATATCTTAAAGTTGCTGCTTCTAAAACTTCTGAAAAAGGAACTGAGGAATTATATATACAGTAAAACAGGCGGCACGTAGCCATGGGAAGGGATATATCCCCTCACGAAACAACTCAGTTTACTTTTAGAACACTAAGACCAAAAGATTTTTTTTTTTTTTTAAATGATAAATTCAATTTAAATATTTTCAAATTTCTCAACATAAGTAGAAAAAAATTTGTGTAACTAAATATACGTGGCATTAATAACAAAAATTATTGTTATGATTTGCTGAGTTATAATTTCTTATCCCATCAAGAGATAAGTCTCTGACTACGCCCTTGCAGTAAAACTACGTATGTTCAACTCAACAGATACTTTTTTGAGAGAAATGGTATATTCTAGACCATCCATTTCTAATCTGGCAAGTTTTTATTTATTAAACATATAAAAACCTAAACAGAGTATATGAATTTTAATACTTATGTTTGACGAAATTTATGCTTTTGTAGATACTTAAAAACTCAAAATCTTAACTTTCTTCGTATTCATTTTTTAAATGATATGTATATAGCATATACATTATTTTCTTCTTTTAAACATTAAACGATATTTTTACACATTTAAGTATTTATTTTTTTAACATCGGTGGTGGTAATTTTGTTGTGCCGAAAAATCCATAAATAAGGGGCTCTACAAGTTGTGCCAACGCATTAAAATTGTTGGGGATAATCCTAAGACATTTTCTGTACTCTTGAGAATCTTCAAATGGAAACTCGTGAATAATTATTTCGGATGGACCGATAACATCTCTTTTACGAACCTGGTCTTTTACACAGTTGCCAATCTAAAATATATTTTTATTTTTCATTCAAATACACAATTAATTCACCCTCTGCTTCTTCAAAAGCTTCATTCGACACCAATATACTATTAAATCACAAACACTTCTTAACACTTTCTCAATCAATTCAGAGTTAAAACGCAATCAGACATCGATCTTCAACTCCAAATTACTAACCGTTTTACTCACACCGAGTAAATGCGCCCTTTCCAGGGCAGTAAACTGACCGATTCTCCGTCGGAGCGTACTTACCGTTTTTACATATTTAGTTACAGTTTATTTGAGATTCTTGAAAATGATGTGTGAAACATAACATTTACATAACACGTAAAAAATTAGAAAAAAGCTATTACTGCCAATTGAAAGATTTGCCCACAAAATACCAATAAAGCATGCAGATTTTTGTGGAAAATAGTGCTATAATTTTAGTTTCATTGTCATACACAAAATTAGAGTTGATGGAATGCGGCTACAGAGAAAATGCCACCATTCCATCGATTCTAATTTTAATGAATTATTATTATTATTATTATTAATAATAATAATAATAATAATAATAATAATAATAATAACCATAATAATATTAATAATAATAATAATAATCATATTCATAATCCTAACCATAATAATAATCATATTCATAATAATAATCATATTCATAATCATTAAAAATAATTGTTGTTATTATTATTGTTAATAATAATTACTATTAATAATAATTATTATTAATAATAATAATTATTTAATAATTATTATTGTTATTAATTACTATTATTATTATTATTATTATTTGTATTATTATTTTTTAACTAATATTATTATTGATAAAAATTACTATTAGGTATTATTAATAATAATTACTATTATTATTATTATTATTAATAATTATTATTATTATTAATAATAATTAATACTTTTATTAATAATTTTTATTATTAATTGCTATTAACAATAATTACTATTATTATTATTATTAATTATTTATAATAATATCTATTTATTATAGTTAATTATTATTATTAATAATAATATTTATTGTTATTAATAATAATATTTATTATTATTATCATTGATAATAATTATTATTATTATTGTAATTAATATTAATAATAATGATTATTATTATTGTAATTAATATTAATAATAATGATTATTATTATTTTAATTAATATTATTATTAGTATTAATTATTATTATTATTATATTATTATCATCAATTATTATTATTAATAATAATTATTAATAACAATAATAATAATTATTAATAATAATAATAATACTTATTATAATTAAAAATAATACTATTATTATTATTATTATTGTTGATAATAATGATAATTATTATTATTATTAATTGTTGTTGTTGATTCTGATCTTGCTGTGTTTGACAGTTATTTTCCAAACGAGCGATGTAAAATGTACCTTTAGGTTTTGTCTCCGTTATATTTTGTTTTGTAGATGAAAAAACTTCATCTACAAAACCGAATAGCTTAGTAGATTTAAATCCTTCCTATCAAGTAAGATATTTAGTTAGAAAGTTGTAAAGGAAATGTCATACCTCACCCCAAGTGCTGAACTCCATGGCACTTTTCACAGTGTCGTTCTGGAATGAATACCGCAAGTAGTAGTCATCGGCAACTTTTTGTAAAACCTTGCTAGTTAGAAAAGGAACTATATGATTGTCTTTGTTATTGTTAGACATAGTGGAGGCCGTAAACAACGTATGCGGATCATCGAAGCCTTGTCCCATATACATGTGGGTGATGCTCCATCCTGAATGGTATCCCGCGCTCTGGTTGAACGGGTGTACCCAGTGGTACTCTTTCAGATTGTCGACTGGTCTGATCTGGCATAACCTATAAAGACAGCATTGAATTAGTAAGATTTTTATCTGAGTAAAATCAAAAGTTCTTACAAAATGTAAGAAAACACGTGTGTCAGAATGTTTAGTCTTATAAAATGATGGATTCTCAATTAGTTGCCGTGAGTTGATAAGAAATTTATTTATCAAATCGTATAAGTTGGTGTAGTAAAAAAAAAAAAAAAAAAAAAAAAAAAAACTTTAAGTATAATCTGGACTGTTAGTCGTGAAGCAATTGTCAGGATTTTCTAGCCCCCCCCCCCCCCCCTTAAAAAAAGGGTCGAAGTCAGACAATGCTCAAAAGAATCTCAGGAAAAATACAGCTCTGGTGCAACGCGTTGCTTCCACATATATAATGTTTTATGTAAAGCTCTGCTCATATGAAACTGTACACTCGCGTTTTGTGATTGCAACCAATATACTATCCAGTATTATGTTTGTCTAAAAAGTAATGGAATAGAATAATCCCTCCCCCCCCAAAAAAAAAATCGAAATTCACTGCTGATTTAATCTGGATTGTCAAATTCATTTCCAGAAACTAAAAATATTAGTTTCTAATAGCAGCGTCTTTAACCCTAACAAAGTTACGGATTGACAAATCTTGTCCACTTTTCGTTTTGTTTTGGATTAATTTGCACAGGATGAGTGGAACTTCTAAAATATCTGAAGTCTACCAGTACTTATTAGACTACTAGGTTTTAGGGAATGGTCATAATAATATGGTGCTTCGGTTTAAACATTAGTACCACTACTGAACACAAAAATTTACTATTTGCTAAAAGGAAAGATTTATTGTTTAGATGGCTTTTAACTATGCATCACACGATGATATCCTTTTTTTTTTTTATCACATCATTTTTTCTGGTATACGGATACAAAGAGACCATGACAAAATATTTGATTATTTTAGAAGATTTTGACAACTTCTTTGGATAGTTAAGGGAGCCCCGTACCCCAAATATAGAAAAAATTGGGGGGAAAAATGTTTTTTATTTTATTGCATAAATTGAGTTATATACTATATGCAAGAAGATACGGGAGAAAATTCAAACTTTTAGGGAGCTACAAACATGAAATTTTTAAGCTGCTACTTACCGATCTACTATGTAGTTGTAAACAATTTTTTATTTTTAAGTTCGTTTTTCTCGAGATCTAGAATTAGCAATTTTGACTGTGTTTAAAATGCTAAGGCTTTGGAAAAAATTTACTTAGATTTAAACAGTTTATATTTTTTAAATCTTGAATATCTGTTTTATAAATGTAGGGAGAGTTTTTTAGTAAATTGTATTAATTTTTTTTAAGAATATGAATTTTTTGTGAAAATTTAGAAATTTCTTGTGAAAAGTACAAAACATCTTTTTCAAATCCCTTGTCAAACTAATTTAAAAATATCTCTCCCTACATCATTAGAGTATACTTTAATATAATTATTGAGTTTTAAAATCTATATATATATATATATATAAAGTTTAAGGCGGAGTAGTCTTTTTAAAAAGACATATATTTCGGCCAAAAAACACTAAAAAACAAAAATATAAAAAAATATTAAATTTAAAAACATAAAATTATGTCAATAATTGTTTAAAAATAGATGTTTTATTTATATAAAAAATTTAGTGCTACTAAATTCATTAATAAAAATTTTAGGTTTTTGCTTACGGGTCTCCCTTGTTACAAAAAATTCTTTATTTTGTAAACATCACACGAACAATATTTATAAATCAAATCTTCAATTTTCAAGAAACCCGAATAAACAACTTCAGCCGTTGTAAATGTTAAAAAACTCCAAAATATCAATGAAATCCCATACATTCGATACACAGTGCCACAGACCAGCAGGAGCGGCCTCGATCCCAAGTGGTAGACTAATTCCAGAGCATGGACGTAATTGTTTGTGGACACCTTCTTGGTACTGCAAGGGTAAGATGGAAGTAAGCAGTCACGATGGTCCATCACGGGACCTAAGGAAAATGACTCCTTTGGTTCCAGGTTGGGGGAGAGATAGTGAAGGACGTTATTACCACCAATTAACACATTGTCGTCAAGATCCACAACCATTCGGTAGAACTGCCAACCATCGGGGTCCGCGAAAGATGGTAAGGTATCCACCCACTGCGTTGAAGCGGTGGTGGCAAATTGAGCATGGATGAGGATTAATGCAGGAAAGGTGAGCAGGGTAAGATGTATTTTCTTCAACAGGTCCATCTAGAAAATGGAAAGGAGGATTTAGTTCTTCACAACTTTGGACATAGGGCTGTGTGTACACTTTCACACTGCTCTTCTTCTATTAACATACAATTTTGGCAAATATTCCTTTTAGTTTAAAAGAAAAATAAGTTTAAAAAAAGTAAACAGAAATTTGCCATGTCACAATTTCACTAAAAAATGCAATAATCTCAAACTATTGTTTTTAAAACTTTGATGTATGTTTTTGAAAAAACGTTTGCTATCTTCTTTATACCATATATTTGCCTTACATCTGAGATTAATCCTAGGTTAATATTTAGCAAAATTTTGATTTTTTTTTTTTTTTTTTTTTTTACTTTCAACTCTCCACGTTTTTGAACATAATTTTTTCCAAACAGTGATCTAAAAAAATGTCTGTCTGTGTGTGTGTGCTCAGCATAACTCCCGAACAAATTGACCTACGATATTCAAATTTGGTGTGAAGGTTGCTGATGGTCCAAGGACCTACCATTAAGAGGTTTTCGCCAAAATCGCGCATGCGCAAAAGGTAGCTGCCATTGAAAAAAATCCTGTTTTTCAATGATTGCTACAAAACGGCACAAACGATTTTGATCAAAATCGCTGTGGTAATGCCTATTAAGGTTTTCCAAACGTCCCTACCGCCAAAATTTACAGAAAAATGCTTTAATGGCGTAAAAAGTTGAAAAACGAATGCCTTCAACACAGAGTCCTCTTTACTTGAACATAGCTCATAAGCGACCGTTTTTTCTCCGCTTCTCAGTCTCACTTATAAGAAAGGATGATATAAAAGAATTATCGAAAAGTATATCGCCAAAATCATCATCATTTTTTTTTTTTTTTTTTTAAAGACCTATACAAGAATTATGGCAACAAATATTGCCAAACTGGCCATTTTTGCTGAAATGATTGATGAACAGATAAAAACGGTAAATGACACAGGTCCACGTCAGTATTTCGATGTAATTGAAAGTTATGTAAACCTAGTTTTAATCATATTCTACTGAAAAGTTTGATTTTCTGAGATTTTTGACGTTTTTTGTTTTAAATTAAACATTTTTTGAAAAAATTACCAAATCATTATACTGTCCAATTAGATAAGAAGGCTTATATAATTTTTAGAAAAGAATTAAAAAAAATTAGTTACTTAGGAAAAGTACACATAAAATTGCCCTTTGAATAGTAGTGATATACGGCCAACCGAATACCCTTAAGTAAACTTGTATAGTCTCTGAACAAATGGAAAATATTGGGTAAAAATAAAAATCATGTAACGTGTGTTATTTTAAGATATAACACTTTAAATCTAAAATATGGAATTGAATGTATCGATAATAGATCATAATTCAAGAAAAATTAATTTACTTGCAATATTTGCTGTATAAAACTACCACAACTCCGGGCAGCACTGTATTACTGAACAATGTTGGAAACATGGGATTAGACAATTATGGTCGGAAAGCAGCCATTGTTCCAAAAATAAATGATTTTTTTTTGTAATTTTTTTTAACAAGCATGTCAAAAACCTCACAAAAAGTATTTTTGGGCACTGTCCTTTCGTATCAATAAAATATTTCAATTTTAAAACAGTGCATCAACATTTAAAAAATTCCAGTATGTGTTGTCAAGCATTAGGAGAAATTGGCCTATACCGGTATCCAACGGTTGATTTACGACGATCCACACCGGGATTGTCTTTTATGTTCGTGGGTAAGGGGTTTGAATTACCTCGGTTCTTATAACGGAGAAAAAGTTCTAAATTTTAACAATGGCTTTGAGTAGTTTGCTGAGCACCGGACTTGAAATAATTTGCAACTATTTGTGCTCAGAGAGTCAGAACAAGAGGTCGGCAATATATCGATACGACGATATTTTTATCGATATTTTTTTTAAAACATCGATGGTAAAAACATTGATACAAGTCACCGATATATCGATATTCTCAAATTTTTTTTAGTTTTTTGATGATCGCTTTGTAGTTCCATGTGTTTTTTCGATTTTCTTTATTCTCTTTTCAAAAACTTCAGAACTAAAGTTTGGATTTGGCTGAGAGATAGTTAAAATCGAAACTCTAACCAACCAAAATAAAAACATATTGTAATGGAAAGATAATATAATTTATTAGTAGTCATTTGTTCGTTTCTGTTGCAAGCGTGTGCCTGGGATTTGCATCTAATTTTAAGTATTAAAATCATCTCTATCAGCAAAATATGCGGTAAACTACTTTTCAAAATGTCTTCTTTAAAAACAAATGTGAATTTATGCATTGATTTCCAATTGTATTTTATTTATTCTAATTGATAATATAATTTATTTATTAAAACAATTTTTATAATATATTTATTAAAACAATTTTGGCATGAATTCATGAAACGTAGAAATTTGCCCCGAAACACTTCGTTTGTGGCAAAATCAATTTAAAAAAGAAATCTTGTATTGATATATCGATATTTTTTTTATGCAACGATATAGTATCGATATTTATTTTGATCGATATTTCCGACCTCTAGTCAGAACAGATGGTTTTTGTATGACCGCTACAAGTTTTGCAGTTAGTGTGTATGTTCTCGAAAAAAGGAGAAGGGGAGGGAAGGGAGGGGAGAGAACTAAAGTGCAATAAAAAATTAAAAAAAATTAAGGGTTAAAGGCTTTGAAGTTGGAGTCCCTTTGTTATATAAAAATTAATTTAACTACTTACTTGTTGCAATATGACTCCACGTGGTATTAGAATGAAATCGGAGAGGTATTTCATACTTTGCCGGGTTGTGAATTTCCATTCTATAGCATGCCTAGAAAATGAGAGAAATATCAATCGTTCTATACATTGCAGGCTGTCATTCGGCATTCTAAAGAATGTCGGTTTTCATACATTGCGAGTAAAATATATAATAAACTGACTAGACTGCTTAAGGAGCAGGGGGGGAGAGGATAGATAGATTGATGGTTGACTGATTTCACAAAATATTCAACATATATTTAAAAAATGTACCTCAAAAGATTCATTTTATTCTATATCCAACGACACCAAATTTATACTTCTAAGTTAAGTAAAACTACTTTAAGCTAATCAAGTTTTGACATCACTAATCTAGCTACGTGCCATATCGTCCGCAACGGAATTTTTAATGTAAAAAAACGAAGTTGGACATCTCTTAATACTATTTACTATCTCTTTTCTACTACATTTACGAAACTTTTCTATTCCAGAGCTAAGAATGATCTGAAATGAATTAAATATGTTATTCACCTTTGTTAGTTTGTGACGCGGTCTGCTTCCTGTGAATAGAGATTTTCGTGTTCTGTCAAATCGTGTTTTGATTGTTTCGTATGTTATACGCTCTAATTTACTTAGAATAATGGGTTGCAAGAGAAGAGCAACAGTTCAAAAGTCGTTTGCAACTGAAGAGAAGACAAATAAAATGTTTGCTATTGTCATCCCGTTTCCGTGTGACTTGCAAATCGATATTTCAATCGTGCGAATTGAAACTTCAAGCAGGCAAATCGAAACTTCAAGCGATATAATGTTGAACAGACGGTTGATTGATTTGCAAACCAGCTCTCATCTAAATGTTACCTCAGCAGCAGAAGAGAATGAAGAATATTTGCTTTTCAAAATTCAATCATTAAAGTTACTAATAGGTAACTGCAGGTACTCAGAATGCTATATTTTATCCTTGGGACTGGTGCATTTGGAAAGTAATTTGGCTATAACCAACACATAAAGATATGTTCTTCTTGCGTATATGCCACAAGAGTGGATTCTTCAAACAAAAATAAAGAAACATGAGAATATGATGTAAATAGATGAGATGTGCATGCATTTGTTCAACTTTGAAAGTATCATACTGGTTTATAACTCTTTATTCGTTAATGAACTTGTCAGTCATAGACTCCAATACATTTTCGCCACGCACATATAATGTGTCAAAAAGTTCACCTGTTCGACATTAAATTCACAACAGGTGGGCATACAAAGAAAAGTTGGAGAAGCTCATTTGGAATCTAACAGCAGTGTTATACCATTCGACCTTTTTAATATTGTTGTGAGTTATGACTCTACATGGAATAAAAGAAGCCCCAATTCAAATCATAGTGTGATATGATTACCGAGGTTCTAACATCTTGCACTATGAAATAGCAATCAAGATATTGCTACGCATCTGTGGTCACAGCGTGTGATCTAAGAAAAGGTACTACAGATTTCCACATTTGGTGGAAAGGACATAGAACATAGCCAAAAAAAGAAAATTATGAAGGAAACTTTGCAAATTTTGAAAGTGGATCTAGCCGAAATATTGCAGAGCAAAAGTGCATAAATGGGATTGGGATATGTTGAAGTTGTTAGTGATGGGGATTCCAAGATCTTTTCAAGCCGAGACAAGAAAATGTATGGTTACAGTACGCAAAAAAGAAGGAAAAAAATCCAATCACAGTTCGAAGGTGTTTTTTTTGCATACAGTACTAGTACATATTTAATAAACGAAGAAGTTATCAATCTCCTTTGGGAAATGGATGGGAATATTGTCTATAGCGAAAAAAAGAAAGGCTTTAGGTGATAAAAAGCATGGCAATTCGAAGGACACAACAGTAAAAAAAATAAGCGATATTACCAAAACACCCCTATTCGCATTAAAGGTAAAGTGGATTGGATGAAGGCCTTTTTACTGCATTCGAAGACCATTGAGCTTAAACTACAACTTTCAAAATATGCAATGAACTTTTTATCTATTTTTACAACCGAGCCATGTTTATGTTTTATGAAATTCAAATTGATATACCTTAATATATATCTGAATAAATAGTTTCAAAATTGTTACAAAATATTTTCAAACATAGCACTTTAATTTGTCTTTAGGGATAAGTTGTACATATAAACACATTTTTTTAAGTGAACCAGTAAATTATTTTTTTTTACGATTGTTTTAATAAAACACTCTATTATAATCACTCGAAAAAAATATTTTTAATACATATATTTATTAATGTTGGTAATTCCAGTCAATGATTTTCGTCTAAAAAATGTTTTTCCAATATCAAGCCTTTATAATATTTCAGCACGAGGCGTGCGAGAAAGTACTTTTCACACTTGCGCCAGAAAGTTACTTTCCCGCACTCCTTGAGAAAAGGTGTTCTTTTGCCAAGATTTCTGATTAAGAAAAATTTAATTTTTGGTATTTTTTACCATTTCGATTGCTTGTGTTTTTTTAATTCATATAACAAATATCTATCAACAGTTTGTTAAATACATCTTTTTGTTTGTAAAAGAACTTTAATTATTAATTTTCAATAAATGATATTTTAAAAAACATCAAAAACAAGCAATGTAATGTTTTGCATATTTTTAATTTTTAAATATTTTTATTAAAAATCTGATAATGTAAAAATTTTACTGTACTTTATATACATTCATAGAAAAAAAAATCATAATGATATCTTCAAAATTAGAGAAAAAAGTTAAATATGTCCAGTCCTTTTTAAGGTAATTAAGCCGTAGCCACCACTATTGCCAGATCATTGGGTGGATAAAAATACGAAAGGCCGATCGTTATTGTAAAATCTCATTACACTTGACAATCCGCAAACAAAATTAAGCAAATTAAACAAAAACGACCAACAAATAAAATTGAATCAAGTGATTTGAAGAGTAAATTCGAAGAAAAATAAAATCTAGTAACTATCGATACCGCTAAACGTTGTTTAGTTTCATTTCAATTAAACCGAATTTAATTAATTATTTTTATATCATTAAGATTCGAATTTCATTGATTGAAAGTAAAATCGTTCTTATTTGTAGATGAGGAAAATATAGAAAACAACGAAGTCTGAAATACATACAAGGCATTCTAGAAGCAAAAATCAAAGCCAATGGTTGAAGTCATGAATTATGCATACACACAGTGCAAATTTTAATGTATATATTAATATATCATTCATTCACGCTTGTGTAATAAATACTATTACATATAAGGGCGTATCGAAAAAAACTTTTTTTTGTTAATTCCAAATTTCAAGTCGATAAAAAGTTGACACTATGCTCACATATATGCCAAAAAACTTTTTAGTCCAATTGAAAAAGATTTAGATCTCCCGGAATGGATCTGAAATTTGACGTTTTCTGACAAAAACGAGGATTTTTAATTTTTTTAAAAAACATCAATATAAAGTAAGTTTTTATTCTCAAGATTAAAAATGTAAAACTTAGAATATTCTTTAACAGTAATAAAAAAAAATTATACCTACCATTTAATATTGAGGTCTCCCGGAATATACATGAAAACCTTAATATTTTTACAAAATACGGATATTTTTCAATTTTCAACCCATACTTTCGGTTTGTTTCAATTATTTTATTTGTAGTCAAGGTAAAGTAGTAAATCATTTTGAAGCATCGGGGATACCATTTTATGATACGGTGTATAACTAAACTCAAGTTTAAGTCATGTCACTTCTGAAAGATCTTGAGTCTCCAACCACCAAAGACTAGGTTGGAGACATGAAGGTTAAGTTATTGAAAATGATTCAATGTCACGGAGTTCGAGTGATGAAAGTGTACTTGATAGTAAAATGCTTCTACCAGGGAAAACACAGAAACTTCAATTATTTCACTGAAACAAGGGCTGCCAGAAAATCCTCTCTCTTTTTCTAGAAAATGTGACGTAAAGCCATTTCTATTAGAACAGAAGCGCAATTAGCAAGTGCTCTTTAGCGGGAATTAATTTTGTTACACTAGAAAATCAGACAGTGGTAATTAGAGGTCGGAAATATCGATCAAAATAAATATCGATACTATATCGTTGCATAGAAAAAAAATATCGATAAATATCGATATATCGATACATGATTTTTTATTTTTTTATTTGATTATTAATTTTACCAGAAACAAAGTTTTTCTGGGCAAATTTCTATTTTTCATGATTGCTGTTTTTGTAAGATGACTACTTTCTCAACTGAAACGGATCTATTAAAAAAAAAAGTTATATTTTCGGGTGCAGTGATTTTAAGAAAAATTTAGATAATTTTCAATAGCTTTTAAGTGTATGGGAAAATATTGAATATTGGTGCCATTTTAACTGTCTCTCAGCCAAGTTCAAACTATAGTTTTGAAGTTAATGTAAAGGGAATAAAGAAAATCGAAAAAACACATGGAACTACAAAATTATCATCAAAAAACTAAAAATGTTTGAAAATATCGATATATCGGTGACTTTTATCGATATTTTTAATATCGAAATTTTTTAGAAATATCGATAAAATATGTCGTATCGATATATCGCCAACCTCCAGTGGTAATAGATAAATCGAAGGTTTTTCGTGAAAGGGTAAAATACCATCAAAGTATTAGTTCTGCTATTTTTCTCCTGTTGTTGTTGTTGCTTATCCTCAGTTTATCTGACATTTGTCAGATCAACTCCAGAAGGTTGTTGACTGCCAGAAAGTCGATGACAATAAGGGGATCTAATGTTAAGATTATACAGAGTGAAAAATAGTTGAACAAAGACCTTGATGGTATTTTCTCTTTTACGAAAAACCTTCGCAACACTTAAATTCGTTAACTTTTAAATCCCGCAAAAGATCACTTGCTAATTGAGCTTTTGCTCTAGAAATGGCTCTAAGGCCACATTCTCTAGGAAAAGAGAATAGATTTTCTGACAGCTCTTGTTTCACTGAAATAATTTAACTTTTTGGCTTTTCCTTGGTAGAAGCATTTTACTATCAAGTACAATTTCATCACTAGAACTCTGACATTGAATCATTTTCAATAACGTTATCATCATGTCCAAACCTGGAGTCTTTGTTGGAAGGAGACTCCAAGATCTTACAGAAGTGACATGACTTAACACTTGAGATTATTATAAGCTATATCATAAAATGATATTCCCGATGTTTCAAATTGCTGTACTACTATGCTTAGACTATGAATAAAATAATTGAAACTAACCAAAAGAATGGCTTAAAAATTGAAAAGAAATCCGTATTTTGTAAAAAAATTAAGGTTTTCAAGTAGATTCCTAGAGACCTAAATGTTAAATGGCCGATAAAAAATTTTATTATTGTTAATTAAGATTCCAGATTTTAATTTTTATTCTTAACAATTAAAATTTGCTTTATATTTATGTTTTTAAAAAACCTTAAAAATCTTCATTTTTGTTAAAAAAACACATAAAACTTCAGATCCATTCTGGGGGACCTAAATATTTTTTAATTAAACTAAATATTTTTTTGGTAAATATGTGAGCATAGTGGAAACTTTTTATCGACTTGAAATTTGAAATTTCCAAAAAGTTTTTTTTTTTTTTTTGATACACCCTATTACATATTCATGACTTGAAGTGAGAAGCGGTGCATAGATGGCGCTGTAAACCGGACTAGACCACAGAGACTTTTCGTAACTTCCGGTTGGTATTTGATCTCCGTGTTTGTGGATACAAACTGTGCCTTTCTAAAGGGGGGGGTGGGTCTTAGTATTTATCCATAGTTATAAATTTTAATATGAATAAAGTGTAGTCAAGAAGGAAGTACGGGCGATGTCGCTTCGTTACGCAATGTGGTATAAAATATAGGTATGAAATGTGATATGATATATAGACTGAGAGGCAACTGCAATTTTTGGATCCCATCGAACATCATTCTAAATTTTTTATAGAAATTAGAGAAAAGTGAGTAGATTACGAATCCACTGGTCTGCCGTGGCAAAAATGGCCGAAACTGATCAAAAATCGACTTTTAATAAGTTGAACTAAATCCATTTGCCAAATGCGCCATAACTTGCCAAATAATAAGCATTTTTTTTATTTGGTAACCCTCACTCTTTAATTTTAAATTAAAAAGGTTGCAGACGATTCGGATGTGTGGCTATGGCTTACTTGCATCTTTCACAAATGAGCCAAATTGGCAATAAACATTACGTCACTGATAACGTATTTGATGTCGCTAATTTGGTTTACTTTTAAAGGATACAAGTTTTTCGAGCCAGAGATCAGAAATCGTTTGCGCTTTTTTTCATTGAAAATCAAAATACAGTGGGTTGCCAGACGAAAAAGTTTGTTCTCTTTTTGGCACGTTATGACATATTTGGCAATCGGATTTTAGTTCAACTCATTCCAAGTCGATTTCTGATCAGTTTCAGCCATTTTTACAACGGCAGACCAGTGAATTCATAATCTACTCACTTTTCTCCAAATTTTATAAAAAATTCAGAATGATGTTCGATGAGGTCCAAAAATTGAAGTCGCCTCTCGGACTAATAGAATAAATTTTATTTGTACACATTGAATGAATTAAAAATGTACCTTTTCACATTTTACCAGGTAACAGCTTTTAAGATGGGTTTGCAAGAACCACCACAATTGATATCAAAATACTGAAATCAATATTAGTACATAATATAATATTAAACATTTCTAAATTAATATCCTTAGGCTTGATTAGAAAAATTGTAAGTCTTTAATGGCATTGCAACCAAAACTGACAACAAAGCACGTATCTAAAACTAAGAAAAATTTATGCTAACAATTATGAGTTAAATTTTTTTTTTAATATCATATGAAAGTAAACACATTTCTGGTAACTTATGTTACCCAAAATTATTCATTTTAAAATCAATGAAATACTTGTTTCAATCATTTTTAATATTGAAGTAATATAGTAATTAAAAAATCCTTAATATAACTGTCGGCAAAAAATAAATTATTTTATACGTTTTTTTTTTAATCGCACCACCCACTTCTATCAAAATTGAACAAACTCAACCGGAATTCGAGTGTTGCCCACTTTTAGAAATTAATTTATTAAAAAAAGAAACTACCAGGAACTTTGAATCTTTTTGTACAAAAAATTCTATAAATTCGATTCTTTATTAAAATGTGTTCCTCTTTGCACGGAATGACCCTTAAATATTTTAGTAGACACCATTTGAAGTTATAATACACCTTTTATAATGACCTACACAAATAATTCACTCTAACACCTTTAAAAAAAAAACTATTAAAAACATGGCATTTAATTTAAAGTACTGTATAAATTTGTGTAGCGTTACAAGAAATACAGGCTAATCTGTAAAAATACAAACCTGTCAAGCAAAGGAAATTAATATTAAATAAATTATTTATGTCTTAAAATGTAAAATTATATCATATGAGCTGAAACTTTTGAGGAAAAGAAAATATTTATTTCATCAAATTGGGTATCTAAAACAAAATTTGGTATATATAAATGTATCCAAACGAGACTTCTGGCCTATGTCTGGTATCGTCAACAAACAGTTTGCTTTAAAGAAACATCCAATGAATCGGATAAATTGATCCCTCCCAGTGGCGTATATAGGTTACAATTTCGGGAGGGGCCAATACGACCAAACTTATCTTTATTTGCACTTGTTTTTTTATGTTTTAAGTGAGCCCTCACTCAAGAATTAAGGATGGTTTTCAAGGGGTTTTAAACGAAATATTGGGAAAAAACATAGTTATTATTTTTTTTTATATATATATTTTCAGTTTACTTTTATAACTGAAGTGAACTAATGCTTTATTATATGATAGCAGATTATTTTATAAAACACTTAATTGCATTCTCCGTTAATATTATTTTCCTCACTCCCCCTACTTTTTTCCTTATATAACTTTTTTTTTTTAATAAAAACCTGCTCTGTTAATTAATTAGTCTTTAAGGTCATTATCTCTACTATTGGTTCTTTATCTTCAGCAGTGATTGAAAATTTTCGTTCCTTTTATCAAATTACTGAAAACCTGTGTTACTAATTTCCTTGTTTCTTGGTGAACTCCTTTGAATATACTTTTGGAGTGCGAAAATATCACGCAATATTTACCAAAAGATCGGGATTTTCCTTCAGAATTAGCTAACCACTCAAATTCTTCTAGCCATTCAATTTGAAAAGTTGTAGTATGGTTTGAGCTAGAACTACTACACTGGTCTGCAAAATTTAAAGATATTTAAGTTTAGTCTCTAATAACTTCTCAGTGGAACAGCATAGACACATGAAATTCACATCAAAGAGGCAGTAACAAAACTATAAGTAAAACAACTCAGTCGTAAATTGAAATGCAAAGTGCACAGTGGAGACACATGCAAAAGCATGAAGTACCATTAGAGAGCAGTTGCAAAAAGGCATTCACATTAAAAATCTCACAACTCATGGTGTTGACTTTTTAATGTGATATATGATCTAACCAGTTATCAGTGTTTACTTGGCTATGTATTCTCACACTTAACATGAGTTTCTTGATGAATTCTAGTGACTAAATTGCTCAGTCAGATTACTTACCTAAAACTTACTCACCTATTTGTTGTACTATTATTTTTATTTATTTTCTAGTTGTAGTAGATACTCGACGAATATTACATGTTTATTAAAATAAAATTGTCATACAAGTAGTCTTCACAAGTAGAAGTGTGTATTCTTCCATGGGCCAGTATAAAAAATAATAAAAGTTAAATTCGCATCATATGATGACTAAAAAATGATGGCATATTGTGACCCAAAATTATTTGAGTCATTTATTATTTATAAAAAGACGTCATTGCATGACTCAAAAAAATGTGCATCATATGATGACCAAAAAATTTACGTCATTTTAGGAAAGTCAGTTTGTATGCCCATTAAATGATGTCAAAACTGACATGATTTTTTATTGAATAACGTCATTTGAGAAAATATGCCCTAAAAATTACGTCATTTATCACGTCATGCAACTACTTGGGTTGTACCCAAAGACCAAAACTTTTTTCCCACCAAATCGTTAACTTAATTTGGTATTGTTGCGAATTTTTGTATATTTGTAAATATTTCGTAGTGTTAATTTTGTAAATAGATAAATTTCTGTACATTTCGCATAAGGCAATGCGATGGTTTGTTTCCCTGCAGTGAGGATATCAACGCTTGATAACGAGTTTTACAGAGGTAACTCTGGGAAGCGAGTTTCAAGGGGCAGGGCATTTAACATTATGGTAATGGGAATCTCGCCAAATTGGCGAGATAGAGCCAAGTTGGCGATGGTTTTGGCGACTAATTTTTGTCGCCAAATTTGGCGACCATTTGGCGACATTTTCGGTACATGTATCCCATGTATGTACATGTATAGGTATTTTCGACTACTATCTGGAAGGTTCTCCAGACATCTACCTCTGGGAGTTTCAAGAAGGTTCACGTATGTTCTCAGGTCACCCTATAAAAGCTCAGGGAGAGCGGGTGATGCAGTTAGTTAGTCAGTTGTTGACTGATGTTGAGTCACGGAGCTAGTTGTTAGCGGAGTCCGATAGTTGGCTGAAGTTAGTTGATTTTGAATCACTGAGTGAGTTGTCTCTCAACGTTCATTGTGAGAGCTGTATTCCTGACTTGAGATACTGAGCATTCTAAAGCGAACTGTTTTGCATTGTCTTTTGCTGCGATTTACCAGTTGTTTGTCAAGTTTTTAACTGCTGTTTTGTGCTCTGTTGAGGTGAAAAGAGCTGTATTGTGTCAACTAGAACGAGAAGTTCTGGAGCTGTAAGAGAACTGTGAAGAGTTATTTTGGAATAAATTTCTGCAAGTTTTTATCTGCTTTGGCGTCAAATCTTTCGAACCCGTACAACGCAACAGTATTTACCACGTAATATCGTTTTTCCACCAATCTATAGAACCTCTGACGTCCATTATTACTCATGAGAGTGAAAAAATTATTTTCAGTAAAAGTATCTAATGTTAAAAAATGTGTTCTTTAGATGCCATTTAAGAGCGCAAGAGATAATTGAATTCAACTTTTTCACTGTGATTATGTTAACTTGATCCAGGCAAATTTTTAAACGGTGAAATATTGGTTTTTAAATAGCATTTATTGTTACTTGGAGTAAATTTTGTTTCACTTTTTTTTTGAATAAATTATTAAAAAAAGTATGAATATCGCCCCTATAAGTAAACCAGATCATTCCTCTAATCCGAATTTCATCAAATATGATTTGGACGCTTCTACGATACGCATTTTGTAAAGATTTAATGTATTGGGAACTTTACATCACTTGCAAACAGTTCAAAAGACTGGACGAGTAATTTAGCCACTAGAATTAAATCACGAAACTCATGTCAAGTATGAGAATACAGTGCCGAGTAAACACTGATGACAGGGGAGATCATATCTTACACTAAAAGTCAACTGCACACTAATGCTACTCCATTTTTTTTAAAATTATGAATTAGTATGCAACTATCAATATTATGTTGAGCACACTTGATCAATGCCATAAAATACAAGAATAAATTTTTATAATTCTTATCAGTTATTAAAATATTAATATCTCATCATTAATTTAATCACGACAGCAATATACGGTATTCTAAATTGTCAATTAATATTTAAATAACTTCAACAATTGTCGATGGGGGAGGGGGGGGGGGCATCTGTTATGTTGTGCCTATAGTAATCAAATTTCTAAATCGGTCCCTGTCCATTGTACACTTTGCATTTCAATTTGCCACTGAGTTGTTTTACTTATCGTCATGTTACATAAAGATGCCTCTGTAATGTGAATTTCATGTATCTATGCTGCTCCAGTGAGAAGTTATTAGGGAAAAACTGAAATATCCATTAATTTTGTAGACTAGTGTAGATGAAGAAAGAAATTTGTAAAAAGGTTCCATGCATTTTCTACGAGTTAAATTTTTCTTTATTTGTTTTTCTTTATTTAAATATTTTTCTTTATTTGTTTAAATCTTCCGCAACTGATGCTGGATCAACGGTACTAGAATTTGCGTTGCGATGTCAAAAGGAACATTGCTACTGACACAGGCAACTTCAGCACTGCTTATTTACACGATGTTTTTTTACAAAACAGTTTAGAATAGAATTTTTATCGCTTCATTATGAATACCATTAACTTAATAAAGCAAATTAAGATTCCACCACAGCATAATGCAGAGGATTGCAGATACACACCTATTTAAAAAGCACACTATTGAATAAACAGAGCTACAGATAAAATGCCAAAGCCTCACCTGCATTATACATATTTTAATTTCACAGTACTTATTCTGGTGCCATCAACTTTTTTTTATTTTTGGGAAGCTAAGAGAATGGAAATTATTTGCAAACAAACGCAAATAATAACTACTTATAACTTTAATTTTTTGTTCCTGATTTCGGGAGGGGCCGGGGCCCCCTGGGCCCTTCCCATATATACGCCCTTGATCCCTCCATCTATAATTAATTTCTCTTTATCTCATATGAGCTAAAAGCTCCAATTTTTGAAAATTGTCGCTGCTCATTTGAGTTTTAAAAGCAAAGCAAACCTTGAATCGAAATGACAAATGCATTGAAAACTAACGGAGAGACTCTGCCGGAAGTGAGTAACCGGAAGACGCGGAAAGTCTGCCAATCAGAGACGACTTGGGATTTGTTTCCAAACATCAACCCATGAATACACACTCATTTTAAGAAATGTTAAAAAGTATCAACTTATATACTTTATATTCCTGATGGTTAGAAATGCAACTCGGCATTAAAATGTTGTTAATATTAATTATTAAATGAGGATACTGAACTTGTACTGCTTTATCCATAATGTGGCCTATATTTCTTCAAAGTGTCTCATGTTTAATAAAAAAACCCTTCATAATACACTATAAATCGACATTTATTTTCCTCCAACAAGCTTCGACTTGTTTTTGTTAGGCTTTAAACATCTATGTATAAAAGGCAAAGCCCTGACTCATTGATTGACGATGAATATAACACAATACATCTAATTTTCCCACTTCCAATATAATCACAATTCTGAAATTTGGTACGAAGGGCAAGCACAGAAAATATAATCTATTCCAATGTTGATTAACCAATTTTAACCCTTTATTAACTGATTTTTTCAGTCCTGACCCCTTTATTTAATCTGACTGACGATGAATATATTACAATATATCTAGTTTTCACACTTCCAATATAAGCGCATTTCCGAAAATTGATTCCCAGGGCAAGAAATAGATAATATAGGCTATTCCAATGTTGAATAACTAATTTTAACCTTTTATTTATTGATATTTTTAAAGTTTGTGCGAACTTTTTAAACACTTAATTTTCCCAAAGAAAATTAACCTTGTGTACTACCAAGCAACAATTAATCTTCATAGAAGTGGACCTCAAAATCCAATGGGTCTCAAAGCTTTTAAATTAATACAGTGTCATGAGAAGTACAGTACCATGGTGAGACTTACAAGATCCTTTAGTAAACAAAGGTCAAGAAGTCGAACTTTTTCAACAAGGAGTATTCCAATAAAGTCCCAACTCTGAAATTTAGTACCAAGGACATGAATAGAAAAAGTAAAGTATTCCGATTTCAATAATTAAATTTTTAGGGGTCAAAATTGGGCCAAACGTCAAAAATGCGGATTTATGAATGTCTTTTTATTTCTAAAACGCACACATATTGTAAAATTTTGTAGCGACTCACGAGTATTCAACTAGTAAATTATAAAATTTAAAAACAAATGAACGTCATCTACATAATGCTGTTGAGTAATAGAAAACTTTTCTTACCTGAGATATTACGATCGTTGTGATTTCTTGTTAATGTTTTCCTGCGTCGTTATCTGATGTATTATGGTCTGTAAGGCGATTAAATAAACACATGGTAAATAAAGTGTAGACGTACATATATGGAACATAACGTTTAATTATTACACTGCATATTGTTGATTAAAGTAAAACAAGTGAGCTCATTGGCTCAAAAGATCTTAACCGCGGTTTACATTTGTGGTGAAAGGGGAAAGGCAGAAAGTCGAATGAAAGTTCAAAACAGGTTGTCAACTCAGAGATTACGGAAATCGCCAACAGCCTATTACAAAAATCGCCAAATATTACATTAAAAACAAAATGTCAGAAATCGCTAAATGGGTTATACAATTGTCCACGGGAGTAGAAAATCGCACCAGCTTTCAATTATACTATAATACTGGTCACTACTGGTTTATTTTCAACTAAATAAATAATAATAACCCCGCCAAATTAGTAAAATTGGCAATGTGTTTGGCATTTATTACCTAATTCCTATCTGTTAAGAGAAACTGAATACCGATCTTTGTTGGTCTATGCTGAAGGTAAGAGGACTTTGTGTTAAAACCAGCGTCACACTTTTAAAGAATTTATTGAATTTCTAAGGGAATTTTGAAGGGAAGGAATGTTTACAACACCTTAAAAGGCATTACTACAGTGATTTTGATCAAAATTGTTAAGGCGTTTTTTGGCAATTGCTATAAAACTGAAATTTTTCAATGGCAGCTGCCTTATACACATACGCTATTTTGAAGATAAGCTTAATGACAGGTACGCATACAAAATTTGAAAATTGTCGGTTAATCCGTTCGGGAATTATGCTTACTACTGACATACATTTTTTCTAGAAACATTTTTGATTAGTTCACAACCTTCTAAATTGTATAAAATTCCAAAAAAAATACCTACTAATGGAATACTTTCATTACACTATTTAACCTATAGTATAACTGAAAGTAAAAACGAAGTTTTCAAATAATTTATTTTAAAGTTGATTTTGTTGGTTTGTTTTGGAAAAATCTTCATAGAGGCCAATTAACCCACAGTTGCCGTCATCCTAATCAAACTGAAACTTAACAGTTAGACTTATCGTTGATGACAATTCCTTCTATAAAGTTTTGGAGGCCTACACTAAAAGGCTGCTTTAAAACACATATTTCTACTGGAGTTTTCGTGAGATAATTAACACATTTCCCGACATCCAGCCCACCTAAATTTGACAGATAGACTCGTTGTCAATTAAAATTCATTCTGACAAGTTTTGAGGGTAAGAAATAATTAATCCATTATCCATGGAATGGAATCACTGGTTTTCTTCTTAGTGGTTAAGCAGTATGACACCACTATACAATCTGAGCTCAAAATCGTATAAGTAAGTTTCAGTTGCACATAAAAGTTAGTAATGCATGTAAAAGATCTATAGTTTTATAGGTTCTAAAACTTTTTTTGCATGCATAATTTTATTACTGATAATTTTCTCATGATCTCAATGGTACGTATGGGAAGTTTTATGAAGATTCGTTACATTTTGATAGTTTCAACTAGGACATCGTAGGAGAGCCCCTCCCCCCCCCAAAAAAAAAATGAATATACGAGGTCAATCTTAACAATGGAAGATTTCACTCTAATGAGTGAAATCTCTCACTATTTATGTTGTTAAAATGTACATGCCCTGTATCTGGTCCTGGTTTAACGGATTTAGAACTTGTGTAAATGTATTCTTATCACAATTGAACTCTTTTGGTTATGCTAAAAATTCAAATTAAAAAAAAAAAACACCACAGAAATCAGCCTTAACAATATCCTTTACAAATAAGAAGATTTCACTAAATAAAAAAATAAAATAAAATATTTGCATTGAATTACTTTTTCTGCATGCATGACAGTATTTTTTATGATACTGTGACAACATTTTTAAAAAGAAAAATATTACCTTTAAAATTAATGAACGAATGTTTAGGAATGGTCACAATTTACAACGAATGGTTATGAATAATTAAAAGAGCTCGTTCAAAACCCTTAACCTTTAAAGCTTAAAGCATCCCTTTTGAAAGTAAGAAGTCCTTGGAAAATGAAAAGCTTGGCGATTCTTAGCCTAACCTAGCAACCCTCCTTTAGTGGTTGTTTAGTCATTCACACACGGACAAGTAAAACGGCCAGCATTTACCTCCAGAAGATTAGACAGTTGATTGTACTGGAAAAAGTGCATCTGTTTGGAGAAGGTAAAACCAGCTTCAGTCGATGGTAAGTGTTACAATATAATATAAAAAGTAGGTGAAGATGTTTTATTGCAATTTAAAAGCAGTCACCGACGTTGGTAATTCTGTTTTTTTTTTGCTTTCTTTTTGTTTTGTTTTTTTGCATTAAAAATTAAAAAAAAAAAAAAGCTGATGTACTGAGTGAAGAATCAAAATATGCCATGGATAGTTCTGATAATAAAACAAAGCAGCATCGGCCTTATAAAATAAAACCTTTTCCGCCCAGAAGAAATCAAATATAGATGTTTCATAGAACAGTTTAATGTTTTGAGAAAAAAGAGAAACATTTTTTTCATTTATATTAGTGTAATCCCAAAACCCCATTAATGATTCCTTAATCCTTTCAGTCCCAGTAATGCCAAATGAAATCACAACATTTACGAATTCTTTAATCTTCACCTTATACTCCCAGTGAATCCATATTAACGCTTTTACAATCATCAAACTATTCTCTTCCCAAATATATTTTTTTTTTCACCAATATATGGCTGCACGGGTTCTGTTGATGAAAGAAATGAAGCTTGTTTATGCTTACTCAATTCCGAAAAAGATGCCGACATTAATTTCAGTTTTTAAGTAATTCAAACTTGATACTGTTTCAAGTATATTCATATTATTTTCTTTAATATTTAAAAATTGTATATTAGCCATTTTTGACGAATATATATTTAAAATTTTTTAACATTTGTAATGATTAAAAGGTGACGATTCCATTTGGCATCAGTGGGAGTTAAGTACAACTTAACAACCTTTTTCCAGCTGTCTTGTTTATTTTAGATTCGTACTGCTATTACCACGTTATTGCTATTTTTTCCTAACAGTATTTACTACATTAAGATATATTTGCGACTAAATAAATATTTATAAATTTATTTGATATATTTTGAAATGCCGAAGTGAAATGGCTTAGACTTGTACGATACCTAATGCCAAATGATGCCATTTGCAATCATTATAAATTTTATTTAAAAAAAATTGCTTTCAACCCTGTTATTCTGGATACCAAATGAGTCTATATTATAAATTTCAGATTTTTAAAATGAAAAATAAATAATTGAGATTGAAAGTCAGCGGTTCGAAATCTTTTTAGTTGTATGGACCATATATTTTGCAAAACAAAACTTTGAGGCCCACTAGCTAATAAAATATATGCATGCGGTTCTTCAGTAATTAATAAAACATACTGCATAAGAAGGATTGAACCATAATTTTTACAAAGAAAAGAACTTTATTGTATTCACTATGTTGTCACAACTACAAGAAACTAAAACACAAGTGGTCAAGTTTAAAAAAAAAAATCAATGGGAATTTTGACATTAATTTAAGTTAACTATTTTGAAATGAGGAGTTCATTATGATTAAGTGTGCTGAAACTAATTTTAAAAAATAAAAAGAAGATGGTAAACGCCAACAAGTTAAAAAAAATAGACCGACATCAAAACTGTGCGTACATAAAAAAAAAAAATACTTCTCAACCTCTGGTAGTAAGTTTCAATTATCTTGTTATGTGCTTTTCTCGTGGTTATGAGGTAGTTTTTACTCACACAAAAATGTTTCCATCTTTAATAGTCAGAATTAAAAAGGGTTGGTTGGTTGGTTGTATTCAGATTATCTGGCGCCGTCAGCAACACGAGGGCTATAATGCGCCGAAACATTTCGTCATTTAACAAACCAACATACATTTACAAACACCCATGCCTACACTGGACTCGAACCCGCAACCTCGCGGTCTAGAAGCCAGCACGCTAACCACTATACCGTTTGGTCGGCAGAATTAAAAAGGGAGTTTGGTGCTTGATATGGTGGATCTTGCTTGATATGGTGGATTAACCACCACCACCACCACCACACGAGCATTTAAAGCACACGAGGGCTCAATCGAACTTTTAAAAAACTCTTTAAACTTTGAATTGACAAGATAGCTCAAATACTGGGGCATTGTGGAAAACTCTCAACTTTATATTATCGAATTTTAACAAAAAAATTGCTCTCTGAATATAGACGCTTCGTGTAATTACCCATCAAAGCAGTATTGTTTCTAAGTAAACAAGAACTTATATTTAGAGGCCAAAACGAGAGAGAATGTGTTTTTAATTAAAACTATACAAAATTATGTTACTTTTCTTATTTTATAATGTTATGTTATAAATGTTACTATCTTATGCAAATTGAAAGGTACCTCCGATTTGAGCATTAAATATTAAAGAATTTGCGTTCATTAAGGATTGTGCAAAGTGTTGGGGGGGAGGGGGAGGGGGAGGAGGGGGGGGGGTTCCACCTGCACTAACATTTTCGCCCACGGACCGCCACTGAATCAGAGGTATTGGATCGGTTATAAAATATTTTACTGTTTATCAGACTCGACTTTCACTGTTTTACTAAGTTAACTCCTTCCAATAAAATAGTAGTTCCCAACAGTAAATTGATTATGTTAAAGAAGATGTTTAGAGCTGAACTCTACTCTTCCAATACTCATTCACTAACTTTGAAAAGTATTTTTTTTCCGCATGTATAACACCAAAAATAGGTTTATCTTATAACAAAAAACAGTAATAAACACAATAAAATAATCAAAGCAGTATATAAAAATTTTACTCTTTTTTTTTTATTCATGTAGAAAGATAAAATTTTTTCCCTATGCACGTTGTGGTAACTGGAAATACTTAGATAATATATTATGCATACAAGATCGTATGAGATTGAAATGGAGGATAAAATTAATAATTGTTTTTCTTCCGTAACAAAGTATTAGATTTTTCAAAGGGATAAAAAAAAAAAAAAAAAAAAAAAATACACGCCGTTAAGGATGTTTGGACATCTGAAAAAGACACCGATTCAACTCATTTCGAAAAATAAATAAAGAGCATAAATAACTTTGAGATGTAGAAATGTAAAAAATGACATATCAAATGCTCCGATGATAAATCAGAAGCGGAATAGTATTTTTGCGGATTAATATTATATTTATAAATATTTTAACAGTCAAATCTCTTTTGGTTGATGAACCACTTTTGACCTTCATGGATTAGGAACCACTTCGTTAAGGGGGGTACCCATTGTTTTCACAATTTTTTTTAAGGGAGTCCGGTACCGAAAATAAAAAAAAAACTTTATTTATGTACATTTTTATGTCAAAAATTTATTTTATGTATGAGATACTATTTATATATCTTTGAGAAAATGTTTTTTTAAACACTGTGTTTAGTTATTTAAAAAAAAATTTAATTACCAAGAAAAATCCATAATAATTGATGTTTGCGTATTTTGATATAAGAAAAAAATAAAAAAAAATTTCAAAGTGAAAGCTTTCTGTAATACATAATTATATAAAGAAAATCTGGTCGTCACAGAATTTTGATAGGTAAATTAAAAAAAATTAAAAAAATTCTCAAAGTTAAAATATTGAAATTTTTTGCTTTTTGTTATGTTATCTTTTACGCTAAATGTTATATTTTAAAAGAGAATTAAAAAAATAAAATTCTGTGAAGACAGAATATTTAAAACTATATAAATTAATTGCTCCAAAAATTTGAATAGCCAATTATTAATGGTTCTGGAGATATATCGATTTGAATATGCAACATCTGTGAAAAACACTAAAAAAACTCGAAAAACGCACTTTAAGCAGACGCTTCAAGTCTGTTACTCCCATTAGTGATGTTTAAATCACAGGTAATTTTGTGGCGTTCTAATCACCGGAGGAATAAGATAAAAACATCATTCTCTTCAGCAATGTATGAACTATTTTTTAAAATCAGAAAAAAAATTGGGATTTTGAAGAAATTTGGGTACTGGACACCCTTAAAAATATCAATTTTCTATTTTTTTATCTGATTGTTTATAATCTTCAAAACCTTCTCTTTATTCTGGAACGGTTTTGAGCTGATTCGATAGCTGAAATTGCAGAAAAACTATATTTTTATGAAGAATTTAACATTGCTGCAATACCTCCTTCGAAGATTTGAACGCATTTTTCTCTAGTTCGTGATTTTGGAAATGCCCACCTTACTCAAAATGATAAAACTTCAACAAATATGAATGAAATGACTTGAAATTTTGTGTGTGTAATTCTGAAGATCTATCTGACAAAAACAGGCATGGATTTTTTAATACAATTTTTTTTTTTTTTTTTTTTTTACGAATTTAAATGTTGAAAAATACTCTTTTTTTACCTATAGGTATAGTAATTATTATTTTTTTCGAAAACTTTTTAAACTTATCCCAATAGAATTGGGAATGAATACCCCCCCCCCCTCAGAAATAAACTATTAAACTTAAATGAAAAAAAAAAAAATAGAATTTGAAATTTTGTGATTTTTTTTAAAAATGTAAAATTTTAAAAATTTAGAGCAATGTGTGTAAACTTTTTTTTTTTTTTTTTTTTTTAAATTTAGTCTTTACTTTACAATGCTTCCAAATATGTAAAAGTTATAGTTCCAAAAGCTTAAATAAAAAAAAAAGTTTGAAGGTACCAAGTCCCTTTAAGATGAACCAAGCCAGTTTAGCAAATATAAACTGCTGTTAACTTCGGTCTGAAAAAGTAAATCCAACTACAGCACTTACTTTCAAAACGAAAAATTAGAAGAACGAAACGAAACATATCATTATATAGTGTCAACAGTTCTGATGTCAAAAAGAAGACTGTGTTGTATTAAAATATGATAATATATTACAAGTTAGTATATTATCAAAATTTATCATAGATTGGTCAAATAAATTGTATTCATAGAAAAGTTTGACGTTTTATCATGCCGGACACAGTTGAAAACGCTCTTCTTTCGGTCTATGTGATCCATTATGCACATAATCATATCAGTGTAAAATCTTAACACTGTTTCCGAACTAACCATTAAACTAAAAGTCAGAAATATTCTAGCTGTGTTTTCAGAGCACTTCACTTATTAGAAGTCTCTTTGTACAATAATAATAATAAAAATAATAATAATTTTTACGAACTTTTTTTTTTAAATAACTAAATAAAATTTTAAAACTCTGCTTGTCAAAAAATTCCAATTAGAAGATTAAAATTATTTATGTTAGAGATTTCAAAGCTCTACGTCTGTTGGAAGTCGCTTTCTATTTTGTCTCAGACACAGACAAACAGACCGACAAAGTCTTTGTTTTATTGTTATAGATTTAAGCAGTACATCAAGAGAAACGGCAAACATCGCAGTATTGTGCTTTTTATTTAAATGTTGTAAAAATGACGATTTTTGTTGTGAGGCAATAGAAATCACTTAAGAAATTAGCAAATTTAAAACCAATGTAACAATAATAGTACAGGTCAATAATGAATATAATAATTCATTCATTAAATAAAAATATAACCCATAAAAACAGTTTTTTTTTTTTTTTTTTTTTTTGTTTTTTTTTTTTTAAAGTTTATATGTATGCATTGTCAATTTTTATATTAATTAACCCAGTGCCTATTTTAGAAACATTTCTATTAGAAAAATGTAAGACAAGCTACGTTCCAAAATTTATTTATTAAAAAAGAACGTGAATTTATGCTGTGACATTCAAATATCATATACTAGCTGAATACCCGTGCTGCGCTACGAAATTTTACCATTAGCATTTTAGCGATCAAAAGACATTCATGTATTCTACACTTCAGACGTTTGCTCCCATTTCGATCCCGACAAATTGATTTATCAAAATAGGAACTTTCCTTTGTTGACATTTTAAACGAAATTTATAATTGTGAATAGTAAACTGGTATAGTTTATTGTGTTTATGTTTGCTCTTAGTTCTAAATTTCAAAGTAGTAGCTGTGTTGGAATTAAGTTAATTAGACATTAAGTTAATCCTCGTATAGTTTCAATGTTGCGTCGTCTTTTCATCCCTTAAAAATTCGTTAATCGATATTGGAATGACTTATTTTTTTAACATTTGCAAAAAAAAATCAGAAAAATGACTACATTGGAAGAGGAACATTCGGATATCCCTCGTTTGGAACATTTAACCCCTTCTCGACCCCTTAAAGTTGGTTAATCGAGAACAGAATAGCTTACTTTTTCTATGTTTAATCTTTTTTGACATTTGTACCAAATTTCCGAGTTGTGACCATATGGGAAGTGGTACATTCGAATATTCCTCGTTTGGAACGTTTAACCCCTTTTCCACCCCTTGATCCACCCGAGATCGGAATAGTTTACTTTTTCTGCGTTTGTCTTTATTGATATTCACACCAGTTTTCAGAATTGTGAAAATATGAGAAGTAGGACATTCGAATATATCGCTCGTTTGGAACGTTTAACCCCTTTTTGACCTCTTAAAGTGGGTTCATCGAGATCGGAATAGCTAACTTTTTCTATGTTTACCATTGTTGACATTTGTACCAATTTTTAGAGTTGTGACTATGTGAGAAGTAGGATATTCGAATGTCCCTCGTTTGGAACGTTTAACCCCTTTTTGACCTCTTAGAGTGGGTAAATAGAGATCGAAATAGCTTACTTTTTATACGTTTGTTTTTGTTGATACTTGCACCAGATTTCAGAGTTGTGACGAAAGGGGAAGTAGGACATTCGAATATCCCTCGTTTGGAACGTTTAACCCCTGTTCCACCCCTTAAAGTGGGTTAATCGAGATCGGAATAACTTACTTTTACTTCGTTTGTCTTTATTGATATTCTCACCAATTTTTAGAGTTGTGAAGAAATGAGAAGTAGGACATTCGAATATTCCTCTTTTGGAACGTTTAACCCCTTTTCGACCCATTAAAGTGGGTTAATCGAGATCGGAATAGTTTACTTTTTCTATTTTTACCATTGTTGATATTTGTGCCGATTTTCAGAGTTGTGACTATGTGGGAAGTAGGATTTTCGAATGTCCCTCGTTTGGAACGTTTGACCCCTTTTCGACCCCTTAAAGTGTGTTAATCAAGATCGGAATAGTTTACTTTTTCTATTTTTACCATTGTTGATATTTGTGCCGATTTTCAGAGTTGTGACTATGTGGGAAGTAGGATTTTCGAATGTCCCCCGTTTGGAACGTTTGACCCCTTTTCGACCCCTTAAAGTGTGATAATCGAGATCGGAATAGTTTACTTTTTCTATTTTTACCATTGTTGATATTTGTGCCGATTTTCAGAGTTGTGACTATGTGGGAAGTAGGATTTTCGAATGTCCCCCGTTTGGAACGTTTGACCTCTTTTCGACCCCTTAAAGTGTGTTAATCGAGATCGGAATAGTTTACTTTTTCTATTTTTACCATTGTTGATATTTGTGCCGATTTTCAGAGTTGTGACTATGTGGGAAGTAGGATTTTCGAATGTCCCCCGTTTGGAACGTTTGACCCCTTTTCGACCCCTTAAAGTGTGTTAATCGAGATCGGAATAGTTTACTTTTTCTATTTTTACCATTGTTGATATTTGTGCCGATTTTCAGAGTTGTGACTATGTGGGAAGTAGGATTTTCGAATGTCCCCCGTTTGGAACGTTTGACCCCTTTTCGACCCCTTAAAGTGTGTTAATCGAGATCGGAATAGTTTACTTTTTCTATTTTTACCATTGTTGATATTTGTGCCGATTTTCAGAGTTGTGACTATGTGGGAAGTAGGATTTTCGAATGTCCCCCGTTTGGAACGTTTGACCCCTTTTCGACCCCTTGAAGTGTGTTAATCGAGATCGGAATAGTTTACTTTTTCTATTTTTACCATTGTTGATATTTGTGCCGATTTTCAGAGTTGTGACTATGTGGGAAGTAGGATTTTCGAATGTCCCCCGTTTGGAACGTTTGACCCCTTTTCGACCCCTTAAAGTGTGTTAATCGAGATCGGAATAGTTTACTTTTTCTATTTTTACCATTGTTGATATTTGTGCCGATTTTCAGAGTTGTGACTATGTGGGAAGTAGGATTTTCGAATGTCCCCCGTTTGGAACGTTTGACCCCTTTTCGACCCCTTAAAGTGTGTTAATCGAGATCGGAATAGTTTACTTTTTCTATTTTTACCATTGTTGATATTTGTGCCGATTTTCAGAGTTGTGACTATGTGGGAAGTGGGAGAATTAGTGATGAGTGAGTCAGTGAGTCAGTGAGTGAGTGAGTGAGTGAGTGAGTGAGTGAGTGAGGGCTTTGCCTTATATATATAGAGATTTATTCTGATGTAAAGTAATTTTATTATTTATTTATAAAAACAAATTTTGGCAACAGAAAAAAAGATCAACAAAATCGGTTCAATAACGCGAGTGGATGACGGCAAGTTGATTTAATAGTATTCCGTAAAAGCGACCTTGTAATGACAATAACAGCCCACAATAACATACACAACCGAAGTTAATATAAAGAACTTAAAAATAATTGTTTTAGATTTAAGTATAACAAATGAGTTTGCTATCTATTAATAAAGGTTTGGATAAATTACAATTTATGAGAAAGTACACGTGTCATCCTAATTCCATAATGGCTGACTTGAAGTTTACATAACTTTTAATCGTCATGAATTGGAGTATTTTCATTCATTTCCCAGGAAGATAATTCTACTGAATATTTCAATTTTTCAAATTTCGCATTTTTATTATTTTATTGAAAGTACAATCATAATGCCTCCACGCACATGATATCATTTACGATACTGAATTACATGTAATTAAACTTACACTTATAAAAAATATTATAAAGTATAAAGAAAATTTGTTTTGAAACTATGAATAGTTTCATTTATTTATCAAAAATGTAACATATAGCTTAATTTTTCTAAATATTCCAGGAATTTTCAAAATTGTAAACCAATAATTGCAGTAATTGTATATGATGCAGAATACAATACAGTACAAGGTATACTATAATTATAATATACTGTAGAACCTCGATTAACCGTCCCTCCTTTATCCGGAACTCTCTGTTAACCGGCAATCATTTAGTCGACATCAAAAATCTCCCAAATAAGTAATAAATCATTTTTTCCTTTTTAAACCGTAATCTTTTCCCTTGCTCTAAAGTTACATAAGTAATGGTGAGGCTTTTGACTGTTTTTCTAAAGAACTGACGTGGTTAGAGTAACCTTCGGATGCAGATCAAACTGAACTATTGCCTTCAAAAAGACTCCGGGATAGAGCAGCGAAACAAAGATTATCAAGATTATTGCAACAAAAACTCATTTCCAACAATTATGTCATAAAAAAACATTAAAAGTCCTGTATTCAATAAACGAAAATCCTTTACTTTTTATTGTTTTTTACAACTCTCTTTTATCCGGAATTTTCGATTAACCGACCTACCTTTGATCCGAATTAGATCGGTTAATCGAGATTCTACTGTATTGTATTTTAAAAATTATACCCTAGTGACCATACCACGTAATAGAATTGATAACTAGTTAGTGACAAATATCGTATGTATAATTTCTTTGGCGTTTAGCAATGTGAATCTAGTAAGATTCGTGTAAAAAAAAAGTGTTTTTTTTTCCCCTTTGTATGAAACAATGAAAACTCAAGCGCTAAATTAATACAATACATTTAAAAACAATAAAAGAAGTGACGACAGTTAAAATGTATTTCCTAAATTGTGTGACGACAGAAATTGGACGTCATCGCAGAATGTTACAACAATGGAAAGACAACGCACAGAAAATACATAAATATATACGTACCAATTGTTCATGTATATATTTGAAGTAGTAGGTGGCAAACCGAAGGCGAGTCCACGCAATGATTACAATTTTCAACGCAATGACATTTCCACTATAAAAAATTTCACTCGAATGTCGATTTGGTTGGAGACAAAATACATCCTATCTCTGTTAAATCAAGGAAGGAAACTAAATGAGTAATCCTGTTTCTTTGGGAAATCCGGAAACAAGCAGGGGAATTTTTTTTGTCTATTATACCATTAAGTAATCTCTATACCAATATGTATCATACTATTACCCTTAAAAACAGAGTTTTTAAAAAAAAAAATCCTTTATATGCATTGTCCCTTTTTATATTCATTAACACAGCGCCGATATCAAAAACATTTCTATCAGCAAAATGTGCGGCAAACTACGTTCCAAAATTTATTTATTAAAAATGAAAGTGAATCTTACATCCAAATATCATTTATTTGTTCTGATTAAAATAATTTTATTGTTTATTTATTAAAAAAAAAATTGCAACAAGAAAGAGTTCTTTTTTAATAATAAAATAATTAGAGAAAATAAATAGCTTAAGAAAATAAAGCTTGAATAGCTTAGGAAAAATAAAAAGCTAAAACTTAAACAGGAAAAAATAAAGACGACGTAAGACGTAAAGACGAGAATATTTTATGTGTTTCTGTCATGATTGTAATAAACAAAAGTCTAATACTAACGTTCAACACTAGCACATATTTAATTATTTAATTTATAAATATAATAAGCAAATTAATATGCGAAAGATTTGTTTCTAATAATAAAATAATTAGGGAAAATAAATAGCTTAAGAAAATAAATCTTGAATAGCTTAGGAAAAATAAAAAGCTAAAACTTAAACAGGAAAAAATAAAGACGACGTAAGACGTAAAGACGAGAATATTTTATGTGTTTCTATCATGATTGTAATAAAGAAAAGTCTAATACTAACATTCAACACCAGCACATATTTAATTATTTAATTTATAAATATAATAAGCAAATTAACATGCGAAAGATTTGTTTCTAATAATAAAATAATTAGGGAAAATAAATAGCTTAAGAAAATAAATCTTGAATAGCTTAGGAAAAATAAAAAGCTAAAACTTAAACAGGAAAAAATAAAGACGACGTAAGACGTAAAGACGAGAATATTTTATGTGTTTCTATCATGATTGTAATAAAGAAAAGTCTAATACTAACATTCAACACCAGCACATATTTAATTATTTAATTTATAAATATAATAAGCAAATTAACATGCGAAAGATTTGTTTCTAATAATAAAATAATTAGGGAAAATAAATAGCTTAAGAAAATAAATCTTGAATAGCTTAGGAAAAATAAAAAGCTAAAACTTAAACAGGAAAAAATAAAGACGACGTAAGACGTAAAGACGAGAATATTTTATGTGTTTCTATCATGATTGTAATAAAGAAAAGTCTAATACTAACATTCAACACCAGCACATATTTAATTATTTAATTTATAAATATAATAAGCAAATTAACATGCGAAAGATTTGTTTCTAATAATAAAATAATTAGGGAAAATAAATAGCTTAGGAAGTTAATCAAGATTTGACGAATACGTACTGAAAATCTTTTATATAAATGTTCTCATCCCAAAAAAATGGAGATAAAAAAGCTGGGGACATAGTAAGATAGCAAATTGCTCTGTAAAATGTATAAAAAAAAATTGGTTTAATTCTTGATGATCATGAAAGTAGAAGTCTGAACCCGCTCTATGAAGTTTAGTATCAATTTTGAAAGGATGCTTCCATAAAAAAAAAAAAAAAATCCCAAATGTCTTAGAATTCTTAGAGAAATGCGATCCATATTGTTGCGTGGATGGGTTCGAAAGATTTGAAGCCAAAGCAGATCAAAACTTGCAGAAATTTATTCCAATATAACTTTCTCTTACAACTCCAGAACTTCTCTCTAGTAGACTCAATACAGCTCTTTTCACAACAATAGAGCACAAAACAGCAGTTAAAAACTTGTCAACACAACTTCTAAATCGCCGCAAAAGACAATGCAATACAATTCGCTTTAGAACTACTCGGAATGTTCACTGATACTCAGTAATTCCAGTCAACTAACTGACTCCACTCAGTCAACTCGGGCTTATATAGGTGAGGCGAAACTTCTAGAGGTAGATATTTGGAAAACTTTCCAGATCGTAATCGAAAAGTCCTATACATGTACATGGGGACCGAAAATGTCACCAAATGGTCGCCAAGTTTGGCGACAAAAATTAGTCGTCAAAACCGTCGCCAACTTGGCTCTATCTCGCCAATTTGGCGAGAATGCCATTACCATAATGTTAAATGCCCTGCTCCTTGTAAAACTCACTTCCCAGCGTTAACTCTTTAAAACTCGTTATCAAGCATTAAGACACACATAGCTGGGAAGCAAACTAAATACGAACTATTGCACTGCCTTACGTGAAATGTACATACATTTTTCTAATTACAAAATTAACACTAAGAAGTATTTACAAATATACAAAAATTCGTAACAATATATCTATCTACGAATCTACTAGCTACTCACCATTCAAGCTTATTTCCCAGTTATGTTACTTCAGCAGAACGTAATTTTTCGTTATTGATACGCCTTAAAATTTGGCTTCAAACGCGGATGGCAGAAAATAGACTTTTTGGACTACCATTTATAGACATACATAGAGACATTCATATTGATTTAAATATTGATTGACACATTTTCAAAGAAACCAAGGCGGTTTGATGTTTCACTATAAACTTTTTATAAACGTTGCCTGTTATAAAAAAAAATTAAATAATTTTAACGTTTTTGTTTCGATATAATTTTTTTCTATTAAATACATTGCAAATTATTGTTTTCATTATTGTATATGTATCCTTTATTAAATTATCTTTCTTATCATTCTTGAATTATAATTTACGCCTAATTTATTATAGTAAATTCCCACATAGCCAATCATAGCGTCGCCTCTAAATGATTGAGACTTTTTACCTCTCTGTAACATATTCTGTATAATCAAGCTGACCCATAACTTAAAGACAACAAAATGTACCTAAATTATTTGACAGCCCAAAACTAAAAAAAATTTAAGATGGGCCTCCCACACCCTCAGAAATAAAACTCTGGATCCACCCTTGTCTCAAAGTGACTATACCTATAGTGAAACACCGACAGCAACTTGTACAAATATTAAACTATACAGTTGAAACATTTGCAATTGAAGCTTTAAAAAAATATGGAATCGTTGCAAACCTTAATACATTGGGCTGCAGCATAGGTTTGCACGAAACAGGTATACATAAAATCGACTTAAACTCTTAAAACACATCAGTGGCGCCATCTACAGGGAATAATACTAACCAATTAGAAGCAAGAGTAAATAATCCGATTATTAGAAAACTGAACTGTAGAACTTAAATATTCACTACCGAAATTAAATATGAAAATTTCCGAAACAAGATTACAAAAATTATAAGAAAAATTCTTTTTTATTAAATTACTGAAAAATCCAAAGAATGATTGCAATTTTTGGTGAATGGAAAATATTGTAAAATTTTTATAACTTAAATTGCTAAAATGAGTATAATGATACTAAAGTTAAAAATAAATTCCTGTATTATATAATCAATACTAATAAAAACTTTAGAAACTTCAATTTTAGTATTCAAATTTAAATTATGAGCAGAATCTTAAATTCTTACTGTCACATAATATAAGATCATCAATTTACCTGTAATAATTAAATATTGTTATTTTTTTTAAGTAATTGGCTCCAAAAGTGCTCAAGAAAATATTAGCAAAAGCCCTTGAAAAATTATTTCTTAAATTTATTTATAAAAACTAATATCATTAAATAAATAAGTTTAAAAAATATTAAATTTACATATCGCCCATCAAGTCATCACTGAAAAAAAAGAATCACTAAGATAAGAATGAAAAAGATAAGCACACATATTCTTTAAATTTCTTTGAAATATATTAGTGAATAAATTTTTTAAATCAAAAAGTTGGTCATTATTGATAAGAACAGTGAAAACTTCCATAATATTATTAATTATATAATGTTTCCCTCATTTATTTACTAATGATTTTTTTTTTTTTTTTTTTAAATTTCATCAAAAATAGTTTTAAAATAACTAAAGAAGTTTTACTAAAATTACTATTACAACATCAGTTAGTACTACAAGTGGCAGACTAAATTTATTTGGACCTTTATGGAGTTTAATAGTAGGTAATAAATATGGATATTGAACATAGGAAGTTAAGATTTAAATGTTTTATTAATTACAACTACTCTTCTATCGAGTCTGATATTTTTAGTCAAAAATTCACGAGCCATCAAAAAAGTGCAAACAGCATTTGGAAAGGTTTTGTGTTCGAGAGTAAGAATTATTTAGAGCAGTGTTTCCCAAACTGTGGATCTCCAACCAAATTTTAATGGATCCCGTCCAAAATTTGCAAAAATGTTATGTGGGCTTAAAATCTTCATTAAGACACATGCTAGCTATAGGACAAAAAACAAAGCAGAAACCACAAATCCCTTCTTCCTAGAGATCGGCGATATATCGATACGACGATATTTTTTTTTTTAAATATCGATAGCAAAAATATCGATACAAGTCACTGATATATTGATATTTTCAAACATTTTTAGTTTTTTGATGATCGTTTTGTAGTTCCATGTGTTTTTTCAATTTTCTGTATTCCTTTTCAAAAACTTCAAAACTAAAGTTTGGACTTGGCTGAGAGATAGTTAAAATGGCACCCTAACCAAAAAGAAAACATAATGTAATGGAAAGATAAGATAATTTATTAGTAGTCATTAACATAGCGTCATTTCTGTTGCCAGCGTGTGTCTGGAATTTGCATCTAATTTTAAATGTTAAAAACATCTCTATCAGCAAAATATGCATAAATTATTTTTCAAAATTTCTTCTTTAGAATTTATGCATTGACATCCAAATGTATTTTATTTATTCTGATTGATAATATAATTTATTTATTAAAACAATTTTTATAATTTATTTATTAAAGCAATTTTAGCATGAATTCATGAAAAGTAGAAATTTACCCCGAAATACTTCGTTTCTAGAAAAATTGAAAATCAAATAAACAATAAAAAAATCACGTTTCGATGTATCGATATTTTATCGATATTTTTTTCTCTGCAACGATATAGTATAGATACTTATTTTGATCGATATTTCCGACCTCTACTTCTTCCACATACGGAATTACGTTGATTATCAAAGGAGAATGTGCTTTTAAGTCTAGTGGAATGCTTAAAATAAAAGTAATATTTTTATGCGATAGAAATTGAAATTTCTTTTGAAGATCAAGTATTTTTTTGTAGATATATTCTCCAAACTTAATTAATTCAATTTATACTTACAAGGCGTGATAGGCACAGATTTATTTGCAATCCATGTCAAAATTCTAGGATTCATAAAAAAAAACAGGTTTCACGGAAAAACACCATTAAGCGTTTAAAATCAAAAAAATAAGGTGAATGTTTCCGATATCAGTGTCGGAGGTGATGAGGAAGTCGAGCACATTCTATTTTTGTGTTCAAAATTCGCCTCACAAAGGAATGTCCTTAAATCAGCCTACGAAACAATATGATTTAAATACTTGATATTTCTATTTGTGATGATGAGAGACAAATTGTACTTTGTTTTTTTATACATATTTTTACTTAATACTAAAAGAAGAAAATATCCAATAATATTAGCATATTTGCTGTTATTCTGTCGATTCATATATCTATAATAATAAAACAAGCTGTGTGTCTGTCTGTCTGTGGCTCTGTGGATCTATAGAAAAGTACTTAAAATTGTTCTGAAATTTACAGCATAAGTAGTTTTGGAGTTCTAACTTTAAGCATTACAAACAGAATGTTAAAATTTTAATTAGTTCTTTTTTAATTAATTTTTTTAATTAATTAATAAATATGTTACAAAACGATATCTAATCTGGTTACAGCTCTGAAATTTTCAACATAAGTAGTTTTGGCCTCCTAATTGTATACATCACAAACAGAATGTCAAAATTTTAATTATTTTTTTTTAATTAATTTTTTTAATTAATTAATAAATATATGTTACAAAACGATGTTTAAACAGGGTTCAGCTCTGAAATTTTCCACATAAGTAGTTTTGGCCTTTTAATTGGACTTTTAAAAAACAGAATTTTAAATTTTTATTTTGTGCTTTTTTAATTAATTTTTTTCATTAATTAATAAACATTTTACAAAACGACTACTAATATAGGGCTACAGCTCTGAAATTTTCAACATAAGTAGTTTTGGCCTCCTAATTGGATTTTTGAAAAACAGAATTTTAAGTTTTCATTTAGTTTCTTTTTAATTAATTTTTTTAATTAATTAATATTTTACAAAACGATATCTAATAGGGCTACAGCTCTAAAATTTTCAACGTAAAAGTAGTTTTTACCTTCTAATTGGACTTTAGAAAAACATAATTTAAATTTTTTGTTTTAGTTCGTTATTAATTAATGTTTTTTAATTAATTAATATACATATTACAAAACGATTTCAAATAGGGCTACAGGTTTGAAATTTTCGACATAAATAGTTGTGGCCTTCTAATTGAGTTTTTGAAAAACAGAATTTAAGGTTTTTTTTTTTTTTTTTTTTTTAATTTTTTTTTTTTTTTTTTATTAATTAACAAATATTTTACAAAGCGATTTGTAATTGGGCTACATTTCTGAGATCTCACAAGAAGTTTTGGCCATCTAATTGGATTTTGATAAAAAGAATGTTACAATTTTAATTTTTTTTAAATTTATTTTTTATTAATATTTTCACAAAAAGCGACATCTAATTTGCCTAAAGCTCTGAAAATTTCTACATAGGCCGTTTTGGCCTTCTAATTTTGCTTTCCACTAACACATGTTAAAATAATCTTAAAGGGGTGCTGTATTATTATATTAAAGGGGAATTTTTTTTCTTGACAAGGGAGAGGCTTCTAATATAAAGGCTTTACGTAGCAATTAGATTTTAGTGAGTGAAGCGAGCTTATGCTTACGCAGCAATGAACCTTTCAGCGAGAGAAGCGAGCCTATGCCTGCATAGCAATGAACTTTTTAACAAGTGAAATAAGCCTGTGTTTATGTGTCCATGAACTTCTCAGCGAACGAAGCGAGCTTGATTTTGCCTAGCGATGAACCTTCCTGTGAGCGAAGCGCCAAAGACTGGGTCCTATACACGAATGACAGATTTCCGCAACGCGAGCCCTCACAGCTAGCTAAAATATTGCACATGTTAAAATTTCGTAGCGAAGCACGGGTATTTAGCTAGTATTATAATAATAGTTCAGTACTTTCACATTAAAATAAAGATCTTGGAATTGTGAAGGTACAGAATTTTTATTGAGTGGCAAATAAAATCACGCATTGTCCTGCACGTGATGGCGCTGTCCCGCACGTGACATTTGTTTATAAAAAAAATTCCTGGGTATAAGCTTACTATTTCTCCTAAAAACATTTATGAATAATTAATATGAACCTATGAGATATATAAAAAAAATGTTGAAGTTACATAACTATAGTAAAATGAGACAGATTTTTGTTAGAAGGGCATAATGAAAAGTCTTGCCCAATAGTGTGTCCTGCACTTGACTGTTGGACTTAATTAAAAAACTTTGGGATTTAAAAAGTTTATGAAAAAATTCTTGTACTTATAAAAACCTTCTCAACTGCTTTCATCAGACCATAACAATTTCTAAAACTTCATTCTTACGAAAAGGATCTACAAGCAAATAGAGTTTAAAAAGCTGTCTGAATGTCCTGCACGAGACGGAATTGAAGATAACAGGAGAATTGATGCCTTGGAGAGAAACTAATAGTAAAGTAGTTTAGAATTTATAGTAACCCTGGCAATATGATGCCAATTCCCCTTTCTTGCCAAGCTAATACCGTCAAAAGATTTAATGCGCACCGGACGTACGCTTTCTTATGACCTTCACTTGCGTACGAAACTTATAAGAAACGAGTTCCTGACGATCCTGAACGTATGCCCTGCCACTTAACCCAGCACGATGTCTTGCTGACATCGAAAGCTGGGTGACCGGATGATTATCTGGTCATTCAGTCGAACGACCACCGTTCAAGGATATTCCCCTGTCTAATAGAAATAGCAATTATGCAACGTAGTAATCCTTGTTCCCGACTAAAAATCAATGAGCTTACATTTTTTTTTAATGTTTTTTCAAATTATTATTATTATTATTATTTTGTATGATACAAAACAACATAAATATTTGTTTTATACCTTCTGGAGGTTTTGGGAACTAGTGAATGAGGAAAAAATACATTTTCCTTTATTGGGAATTGTAACAACTGAGAAGATGATTGTCGTGTGAAATGTGTCATTATTCTGATGTTTAGTCAAATTACGAAATTTTTGCGCAGTATAGCTTTCATTTAGATTTTTAAGCTAAAAAAAAAAAAAAAAAAAAAAAAAAAAAAAAAAAAAAAAAAAAAAAAAGCGATAAGGGAAAAGAAATTATGTTTCAAACTATAGTAATAAGATTGCAAATTTTTTTTGCCTCATAGGTCGCCGGGAATTCAATTGAAAATTCAGAAAGACGCAAAAACACATACTGCTGTTTGCCGTCAGCACGTGTAAATGTTGGAAAGCTACAGTCGAAACCTGCATGGAATTAACCAACAGTTTCCCACTGTTGGTTAATTTCATGCAGGCCAGTGTGTCACACCTTGCCAACAGGACCAGTGCTTTCTGCCACTACCACAGGCACAGAATACAAACAACTAAATTAGAACGCTGCTACGACGTACGAACAGAACTCTACAGACAGGGAGGTGTTCCCATTTGTAACAATGAATATTTCAAAGAGTAATCAACCTAACGTAGTTTAATTTCCGTTGAATACACTATTAAGGTGTACCATTTGGTTATTTAGTTACGTTTCAACACATGCTCCCGAATTTTTAACACATTTCTGGAATCTGGAACAGAATCCACAGCTCCTTTTAGCTTCCTAACTGGAATGTTTGTAAACAGTTTCCGGATACTTTGCATAAGGCTATCCCTTGGTTTTAACTTGTACACTTTAGGCAAAGGAACAAATTAAAACCAAGGAATAGTCTTGAAGAAAGTACCGGGAAGTGTTTTCAAATGTTCCAGCTGAGATGCTGAGAATAACTGTGGATTCTGTTCCAAAAAGATTTCTGAAATGTATGGAAAATACGGGTGCATACGTTGAAATGAAACTTAATAACCAAATTGCACACCTTAATAATGTATTAAAATGGATATAAAACTGTGATAGGTTGTTTACCTTTTTAAATGTTCATTGTTTTCATTGTTACAAATAGTTACTGACTTTATATCCCTTCGTTTTTTTTCCTTCTTTCTTTGGCCTACTGTTCAACGTTAACTGCAATCACACATTTCTGCTACATCAAATGATTTTCCTTTGAAGTCAATTAATGAAGTTATGTCTGTTTAGATTACGTAAACTGTGTAGATTATAAGTAAGACATTGGTATTGAATGTTCTGAAAAGTAAAATTGAACATTGTCGTAGAACTTTTTAAACGAGCGTATTTAAATATATTAAAAAAAAAAAGTAATTAATCGATTTCATTAAAAACTCTTGTAAAACGTTTAGAAAAAATTTATACAGTGTTACCACACAGCATGAAGTTTAAAAGAAGCTAAATATCGAGGTATAGACCAGTAATGTAAATTTGATGCGGGTTGATTACTTTGAGTTTAAATCATAATCTATCAGATCAAGAAGTTTTGGGCGATAACTTTTTGACTCGAATAAACACTTAATTTATACAGAAAAGAAGTCAAGGGAATTTGTGAAGATTGGTGAATATTAAATGCGTTTGATCCAGTATTCTTAAAATAAGAAACACTACTAAAAGTAAATGGAAGAAGCTTTTATTGTACTGCCATTTTTTTCTCGTCTTGTAAAGGGTTAAAACAACAGTTTAATATTTTGTCTGAGCTGCAAAAACATTTTCTTCATTCATAATTACATAAGTTTCTAGATTCTTCATTACTACATATGCTTCCTCTATATCCTTTATATCCAGAGAACGGCCTTCCATTTTAAGATAGAATTCTTTGGAGTCGAAATATATTGTGTTCTGTGCAGGGATTGTGAACTGTACATACATTTCGTTTTCTGTATCTGCCACAGTTGCGGGGCTGGCTTCTGTTACTGCGTCGTTCAGCAACTTGCTGTGTATTTCACTGACATATGAATGAAGCCTAAAAAAAGAAGGTCGTTTTTTGGGGACAGTGTTCCAGCATGCCAACATAGAAAGATACCTGAAACAAAAGAGATTAACTTATAATTACTTACAAAAGAAAATGCGTTGAATATTGTGGTGAAGTGATGTTCCCCAAAACTTCATTAATTTGAGGAAAGACTCCAGTTGCTCTGTAGAGCATGGGAATCCCCACCCAAGACAGAATGTCTGGAGATTAGGCATCGTAAAATGAAATTTTGGACTATTACAGCGACTGAACCAAAGGATGATCAAGGCAAGAAGTGTCTCATGAGCTTTGTCTTAAAGCCCAATCAATGGTGTACCCACAGGAAATACATACCCTGGTGTGACTCAAACCAATTATATAACTTTAGGGTGGGGAGGGTTCGAGCCTATATTAGATGCTGATGTGAAAGTTGGGATCCCGCAAAGACGATGACCTCTCCGCAGATGAAGATGATATCACAACGCTACCAGGAAACTTTTTAATTTTGATCTCAAACTAAATGTTAAATTTTGGGTTGGTTGGTTGTTTTCAGATTATCTGGCGCCGTCAGCAACACGAGGGCTATAACGCGCCGAAACATTCGTCATTAGACAAGCCAACATACATTTACAAACACCCATGCCTAACACGGGACTCGAACCCGCAACTTCGCGGTCTAGAAGCTAGCATGCTAACCACTATACCGTTTGATTACATTTTGGGAAACTGTAACCTTCTTTTAATCCCGTCAGATGTTTTGAAACGGAGGATCACATGTAATCCCAAAGACATTAGATGTTAAAAATCTAATTTTTCTGCTGCAGTCCTCTTCTTTAACACACACACACATTTAAATTTGTCCTGCTGTAATCCTTTTCTTTCACACACATGCTTTTGAACTTTTCCTGCTGCAGTCATCTTCTTTAACACATACGTACCCAAACATATGAATTTTTCTTACTACAGTTCTTCTTTAACACACATGCACGCATTTGAATTTTTCCAGCTGCAGTCCTCTTCTACATCACACACACGCCTCCTTACCCACCCTAAGATGCAGCATAGAATATTCACCCTTTCAAAAATTCAAATCTGGTGTAGGGCTTCCTAAGAACTGGCTCAAAGACATTTTACTTTTAAGATTTTGACTACTTTCAGTTGTTGAGAGGTTGCTACGACAATTTGCCAAAATATTTTCCGTGAGCTTGAATGACTTAAATAAAATTGTAAAAATTAAAAAAAAAAAAAACTTAAAACAAGTACCAATAACTCATTAAATAACAAAAGGACACTTGTCTGTATTTTGCACTGCCTTCCAATTTAAAATATAATAAAGTTTGAAATTTTGTTTTAAATACAAAACAATATTTGTTTAGAATTAAAGAAAACTATACTAATAGACAAGATGAATTGAGCTCGCAGAATACGCTGTAGGAACCGGTTCCCCTATCGTTGTCGAGTATTGAGTGAGCTCAACTCGTCATGTCCTCTAGTAAAGAACATTGTCAACTATTAATATTTTTCTTGGAATTATTGTCCTACCAAAAGAGTATTGAACTTAAAAACAATGTTTTGTTGATGTGGATTATATTTCCCTTTCCCTTGAAATTAAATTCTCAAATTTCCCAATTTACTTTTCTGAATAAAGTTTGAACGCATATATATATATATTAATTCAGGATGATTTTTTTCCCTAGCTCCAGACGTAAATCTTTCGAGATTTCTCAAACAGGTCAAGAAAAGAAAAGCTACCTTTGAGTAAGTAAATAAGTCTTTCTTTACCTTGTCAGTAGAGAAGATATATACAGTAACGCTAGTACTTAAGACGAGATGCAATGGTTTTGTACAATATTGAAACCGTGCACAACTCGTTTTACATACAACTCGCGATATAAGAAATTTAATTAAATTTGTGACAGTCTCAGTTATCACTATTGGACATTCTCCTGACACTGTTTCTGTTGATCCTCTTGCTGGAATTAAGCTATTTGTGCCAGATTGTTTAGTACATATTCCTTGTTGTTACGATTCTTTTCTGATAAATTTGTCGAGGTTTGTTTGTTTTATTAGTCCAGCATTAAGCAAGCATTTTATAACTTTAGTGTCTCAATGAAATAAAATATACTGATAAACATTTTTATATGGTAGCTACTGTTGTTCCGCAATGGACAATTCCCGTATTTTTTAAAAACTACTGAAATTAATTTATATTTATGAAAAATATCTTTCTGATTCCAAATATTCAAACAAAAGTTCTTTAAAAAAATTAGTTATTTAAATATTAAGAAAAGAAAATGCCCCAAAACCGAGCCAAAACCAGTCCGATCAAAACAGTCAACTAAGTCCGTGACATAAAGAGACCCTATTGTGTTTATGGTTATCGTGAGGTTTCTGCCAAATAGTTGGTGTGTGTTAGTCATCGGTGTTCAGTAGACAATTGAAATATCCCATACAGGCTGGCACGATTTTCTAGAAACTCGCAAAACTGGTTTCCGCTGCTGTGTTTCAAACCAAGTTGTTTGAGATGTAGTGACGTCACATTCAGTTCGAGCCGAATGAATTGTTTTCTCAACAAAGTCTAACAGTGGAAGTTTGATTGGAAATTAAGAAAAAAGAAAAAGTGCATTGAGCATAAATTTTTGTGTTTATGGCCTTTTAGAAACATATAGAACTGAATGAAAAAATATGAATAAATGAGAGAATTGTTCATTGTCGTTGATATCTTAAAAACGATGATATCGTAGTAATAAGTTTGGCAAATTTAGGATCAATTACTACTTACAGAGGTTTTGGGCAGAATTGTGGTTGGTTTAGTCTATTGCCTGACTTTAAGTATGGCAGTACATCCCAGTTCCCCATGTTAGCATATGGAATACTTCCTCGGGTCATCAGCTCCCAAAGCAACACTCCATATGACCACTAAAAGAGAACATTTGCCTATTAAGCGTGCAAATTTGATCACAAAGAAAAATTATAAATAAAATTAGATTGAAGGATACAATAGGTTATTATAAATATAGGTACTCTTCCGTTAGACGGGTACCAATTGGCGCAGTTATCGTCAAGCATAAATGTACACACGTTTAAAGGACAAGTAAATGTATGGCAAAACCTAAATGTTTCTATAGCAACCTTATAATGGTTTTTTATAGGAATTACAAATAATTTGAAGCTTCTTAGTTTGAATAAGTAATCGCTTCAACTTGGTGGTTTTTATCTGGTACCTGTTTAACAGAAAATTACCTAAATCTCAAGTCCTCAGAATGATCTCAATCGTATCAAGAATCGTAAATATTCATTTTATTAAAAAATAAGAAGAAAAAGTTTAAGGAGGTCAAATTTTGTTTGTCATTGATAATGACGTAAAATAAAATTACTCTTTAATTATATGAAACTTTTACTTTGCTTCATTTAAATTAAATTTAATTGATAATAAACTTCATTTAATTGCTAATTAACTTTGCTTCATTTAAGATGGATCAAAATTTATTACGATCAAGCATGAAACCATTGCATACATCGCACTGGCTGCGGTATTTATATTAGGACTCTTCACCTTGAAACTTCACTAAAGCAAGGTAATCCTGACCCTTGCTCTGTCTTCAGGAGCGAGTTAATAGCGATTAAGGAAGGACTTAACTCTATCATATCCTATGACTGTGATTTTGAAGAACTTTGGATTTTATCAGACAGCCGCAGTGTACTACAACATCTTAGTGACTGTTCCTCCGTAAACGATGAAACAAGTGTATCTATTCTGCTCAAACTGAATAAGATTTCTAAGAACCACGACGTCCATTTCCAATGGATTCCATCACATGTAAATATTAGAGGTAATGAGGTCACGGATAAATTGGCCAAATAGGGCAGTGAAGAAGTAACGACCACTGGCTTCTCGCTTACTTATCAAGAACTTTACTCCAATGAAAAATCTAAACAAAATTGAATCTGGTGAATTTCACCTGCGCACCAATGGTACTCCGGAACATCTCCTGGCACTTTCCTAGAAATCAAATGCTATCGAGGCTCCCAGACTGCTTTAGCCAGACTTTCAAGTGGCCACCTAAAATGTCTGTCATTCGAACATGGCACAACAATTTACCCCACTTGTAAAAAATGCTGTGACCACCTCACAGGATCCCACGCCTCATCGGATCACATTCTAAATTGCGTCGGACTTTCCAGGGCGGACTTAACATCAGATTCCCTTTTTGTCATCGATTTTCTGGTGGTCAACAACCATCTGGAGTTGATATGATAAATGTCAGATCTATTGAGGATAAGCAACAACAACCATTGCATAAAAAATTAGCCTCCACAATGCCTCAATTGGATTTCTTGTGTGACACCGTTTTCTCATTTTGTCTCAGAAACAAGTACCGTTTTGCCCATTTGATCAAAGGGATTTAGAATGAGAAATAAAGCACAAGAAATTCTAAAGAAAAAAAGTGAAAAATCTCAATTATTCTTATTAGGCATAACTTTGGATTTCGATAATTAGTTGACTGAAGAAAATTTACTTACTACGTCTGATTGGATATTGGATACTTGTGTTTCTATAACTTCCGGCGCTGTCCACCTGAAAGGCAACTCGGCATGTTTGTCTTGACTGCGGTAATAGTTACCCTCGTAAATATCGCGCGATAGGCCAAAATCAGCCACTTTCACTCGCATAGAAGAGTCTATACTAAAAGAAAGAAATGTGAAGGCAGGTTATAAAAAAAATTCAAATCGATACTGTAATAGTAAAACGACGAATGCAAAAAATCTGAAATCCATCTCGATTGAAGTGGTGTAGTGTAAAGTAAAACGGGGAACGCCATTAACGAATATTAAAAAAAAAAAAAAAAAGAGGGAGAGAGAGGTAATTTAAGATTTATCTGAATACCTCCACATTAAACTTTTATAAGTTATCACCAATACATATAATCTAGTAAAAATAGGGATATTATCATCAACAAAACTCTTTCATTTAAAAATTACAAACAGTAACCGTTTTAAATAGATATCCAAGTTTTAAATAAAAATAAAAAATATTTTTCGAATTGAAATTTTTTTAATTTTTCTGATATTAAACAGTCGATATTTTGTCGCTGCAACATTTTTTACAAATCTGAATAAACAATTTATTGAAAATAATTTTATATCATCTATCTCATTGAATGCATAATACTTTATTGACTGTGGTCCAGTAAATTGAACATTGTTTGAAAAAATCCGGTATCTAAACTTTTTTGATAACGTTTTTAAACTTTCTTAAAATAAAATAATAATTTAAAATCAAACACTAAAGTAGGTGGTTAATCCTATGGTTCTTGTTGTCTAATGCCAACAAAAAAATTTCTTCAGCGGTTGATGGTTTAATTAAGTATGTTTTCATGTTATCATACGTGATAAACCGTCAACCTTTTTGTCGTAATAAAAAGTTTGCCAAACATAGTCGACCAAACGTAGTAACCAAAATATTATCATCGATCTTTTAGACAAATCAACAGTGTACGGGATTAATAAAATTATAAATATTAATAAAATAATAAATATTAAAATATATACAAATATATAAAATTGTATACAATAATCAAAAATAAATGTACTCATTCTTTTTTTTCTGGATGAATTTTTTTTTTTTTTTTTTTGATTGATTTTAATAAAATCTACAGTTCGTTGATTTATTCAAAATCCATAAAAGAATGCATGATCGATTGGGAATTTTCCTAATTTTAAAATAAATGTTCTACTGATGTTATTTCAAGGTTTATTATTTTTGAAAATCATTAGTGCTAATAAAAATCACAGATATTTAAAACCTAGCAAGATATCTGTATAGAATCATAACTGAAATGAGTGACTGCTTCTATTTGATAAAACTAAGTGGAAAATAAAATAATTTTAAATTTATTTTTACCCTCACACTTAAAAGTTAAAAAATTTCACCTCGAACAAACAATATAATACCACCCGATTTTTAGGGCATTGATGTTAATTTTAAGCGTATAACAAAAATCATAATATCACATCAAATCATAACATTCAAAACTACTTCTATTCTTTCAATTCTATGTTAGTCTGCTAGAAACAGCTGGATATAAAAGTCAGAAAATTTCGTTTGCTACAGAGAACATTGGCATGAGCTTACACGCAATTTCTTGCAGCCAAATCACGATGGACAAACTTTAGTTTTGTAAGATAGCACATCCCAGAAGCGATGTCCACAGCAAACTTCAGTAGATCAGTGACCAGTAGAACCTGAAACATCGGTATTGTTACCTCAGTGAATGTGATACAGATATCAATTGTAAACACATACATGGAGAATATATATTTTTTTTTAATCAGAGGTTTTTTTTTTTTTTTTTTAATATAACAAGAATATAAAGTTGTAAGGCACCCTTTGAAAAATGATGTGTGTAATATACACGAAATATTAATTAAAAATTTAACTTTTCTTTTAATATTGTGCAAATGAAAATTATTTCTCAACCTTCTATTTCGGATTTAGAATTCTCTAGTATTTCTCGGAGTTTGCTAGAAGAGTCTTGAGTCTAGCCGAACGTCACTCAGATATCGATTAAAGCCACATACTTCGGTTCGACCACACTTTTTCATACCATTTATGTCTTCATGCTAGTCAAACGTCAACCCTATCTCCTCCCCTATTCCTGGATATATATATATATATATATATATATATATATATATATATACAGACAGATAGATGAAATGGTAACATTTTTGTTATTTCTAATTTCTCAGAATTCCCCCGTCCTTCAGAGCTGTAGCCCTATTAGATATCGTTTTGTAACATATTTATCAATTAATTAAAAAAATAATTAAAAAAGAACTAATTAAAATTTTAACATTCTGTTTGTGACGTATACAATTAGAAGGCCAAAACTACTTATGTTGAAAATTTCAGAGCTGTAGCCCTATTAGTAGTCGTTTTGTAAAATGTTTATTAATTAATGAAAAAAATTAATTACAAAAGAACAAAATAAAAATTTAAAATTCTGTTTTTTAAAAGTCCAATTAAAAGGCCAAAACTACTTATGTTGAAAATTTCAGAGCTGTAGCCCTATTAGATATAATTTTGTAACATATTTATTAATTAATTAAAAAGAACTAATTAAAATTTTAACATTCTGTTTGTCATGTATACAATTAGAATGCCAAAACTACTTATGCTGAAAATTTAGATCTCTACTCCAATTTTAAGTAGGTTTCTATAAATCCACAGACCACAGACTCACAGGGGCGGCTTAAGGGCTGTGCAAACTGTGCAACCGAACAGGGCACCAGCGCCGGCCAGGGAGTCAACTTTTTTTTTTCTCTTTGCTTTTTGACAAATTTTGATTTTTTTTTTGTGTGACCAATTTTGATTTTTTTAAAAACTAAAGTTCCTTAATCATTTCGCTGCTGAATTTTCACAGTTTTTCACTTGACTGAAACTATAAGTAACCCCGGAACAAATTCTTGATGTTGGAATTTCATTTGCTCAAATTTCGATTAGTGAGTGAGTGATATATGTCCCTTTTTACTTGTAGGTGTAACTGCCATTGCATTTGCATAGGACCATACGGTCACGCTTATCGGAGAAATATGCAAACAAATTTAATTATAAAATTATTTTTGTATGGTTCTCTTATCCGCTTTAGATTGTTTTTTAATAATTAACTTTCTTTTACTCTCAACTTCATCTTGTATTGTATTTTGGATGTGTATTTTGACAAATATTGAAAATATTTGCGAGTGATACTATAAATAGTGCTTATGTAATGAAATACAAAATTCAATGCAATAAAAATTTCTGTAACATATTCTATTCAAAATGTAAATGAAATATAGCCAAATGGAATATTTAGAACTGGTTGTTAATAATAAAAAATCTTAAACTTAAAAAAAAAAAAAAAAAAAAAAAAAAAAAAAAAAAAAATTAGACATACAAAGTTTGCGTAGATGTTACAATATCACTAGGCCGGTATTTTCTAAAGGCGGCCCGTGTCTAATATAATGCCACACTCAAAAACGAATGATGCTAATACATTTAGCATGTAAATGAGCGTGAATTGAAGGGCAAGAGTAAAATCAAATGTTTAAAATTAAGGGGTCATTCTAAGCAAGTTTCCTTCCTTTTTAATGTCATAATTTAAAACGGTTTTGTTTGAAATTGCTTTGAAAACCGGTAAGCTGGTATATTGTATTATTCGATTTCTAAAAAACATGTTTTTGATATTATTCTTATTATAGTTATAGAATTAAGTATCACATGAAACTACTAAAAAAAAAAAGAAAAGGGCAAGTCAATGTGGTTTTTATATTCCGGAATGTCAATGTAACGCATTTTCTAGTAAATTTAATTTATTATGCAAGTTTCATTAACACTTAGAAAAAAAGGTACACTAAATTTTATTGCAATTTATGGAGGAATCAAAATTGTTCCGTGGCTAATGTATTTAAAATTTGCGGGATTTTGTCCAATTTTTTTTTTTTTTTTTTTTTTTTTTTTAATGGGGGGAAGAGGGAGGAATCGAGGGTGCCATAATTTTTTTGGCACAGGTGCAAAACTTATCTTGAGCCGCCCCTGCAGACACACAGCTTGTTTTATTATTATAGATTAACAAATACTTGCTCTGTGTATGAGTTTATTTGAAAAGAAGAATATGTTATAATAATATATTTAAATGAACTCATTTCAAATTGTTATATAACAACAACTTTTTCTTGTCAACTTTTCTCAAAAACCAATTAAATTGCTTTACTCTAGTGTGTAATCTAAGCAGACGAATTTTTTTTTTATGTTGGGTTGATGGAATATTTTTCAGATGTTTAAAGCGGAATTTCGTTGTCTCCGCACAACATATCGGGAGACTAGTTTACCACAATACCGCGGTCAATTGTGGCAAGGCTGTAGTAAACATGTTTTTAATATTATAATTTCTCTACATTTTATCTATATATTAGAAAAAAATATCAGATCTATTTTTCCAAATCTCTCGTCGCATCTCACTCCAGTATGATTTATATTCTCCCCAAATTAATTATTATTTAAAATTACATTTTCCAGAATAATTATACAAAACGTTACTTATAATCTTGTTAAAATACTTAATAAAGGGTCGTTTATTAAAACGAAGTATTCGCATATGTTTTCCTGGATTGAATAGAAACTTATTAAAACCTAAATAACTTATGAAATTAGACTGTGGTTTTCAACATGTGTAGTACATGAAAAGCTTAAAAAGTTATTCGTGGATAAAGACTTAGTAATAAATCTATAATAATAAAACAAGCTGTGTGTCTGTTTGTGGATCTATAGAAACCTACTTAAAATTGGAGTAGAGCTCTGAAATTTTTAACATAAGAAGTTTTGGCTTTCTTATTTTATGTATGTCAAACAGAATGTTAAAATTTAAATTAGTTCATTTTTAATTAATTTTCTTAAGTAATTAACAATTTTTTGAACAAAACGACTTCTAATAGGGCTGCAGTTCAGAAATTTTTAACATAAGTAGTTTTGGCCTAATTGGTTCTTTTGAAAAACAGAATTTGAAATTTTTAATTAATTCTTTTAATTCTAAGTAATTTTAAGTTCTTTTTTAATTAATTTTTTTAATTAATTAATAAATATTTTACCAAACGATTTCTAATCGGGCTACAGCTCCAGGGGTCAAAGTGACAAAATAAGAATATATAGGATTTTTTTAAAAAAAATATAGGACAATTTAAAACATCAAATAACTGCACACAGTTGCTACTGAACTTAAAAATTAACTAGTTATACATTTATAAACTCGTTATAAAAAAAAATCGTTAAAAAAAAAAATCGCCTGATCCTGAATATGTCATCTGTAATTGCCTCAATATTCCATCCCTAAATCAAGTTTTATTAATTACATTATTTGCAATCTTGAGTCTTTTGCTTCCAGTATCTATATTAATTTCTTTAAGCTCCAATTTCTTTAAGTATTTTCTTTTTATCCCTGTTTGCAGTCTTTTGTTGGTTCAGATTTACTATTCAGTGTCGGTTGGATCGGCTGCGAAAAGTGGGAGATTTAGTGCCGAATGTGGTAAACCGGGGACTTGGTTTTCCGGAAACCCTAATGACCGTTTGGATTTGAAAACGTAAACGTATTGAAGTCATTTTCAATTTTGGCGACTTTTATGAAAAAATCGTGGCTAATATTCCGAATCCGGTACGGATTCTGCGCCAAGGTGATTTTCGTCAAAAAATGGCAGCCCGTCACTTTTTTTAAGAGCAAGAGAACTACCTATGGTTGCCCTAATTAGGCGCCGTTTGATGTAAACAATTCGTGGCGCAGAATCCGAATCGGATTTAGAATAAAAAAATCGTCATCCGACATCATACAGTAAATCTTAACCCTTTTGTTTCCTTCATCAATTATTGATTGAGCACACAAAATGTTCTTAAGTAGCCCTGCAATAATCACAAGTCGTTTTTATCCGTTTTTCTCGAATCAGAGTTATGTCGCTGCATATCTCTCTCTGTATTATGACCAATTAATTTACTACGTTGGAGGAGAAAATAAATCAGAAATTCAAGACCGCGTACTATGGAAAAGTTTACATTTTACAACTCTCGCCGTTCCAGTGGAGTTGAGTTGCAGGTTATGCAGCACGTGACGTCACAAGAGATAAAACGCCGCCGTTACAAACATCGATTTTGTCAGGTGTTTTTCACCTACGATCAAGGCAAAGAATCCAAAATATAAATAAATGGCAACGAACGGAGCCGTTATTACGAATTCGAAGAAAATATAGATCTAATCAATATAGAAATATAGGATATATAGGACAATTGTAAAATATAGGACAATATAGGACGTTTTTGCCGATTTTTAAAAAAATATAGGATTTATAGGACATATAGGACGTCTGCGACCCCTGCAGCTCTGAAATTTTCAACATAAGTAGCTTAGGTTTTCTAATTTGACTTTTGAAAAACTGAACTTTAAATTTTTATTTAGTTTTGTTTTAATTATTTTTTTTCAATTAATTAATAAATATTTTCAAAAAGATTTTTAGGAAGGCTACAGTTCTGAAAATTTTCAACATAAGTAGTTGTGGCCTTCAAATTGGACTTTTGAAAAACAGAATTTTAAATTATTATTTAGTTCTTTTTTGATTAATTTTTTAACTAAAAATATTTTACAAAACGATTTTTAATAGGACTACATATCTGAAATTTTCAACATTATCAGTTTTGGCCATCTAATTGGACTTTTGAAAAACAGAATTTTGAAATTTTATTTGTTTTTTAATTAATTAATTAACAAATATTTTACAAAATGATTTCCAATTGGGCTACATTTCTGAAATTTTCAACACGAATAGTTTTGGATTTCTAATTGGACTTTTGACAAAAAAAACCTTAAAACTTTCATTCGTTTTTAATGAATATTTTCCCAAAAAGCGACTTCTAATAGTTCTAGAGCTCTGAACGTTTCAACATTAGTAGTTTTGACCTTCTAATTTTGCTTTTTACAAACATAACGAGTTCAAATATTCTTAAAGGGGTGTTGTACTATAGTCATTAATGGGGATTTTTTTTATTGTTTCTCGTCAATTGAGGGGCTTTTAATATTAAGGCTTTAATTAGCAATTAGTTTTTAGTGTGTGAAGCGACCTTATGTCTACGCAGTAATGAACCTTTCATCGAGCACAGCGAGCTCATGCTTGCTTAGCAGTGAACCTTTCAACTAGTTAAGTAAGCCTGTGCTTATGTGTCAATGATTTATTTAGCGAGCAAAGCGAGCTTGATTTTCGTTGCGATGCATACTGTGAGCGAAGCGCCAAAAATTGGGGCCTATACACCAACGACGGATTTTCGCAACGCCTCAGCTGGCTAAAATAACGCACATGGTAAAATTTCATGGCGATGTAGCACGGGTATTCAGCTAGTATCTTCATAAATGAAAGAGTTCAAAATAAACAAGAAATAGAGATAAATAATTTATTTTAGCTAATTCATTTGAAAGAATATTTTTAAAAGTTGGCAATGGGAAAAAGAGGCGTTTCGTAAAACGTGGGAGTCTTTGACAAATATGTATTTGACCATAGTGGTTCGTGGTCACTGCTTAAGTATACCATTCATGGCATGGATAGTTTTTTCATTAAAACGTTAAAAACAGTTTTAAACAAGTGCGAGGGGCTCATTTAAATCCTTTATATTAACTTCTTTTTTTTGTGTATGTTTGTCGATGGCGGAATAATCTGTAGAGGCTTAATTAACCCCATTACCGTCATCTAATCGGGATGAAACTTGGCAGATAGATTCAGTGTCGAAGACAATGTATTCTACCATATTTTGGGGCTATCACTTAAATCTCCCTTTGCGGAATACTACTAAACCAACTTGCCGTCATCAATCGCGCTGAAATAGCATTCAACGGATCATTGAAGAAACTCTTTCCTGTTGCAAAGACTGTTTTAATAAATAAGTAATAAAATTGTTCCAATCAGAATAAATAAAAGATATTTGGATGTGAGTGCATAAATTCACAATCATTGCTAATGAATAAATTCTGGAACGTCGTTTGCCGCATATTTTACTGATAGAAATGTTTTAGATATTTAAAATTAGATGCAAGTACCAAGCACACGCTGTTTACAGAATCGGCACAGTGTTAATGAATATAAAAATTACAATGCATATAAAGGATTTATATTAAAAACTTTGCTTTTATGAGTTATATTATATTTATGGGTTATAATATTATTATTATTTTTAATCTTTGTTTCTCAATTCTAGGAACAACAAAAGTTGTCGTAATCACTAATTCTTGATTCAAGTTCGAGGTTTTTCGGCATAAAGCCTTATTCTAAAATCCTTACTTTCGTGTTGTCTCGTATGTAATTGTAAAGATCTCCGTTCTCCATAAATGGCAAAACTATATGCGGTACACTTCCTTCAAAGCAGACTCCCAATAGACCCAGGACATGGGGATGATCGAAGTCTTTCATAGTAAGCGCTTCCTTTATGAAGAGGTCAGCCTTTATGGGACTTCTCCAGAGATCTATCACATTTCAGAGAGATACAGTTAATTAGTATTATTCTTAACTATTCTGAAGTAAATTATTGCTCCATTACGACACATGCATTTTGATACTTGTATATACATTTTTATTTTACCGCAGCGAAGTGAGGACAAAGCTTTGTTTTATACATACATTTGCATAAAAATGCATGCGTAGTTTGCTTTGTTTTGTTTTGTTTTGAAACCACCGACTGTCTATTTCTGCCACTTATAAAGTGCTTAACACAGCCAAATACGTCTCGTAATTTTGAGCATCTAGAAGAATACGAGATCGAAATCTTCTAGTGTAAACCCCTCTCTCCGACCCCACCACACCAACGAGAGGACATTTGAGGCCACGACAGATTTAATGTGCACCAGACCCCATTAGGTACACAAGGATATTTGGCGGACGGAGGCCCGAACCCACAACCCTCCGGTTATGAGCTCTATACCTACCGCAAGGCTATCGAGAGCCCCTCGTAGTTTGCTTGTTTGAATGTGTGAGTAGCATGCTTGTTGTTTTAGGAAAAGCCAATCTCAGAAACAGCTCAGCGAATTATGATCGCATGAGCATTGTTGATTATAGTCTGTATTATAATTCTATAATATTTTAATTGTTACATTATTGTTTTTGTTTAATCAAGATTTTTATTACGGAATACTTAAAATTTTAAACAATAAATACCAAAGAATGTTAAGAAAACATTCAAATGAATCTTATTAGCGAATTTTAGGTTTTTAAATCTTCATTGACAATAATAAAATTCTTCATTAAAAATTACATATTCTCCTTTTGATGTCAAGGATCCACGAGTCAAACTAAAATTTTACTTCATTACTTTTGTCAGGTTGTGTTACTTTATATTAATGTGAATGTTTTCTACGACTTCAATTCTTTTATTATTTAGTATTACAAATTCTAAGTTTCAATGTTTGAGAAATTTAGTTAGAATGGTTTGTAAAACGAAATAAAATCTTCCTTGGTAAAAGTTTTTTTTGGATAAAAATGAGTGACTTTACGATACATTTAAATTTTAACCAATGGATTTATTCCCCCTAATAAAAGGTTTCCCAATTTTTTTTTTTTGTGAAAATATAGTATCAAGTGTTTAATAGTTTTGATTTTAAATGAGGTTAATTATTCGTTATTTTTGCTGATATTGGTACATTTTAAAATCTAAGTTTCTAAAGGATTGAATAAGACAGACAGAAATAAATTGTTAATTAAAATCAAATCTAATTTTTTTTAAACATCCTTCGATTTAGTAAGCAACATGAAATCGAACAATGATCATTAACAAAAGTATCAAAATGTATCACTAAAAACTACGCATTTTACCATTTTGGGCATTATCTACAAATTCATAGTACGTACCAAAAAGAAAGATAAAGCACCTACCTTTAAAAATACTTCTAAAACTTAATTTTATCCAAAAATTATTAAACGCATATAAACGAAGACAATTGTTGTATTTATACTGTTATTTTTCCAAAGTGAATAGTTACCGTTAACTATAAGAATGTGAGAATTTCCCATTCGAGTTCAAATTGGTTACATTGGAGATGGGGATGTCACGTTGCCGTAGCACTCGCATCGTCCGAAAAGAATGAAGTTTTTTTTTTTTTTAAATCGCAGTTCTTTCGAGAATATTCTTAGAACTCCCACGACTTGGCTTATGTTCCCTTCCTTTCGAAATCCTAATCGGGATGTCTGAAGTTCATTTAAAATTTATATTTTTGTATGTTAATTTTGAATAAAACTCCCCCAAAGACATCGCAATTGCTCCTTTTCTTTTGAAGTCCTAAGCGGACATCCTAACTCATCCAAAATTGGTATATTTCATCTTAGGATCCAATTTGGATCTTCTGGACCTAAAAAGGACGTCCTGGAGATGGCATGTGCTTTCTGAGTATTTATAAAAAGTATTTCATCTTTTATTTATAATCTTTACATTGTCTGTTAATAGTGCATCTACTGAAAGATAATTTTTCCACTTTATAAAAATTGAAATTTCTGTGACGAAAAAAGGAAAACGATATACTGGCTTAGATCTCTGGAAATTCTCGGAAACTTTTCTTTAGATATTGAAAATGTAGTAGAAATTCATACAAAAAGAAACAGACGTCGCAGCAGTTCAAGAAACGCTTTAACTCTAATTACATTTCACCAATTCATTGCACTCAAATAATAACTATTCCGCTCTTGTTTATGTATTTTTTATATGTTTTATACCTTAATTTTCCTCTGGATAAAATCTAAATAGAACGATCCATACTGAAACCATTCGAAAATGTTTATTCTTATTTAAAAAGGTTTCAGCATTCATAGACTTACAGACACATCCAGTACTACACTTTTTACAATGTATATAGATGCTTAAAATCCCTTGCGAAGGAAAATTAGCCTATAATCATTTATATGTTACCTTTTCTTAAATAAATTGAATTCATAATAGTACATCTAAAAGTTTGGAACTTACGTCGGTAAAGAGTCTTGATGGCAACTTCAATTTCGGTTTGGTTAGGAATTTGCAGGGAACCTTTGAATACTTTTCCAAATTGTCCTAAAAAGAAAGTTACAAACGTTAAGTTTATTTTTTTATACATAATGGTATTGTTAATATAGTTAATATTAAAACCATGATATTTATTTGTTATACTTCATTTTGTTCAGTGCAGCTTGTCAAGAATATAGATTTATTTCTGATTTTTGAGACAATTTCAATTTTTGTCAATTCCATCTGCTAACTGTCGTTTACCGATTTCCAAAAGCAAGCTACGATTGTTTAAAAGTCAAGAAAATATTATTGATCTCAGTAGCGGTGGTCGAGCTCCAAAGAATGTGAATTAATAACCATCGAAGAATAGTAAAATTACAAATGTAAATGGGCGATCTGCTTCCCCCCTCCCCCACTCCACACCAAATCGCCGCCTATTGATCCACATCAAAATTACCACATAGAATTCAACTACATATTTGTTCATAAAACTGTCTCCCCCACGTCTTATTAGGAAGAAAGCCATATTTGCACACAATTTTCACATTTTGGAGGAATTCGTAAAATTTATTTGATATCTAGTTGAGTTGTGCTTTCTCCTAATCCTCTATCATTATTGAGTGCCGATGAGTATGAGAGTGGAACAGGTGGAACAACCATAAATCAATTAATAAAAGTTTTCTTTTTTATATATTTTTCTTTTACCATATTGCAAAGTTGAGAATTATTAATTTTTTTCATCATTCGCTTCAACAACATCAAGTGAAGCTAATGTATTTAAGGTTAACCAATCCATATTTCCTCATCTTTTTAAAGGACATCCCCAAACAGCGCAATATGATCCTCAGGATGTCCGAAGCGCATCACTTCAAGATGGCGGGATAATCTGCAGAACTTCCAAAATTTGAATCGACGATATCAACCAACATGATATTCTGAGGACGTTCTAAGAACGTTGTGCGATTTCAAAACAATCAAATATTCTTTTTGGAAGTCGTTAGTTATACGCTCAATATAAACATCTCGAAAATAATTTGTACTTCTCGAATGTACTTACTCCAGCCCCCATTTATTTTTCTTAAAACTTTTAATTAATCGAAACGCTAATAGAAATTATTTATTTATAAAAAACACATTTCATTTTTTAAATAAATTCCATTCGACTTTCTTTTGAGAAAATGTACTTTAACTGTAAAAGATTTTGGTTTACCATTAATGTAGATAACACAAGTATCCACAAGTATCCGGACAGCACATGGCATCACCAATTTTAATCCCAGGATAAAAGAGACAAATATAAATAGAGACAAATATTGGCGGTACTTTGGAACAAAATTAAAGTTCTGGAGGCATTCTATAAGTATTTCAAATGGATTGTATAAATTCGAGACTCTGGGAAATGTTTTCTTCTGTTTGTCCTTTTGTAAATTCCCTTTTGAACACTCGGGGAGTCTCCATTTTCCAACCTTTACTTATAACTCATTAGTTCTCTTCATTGCTGAATAGTTTTAATTTCTTCTGCCGTGTGTTTTCAAACGCAGTCTCTTTAACTCATATTCCACTGTGTTTGAGGTGGAATTGATGGCATTAACACTATATAATTCATTGTTGAACGTTGTTGTGATGACGTCAGGAGCAAAATATTTGGAGAAAGAAGTTTGTAATTTTTTTTTGTATTAACGTACATTTGTTTCTTGTGGAGTGGAAAGTACGAAACCAAAGGAACAAGTACCTAGATTTCAATCTGAGGATTCAGAATTAAAGAAAAACCTCTTGAAAATCTTTTTTTAAATAAACCTTTGCTTTGTAACCCACAATGAACCCATACCGCAAAGCTCAAAATTATTATTTTTTACATCATATGTCTGAGCAACATTTAGTGAAGTTGATGTATTTAAGGCCATCTAACCCATACTTCCTCATCTACCTAAAATTAAGACATTCCCAAAGAACACCATATGCTCCTCAGGATGTCCGAAATACATTACTTCAGGATGGCGGAATCACCCTCAGAAAATAAAAATTTGATCTTACGACTTCAACGAAACGTCTCGGGGACGTTAAAATGTCTGGGTATTGATGTCCCAATGATGTTTCTGAGAACGAAATTGGGATGTGTCAGGGACAATAATCACTGTCTAATCCTTCTCGGTTCTCAAGAGGTGAAGTTTTGAATGGTCTGGGGACATCCCTCGGATTACCAGAACGATAAAGCCCTGCATATGTCTTTTTAAGACCTCTTGAGGTCAAGAGTCAGAAGATCTGGGGACATCCCTACGATTAAATTCTCGAACCGGGTTGAACGAGGATGACTTTAATGTCCTTCATAGGACGATCTTGGTGGAAGAAGACCATTATAGGAATGTTTTTAAAGTAAATCTTCAAGCAATAAATTGGCTTTTTATTTTTCCAGTACTTCTACAAAACTGCATCTATGTAGATAATGTTGTTTTGCATTAAAGTGATGATACAATTATATATAGGTAGCAATCAGTACTATAACGTCTTAACGGCAGGAACAGTTGTGTAGTTTTATCAGTGAAAATTTTAAATCTACCAAATTTAGTGTGATTGGTCCGGGTTACTAAATTTTTCATTAATTTTTGCAGTCATTTTCTAGGAGGCAAATTGTTCATTATTTTCGCTGACGTTGGTACCTTATAAAATCCGAATTTCTGTAGATAATTGAATCACACATACACAATTCAATTTGTAATTAAAATATAATCTAAATTTAACAAACACGCAATTATTCGAAAACAAACAATGATCATTATCATATGCATACGTAAATTACAAATAATAGTTGCATATATCACTCAATACTATGAGTTTGTCATTTTTAGGAACCACCTAGAAATACATAATATGCCACAGAAAGAGAGATAAAGTTTGCACTTACTTCCATAAAAAACCTTTCACGACTAAAATTCTCAGACATCAAATGTCATCCCCAAGACGTACTTTTTATGTCCCGAACATCCAAACTCGATCCCATCATGAAAAACACAAACGTTAAATAAACTGGGAATGTCAGCTTAGAACTTCGAAAGGAAGGAAGGAAACGCGATTTCCTGAGGGAATTATATCCATTATATTTGAACTTCACAATCAACACAATGTTCTGCGGACGTTCTAAGAATGTACTCAAATGGACTACGGTTTCGGAACAGTGTTCCAAATTATATTCTTTTCGGACGTCCTGAGTATTCAAGTGACATCTCCAGGATGACCAATTTGAAAGTGAGAATGCCATTCCAAATCTGCTTTTTATTTCTTGAATGTATTTTACCCAACTCCAACCTGTGATTTTCACTAAAAAATAATAATTGCATCAATACACTGATAGAAGTTATTTTTTGTGATAAAAGCACATTTCATTTAAAAAAAAAAAAAAAAATTACAGTCAACTTTACTTCTTTTGAGAAAATTTACTCTAATTGTCAAAGATTATGAGAAACCATTAATTCTGGAAATCACAAGGATCCAGACAGCACATGTAATCCTCAATTTCAAACCCAAGATGAAAGAAACAAATTTTGACGTTCTTGGGAAATCCGCTTAGAACTTCATAAGGATGGGAAAAACATAGCGCCATAGGGAAATCCTCTAACGACTTCATATGTATTTTAAAAATTCATTGTTCTGGGGAATTTTTGTCCCATGATGCTTAATTTGTACTTACAGAGGATGCAATTCAAAATAGTATCGGATCAGTCAAATATGCATCTTATTACACCGACCCATGGGACACATTCATTTCCTGTGCGTCGGTGTTATACGATGCATATTTGACCTAGTAAAATTAATCATTTTTCAATGTAACTTTACCACAAACTATTTTTATATAAATCAAAAACATAACAACGAGATGCATCATAATTTTGCAATTCTATTCCGTTTATGCGAAGAAAGAAGAACGAAAATGTTCCATGCGGTATCCAGAAAATTGCCCTAAACATAAGTAGTTAGATTTGGATGGAGCGCGGGCTTTTTGATGGCGTTAAAGGCTTGATGTTACTCGGTTATTGTGATGATGTAAGGAATAGAAAATATCAGTAGTAAAAGTTCATATTTTAATTTACTGCATGAGATGGATGTGTTTCTTTGTAAAATGTATACTAGAATCTTTGTCTCAAAACTAGTATTGAGATTGGTGTGTTAATTTGTTGAATGTTAAATTATGAAACTTTATTGCAGAATTTATACTAATGTGTTGCTTTTCGGATGTGATAACGGTTTAACTTTCTTCATTTTTTGGCAATTTTATGTATTTTCTGTTCTTTAAATAATGAAAAATGTTTACTTATTGTCAGAAATCAATGCATTAATTAAAAGTATAACAGAATTAGAATTTGAGTTATAACTATATGGACATTAAAGAAAATTTTACTTGTCTTATGCTTAGAGAACATTACCTACAAAAATCTGTTGAAATCTAAAAACATATTTGAAACAGACAAATAAAGGACGTAATTGTCCTGGTCGTCCAACCTATTTCAATAATTCTTTCCTAGGGACGTCTCAGATCTTCCCAATCTCGGTCCCTAAATATCGAAAGGGACATATACAGGACGTCATCATTCTGTTAATCCAAGGGATGTCTCCAGATCTTCTGAATCTCGATCTACAGAGGACCAAAACTCGATAGGGCCAAAATGGATCGTAGTCCAAGACACATCCAAATTCTGTCCACAGGGACATTCTTAGGACCAATACCTAGACATTTTCACGTCACCGAGACATTCCGTTGAAATCGTAAGATCAAACTTAGATATTCTGCGGATGACTACGCCATCTTGAAGTGATGCATTTCGGACATCCTGAGAATCATGTTGTTTTCTGCGCGGATGTCTTAATTTTAGAAAGAGAAGGAAATATAATCCATATTTCCTTCTCTTTCTAAAATTAAGACATCCGCGCAGAAAACAACATGATTCTCAGGATGCCCGAAATGCATCACTTCAAGATGGCGTAGTCATCCCCCGAATATCTAAGTCCTGGTGGTAATAAATACATGGCCTTAAATACATCAACTTCACTAGATGTTGCAGAGGCAAATGATGAAAAAAAATAATAATTCTGAACTTTGCAATATGGGTTCAATGTGGATTTCAAAGCAAAAGTTTTTAAAAAAAAAAAGGTTTTCAAAGTTTTATTTAAAAAAGACTTTCAAAAGTTTTTCTTTAATCTTGAATCCTCAGATTGAAATCTTGGTACTTAATCCTTTCGTTTCATAGTTTCAACTCCACAAGAAACAAATATACGTTAGTACGAAAACCAAAAATTACAAACTTCTTTCTTCAAATTCTTTTACTTCCTTACGTCATCACAACAACGTTCAACAATGAAATATATAGTGTTTAATGCCATCAATTCCAACTCAAACACAGTCAAACATCGGTCAAAAAGGCCGAGCTCCTAAAAACGCACTGAAGAAGAAATTAAAACCAACAAGTAATGCAGAAAACTGTGATTTATGAGTAACGATTGGAAAATCCGATGTTACTTTGAATTGCATCTTTGCAAAGTTTAAATTGGGCACCCTAGGAAATTCACAAAACTAACAAACAGAGGACCACTCCCTAGAGCGTGGAATTTGTAGTATCCAATTGAAGTACTTAAAGGATGTCCCCGGGACATTAATTTTGTCCCAAAGTACCTCCAATATTAGTCTCTTTCATCCTGGGATGAAAATTGGTGACGCCATGTGCTGTCCGGATCCTTGGGTTTTTCTTTATTTATGATAACTCAAAATCTTATACAATTATAGTACATTTTCTTAAAAGAAAGAAAGTTGCCTGAAATTTATTCTGAAAATGAAACGTAATTTTTTTACGTAATGAAACGTAATTTAAAATTTTTATTCGAATTCTTCATATTGAGCGTGGGTTGGTTGTATTCAGATTATATGGCGCAGTCAGCAACATGAGGGCTATAATGCCCGAAACATTCGTCATTAGTAAAGCCAACATACATTTATAAACACCCATGCCTGACACGGGACTCGAGCCCGCAACTTCGCAGTCTAGAGACTAGCACGTATTGAGCGTGGGACTCAAAGCGTCCTAGACTGAGAGGCGATTGTAATTTTTGGACCCCATCGAACATCATTCTGAATTTTTTTGTAGAAATTACAGAAAAGTGAGTAGATTACGAATCCACAGGTCTGCCGTGGTAAAAATGGCCGAAACTGGTTCAAAATTCACTTTTAATAAGTTGAACTAAATCCAATTGCCAAATGCGCCATAACTTGCCAAATAATGAGCATTTTTTTTTTATTTTGTAACCCTCACTCTTTAATTTTCAATTAAGAAGGTTGCAGACGATTCAGATATCTGGCGAAGGTTTACTTGCAAATATTAAAAGGGAGTCAAGTTGGCAAAAAAATATTACGTCACTGATAACGTAACTGATGTCGCAAATTTGGCTTAGTTTTAAAAGATACAAGTTTTCCGAAACAGAGATCAGAAATCGTTTGCGCTTTTTCTCATTGAAAATCAAAATGCAGTGGGTTGCCAGACGAAAAAGTTTGTTCTCTTTTTGGCAAGTTATGACATATTTGGCAATTTTTGCCACGGCAGACCCGTGGATTCCTAATCTACTCACTTTTCTCCAATTTCTATAATAAATTCAGAATGATGTTCGATGGGGTCCAAAAATTGCAGTCGCCTATCCGGAAAGAATGACATTTGATTGTTTTGAAATCGCAGAACATTCTTAAAACGTCCTCAGAATATCGTGTATATGTGCGCATCATCCATGGGAAGCCCAAATGGGACGTCCCTAATATATACCGTTTGTCTCCTTCAGTTTGAAGTCCTAAAACTGACATCCCTAGTCCTTTCAAAATTTGTCTCTTTCATCCTGGGATTAAATTTGGATATTCAGGAAATAAAAAGAACGTTCTAGAGGAGACATGTGCTGTATTGGTCACTCATAATTATATTTTTTAATAATTTTGCGTAAATTAATTTAACGAAGGTATTTCATAAGAAATCATTAGCATACTATTTCTTTTTCTGGATAGTTTAAAATAGTGCCGTTTTTATATCTTGTAAAATGGCAACTGTTTAATTTTCTTTCGAGAAAGAGATTTTTTTTAGGCTGACTCACATTTCTGTAAGCTGTTCCTCTTTCGAAAACTATTTTTAAATTGATTATTAAACTTTTTCGTTTTGTTTCGTTTGGATGTTAATATACTATTGGAAAATTACTGCGAGTACAATGTACTCGCATGTAATTCAGCCGAAATATCAACTTTGGTGTTCCATGTCTCTAAAACTCTTAATAAAACAATTTGACGAATAATATTTTCCTATGCACTTAGTATCTTTCAATAAATAAATGAAACGTATTTTAGTTGAATTACATCTAACTTCTATGTCCTGTAAATCATTTATTTCTCAACCAATTTACAAACTTTTTAAGCAGAAATTGTAGTTAAATAATTACAAATATAGTAATTAGGCAAAAATAATTATAAAGAAATTAATATTTTTAGTATGTAAGAATGTTTTGCAATTAACTCAAAACAGAGATTTTCACACTTAGGAACACTTTTAAAAAATCTATTCAATACTTCAATCTAATTTTTCAGTAGAATATTATATAAAACTGAGTTCTATATTGATGACCGAAAATTTGTATTTTAAATCTGTGTATATTTCTTTAATGTGAATTATATGAAGAAAAAAAAAAAAAAAAAAAAAAAACATTTCTTCTAGTTCAAACATATAATTTTTTTCATAAACGTTAGAAATAATATTGTCTAAAAAAATAAGTTATCATCGTTAATCGAAATGTTAACTTAACATTAGTAATTTTTTAAAAAATATTCATAAACTATTTTGTCTAGAAAGTGTATCTGTTTTGTCTAAAAGGTGTTAAAAAGACCTATTTTGAGATAACTTCAAAAAATACTTGTAAACTCAAAATATTATTTATTTTTTTATATATTTTTTGCACAATTACTATGTTTATAAATATCTAACAAAACTTTGAGTCAAAATAATTTGTAAATTCATTGAGAAATAAATAATTTATAGGTCATTGAAGTTGGATGAAAATGCAACTTTTAAATTTTGCCGATGACTTTCAAGTCCCCTTAAGCATAATCATCTACAAAATACATTTATATGTTTTATAAGACTTCATAGTTTTATAAGGATATAGTTCTCAATTTGAAGCCTAAAATGAACATTTCGAGCAAATGACCTGTATAATCAAGTGAGCATATTTTCCTGACTAAATGCTTCATTTATAAAGGTTGAAAAGTATGAATTTGTGTTTTTCTTATAATTTTGTTTCATCGATATATATATAATACGAATTAACGTAAATAAAAATGACCGATTCGGTTTTCATAACATAATTAGTTAAGTAGAATTTTTCATTGTGCGATATCTACATGAGGAGCATACTGCGCCAAAGTAATCATAACACCGATTGCCCATTAATAATTCTGAATATCAAAAAATTCAAGGAAACTTGAAAAAGTTATGTTTTTTTTTTTTTTAGTGAATAATAATTGTTATTTATATGCAATGAAATTACTGAAATATTAAGCTAATTCTCAGATGTTATAGAAGTGAAAATTTTAACTCAGACAAAAATTTATAGGGAAAGGAAGCTACACCTCAAAATGTCAGTTACCACATTTTATTGCCGATCGGTCATTGAACAACTAAATCTCTGAAAATGGCCAATTTGCACAGCGACATTGGACAATCTACATATTTGGCTGCTACAAAATGCGCCAACCTTCCGTGGGCTATCGATTTATTGGATACTCTTTAAAAAAATCATTTGACCAACCTGAACCGATGAGCTCGCCCATGACCAAGTGCGGCTTCTGAATGATGAGGCCCAATTCTTCGAGTATAAACATCGTCTCTCTGTCCAGAGTTACCATCTCATCGCAGAGCTCCTCTGTTGGGTCCTCAAAAGGTGAATCTCTTGGGGGAACAGGAGGGATATCTGCTGGAGAAGATTGTGTGATAAGTTAGTTCAGCGGTTCCCAATCTTTTAGTTGTGAGGACCATTTATTTTGTAAAAAATGACGTGAGGCCCACTATCTAACAGAATATGTGCGTGGACGTGAGTGCTTCAGTAGTTTGTAAAATATACTGTACAAGAAGGATTAAACAATATTTTCGCAGAAAGAAAGGAACTTGATTGTATTCACTTCGCTGTGACAACTAGAAGAAAACTAAAAAACAAGTGGTCAAAGTTTATAAAAATATCAATGGGATTTTTGATATTGTTTGTCCCTTATGAGGGAGTTAATATCTAAATTAAAAGTGGATAGTTTTAGGCATACTGTTGAATTCACTCATTATTCATTCGTTATACCATCGCAGAATACAATCGAAATAATTCGATTGTTGCTAACAATCGAGTGACTTGATTGTTCCTCATATATACCCATGAAGCTCATGAAATATTTATCTTGGCTTAGGTACTAGATCAACGTCCACGACGCAGTATCACTCAACTCGCGGCCCATGGGTTGGGAACCGCTAGATTAGTTGATGTTTACAATCTTGTACAGTATTTTAGACTGCCTATAGAGTTATGCATAATGTTTAATGTTCTATGTACAGAAACTGAATTTCCAACTGAAACCAAGGGGGTGCAAGGCAGTTAATTTTTTGTTTTAACTTTGATTTTTTAAGTTGCTACCTTAATGAAATTTTACTGAATAGTAATGTATTAAATTTATCGTCTATTAAATATTTTAAAACATGTCTCATACTTCTATTTCCCTTGAATCATACCACTTTTCTTTACATTATTTTTAATTTTAAAAATCCAAGGGGGTGCAAGTGCACGCTCTTGCACCTTCCTGGCGGCGCCCATGGCTGAAAATGATTAAACTGAACGTTATAGTACTCAGTACCCAAGCGGCACTTAAAAGATACTTTTAAGCATGAAATATTGCTTTTTATACAACAATACTATGCATAAAAATCTAATGTCGTGCGCACATACAGCCAATGAGAACATTTTCTAAATGCTTTATATTAACTTAGATAACGTTTGTAGATGGGAGGCAAATCTTCAGTTTCCTAATTAACCCCCACGCCGTCATCCAATCGGACTGAAACTTGACAGATAGGTTCGATGTCGATGACAGTGCATTCTATCAAACTTTGGGACTGTTACTGTCAGTAAATGGTCGCTTTTACGGAATACTAATGAGCAAAATTGCCGTCATCCAATCGCATTAAAGTATCATTGAATCAATCACTGTTGAAAAACTTACCTGTCGCCATTTTTTTTAATAAATAAATAAATAATACTATTACTTTAATCAGAATAAATGATATTTGGATGTGCGAGCATAAATTGAGGACTAGAAATGAGAAACGACCTAAGTTCAAAAAAGAAAAATTTGTAGTAGAGCCGAAAAATTAAAAACACTCGCATTGGTACTTAAGACTATGGCTAAGAACTAGATTGAATTTGAACTATTGCTACAGGAGTTCGCCCTTTGGGTGGTCTCCACTTTGTTTAGCTTGATCTTGAGGATATTTTTCCGTAAAAAAGAAAAAGATTTTCGATTTTTTTGGTAACTAAATCGTTTTCCATTTCTAGTCCTCAATTCACGTTCATTTTTAATAAATAAATTTTGAAACGTAGTTTGTCGCACATTTTGCTGATAGAAATATTTTTGATAACGGAGCCGCGTTAATGAATATAAAAATTGACAATGCATATAAAGGATTTTTTAAAAACTCAGTTTTTATGGGTAATATCATATTGTTCTCGACAGGAAATTTTATTTATGGTTAGCAGCCGCCATTTTTTACTAAGAAATGATATGACTATGGCTGATGTTACTTGGCATTGTCTTTATGTAAATTTTATCGTATTTTTTTTTTTTTTTTTTTTTTTTTTTTTAATAACCCATGCTAACTTTATAGAAGTACAAAAACTACTGTTTTAATTAATGAAAACAGCAAATATTTTCAAACTGGTATTGCAGAATAGCAACTGTAATAACACTTATAATTGAAAAAATGAAACAATACATGAAAGCTCGACAATGCCAGCTTTTGTGATAACGGTGGTTACAAATGTGTCACTAAACAACCAAATCAAAATACGATGATCTGATTTAGTGCCAAGATATAAAATGTCCTTAGAAGCCTTAGTATTTGCTTTTAAAAGCTATTGTTAGCTATTAGCAGCTATTGTGCAGATTCACGTGCTGTATTTATTAGTGCTACCACTAACTACAAATTCACGACTTTTTTTAAGATTCATAAAATATCTTACCAATTGAAGGCTCAATTCGGTTGGCAAGGACGATATCACGGAAAGCGTCGCGCATAAGTTTCTTTTTCCTAATTTTCCTGTAGTATAGGAAAGCAATCACAATTACTACAACGATAGGGATCAGGACATAGATTGCCAATAATTTTGATTCCAAAACCACCTGTTTCTTCTCCACTTTAATGATTGTTATATAGCCAAGATTGTGAATAGTGGAGCCCATGAAAACCTAGAAGAAAGAGACTGCTTATTAAATTCATCTCATAACCGCTCAACTCTCTAGTTGTTGGGAAAAAAAATCAAGTAACACAAAAAGACATAAAAAATATTCTATTCTTTCCAAATACCCAAATTAAATTTAAGAGGACATTTAGAGAGAAAAGTTTTACTTTTATAAAACAATACAGATGCAAACGATTTAAAAACATAAACTTAAGAAATGTGTTCCTCAGAATTAAATTCGTTTATAAGATTTCTAAAACTAATAAAGATATTGGATGGAAATGAAATAAGAACTCAAATGAAAGCAATTTTTTAGAATTTTGTTTAACTATAAATTAAGCTTAAATTAAGTAAATAAAATAAATGACAAGTGAAGTAACAGGATAATATGATCGAAATTTTTTTTTATTTCGTTCTTTCAAAGAAAATTATTTCTAATGTTTTTTTTTTCCTTTTTTTTTTCCCCCTAATTAAAAAATGTTTTCAGATTTATTGCATTTTAATAGTATCTGTTACATGCCTGCTATTTCTAGAAATGCTAATTTATTTGATATTTTCGTGTTTTTCTTTTGATGCCACAGTGTTTATGCATCATTCATAACATATGCAGAAGCAACTGAAAGGGCAATGGACATTCCGGCATTTTTTTTTTATTAGTTTCAATTACCCAACTTTATATTGATGTCTATTGAATTTATTGAAAGTAGCAACGGGAGGAGAATACTTACGCCGCGTCAGGATTCCAATTCTTATAATTATCGTTTGGTATAATTTTCGTTGTCATAGTTACACAATTTATTATTTGCGAGTGGCAATAGTGCAAGAGTTAAAAAATGAAAAGCAATATTTTTTCTGCAATATTGCTGGTGTCACATCCCTCCACAGTCTCATCCCTTCCTACTCTCCCTACTAAGCTAATTGCCATTTTTCATAACTTATTACGGATTTGGGTTATGATTTACTGTACGGTGTCGGATGGCGACTTTAAAAAAAAGTAGCCAAAATTGAAAATGACGTCACAAAGTCATGTCGCCAAATCCAAAATGGCGTCAAAACGCTGAGTTGCAAAATCCAAATAGTCACTAGGGTTGCCGGAAAACCAAGTCAATGGGTTGCCATATTCGGCGCTGAATCGCCAATTTTTCGCCTCCGATCCATCCGACATCGAACAGTAAATCTGAACCCGGATTTGTAAGTACGAGTATAAAGTTATTTTGTTTAAAAATTGAATAGCTGAACTCCAACACACTGAACTAGTTATCACGCGTTATCCATTTCAAAGTAAAAAGGGTTTTCTAAGGCGTAATACTTTTTATATTTTTAATACATTATTCTTTTCCCAAACAATTTCAAATTTCAGAGCGCTACATTGAATATTTTTAGCATAGGATCTACATGAAGGCTATACTGCACCAACACATCACCCATATTGCGTCATTGGGACATCCCCATATTGGGATATCCCCATATGTCTCCCAATTGGGACATCTCGTCTTAAACGAGAAAAGAAAAAGCATGGATAAACTCCAGCAGTTAACCTGACGTGGGACTCGAATCTGTTACCTATTGTATGATAGGAGTTAATTCTGCCTTCAAGCCACAAGTCAAGATGGGAAAATATCTATGATAATTTAAATTTATGTGCATTCCCCCAGATGAGGGACATCCGAGATTACAACTAATAGTGTCATTACTCCTTAGACATTAACATCAAGGTCGTGCTAACTTGTAAGGCTATACATCTGTTAATGAAGCACAAAGCTCTTCCATGATTCCATCCCAAGTCATTGTGGTACTTACCCGTACTGAAATATTAGTCCCAATAAAGGAGGAATTTTTCAGATTTTGTGGTAGTTCACAGGTAAGAAGTTCCATTGAGACAATTGTGATTTTGCAGGTTTCATTTTCTCCCAGTCTAATGTGAAAGTTGTTTACTGAACGTAAGTGGTCAAAATTATTACCCTAAAATAAAATCAGGAGGTTAACTCATAAAAATAACGAAAGTAAGAGAAATACATTGCTTGAAATGATATTTGGTTACTAAATTTAAAACGTTTACAGACTGTTTAATATGTGACGAACTTATACTTTAAAGTTACCTGCAAAGAAAATTAGGTCTAATCAATATTGGATACCGTAACAAAAGGCAAGTAGAACTAAGAGGTTAATGAGAAGTATACCTATAAAAAGTTGTTTTTATTAAAATAGATAGAGTAAAATTAGGTAGGTAGTGGCGTCAAACGAAGTTACCACACGTGCTTTACTATTAATCCGAAAATGGTAAAAAAATATATATATCGTACTATCAGCTGACTTTCAACAGTAAAACATTGTGTTTTTTGTTGATTAATACATTAATTTGGAGCCATAATGCCATTTTTATTAACCTTTATATATTTTCGTAAAATTAAAGCAACTTTCTCCCCCAAAAGAAGAAAACTGTATACTCCCAAAATGGGTTCATTAAGAATATATTTAAACCCATACGTACATGTGACAATAAACCGATGGCCATTTTATTCATACTTTCAAAGGTACATAATTCCGTATTAAGGGAGAAGAATTTTTTGTTTATTTTATTGCATAAAATTCAGCTATATATATTCAAGAAGACATGGAAAAAATTTCACAGTTCTAGGGAACTGCAAACATTCGATTTTGAAACTTTTGCATACCTATCTATTATGAAGTTTTTATTTTTAACTTTATTTTTCTCGAAATCTAGATTTGGCAATTTTGACTGGGTTTAAAATGCTAAGGTCTTGAGAAAATTTACTTATAAATTATTAGAATTTATATGTTTTTATTCTTGAATATCTGTTCTATAAATGTATGAAGAGTTTTTATAGGAAATTGTATTCATTTTTTTTCAAAAAGTAAAAAATATAAATTGTGTGAGTGTGTGTGTGTTGTGTGTGTGTGTGTGTGATTTAAAACATATTATGATACATATAAAAATAGGAGGAAGCTATAGTAATAGCACATGTAACTGTTGAACGTGTAACGGACAGTACATTCTGATAACAGAAAATGATACTAGTAGTAAACTTACTTAATTATATGATTGAGGTTATACTATCTCATTTATTGCATTAATTTAAAGTATTATGATACTTTGAGGAGGATTTGGTGACAAACTGTCGCCTCTCCAGAGCATATCTGTGATTGTCGACATACAACGGTGATAGTCAAAATATATAAGAATATAATCAAATATTCAGTCTTTCAACGAAGCATTTGGTGTATGTTGACATTCACCGGAGAAAGTCGACATTCTCCAATTTCGGACATTCACAGTAACATATATATGTTACTTTGATAAGACACTAAAGGTGGAGGAAGAACAGCACGAAAGAGTTTAAGTCATAATCTCTATTTTTTTCACAGACAGTCGCCAATTCGGCAAATGCATGACGGTTGTATTGAAAGAATTCAACCTTTTGGTTTCTCGTCGAAAACTTAAGGGTTTCCATAGTTGACTAAATCTAATTTGGTGAATCCCGAAAGATTTGGCTTGGGGTCTTATTAAAATCATTTTGAAATAGTATACCGGACCATTCCATCAAAGTGAAGTTTGGAAGACCAAAATATTGAAAACTTCTCAAACTATTGGTATTCCTTAACATTGCATAATGATTGCAGAACGAAATTCAACAGCATACCGAAACAAAAAGTCACATCTCTGCATATTGTTAGCTTCACTTCATTTATAAACAAATAAACAATTAACATACATGTTTCTACTAATGTCAGAAATAGTTATTTACGTTGGCTGACGAGCACAACAAAAGAAAACTACTAAGTAAGAAAAATATGCAAAAAGAAAATGTATCACCTTGATTTCTATCGATGTCTGGTCATCTGCTATCTTTTCGATCTCACTGAATGCTTTGAACTCCGGATCTGGATAGTAGAGTAGGCGTGACATGTACTCCTGGTGTTGGGAGAAATGCCTCATACTTTGTACCCCGTCCATTATAAAAGACACGTGAGACAAAAGAGGGTAAGTACTGGTGGGCACCCGCAGCAACAGCTGATCTACAAGGGACGGCGTCGAGCACGTTAGTTTGGTACCCTTGGATTCTGGGTCGACCCAGCATTCCTAAAAATAGCATTTTTAGTTACTATTCAGTATATTAAGGGCTCTGTCTACTTTGGATGCATGGAAAAAACGCAATTTTTTTTTTCTTCAAGAATACGCTATGTTTACTAATATAAACTTGTTAGGCTTAACAAAATCATTCGTAAATTATAAAAAAAAAAAATATTGGTTTTAACCGCTTTTTTAGTGTGAAAATGCCAGGAAAACAGGAGTCTTCAAAAAGTAGGTAGGTGTGCGCTGTTGAAAAAATCTAAAACAAAAAAAATTTAATGGTTTTAAGTTTAGTTTGACAGTGGCTATATCCCGTACCTCTAATATTAATTTATATACAAAAATAACAAAATGGGGGACAAAAAAAAGTTAAGAAACGTGGTTTTTTTTTGTTTTTGGCCAAAAAAAAAATAGTAAAAATTTAAATTTTGCAATAATTCTGGTACGGGATATAGCGATAAGTGTACAGAATATGTGGTTAAAATTTCATAAGGATCAGTTAGTTCAGTAGTTTCTGAGATTTTTTCAACAGCGCACATCTACCTATTTTTTGTGGACTCCTGTTTACCTGGCATTTTCACACTAAAAAAGTGGTTAATATCAATATTATTATTATTATTTTTTATTATTATTATTATTATTATTATTTTTTTATGGTAATTTACGAATGTTTTTGTTAAGCCTAACAAGTTTTATATCAATAAACCTAACAGTATTCTTTAAAAAAAAAAAAAAAAAAAAATATGCATCCAAAGTAGACAGCCCTAATTATTTTTTATTTTAGAGTATCCAGATTGAATTACTGACAATGCCCAATCATAGAGACTAATTTACCCCCCCCCCCTCACTACCACAAAACTTGATGATATTTTGAGGTACGCCCAGATTCAATATACAAGCTACGAGAACCGGGTTCATGTACAGTATTTTTCACTGCATGAAAAAATCTTAAATTTTAAATATAACAAGTTTTCATTCTCTTTTTGCGCATCTCAGTGCCAAATTTACAATACTTGATTACCATATTTACGCAATCGTCAAATGGTATAGTTCCATGTAAATGTTTAGACGATGGGGATTCGTTCCAATCGGCTATACATCCTTTCAAAATGGCACAGCTTAAACATAGCACACTATAAAATTAACAATCATAATCATGCAAACCTTAATAAATTCCAAATTTATCAATTGGGAATGTACTTTCACCACTATTTGGGGAGATTGAACACTGTCAAGATTAAGTCCAAGAACAGTCACATTCATTAGCCCACTGAAAAAGAAAATACTTTATACTTCTTTGCAATATACATTAAAAAAAAAAAAAAAAAAAAAAAAACACGTTTCGAACTTTGCCTTCATTAAAATATAGAACTTTTTTTTTCATTCAAGCAAGACGACATAGAAATGAAAATTCAGAATTTTCGTTAAACTTTATAAGAGAAAGAGAGTTAGTAGTATTTCATGTCACAGAATTTGACAAATACATTGAAAATAAAACGCATTTTTTTAAATGCTTTATATTAACTTCGCTTTTGTATGTATGTTTTATAATGGCTGCGAAATCTGTGGAGGCTTAATGACCCCCATCATCCAATCGAGCTTAAACTTAGCAGATAGGTTCGATGTCGATGACAATGCATTCTATCGAATTTTGGGGCTGTTACTGTCACTAAAAGGTAGCTTTAACGGAATAATAAAAAACCAACTTTCCGTCATCCAATCACGTTAAATAAGCATTGAACCGACCATTGTTGAAACTCTTTCCTGTTTCCGAAATATTTTTAATAAACAAATAATAAAATTACTTCAGTCAGAATAAATAAATTATATTTCGATGTAAGAGCATAAATTCACGTTCTTTTTCAATGAATAAGTTTTGAAAAGTAGTTTGCAGCACATTTTTCTGATAAAAATGTTTTTGATATCGACCCTGTGTTAATGAATATAAAAATTGACAATGCATAGAAAGGATTTTTTAAAAACTCTCTGGCACTCAACTAGAAAATAGTATTTTCTGGTTAAGAGTTTAATGTTTTGCCTAGTGGGATCCTTTTTACAACTGAATTATTTCTGTAAATATGTTCATTAGATACTTTTCGATATCCTAAATAAAAAAATAATCGCCGTAAAAGGAATAGACGTCGTGAATATAACCTGCCAAAGCGGAATGGGAGAGCCACAAAAATATTTAAAATCGCAAATGTTGACAAACACACATAAGTGGAAGCAATTAGTATTTTCTTACAACTAATTTGCACCATATAAACTGAACTGGGATTTTTGCAACAGATCCCCTCATAATATACCAGTGTTTAACAATCTACTTGGTATTTTTCGCAATAATCTCAAATCAGTTCATTGAGTGAAGAATAACTAAAATAAAATACAATCCGTCTGACGACCAACATTTGTGATTTTATTTCTTTTTATGGCAGACAATTCTGCTTGGCGAGGTTTCTTGCAATGTCTAATTATTTTTTTGTTAAAGATGTCAATTCGTTTTGTAGAGGCTTTTTGTCAAACGATAATACATGGTCGTTGTATGTTTCATTGGGAATAGTTATATAAATACAATTCTGAATTAGGATAAGTATATTAAACAAATTATAAGGCAGAACTAAGAGAGCCTTTTGTGACTCATTTAAAGAAATAATGTATCCCTTATATATCGTTTGTTTAAACTTACACTATTAGATTAGCACTCAAAACATGAATTTCACCTCATTTACTTAAAATCGAGGTACACCGTACAGTTACTACAAAAATCGAGAATAACATACTAACTAGGGGTGTGGAACATCGCACAACTTTCAATTACACTATAATACCGACGCGGATTTGTGTCATTTACCATTTTTATATTTTCATCATTCATTTATAAAAAATAACCAGTTTGGCGAGATTTTTTGCGATAATTCTTGTATAAGTCTTTAAAAAAAAAAAAAAAAAAAAAAAATTAGCCTAAATAATGATTTTGGCTTTATACTTTTCAAAAATTCTTATATTATCCTTTCTTGTATGTGAATCTGAGGAGAAAAAAACGATTGTTAATGATTTATGCTCAAGAAAAGATAACTCTGCGTTAAAGCGTGACCATCGATATTGTAGATAGCCATCCAACTCCGCCATGTTTTATCTTCTACGTCTTTAGTGGTGGATACAAATAATGGGATCGCGAGGTAAACAATGTATGAAAGTGGGTACATTGATCTTCAAATTCTGCTTTTACTAGTCGTTCGATGGTTATTATGGACGATTTATACGTTTAATATTTGGTGAAAATTTTTCAAAATGCCGAGTTCTTGTTCCGTTCTAAAGTGCAACGAGAACTCCAGAATTGGTCCGAAGGTTTATGTGTTCAAATTCCCTTCCGATGACAATATTAGAAAAAAAATGGTGTTGTGCGATACATCAAAACAATTTTGTCCCTACAAAATACAACAAGGCGAGTGTAACTTTTTAATAAAATATTTAATATTTTTTTTAAATATAAGTGTGTAATTTTTTGAGAAGTTAATTAAGTGCTTAAAAGAAATGCTAATTATATATGATAGTGATAACTTTTCTTCGGCTTCAACTTTTTTGTTATTATTATTTTTCAAATGAAATTTTAGAAAACAATCTTTGGTAAAAATTGCAAGTACGGTAAGAATTCTGTGCCAAGGTGATTTTCGCCACAACCATTTTTTTTTTCTTAATAAAAAGTGAACTATAGTGTTAAAATAATCTTAAAGGCGTGTTGTATTATTGTATTAACGGGGATTTTTCTTTTTTTTTTTCTTTTTGTGTGTCTCGACAGGGGAGAGGTTTCTAATATTAAGGCTTTGCGTAGCAATTAGATTTAAGTGAGTGAAGCGAGCTTATTCTTATCAAACAATGAACCTTTCAGTGAGAGAAGCGAGCCCATTCTTGCATAGTAATGAACCTTTCAACGAGTGAAGTGAGCATGTATTTATGTGTCAATGAACTTTTCAGCTAATAAAGCGAGTTCGATTTTGTGTAGCGATGAACCTTACTGCGAGCCAAGGGCCAAAAACTGGGAGTTATACACCAATGACGGATTTCCCCAACGCGAGTCCTTACAGCTAGCTAAAATATTGCATATGTTAAAATTTCGTAGCAAAGCACGGGTATTCAGCTAGTGATTTTATATATTCAAAAGAAGCACTTGATAAGAACAATGGAAAAGATTAGTTTTTGTGAGGTGACAGTACATGCTTGTCCTGACAAACATTGTGAATTGAACAGAAAAAAAAAGTATATATTATATATATTTTCTCCAAATGTAGGTTTATCTCTGAAAATATGAACCTTGAATTTAGTTGTGGTATTTAAGCTATTATATTATTTGTGTGTTGTTTATTGTATATATTTGTTGTGTTTTATCGATTGTATATATCAATGTTTTGAATTAATGCTTTTCTTGTTTCCTTTCACATTTGAAACGTTTAGAAATATTTTAAAATTACATTTGAAAAAAAAATCATGTAAATGAACAGAAATTATACTTGATCGTACTTATAAGGGAATGAAGTTTAGATCCTCAAGATATATACAAAATTAGTGTTTTAAGATGTAGGGATAATCTTATTTTTTACATTGACAAAGAAATAAAATTATGGAATTGTAACCCTGACCTGTGACGTCATAATGATAGGTATATGGCCTTCTATAATATCGGAGGTCACGGTTAAAGGCATTCGTTTTTCAACTTTTTACGCCATAAAACGTTCGACATTTAGTCAACTAGTTTATCAAGCCCTGTTTGGGAATTATATTAAGATTATTTTAAAAGTTCTACAAAATCGATGTTTTTTTTGTTTGTTTTTTTGTAACCTTAGTAGGTCAAAACATTTTTTATTGTAATAATTAAGCTGTTAATATAGTTAAATATCGGTAGAATGAATCGGCTTGTAATTATATAGCTAATAGTATCTTTAAAATTGAAAAAAATTAAAAGTTTACAGAGAAAGAAAAAAAAAGAAATATTTTAGAGTGCGTTAGCTTTCAAAACCATTTCCGTTTAAAAAGGTAATAGTTTAGGGGTTAAATTGGCTATAACTTTTGAGAAAGGAATGTAGGAACGTCGAGCGCGTATGCAAAATGACAAGCTAGGGATGAGAAGTTAAATGTTTCCGAATCGACACAACACATTAATATATTTTTAATTAAATTTTTAAAAACGCGCTCGTGTTTAAATCACGGTTGAAACGTATTTTGAAGCAGTGATAAGCATATAATATACGTGAAAATATGAGTACTTGTCTTTTTATTTTCAAATACACCGTATTACTCGAATGTTTTAAAGTAGAATTTTCAAGTAGAATTGATCATCAAAATCTAATAAAGAATATCCAAAATCCGCTGACGTGTTTTTATCATTACCCTGCAAAAAAATTGGAATTTCTGGCATCCTTTCCAGGTGATCAACACTTCGTTCTCGAAGTAACATTAAAAAAAAAAAATATTCGCATTTAAAAGGTCCTGTACCTGTTGCATTCGTACTATTATTGCTGTCTATTGAGAGTGAGCTACCTTTTGGGGACCTCCGTCGAATGGTCGAGTCCATGCTACTTAGAGGTGCTTTAATCAATTTCAGTTTTCATTATATACTTCCCAATTATTTTCAGTTATTTATTATCAACTTTTATTTTTAAGACACTTTTGGTACTAAGATCGAAAATTGATTTTTTTTTTTTTTTTTTTTAAATTTAACTTAGCATATAATTTTTTTAATACTGATTTTTTTTTATTTTTTTTTTATTTAATAGAATTTCACCGATTGTCTCAATGAAATTATAATATCTCTATCCGGTTGAAGTCTTTGTAGGTTACAATTTTTACTTATCCCTCTCTATATAGAATGTAACAAAATAAAGCATCCGCCATTTTAAGGTGTGACTTGAAACACGGGACCAATTATTAAGTAAAATAGTCTGTGCCTTTAGCAAAACTTTTTCATTTCAAAATATCAGTCTTTAAAAATATAGCTTTAAAATAAATCTTACCTCATAGTTGTAATTCCAGGCTGTATTTGAACTATTTCGGGATCTGGAACATATTCAAATGACTGCCACAGATCTGTATGGTATAATAATGGCGAGGTTCGCTCATCCATAACATATGTTACGTTATCAACAACAATGGCTATCTTGTCGGGGTAATCTGATTTCACCTCGTTACCAGTTACGCACCAGGCGATGGTTTTATTAAATCTGGGGAGAAAAATATTATTAGAATTAAAATCATAATTCTGCAGATACTTAAAATCGTTCAAAGCAAAACATATCGTACTAAAAATTCTTCCTTAGGTATTCGCGCTTTTAGTTTATTGTAAGATACGGGATGTCCGAAAAATGACTTTCGACTTTTAAAAATGAGCATTTTTAAACTCGTTACTCATAAGGTAATGACATATATCGAATTTAATATTCAAATTAGAAAACCCTCTTCCAAATTAAAATCTCTCAATTAATTTGAGATTCGAATTACATAGCAATATGCAGTGATAGGTTTGGCTACAATAATTCATTAAAATTACATTTGGCGTCAAATCAATCGCCAGCGTTGATATGGATGGGGTTTAAGGCCTTTTATAATAAAGGCGTAAGCAATTTGTATTTTATTCACTGCCATTGGTACGTTGGGTAAGTAGTTCGGTTTTTAACTTTGCGCTGACTAAAAAGAGTCCCAACTTTAAAATTTTTTTAGACCCATAAATTTTCATTTGCGACACCGACAATATATTAGAAATATGCTTTATTTTTGTTATAGAATACGATGGTACTAAGGAAGTGCGGTGGTTTCCGAACACCCTGTATGTATACTAGAAACGTAATAAAATTCAAAAAATCAAACTTGATAGTATTGACAATAAGATAAGAAAACATATTCGCATTCAACAGCTAATTATAAAATACTACCGGGACTTTAATGCAAAATTCGTGTTTCCTTGGAATGAGTGATAATCTATTCTTAGTTTTTTTTAGTATGCTGGAGTTTTGTTTACTTTCCTAAAATCGTAAAAACTATCAATTTTACTTTCGGGAATTATAAAAAGTAGGAAACTTAGTCAAAAGCAGCGTTGAAAGATACAGCTTTTAATCGAACAAGGCAAGAGCCAGCTGAGTTTACAAAAGTTCTTAAATGTGAAGTCATCAAAGGTTTTGAAAATACTGTATCGCACCACATTTAAAGAGGAGTGATAGTTAAAGTAAGCTGCTTTAGGAAATGGCACAAAAACGTCATGCCAGCTTGCTACTAATTTATCGCTGATAGAAAAATAATAAATGACGCCGAGAACCAAAAGAAGAAAACTTGCCGAAACTTGACTCAAAGGTTACAATTCCAGGAAGAAACCATTACTTTTCGAAAGAAACAGAAAATCACTATTTGCATAGGCTCTTAAAAACACAAATAACTTTGAAAGAACAATGTTACAAATTTTATTGTCTGACGAATTAAAATTTCAGGTACGTGTTAATTAAGTTATATTTAATAAGAATCTAGAAGTGAGTGTCAATATGAATGATACTATAATACATAAAAACAAAGTTTTAATACAAATCCTTTATATGCATTGACAATTTTTATATTCATTAACAGCGTTTCTACTGTTAGCGTGTGCTTGGAATTTGCATCTAATTTTAAATATTAAAATAACTCTATCAGCAAAATATGCGATGAACTACTTTTCAAAACTTCTTCATTAAAAATAAATATGAATTTATGCATTCACATCTAAATATATTTTATTTATTCTGATTAAAAAAAAAATTATTTATTATAACAATATTGCAACAGGAAAGAGTTTTTTCAATGATCGCTTAAATGCTATTTCAGAGCTATTGGATGACAGCAAGTTGGTTTATAATATTCCGTAAAAGTGACATTTTAGTGACAGCCACCAAAATTTGATAGAATGTATTGCATTCGACATCCAATCTATCTGGCAATTTTCAGCCCGATTGGATGACGGCAAGGGGATTAATTAGGCCTCCGCATATTTACGCGCCTTCGACATACACAGCCAACCCCCCACCCACCCACACACACACAAAATCGAAGTTAATATAAAGGATTTAAAAAGCTTTTTAAAGTAGCTTTACGAAATTAGTGATTAAGTATTTTTGGTATTCCTTACATATGTGAGGCAAAGGTTAGGCTAAGAATACCTTCCGGAGTACATAGAAACTACTACAGTAACCCTTCGTTGTATTACGCCTCAATGTATCGCATATTCGAATAAATCTATCTTTTGTTATGCCTCCCATTTTTTTCTTTCTGATTTTCCCTTTTCACATTTTATGATATTGCTCGATATATCGCGCAATTGGATAGATCGCGAATTTTGCTTGTAGCACGACAAGCGAGATATATCGAGGGTCTACTGTATTTACACGAGGAGACAGTTTTATGATACAGGATACATGTCGGCTGATGGAGTGGGCGTCATGATTATCTTTGACGGAAAAATGAATTTTTTCTGGTACGTAAATGAACTCCAGACGACCTTTCAGTCATAATTTTCGTCGCTTTTCGGTAACATGATTGAACGTAGTTAGAATTCAATTCCAACAGAACAAAAAAAGATGCCATAAATCTATTAAAACAATTTATTTAGAGAAACTTATCCCCGGAGTAGTTCCGCAGCCTCCGCATCTCAATCCCACTTTTGGAATATTCTCATATATTCTCGAAGAGCATCTTCAAAGCACACACATTAAAAATGTTCTACAACAATGATATAATTAAAAAACTAGAGACGAATGTCAACAGATAGTTCAGCACAATATAGTGAACAAATGATACCGTATTTAAAAGAAAAAATGGCCTATCCAAGTTTTTATATTTTTAAAAAAGAATGATGGTTTTGCCCCCACTTTTCAATAGTTTTAAACTCAGCCTAGTAGACTGAGAGGGGACTGCAAGTTTAAGTACCTCATCGAACATCATTCCGAATTTTTTTATAGAATATGGAGAAAAGTTAGTATTTTATTAATCCACTGGTCTGCCGTGGCAAAAATGACTGAAACTAGTTAAAAATTTACTTTGAATGGGTTGAACTAAATCCGATTGCCAAATATGTCATAACTTTGAAAAAAGTGAAAACATTTTTTCGTCTGGTAACCCACAGCACTTATATTTCAATAAGGTTGGGGGCAGAAGATTTCCAATCTCTGGCTGGAAAAACTGGCACATTTTAAAAGTAAGCCCAATTGGCGACATCAGTTACGTCATCAGTAATGTAATATTTATAGCCAACCTGGTTCACTTTTAATAGATGCAAGCAGACCATCGCCAGGTATCTGAATCGTCAGCAACCTTCTTAAATTGAAAACTAAAAAGCGATGTAGACTGAGAGGCGACTGCAATTTTTGAATCCCATCGAGCATCATTCTGAATTTCTTATAGAAATTGGATAAAAGTGAGTAGATTACGAATCAATTGGTCTGCCGTGGCAAAAATGGCCGAAACTGGTCAAAAATCGACTTTTAATTAGTTGAACTAAATCCATTTGCCAAATGCGCCATAACTTGCCAAATAATGAGCATTTTTTTTTTATTTCGTAACCCTCACTCTTTAATTTTCAATTAAGAAGGATGCAGACGATTCGGATGTGTGGCTATGGCTTATTTGTATCTTTCACAAATGAGCCAAATTGGCAATAAACATTACATCACTGATGACATAACTGATATCGCCAATTTGGATTACTTTTAAAAGATACAAGTTTTCCGAGCCAGAGATCAGAAATCGTTTGCGCTTTTTCTCATTGAAAATCAAAATGCAATGGGTTGAGAGACGAAAAAGTTTGTTTTCTTTTTGGCAAGTTGTGAGGTATTTGGCAATCAGATTTTAGTTCAACTCATTCCAAGTCGATTTTTGACCAGTTTCGGCCATTTTTGCCACGGCAGACCAGTGGATTCGTAATCTACTCACTTTTCTCCAATTTCTATAAAAAATTCAGAATAATGTTCGATGAGGTCCAAAAATTGCAATCGCCTCTCGGACTAATGGGTTATCACATAAAAAAGAATGCTCATTATTTGGCAAGTTATGGCATATTTTCAATCGGATTTAGTTCAACTCGTTCAAAGTCAATTTTCGTCCAGTTTCGGCCATTTTTTCCACTGCAGACCTATGGATTCGGAATCAACTAACTTTTCTCAACATTCTTTAAAAAATTCAGAATGATGTTCGATGGGGTACCTGAACTTTCAGTCGCCTCTCGGACTATAGTGACTAGTTTGCAATATCGTCAATCAGAAGGTCGTGATGTGAAAATTCACTTACCCCTTTAAATTACAGAATCGACCACGCACGATGAAGTAGCGATCTTTTCTGCTATCGAAGTCTAAGTTCTCACCAAATATAGAAACATTGGTACCCCCAGAATTAGGTCCTTTATTGGGATGTATACCAAAGAGCCTCGGCCCCTACAACAGAAAAAATGACAGATATTTTTCTATATTGTATTGCAGTAATAGGCCAAATGCAAACACAAGTCTAAATTAGAAAATTTGTAAAACATAGAACAATCAAGTGTATGCAAGTGATTTCAGAAAAAAATAAGCTGTAAATAATCGTATAAAAAATACCATTAACAATTATGAAACAAACCTCGTTAACTGTTCTATGTTTAAACATAGACTGGTGTTGAACAAAATAATATGGTCGGCTTCTATTTTAGTTCAAACAAAATTAATTCTCTCAAAAATCATTTGTCACAATGGATAATTCCCACATTTTTTGTTTGTTTTTTTTTAATTTTTTTATTCAGTTCTAAATGTTTTGAAAAGGCCATAAACACAAAAATTTCCGCTCAATGCAATTTTTAATTTGTGATCAAAATTACCTTGTTAAACGTTGGCGAGAAAGACTCATTTCGCTGGCATTGAATGTGACGTCACGGCTTTGCAAACATCTTGACTGGAAATGCAGCAGCGGAAATCAGATTTGCAAGTTTCTCGCAAATCACGCCAACCTGAACGGTATGTGGCAATGGTCTACCAACACCAACTATTTGGCAAAAACCTCACAATAACCATAGAAACTTTAGGGCAACTTTACGTCACGGACTAGGTTGACTGTTTTGATTGGACGGATTGGTTTTGGCTCGGTTTTGGGGCATTTTATTTTCTTAATATTTAAATAACTAATTTTTTTAAAGAGCTTTTATTTAAATATTTGGAATCAGAAAGAAATTCTTCATAAATATATACTAATTTCTCTCGTTTTTAAAAAATGCAGGAATTGTCCATTGTTTACACCTTGATAATACTAAACAGGTTTTGTTTCATTTAAATGTATTAGTTAATGTTTTCCCAGCTGCCTTTGATAGCCTTCTATAGAGTGTTTTGTTGTATGATTTCAATCTTCATAAATGTCAGGGACCAAAATGGCAAATAAATAGAGCACGAAGGAAATTGTAGTTATGTATGCTATGTTAAAATCGTGGTCAATTAAATTAGAGCTACTATTGACTAGAAATGAGAAAATTGTGCAACTTTGAAGGTCTTGACACTAAAAAATGACTCCTTCTAACCATATAATAAGAAAAGTTGAGTTGATTGGCAGTCGATCCTGCTACGTTATAACCGAGAGAGGAAGAGTTGGAAACTTTCAATTCCACAGGACCCGATGTTTCTTCAGTTGCTGGACCTAAGGTGCAAGATATCCTAGAAATTAGAAAAAATAACCGATAAGAAACAAAGAATTTCATTGTGGTAGAGTTACAATATATATTTTTTAATGATAGGCTCATTTTTTACTGGAGTGTAAGCACGACCTGGGTTCTTCGAGTTAATCAGGACTGATAATTCACTTCTGGCGGACCATCACTTGTCGATAGCTTTTAAGAATATCTCAATTTCATTTCTAAAAAAACAACACTCGGTTTTCTTCTGTAATCACTTTATTATAATGCTTTTCTGTAGCAAGATAAGGAGGTTTCTATAACGGCTTTTTAACTCACTTTTATCAACCAGAAAAAATAGAACACTGAAAAAACTTACTTAAATGCCATTTGCAAAGAATAAACTTTTGTACTAACGACAACGAAAATTTACCAAACGATAATTATATAAGAATTAGAATCATGACGCGGCGTAAACAAGGAACTTTACATTTCCAATAATCCTATTATGATTAAGGCTGTGATCATCCTCATCATCAACGAGTAATAAAAGTGAATTAAAAGCTGACATTTGATACAAAATGCGGGTTTGTGAAATAGCACATTTTCCACCAGCTGTGACGTCACGTACATAATATTCAATAGCAAAATTTTAAAAGTCACGTATAGTACAGGAAAAATAGCCCAAAAATTGACTGTTGAAAAACAAAATTCGTTCATTCTTGAAACTTTGGTCATAACATATTTTTGGTTGTAGAATACAAGAGCCGATGAGTCCCCAAAATTTAGAGGGGTGGAACACTGTTTTTGAGGGGGGGGGGGGGGGAATCCACGAAAAATTAAACTTTTCAATATTGGTCGAGTGAGGTATCGTTTTTTAAGCATTTTTGTACTGAATCGAATGAAATAAATTTCAGATAAATTGGAACTCTTCTTTTTTAGATATAATAGGTTTTGTGTGGAAAATATTTGAAAATCATTAAATTGATCAAGCAAAATGCATTGACGAAATTTTTATTGAGGAAAAACTAAAGCAAGTTTCTCGATTGGTAGTTTTTTAAAGGAAACTTTTCTGATCAATTATGGCATACAATGTATAACATCTGCTCATTCAATTTTGGATTCCAATGATCGCCAATGCAATTCCAACTACACAAACAGTATCAACACTGTCTGAAAATAAGGGAATTGTTCTCGTCAAATAAATTGCCTTTCAAATGCTGTCTGATGTCCATGAGTTCTCATTTATCGTCTTAAATAAACTTTTCCTAATCAAAGTAAATTATTACACTCCTTCTCCCTATGCACAAGCACAAATGGTGGAAAAATGAAAATATTCCTGGTTGGCAGTGGTTTTCGGAAACAATTACAGGAAATCAATACAGTGATAAATCTAGCATTATCATTCTATCTTTTATTACGGCACCTCCTTCAGATCTTGAAACTATATATACAGCTTTAGTGATGGTAATTGATTCTGAACAACTTCCTGGTTTGAAAACTGTTTTTGTAACTTTTGACTTGTCTTTATAAATGAAGGTATTGGATAACCCTATTAATTGGCACTAACCCTATCAGTCACACCGGAATCATTACTGCAGAAAATTGTGGTGAGAATAGGGGGATTTTATTTACTAATGCCCTTCCTTGGTTCAATCAGATATATAATGGTGGATTCTGGACTGCAAGAGTTGTTGTCTGTTGTGTACGCTGAAAATACTACGAAACATATACTTTCAGGGAGCGCTTGTTCTCATACTCTCAGAGAACACATTTTGTTGGCTATAGCTCAGTATAATTTACATCTGAAGGACATTACAAATGGACGAAGAGAGGACAGGCAGCGAAAGGAGCGATAGGGTATTTCAAAAACTCTATCATAACAAGAGAAACAATTTCATCAGATTCTAACGTAATAGATCTAACGAAAAAAGTGTGAGAAGTCTTGGAACGTATCAAGCAGAGAAGTTCCACAGTTAAGTTGTGGATCCAGTACCTTGAAATGGCAACACTGGTTATAAAATTCACACTAGCAGAAATACTTGTGCTTGGGAGACGCATTTGATGACGGTCAAACATATGGTTCTACATTTTATTGTAAAGAAATGCATTCACTATTCAAAAGCATACCTTATTTATTTGCAGCAAATATCTACTCAGCTGCAAAAACATATGTTTCAGTCTGATTATCAAAAGTTTACAAAGAGATATTTCACTATCGAGAGAACCAACAATTTTTCAATGGTATTTCACCGGATATGGTCATTGATCAAAGAGGGTTCACTGAGGATGTCTTGAGTTTACATGTTTTAAGGAAACCAGCAATGTCACACATTACTTGAGCACTTGAAAAAATTTTTAGACACTACATTTTTTTTACAACATGTAGGTGCTTGGGAAACTTGTGTGAAGAGAGGCAACAATTACATTACAAAAATACAGAAACGATCGAAATTAAATAATCCTTTTCTAATTCAGCTACAGTTGTAGTATCTCTTGGGATAGTCATCACTAGTATAGACTCGATTAACTGTCACAAGTCAAAAGGTATTGGTCAGAAGATTATTTCACAATTCGTTAGGAAAAAAATTTGGAGACGTAAAAATTAAAAGAAGCGATAATGTGTGATCCCTTGCTACAGTAAATCCCTTGATCCGAATAAATGAAAAATTAATCAACAATGTTCCAATGATACTGATGGTACTGTTTTTATCAAATTCACAGAATTAAAAACATTTAATCAAGATGCTCACACTTGTTCTTCAAAACAACAATATTGATGTGAAACAGGTTGTTGGTGATGCAGATATTCTTATTCTTCTAACAGCCTTAGATAAATCTGCCGAACTTCAGCCTACTATCATCAGCCAAGGTTTAATCCCAAGGCCCCCAGTGTACGTTTTAATCATAATGATTGTACTTGCCTCAGAGGAGAAACTTAAATTGCTATTGAAGCCAAAAATAAGACGTGTTAGAATACAAATTTATCATTCAAAAAAATTACAGCCGCAATATCCTAATGTTGAAAACTACATTCTTCTTGTTCATGGATGATATATCGGTGGATGCGATAAACAAGTGCAATCCATAGAAAAGAGAAAAACAGTTTTTAAGTTGTTTCAAACTAATAGCATATCAATGTACTGTATCAAAATATTCTCCAAATTGAATGCCTAAAGGAAAGATGCTGGAGAGCGTTTTTCATTCTTTCGTATGAAGCAAAGGATCGTAACCATGTCCAACTTCGCCACAGTTTTTTCCAGAGATCACTTCAGAAGAAGACAGCTAGATTGGAATCCTTAACCTCTACTTCCGCAAGAGGAACTCAGCACTCATATCGAGTGTACTACCAAATACAGAAATGGCTCTGCTATCAACTACTTTCAGAAGATGGGGATTGGATTCATAGAAAGAGTGAACTATACCCTAAATAAAGAACTTTATAATCTGCTACTAATGCAATGCACAAACTGATTTCTTGTACATGTAAAGGATATTGTTCAACCCAACAGTGCGGTTGCGTTAAAAGTGGCGTGCGTTGTTCTGCTTTCTGCAAAAACTGTACAGGAATGACCAGCAGTAATTCTAACATGGATGACTTTAACAATGATGATCTTGGACAGTTTTGCATCCATAATGAAATAATGAAATATACTCATAAACTGACTCTGATGTTGATAGTTTATGTAAGATGATAAAAAAAAAATTGATAAATTAAAGCATTTGTGTACAATAAAATATATGTTGGTGTTTTATGTGGATTTTCGAATATTTTACCCATAAAACCCATTATATCTTAAAAATTAGTGTTCCGATCTATCTGAAAGCTATTTCATTCAATTCAGCACAAAAATTGCATAAAAACCGATACCTTATTCCGACCAATATCGAAAAGTTTAACTTTGGAGAAAATTTACCCCCCCCCCCACCCTCAAAAACAGTGCTCCACCCCTTTAAATTTTGGGGACTCATCGGATCTTGTATTCTACTGCCAAAAAGATGTTATAGTCGAAGTTTCAAGAATGAATGAATTTTGTTTTTCAAATATCGTATTTTTCCTGTACTATAAGGTAGATTGCATTTTTAATTGAAATAAAATATGCCAAGGATAAGGGGTTTAAATAGACTTAAAAACAACTCAAAATTCAATAAATTTAATTAATTATTACCAAATACTGATAATTTTGTTTTCTAAATTCATAAGTCATCTCACAAGTCTAATATGCTAATATGCTTGTCTAATATGCTCATTAAGTATGCTTTAGATATGCATTAATACTCACTCAGTATTTTGCCAATCTAACACTTCGCATGGAATTCCAGCAACTGTAACTAAATAATGTCCACCAACAACATTAGATCCAAAATTGTCCCCAGTTATCTTTATTTTGATAGCTCCTTGAACTGGGCCTTTTTGAGGAGACACCTGCAAAAAATGAATATGTGCTTTGGTAATGAATCGGTATAATCGAAGGTTACGTTAATTTTTCAAACTTTAAAGGATTGTAATATCTATATTTGAGAGAGGGCTTGCTTGGTTCAGAAGCATTCAACCATAAAAGGACTTAAGAAAGAAAAATGATAAAGTAATGATTTTCTCAAAAAAATTCACGATTTCCATTTTAAGTAACATAATACCAAAAACTAAAATAAAAAATAATAAAAAATAATAACAATAATAAAAAAACAAAAAAATATTTTATTTAAATTGTGTCATTCACCGAGGCAGATGAAAGCAAAATAAGTAAAAATCTATTGAAAGCGGATGTAAATTTGCCTAGTGAAATAGCGTTCATAATATTAAATATGTTCAAAAAAAGTTTATGTTTTTCATGTCAAATATACTGAGAATACCAAACGTACTCAATATATACGTAACTAAAATGTATACGATCGTGCATTTGAATGCTTTTATGGTAGCTTTATTTGATAGATATACAATTTTTAGACATTACCCCAAAACTTTTTTCTCTAGTACTTATTTTACAACTTATTACAAAAACTTTTAATATAAAACTTATAAAATTAAAAATAATTTAAAAACAAATGTAATAATATAAATTGCAGTACATAACTCTACGTGTAAAAAGTATTCGTACAAGAAAATAATATCCTATAAGTTTCTGAAAAAATTAATGATAATATTTTGTAGAATATTCTTTTATTTTGAATACAGCTCTCATGCATTTGTTCATCGATTTTACTAAATTATGTGTAACTGCTTTTGGTACTGATGCGCATTCTTAAAAAAAAAAAGTGGTTTTCTGATAATTTTTGTTCTTGATGTTGCTTTTGATTATCAAGGAGTACAAAATTCTTTACACATAATCAATGACATTAATACCAAAGGCCTGTGGAGATGCATGAAGTCGTTCTGGAGTATAAAACCCAAAACTTAGAGCTAAGAGTTGTATGATTAAGCTCATTATCTTGCTGAATCTATAAATGTTTAGTGCGTTGTATGCTTAGGGTTGATGCTTAGGCCTAATTCTGCAGCACTCGATCCTAACTTTTTTTTACGCCAGAATGTGATAAATTATCCCTTCAACAATATGCAATTTTCCAATCCCTTGTGCACTCATACTCTCCCAAACTTATACACCACTTCCTCCATGTTTTACTGTTGGATGGAGGTGTTTCGGCTGAAGATCTGTATTATTTTGACTCCTCACCATATGCCGCATTTCTGTGCCAAACATATACTTTCTTTCATATGAGAATATTTTCGCTGTTCCAAAAATCCTTGGCTTTATCAACATGCCATTTGGTTAATGTGGTTAATGGAAGACCCTTCTTTCTCTTATCATATGTCACAAGGCATTTTTATTGCGTGATACCTGATCATGAATATAAGAATAAACTTATATTGGCCACATGGTCCCAAGCTGCCTTAATAATTAGAAAATTCTGATCCCTCCATCTCCAATGTTTTGGAAGAAAACAAGAACTTTCTCAAGAACTTAAAAACCTCAATTTTAGAAAACAAAGATTTTTTTATTTGAATAAAACATAGACTTTTTAAATAATAGGAAAAAATATCCATTTCACACATACCCCTTTAAATTGAGATCCGCGCGGACTAACAGAAAAGTTCAATAAAATGTGTCACCAAACCAAACATTATTGACTAACTTGATTACATAAAATGTCTGGTAGGATTTTTGAAAAGCTATTAGAAAAGAAGAATAAAGGAATCTGATTTTATTATTTTAATAAAATGATTAAAAGTAAATATATATATATATATATATATATATATATATATATATATATATATATATATATATATATATATATATATATATATATATATATATATATATATATATATATATATATATATATATATATGTAATAACAATCTCTTTTCTCGACATTAATTTCTCTTTTTAATTCTGTCTTCAATTCATTTAATAACTACCCACGCTAAGCTAGTAATTATGTGAGATTTGCGGTGTCGGCATTTTTGTAAGAGTGTCCCATAATTAGTATTCAGTATTGTTCGCTCTTACATCACATTGTTTTATACAACATTCACTTGTTTCTTATCTGCCTTGTAATTCACTTGTAACTTCTCCTCACGTACGTCCTGATTTTTAGTTAAATGTATGTGTCGAATGCTCAAATATGACTGTGTCCTGACTCGTCACTTTGCATTAATTTAAGCCAAAATCTGAGAACGTTACATACATATGGGACTACATTTAAAAAACCATGATGGTAGCGCTTCTTTAAATATAATTTTATTCGTAATGCTACCTAGACAGCACTTGTCATCCCCTGGATATCCTAGAAAATGTCACGAACGTCCTAATTTCATCCCAGGAAAAAATGACCAATTTTGGAGGGACTGAGAATGCCTGTTTAAGACATCAAAAGGAAGGGAATAAACACGATATTCTACGACATTCCCGTTCGAACTTCACATAGATAGTAACAATACAATGATCTGGGGACGTTCTAAGAATGTCCTCAAATGAACTAATATTTCATAAAAATCAAATGTCATTAATTTTGGACGTTTTGATTCCTACGCTCAAGTGACTTTCCTAGTAACTTGAAACTTTGTCAAAAATCTATTCCAAATATCGATTCAATGACTTAAATGTATTTTGCATCACTCTGTAATTTTAAATAAAAATTACAATTGCGTTAAAACACTAATTCAGACAGCATCAACAAAAAATTATTTCATAATAAAAAAAAATCACACATTTAATTTTTATTATCATTTTCAATCAACTTCCTTAATTTGAGAAAGTTTACTATAATTGCAAAAGATTTTCATTATCCATTAAATCAGAAAACCCAAGGATCCAGCAGCACATGTCAATCGCAATCTTGATTCCATGGTAAAAGAGAACAACCTTCACATTAGATGTCCTGGGGACGTCCTCTAAGGACTTCATATGGATGGTGCAAACTTTATGTTCTGGAGACATCCTAAACCTGTCATAAAGTGAGCCGCGTTTTCAAAATGTCAAAAGTTCTTTTTGTGACATCCCCAGGCTGTTTGATTTAAAATTCATAAAAATGCAATGCAAAGTGGTATCGGATTAGCCATTCGTAATTGAAAAAACATTTTCATAAATGCATTGTTATTCCAAAAAACTCAGTTTGTTGCATGGTGTATATGTATATATATATATATATATATATATATATATATATATATATATATATATATATATATATATATATATATATATATATATATATATAGATATATATATATATATAGATATAGATAGATAGATATATATATATATATTATATATAATATATTATATTATATATAATAATACATATATATATATATAATTATATATAATAATACATATATATATATATAATTATATATAATAATACATATATATATTATATATAATAATACATATATATATTATATATAATAATACATATATATATATATATATATATATATATATATATATATATATATATATATATATATATATATATATATATATATATATATTATATATATATATATATATTATATATAATATATTATATTATATATAATAATACATATATATATATATATATATATATATATATATATATATATATATATATATATATATATATATATATATAATTAAAAAATATATTATATATATATATTTAAAAAATTTAGATTTTATTTAAATTAACAACTGAATTGTATTTGTGTTATTCAACCATTCCATATAAAAGGTTCCAGCACAACAGTAAAAGGTTCCAGCGAAACAAACTAATAAGTAATTTTGTTGGAAATCATTCGGAAAAACTTAAGGACATTTTCTAACTAAACCCAACCCTAGAAAAGCTTGGCTGATTTAAATATATACTAAATAAAAACTGTCTACACACCTGCAATTTTCAGTAAGACGCTGCCGCTCTGGTTGCTACCCAGATCAACTTATTATCGTTTTAATGTCCAACAACGCTATCTGCATTGATAAAGTTTTGTGGATAATGGTCTTTAAGTACTGAAAAAATAAAGTTCTTTTAATGTCAGCTGACTCAGTTTCTTTAAATCTATAATAATAAAACAAGCTGTGTGTGTGTCTGTCTGTCTATCTGTCTGTCTGTGGCTCTGTGGATCTATAGAAACCTACTTAAAATTGAAGTAGAGCTCTGAAATTTTCAACATAGGAAGTTTTGGATTTCTAATTTTATCTATGTCAAACAGAATGTTAAAATTTTAATTAGTTTTTTTTTTAATTTTTTTTTTTTTAATTCATTAATAAATATTTTACAAAATGATTTCTAATTGAATTTTCAACATAAGTAGTTTTAGCCTTCTAATTGAACTTTTAAAAAACAGAATGCTAAAGTTTTAATTAGTTCTTTTTTAATTTTTTTTTTTAATTCATTAATAAATATTTTACAAAACGATTTCTAATTGGGCTACAGCTCTAAAATTTTCAACATAAGCAGTTATGGCCTTCAAATTAGATTTTTGAAAAACAGAATTTTAAATTTTTATTTAGTTCATTTTTGATTAATTTTTTAATTAATAAATATTTTACAAAATGATTTCTAATAGGGCTACATTTCTGAAAATTTCAACACCAATAGTTTTGGCCTTCTAATTGGACTTTTGACAAACAGAACGTTAAAATTGTAATTTGTTTCTTAATGAATTTTTAATTAATATTTCCACAAAAAGCGACTTCTAATAGGCTCAGAGCTCTGAAAGTTTCAACATAAGTAGTTTTAACCTTCTAAATTTACTTTTTACAAACATCACGTGTTAAAATATTCTTAAAGGGGTGTTGTATTATAGTTATGAACAGGGAATTTTTTTATTGTTTCTCGACGAGGGAGGGGCTTTTAATATTAAGGCTATACGTAGCAATTAGTTTTTACTGTGTGAGGCGACCTTACGCTTACCCAGAAATGAACCTTTCATCGAGCAAAGCGAGTTCATGTTTGCATAGCAATGAACCTTTCATCGAGCAAAGCGAGCTCATGTTTGCATAGCAAGGAACCTTTCAACGAGTTAAGTAAGCCTGTGCTTATGTATCAATGACTTTTTAAGCGAGCTCGATTTTGAGTTGCTATTAACCTTCCTGCGAGCGAAGCGCCAAAAATTGGGATCTATACACCAATGACGGATTTCCGCAACGCGGGGCCTCACAGCTGGCTAAAATAATGCACATGGTAAAATTTCGTGGCGAAGCACGGGTATTTAGCTAGTTATAAATATAACAAAACTAGAAACTTTATTAATACTATCCAGACAGCACATGTCGTAGTTTTTTTCATGTTACGAATGTCCAAATTCGATCCCAGGATGAAAGAGATCAATTTTGGATGACTTTGGGGTGTTCACTCAGGGTTTTAAAATTAAGGGAGCAAACACCATGTTCTTAGAACGTTCTCTGAAGGACGTACTAAGAACATCCTCGTATGAGTTACAATTTCAGTTCGACCAAATAGCATATTTTTGTCCCTTGAGAGACGGATAAGTATATCTTACGTTTGCGACATCCTATGATAACCAATTTGAGCTTCGTGAAGACGTGATTCAAAATCTGCTTTTTATTTCTTGAATATATTTTTTCCTATTCCACGCGGAAATTTTTCTCTAAAAAACACATTTCATTCTTAGATTAAATTTCAGTAAACTTCCCTTCTCTGGAGAAAACTTATTTTAATTGTAGAAATTCAGAGTAACCATTAATTAAGAAAAAGCCAACATGTCATTCGCATTTTTCATCCCATTATGAAAAGGACCTAATTTTACGTGTTTGGGATATCATCCGCGTTGATCTTCATAAGGATGGAAAAAACATAATGTCTTATGGGCATCTTCTATTAATTCCTCGTATGAATAGTACAAATTGGATGTTTGGAGACATCTTAAAAATGTCATCAAGATAATTGCGACTTCAAAAGCGTTCAAATGTTGAAATTTTTGTGACATTCCAAAAATATATAATTTAAACTTAATGAGCATGCATTTCAAGGTGACATTGGACTGACCAATCATCAATCATAATTAGACAATCGTAATAAAGAAAGAAGAGTAAGAAAAAAACATTTGATGTAAGGTATTTGTTATTTTTGGTTAATTATCGTATATTTGTTTTGGTAGAGCGGCCACTAGGGAATCGAAAATGACTTGCTTTTAGGTTTGGATCCAAAAATGCAGGATTTAGATCGTTATCTGTAAAACCGTATCTATGTAGTTTGTTGACATTAAAGTTATAACATAAAGGACATTAATATCCTTGCGTCTTACTCAGATCGAGGATTTAATCCTATGGATGTCCACAGACCATTTCAACCCCACATAATGTCCCCAGACATCTAGAGGTCCAAAAAAAGACAAAAAAGGGACATTATCGTCCAGGTAATCTTAGGAATGTCCCCAAATCATCCGAACCTTACCGATGATGAGTCCAAAAAGGATCAGACAGGGAGCATAATCGCACATCCAATTGCATAGTCATCCTGTGGACTTTCTGGTGATCTTCAACTGCCGGACATTCTAATATCGTCGGGACGTTCTAGTGAGTGTTCTTCTGTTGTTTGGTGTCGATAATAACGACATTATGTTGATCTAGATAGCAACTAGTGCTGTTACTTCTTACTGTGAATAGGTGCGTAGCAAGTTTTATAAGGTATAAATTTAAATCAACCTAGCTTTAGTGGGATCTGGTTTAGTTACTAAATCGTTCATTGAGTTTTGCCGAGTGTTTTTCAGTGAGGGTATTTAGGTGTCCTTTTCGCTGATGCTGGTACTTAATAATGACCTAATTTCTTTGGAATGATTGAGTGACATACAATTAAAATGTAAATAAAATCTAATAAAAATTTATTAAAAATATTTTATTAACAATATTGAAACCGAGCAATGATCATTATCAGAAGTATGTAACATTTCACATAATAGAAATATACGTTACTCCAATATATAAGGAGTTCAGCCTTTTTTAAAACCACCGAGAACTTGAATTTAAGTAATAGGAAAAGAGAAAAAGTTCGCATACATTTTCATAAAAATTTTAACGACTTAATTATATTGATACATTATTAAACGAAATTTAGTTTTTTTTTTTTTTTTGCTTTTCCATTATGAGTTGTAACTGCTTACTATGCGAAAGCTTTCTTGAAGCTTTCTTTCCGGATGGCTTCTACCTTTGTTCTACCTTTACAAACGTACTCTAACGATGTTTCGGTACTGTATAGTATTTGTTTGCTCTTGCGCCAGAAATTTTCCTCTGCATCGCAACAAACTTGTCAAACACAGAATATAAATGAAAGTGCAAACTAAAGAAAAGTACATCTAATATCAAATCCAAACATCAACGCTATAGTACAGGTTATACAATAAAGTTTCAAAGTTTAACATAACACAATTAAACACACTAATCTCAATACCACTCTTGAAATAAAGTTTTAAAGCAAAATTTAAAAAAATAACACTCCCATCTCTAACAGTAAATTTTTTTAATTCTGCATTCTCAGATTCAAACCTAAAAACACTAAGCTTTTTATTCTCTAGTTGCATTCCACAGAAGAAAAAGAAAAAAAAAACAATAATACAAAAATAAAAATTGCAAACTTATTTCTTCATATCTTTTCTATTCCTGTAAGTCATCACAACAATTAGACAGGATAAAAACATGCAGTACTTAACGCCATCACTTCCACCAGCAAACATACACAAACTTGAATTGCAATTGGCTAATCCGATGCTACTGAATTGAGTCCTCACGAAGTTAAAATTAGACATCCTGGGAATGTCCCTAAGAGAATAAACAGAAGAACACTCCGCAGGCCATCAAACATCGAATTTCTTATATCCATATGACGTCCTTATAGGACACTTCCCGGACATTAAATTTGTCCCATCTCTGTGAAGTTCGCTGACGTCCCAAGTATGTCCAAATCCTTAATAGTCTTTAATCCTGGGAAATCGAAATTGGGATGACATGTGCTGTTGCGATTCGTCGTTTTCTCTGAATAACCAGAACCTTTAAAATTTTACTAAGTTTTTTCATTAGAAGGAAAATTGACTGAAATATATTCTAAAAACGAAATGTAGTTAGTTTTTTACAAGAAAATAACTTCTTTGTTAATTCTGGCTGACTAATTGCTTTGATGCTAATGTAAGTTCTTAGTGAAAATTGCAGAAGAGTGAAGCAAGATACATTCATGGTAATTAAAAGCAGATTTGTAATAATATCCTCACAAAGTTCCAATTAGTAATGCCGGGTATGTCAGTTGAATTGACATGCTCACGACATCCTCAATAAGACTCACGACATCCTAAGAGAATGACATTTGGTAATTTTGAAATCGTAGCTCATATTTAGGTCATTCTTTGAACATTCCTAGAACATCATGTTTGAACAGTACGCAAAAAAAAAAATCCAACAATGGGAAATGAAAGCTATATTGCGCCAAAATTTCGTAACATGTAATCTATTGTACTAGTGCCAATTTCAAAAAGGAATGCCTCAGAGAATGGTCTTTTAAATGGAATTTCTTTGCATTTTAACCATTTTAATGCCGTGCTAAAACGGAAACGTATGTGTGAAGATAACCGGAGCAATTTGACGAATTTTCTAGGGGTTGGGAAAATGCTCATAAAAACCAAACTAAAAATGATATTTAAGAAATTCGAAATGCACCGTATTTTGGGAAGACGGTTCCAAGAAAGTATTCCTTGTCGAAATTCTACCTTATCGCTCTAGCGTATACAGTGCTTCGTCACCAACCAGCAGAAAACAAAACAAAAAGTTCTAATAAATATTTTTTTTAATTGCAATGCAAAGAATTTGAACCATTTAAAACTTTTATAAAGATATTTTGAAATACAGAATTCTTGTGATGGGTAATAGGCGCCAACGCTTGCGCAACGATATATCATCGTTGGCACTTTTCGAAAGTGTAGCGAAAAGAATTAATGAATGGAGAAACATCGAATTTTGAAAACAACTACTTAGAAAGCCCAACTCCCGTTGTGTCTAATCTTTTTGACAGCAGAAATTACTTAGCACTTAAGCCGATAATTGAAACAGAGACGGTTCACAGTTCACATGGTAGGTGCGTTTATTGTCTCGGATCCAGTAATGGGGCTTGATCTCTGGATAGAACTTACAAAGGAATTATTTAGATACACAACTCCCAAAACTTTTAAGTTGCAAAATGTACAGCACATCCAGTATTCGTTTGGGAATGAACTTACTGTTAGAAGCTTTAGCTCCTACGTTTCCAACAGTTTGAAAAGAGGAAATAATACTAAGAGGAAATAATACTTAAAACTTTTGTATTGATTTTTGTTTTCCTTCAATTATTTTCAAATTGAAATGAGTGAAATTTCAATGTAAAATAGCTAAATTCAATTGTGTCACAATTTTTTTCATTACTCTTTTATGATACTTTGGACACCTAACTTTAGTAACAATTAATTCATTGTTTTTACATTCTTTCGAGGTTTTTTTTTTTAAGTGTAGTGGTTTCAGTTTTCAGAGAATTGCCCATGATATTTAAAATTTTCATAAATTGTAAATAATGAGCATTCTTTTTGCAAGGCATCAAAAAGAATGTAAATCGTTTACCATTTTCTACATTAAAAATATGCCCCAGATAAAAAAAAAAAAAAAAGACAAAAAAAAAAATTCTCATTATTTTGCCAGTTATGACAATTCTGACTTTAGCCGGATTTACAAGCTACCACTCGGGTCTCCAGTTTAGATCGCCAGCCAGTGACGTCACCAGGCTACTGGTTCCAGTAAACCAAACATTTTCTATTTACTGGCGCCGGCGACTCTGATCAACCAATCACGTGCGCTCTCCTGTGACCACCGACAGACGACGCAACGGTTGCTTAGCTGACGTCACAGAACTGGCGATCTAAACTGGAGGCCCAACTGGTAGCGTGTAAATCCAGCTTATCAGTTCGTTATTTAACTCACTAGGAACCTTTCTTTGATCATCTTTACAATCTAATTTGTCGGTACTTTTTCTATACAATTAACGATTAGTCATCAACCAGATCAAAACTGTTATTCCATTTGTATTAAAATTATACTATGCAAAATGTGTGAATACTTCAAGTACCAGATCTAAAATGGTGACGGACTCACCTTATAGACTTCGTCTCAACTTACCTCTGATATACTCGGAGTGCAAGTGTCTCGGCTGAAAGAATCAGGATCCTCACACTCTTGTAGGTGCCCGCAATATCCTCCGCACCACCCACAATTCAGAGGATCAATCCTTCCTTTAGTAAAACATGATTCACAAGTTTCATACATGCGGCAACTTGCAACAGGGAATTTCACAATCTACCACATGAGAATTGAATTTAAATCAGTCCTTAAACATAGCAATTGCACAGTACAAGTAATAAAACTAGTCAGAGCCCGAAACAATATTTATAATCCATTATGGGGACAATTTAATAAATGTAGAGTTTCTATTTGGTTGCCCATTCAGTATAGTGGTTAGCGCCTTAGACTACCAGGCTGGTAATCCGGGGTAAGACATGGATGTCCTAAGTTAGGAGCACCGATGGCCCTCCCACTGGTTACCCCTTCACAAGTGGCCATCGCCACTAGTTTGCAGTGGCCAAGTGACTGCGAGCACTATTAAGTGACTATAAGTACTTGGACCCGCCATTAGAATAAGAAAAAAAGGTTGTTATTTGAGGCATTTCCATACTCCTTATACTAGCATTTCAATATTAAGAGATTAATAAATGACCTATCTGGAGTTTGCCGGTTATTTAGCTGGATCATTTCAGAAAAGTCGACCGAATTTGAAAGAAGTCGATCGAAATGGTTAAATGCAAATATAGCAAAAGTCTCTACATTAGTGAAAAGTGATAACCTTTCCCATTGCGTTTTAATAACTAAGTGTCATCTGAAATTCAATAATTTATTCATAACCCGCTGGTTTTGTTGAACTAGCATGTTATTGTGTACCCGAATTCATGCTTCACTTCCATGCTAACTGCCACCAAATTCGCCCCTTAGAGATTTGATTAGATGCTTTGGAAATTCCATTTTGAGTCTCTACCATTAAAACTCAATTGTATAGGTTATCGCTTTTGCTAATTACCCTAATAAATAACTGCTACCAACCAGGTAGGTCCTCGATTTGTTGTTCAGTTGACAATAAAATACTTGAAGAACAAATTTAAAAAAGAATCTAGTACTGGGTGAAAAATTATGACAAGCTCTCGGAAAATAAATTTCCCGTCAGTTTTGTCAGTGAGGAACCGATTATGAGTCATTATTCATATTTTTTTACTAGTAAGTTTAGGGCAAAAAAAGATACATGGCTTTTCTTCTTCATTCAAACGCTTAATATTAAAATTTACTTTGTTATAAAAATTCTAAATAAAGTAATATATATATATAAAAAAAAAAAATGATTAAAATTGTCTTCCTGATATCCCACACTTCTTAAGGAATGGTTTTAAAACTGAAAGCTGTTTAGTAGGGTGTCCCGAATTTGCGAATCTGAAAACGCCTGACCTCCTCAAAAGCTCATTTTTAGACTCCTGAATAAGGAATGAAAAAAAAAAAAAAAAAATGCATTTATACACACACTTAAGTTTTAAATATCCCATATTCTTTTCTAAATTTCTATTTTTTTCCAAACTTTTGTCAAGATACTCGATTTGTGTTGTTCAAAGTAATTTTTCAATCGTCAAAACTCCGCGCTGTGAATCATCTAGTACAAGCTCGGTGGACAAAAGGGAATTCAAAGAATGGATGATTAATTGATGATCCCATGACAATAACAACCATAGATCACAAGTCGAGGAAATAATTATAGCAAACATTCCAGAGCGGGTAGTCCGCGTAAAGTGAAGTGATAAGGTAATTCCACAAATTTATACACAATTTAGTTGCAATTTTGCAGTTTTGTTTTGTTTGTGTTTTTAATAACAGCTAATTGGATTTAATGAGAAGAATATTACTTTTGCTACGACGGATATTACTTTCGAAAGAAATTTTATTTTTACTTCATTTTAATTTTTTTTAAATAAAATACAATCTTTGTTATAATAGGTTTTGAAAGAGCTACGCAAAAGTTGTAATATTTCTTTTTATTTTTAATTTTGCAACGTATGCAAGTTTTTTCCCCCAGATATCCCCAAGCTAACTTTCATAATATTGTATAGGGAAAATCTTAGTCTGTCAAAGGATTTATAATTGAATACCACATAGATCTCCAATTTTTTTTTTAATTAACTTTTTTCTCTGATCGTGTTTGTCCTCCTTCAAAAAATGGAGTATTTAAAGAATGGGTGGAAACATAGGAACGATGATAGAAATTTTCGTCTAATGAATTTTACTATGCAAGAATTCAATGTTACAGATTTGAATCCTGATTCGTACGGGTATTTACAGTTAAAGTTGTCCATCAAAATTCTCTGAAAACTTGTCTGTGGCCAATATGATGATGGATCCTTTTATAAATCAAAATAAAAGTTGGTTTGAGTTCAGCTATAAAACATGAAATTTAATGCATCAGCCCAGTGTTTCCTTATCATCTGGAGAAATTCGACCTCAAATTTAGTCCAAAAAGAACTTTGAACAATCGTCTTTCAAGAACAAAAAACGTAGCTACGTTTTTTGGTTTTGAAAGACAAATCTTCGAAGTTAATTTTGAGCCGTGTTCCTCCAGACGGCTTGGAGGCAAAGGGCTGATGCATACCTACGTTAAATTTTACATCTGCGCCCTCTAAGTAAATTTTATATTTATTTAAAAATCAGTCCATCATTTTTTGAAAGACGTGTCTTCGAAGTTCTTTTGTGCCAATTTTGGAGGTCGATTTCCTCCAGATGATCAGGAAACACTGGGATGAGACATTAAATTTTAGATTCTATATCTGCACTCTATAACCAATTTTATTTTTATTTAAAAGACGATTCATCATCTTATTGGCTGCTGCCCCCTTTTCAGATGATTTTGATGAAAAATTTGCAGTTTTTAAATGTAAATAAATATGTGAATCAAGAGTCATAACCGTAACACTAAATGTTTCCGTTCTACAATTCATTAAACGATATTTTTTTTTTTTTTATGTTTTTCCTGATTTTTCAAATGAATTACAATGTTTACGTAGTTTTTTCAAATTCTATTAAAACATATATTGTCTCTCATTTAAAAGAAATTTAAAATGAAATAAAAAAAAATACTTAGCTTCTAAAATCAAATCCATCACAGTAACAGTAAGATTCTTCACTTCTATCTTGTTAAATGTTATTGAATGCACTGAAAAATTGTAATTAATTGGGTACATCAATTGAATTACCTTATTACTTCACTTGAACTACTTATTGCACAATAATTATTGCCTCGAATTGTGACCTATGTTTTTTTTTTATTGTTATGGGAAAATCAATTAATCAATTATTTGAATTGACTTTTGTCCACCTAGTTTGTAGTAGGGAATTCACTGTGTAGTGGAAGTTTTGAATTTAACTGTGCAACCTTAGATACCAATACATCAGACAGCAAGTAATATTCATCCACATGACGATGAAAATTGATTAGGAACTGATTCGTCTAATTGGAAGATTGAGACATGTGATGATAATTATTAGTCTTGAGTATTATTTGATCATTTAATTTTATGTTGTATATTTCTAAAATCGAAATTATAATTAGTGCGAATAAATTTGATTGTATAATTTATGCTTTGTATTAAATTGTCTACATAATGTTCTTGTTATAATTACATTAATTGTTTAAATACTTTTTTTCTATTCCGTACTTGTTTTCTATATAAATATTCCAATGCTTCTAAGTTATCAAAAAATGCGCAATTGTTCAATAAAACAATAAAATATTATTCATCATAACCAGATCAATCAAATCGTAGAATAAAATACTTTTATACACTTAGCTTGCATTAGGCGATTCACTGGGCGCCGGAGTCCTCAAGAGCTTTCTTTTAGGAAACTGAATATGGAGTAAAAAGTTTTAAAAAGCTCTGAAAAGCTTTATATTTTGTTTAAAAATTTAAAACGAAGAACATTTTTTTATTATGCAGAAAATTGTTAAAAAAAAAAATGTTGCTACAATTTTTTCAATAGAAAGTCCCTAATTTTGTCGAAGTAAAAGTTCATAAACTTATTACATTAAATATTGGTATACAACATTTAAGATACACAGTTAAAAATTTTGTTCCACTTTGCACCAAAAATTGATTTCCATTTAGCTGGACCCAACATTTAGTGCTTAGTTTCACGATTAAATGGTGCTACCTCGGTTAAGAACCATTAAAGCGGGAAACTAAGCACCAAATGTTGGTTGCAGCTAAATGGGAACCAATTTCTGGTGCAAGGTGGAACAAAATGTTTAACAGTGTGTAAAAACTACTTAATGGAAACACAATGTGAGATTTATTGCAATAGAATATAACAGGATTGCTAAATAATATATCCTGGTATATGAGAACATTGCAGTGTCTAGAAATAATCTTACTTTTGCAATGTCCTTTAGTAGCCCTGGTATTGGCTCAAAATGGTGGTATCGGTGAAACTTTTGTAGTTCAAATACTTTGGAAATTATCATAAAAAGTACATAATACATAACATAATGCATTCTCACCTTATTTGCTTTTAGCACATAAATATGTTTATGAGCACGATCAAACACAAAAGGGTTCCTTATATCATGATTGGAATTTGAGTTGATTACACGATTTTTGCTGATTATTTGGCCAGATGTCAAACTGATCTGAAAAAAAAAACGTTTTTTAAGAAGACACGAAACGTTATGGAAATTTATACGCATTAAAACATATACGTAACAAAAGGACAAAGTTCTTAGATGCTACACAGACGGTTTTCCATCAGCAGAAAAACTCCTGCAACCTAAGTTTTGTTTACTTTATGTACAGAAGGTACTCCCGAAAAACAAATTTGATGTTGTAAAAATATTTATGTGTCTCATTCTATTCCGTCTGGTTTTAAATTTGAGTTCGGGAATTTTTTATTTCTTTGAAAACTTTTAATTCAACATTATTATGTATATCAACGAATAATACTTTCTGGAAGGTCTTTCAGAGTAAAAATGCTTCACATTCGCAACTTGTACGGAAGAAAACCCAGAAAAATTCAACCAATAGGCTGATACATGACGAGAAGCTACTCACCGGCATGCGCCATCTTTTTTAATTTAAAATAAATACGTATCACCTCTAAAATTTATTCCATATCGTAGTGAAAGAGAATATAATTTTTTTTAAGTTTAAAGCATAATTTTCCGACTTCACAATTAAACTTAGAATTAAACTGATAAATTATATAAAAGTATTAAAAAGTATTGTATAGTCAGTTGGTTGGTTTGTACTCTCAACGACCTATTTTTAAGCACAATGACGGTTAATCATCTCGGGACCCACAGATAAAAGTAGATTCCGAACCACAGCCAACATTCATGCCTAACCTGGGATTAGAACCCGTCACCTTTGGCATGCGACGCCAGAGATATTGTATAGTCATAAAGGATTTAATTTTTGTATGAAACAATAGAAAAATCAAAGCGACAAATTAAATCCAAGATTTCATTTATAAATTGCAATCACAGAGCTGGGAAGTTGTTACAACAAGATAAAGACAAATGAAAGTATTCCAGTTGAAAAGGAGAGAACTCCTCACGGAAGCTATTTCAAAGGAAAACTGATCTACATTTTCGCTTCGACTGACAGAAAATCCTGAATTCAGCATAATTTCTGAATGGATTGATCCACTATGCTCAATTTTTGTATACGGATTAGGGGTAGCCATAGAACCAGTTATAAAGGTTTCTGCATTGGAAAATTTAGGTTTTTAAGTAACTGACTGAAAACGGCTCAAACGATTTTGAACAAAATCACTGCTGTAATTGCTTTTTAAAAGTGCTCTAAACATCCCCACTTCCACAATTTCCGTAGAAATATGATAAAGGAGTAAAAAAGTTGGGGAAAAAATTATTTAACACATAATTCTCTTTCCTCGTGCTTCTCCCAACAACTGTTTCTCTTCTGTTTCGCTTACAAGAAAATATTAATCAAAAAACGTATAAACAATTTTGACATTTTAGAGGTGTTCTTTTTTCGCCAATCTTATAATTACTGCCAAAAATAATATTTTTTTTAAATTGCAGAAAATATGAAAACGATAAATTCACTAATCCATGATAAATTAAAATGCAGTGACCAGAATAAAGTGTTTTTGAAGTCATGCGATGAATCACACCCCAAGTTTAAAATTTAAGTTTCGACTAAATGAAGAATTTAATTTTTTTTTTTCTTTTGTAGTTTTTATTTAAAAAAAGTGATACAATAAAAAAAAAAATCATTCGAAATGTGGATTCCAGTAGAAATGAAATGGACTTGCATAGCAGATAAGTACATTTAAACCTACCTTTATAACGTAACCAGATCTGTCTCCAACAATAGCAACCATCTCGTTATGATGCTTAACAGTAGTTATAGATGTAACTATACTATTTGGTAAAAATGTAAAGTGGGATACTACTAGAGGTTGACTAACGATGTAGGGACTGACATCTGATCCGCAGAAGTCCGTGATGTCTTTTTTCATCTGAAAAGAAAACTTTTGTTAGTGTGTAGTCAATGGTGGTTGGTGAGGATGACCAGGGGAGGAGGGAGGACTCTAATATTTTGTGAACCTGGTTCCATTCATATTAACGCTCCATAATGATATTGTCATGAAACTTGTAAACAAAAAATGTTTAAGCGTTAGACAAATTTAAGCAGTGATTATCTCCACGGTATAGTTTACTGTAGTAGAGCAGCATTTACCTTGCCACTATAGTTAAGTATTGAGGCATAGAATCCAGTAATTTTTCAACTCCACAGGATAAGGCCACTATGTTATATAAAGGAGTCGGTGCGTCCACTATTTTTTTTTATCTAAAGGTGGACGCTGCTTGACTCTCTACTATTGAAAGCTGTGTAAAACTTCATTTCTTCTACAAGGCATATTACATTAAGGGGGTCCGGTACCGAAAATCAAAAAAACTTTATTTATGTACATTTTTATGTCAAAAATTTATTTTATGTATGAGATACTATTTATATATCTTTGAGAAAATGTTTTTTTAAATATTGTGTTTAGTTATTTAAAAAAAATTTAAAAACCAAGAAAAATCCATAATAATTGATGTTTGCGTATTTTGATATAAGTCAAGAAAAAATAAAAAAATTTCAAAGTGAAAACTTTCTGTCATACATAATTATATAAAGAAAATTTTGTCTTCACAGAATTTTGATAGGTGAATTAAAAAAAAATAAAAAAATTCTCAAAGTTAAAATATTGAAATTTTCGCTTTTTTTTATGTTATCTTTTACGCTAAATGTTATATTTTAAAACAGAATTAAAAAAATAAAATTCTGTGAAGACAAAATATTTAAAAATATATAAATTAAATGCTCCAAAAATTTGAATAGCCAATTATTAATGGTTCTGGAGATATATCGATTTGAATATGCAACATCTGTGAAAAACACTAGTGCTCGAAAAACGCACTTTAAGCAGACGCTTCAAGGTGTTACGCCCATTAGTGTTGTTTAAATAACAGGTAATTTTGTGGCGTTCTAATCACCGGAGGAATAAGATAAAAACATCATTCTCTTCAGGAATGTATGAACTATTTTTTAAAATCAGAAAAAAAATTTGGGATTTTTGAAAAAATTTCGGTACTGGACCCCCTTAAGGATTCCAATGCCAGACAAACTACTTTGAATCTTATTTAAGTGGTGAAAACGGCCAGAGGTGGAAATTTTATTTTTCGTTTCTTTTAGTCATAATTTATCCGGCAATCCATCAAGCAGGTGATCTAGCTTTACTTAGCGACTTACCAACCATTAAAGTTTTTTTTTTGTTTTTTTTTTTGTTTTTTTTGACATTTGGAAATTCGGTTATCACGTTGGAACTTTCACCTAAGTTGGCGACTTCATACTATTGAAATAGCTTTTTAAAACCGGTTTTCTTCTGAATTTACATTACGCTGAATTGTAATCGCGTGACCTCTTTTTCACGACTTCAAATTGTGATACAAATCCTTAAAAAAGCAACAAAAATGGAGTGAGGTAATATCTAGATTTACATAAGGCATTTAAAGTTAATAATACTTGCACAAAAACAACAATCGGCCAATAATTTAAAATAATAATACAAGTAAAAGATGACATTAAGGGAGGATCGAGCCCTTTGAAAATAATTCCCGGAAATGTGTATAGTATTCATACCAGGTCCCGATTCGACATTTTATACCCTCCTGAGACCCCGCGTACATTTAAATGCACATCGGATTTCGGGCGCATAATTTTTCTTTGCATGAAACAGCCGAATTCAGTCATACAATTGATAATAGTTCCACCGATTGTGACGAAGTAGAGCCTGTAAAGAAACGACAAAAAACAGTTCCTCTGCCAGTGGAGGCGTCACGAAAAAATGGTGCAAAGCACATGGACACTAAGTTTCTTTTCTCGCGTTGTAGGATTTTTGGATGTTCAGCGCGAACAAAAAAATGTTTGCACTAACTGTATAGCATTTTTATGTATCACGGTCCTCCCGAAATTGTTTTGCAGCCTTTCATGACTAAATTTCACATCTGAACATTTAAATTTCAGAATTTTTGCAATCTTAAAGGAGATAGTCATTTTTTGTCTAAGTTTACTTAATGCGCATGGATCAGTTCTGAAGTTTAAAAGTACGTTAAATAGACCCAAAAGAATAATATTCATTTATTCTATATAAAAATAGCTATATAAGCAAAGCTTTATAAAAAATTAGCTTTAAACCATGTTTCAAACAGTTGTGGATCTCAAGAGGATAAAGAAAACTACAAATTACCTCCTTTTGGCAGGTGTGTCCAACCGCAGCCAGGCAATCCCTGGGGTAAGTGGTGAAAGCCTCGATGACATCGGTCATTGGATAGATACACAGTAAGGTTCCCGGTTGTTGATTATCTTTTTTAAAGAAAACCACGTACATTGATTTTCCGTCAGAAGACGGAGAGTCGTCCAGGTGGACTGAAAGAGCTCTTCTTTTGAGTTGGCCGCTCGGGTGGTTGCAGGCGATACGCAGCTCCGAGTAGGACTGAAATGTTCCATCTTGGGTGCATACACGAACCAGTCTGCTCTCGTAGCCGGTTTGTCCGGATAAATCTGGAGTGTAGGAGATCAGGAAATAGATGAAGCCGCCGTGCTCCATCAAGCCACCCCTGAGATTTCTCTGAAACAATAATGTTTATCAGTCTTTTAATATATTTCTGCAACTCTATTTTTTCGTATATGATGTATGTGTCTCATGTTTAAATTTCAGGGTCATATACATGTATGTCTTCTGTGATCTATACACATACTTGCAGATACATACACATATACTGATACGTATTCTTTTTGCTTGAAATCGGGAAAAGCCTCAATTTTAATAACGCCACTTTTTGACAGGTTCTTCAAGTCTTGACATTCAAAGTCATAGATTTAAAGTTTATTCGAGTTCATTGTAGAGGTAGATATTTCCGAATCTATCTACGATCTGGCAACTTTTTTGGGCTCAATGCTATCGTCCATATTTAGTAAGTTACTTCATGTTTTTTTTTTTTTTATCTAACAACTTGAATACTTCAACTGAAAGCATTTTATTTACTGATATTGATTGATAAACTTTATTTACAGTTTATCTGCGATGCTTAATAGTTATGTACGAAACATACCATTGACATACATAGCACGTAAGAAATCAGAAAAAAAGTAATATAGCTAATTGAAAGACACATGCTCAAAAATAACAATATCGTATGCAAATTGTTGTTGGAAACGGTACTATAATTTTAGTTCCACTAACATACACAAAATTAGAAGAGAGATGGGGTGAGATAAAATATAAACACTTATGGGCAATTCCCTGGTTGACGTACAGGACATTTTGGCCCTTTTTTTCTATTCGTAAACATAAGAATTATAAAATTGAAATTAATCTAATAGTTATGTTTTTATTTTATATGATATTACTGCCGTGTTCCTTGTGTCAGATTATATAAATGCATATTTGGACTAGTAAAAATAATTATTTTTCCGTATAACTTAGTCACCAAGTAGAGCTGTATAAAACAAAAGCATAATTGCTAGATTCATAACAATTTTAGAATTATAATTTGCTTACGAGTAGAAAAAGAACTAAAATGTCTCTTGCTCACAACAGAGAATTGCCCTTATAATCCTTTAAAATCGGGTTGGTTGGTTGGTTGGTTGGTTGGTTGGTTGGTTGGTTGGTTGGTTGGTTGGTTGGTTGGTTGGTTGGTTGGTTGGTTGGTTGGTTTCAGATTATCTGGCGCCTTCTGCAACGCGAGGGATATATAATGCGCCGAAACATTCGTCATTAGACAAGCCAACATACATTTACAAACACTCATGCCTAACACGGGACTCAAACCCGCAGCCTCACGGTCTAGAAGCTAGCAAACTAACCACAATACCGTTTGGTCGGCCTTTAAAATCGGGAATTTATGCTGTCTGACAGTTATCTTCCAAACGACTTAAGTCAAGTACATTTGGTTTTGTCTTTGTTATTTTATTCACTGAATAGAATCGCAACAAAAACGAATAACAGACAGTACTAGAAACACATCCTATGAATCATGTAAGAAATGCAGTTAGATAATGATAAAGGAAATATCATACCTCAGCCCACGTGCTAAACTCCATGGCACTTTTCAAAGTGTCGTTCTGGAATGAATACCGGAAGTAGTAATCACCGGAAGCATCTTTCTGTAAAACCTTGCTAGTTAGAAAAGGCACAAAGTCTCTTTTATTGTTTTCCATATTGGTGGCCGTGAACAACGTCTGAGGGTCATCGTAGCCGTGTCCCATATGCATGTGGGTGATGCTTTCACCCGAATGGTATCCTACGCTCTGGTTGAACGGATGTACCCAGTGGTATTCTTTCAGGTTGTCAACAGGTCTGATCTGGCACAACCTATTGAGACAGTGTAGAGCTAGTAAGATATGTATCTTAAGGAGAGTCGGAATTTAAGATATCTGTGCCTATCATTCCCACACTGTTAAAAATTTTGTTCCACCATGCACCAAAAATTGGTTCCCATTTAGCTGCCACCAACATTTGGTGCTTAGTTTCAAGATTTAATGGTGCAACCTCGGACAATAAGCACCATTAAATCGTAAAACTAAGCACCAAATGTTGGTGGCAGCTAAATGGGAACCAAATTTTGGTGCATGGTGGACAAATTTTTTTAACAGTGCATGTTAAAAAACATGTTACTTAAGGAATATTTTCCTAACTTAAAAAAAAAAAAATCTCGCATGCTTATTAGACAGTTTGATAAATAAGCTTGGCGTCCACTATGGCTGAGCAGAGTAGAGTAGAGCAGAGCAGAGCGGTGTGGATTACAGCCAATTGCAAGTCTGTCAAAGTCCATTGTAGCACGAGCCTCGTGCTACAATGGACTTTGACAACCTTGTAATTGGCTCTAATCTAATCCACTCCGCTCTGCTCTGCTTTGCTTAGCCATAGTGGACGCCAAGCTATATTGAGTGTAGCATTTTTAAATATTTAGTTTTGTTTCCAAAAAAAATATTTAAAGGTCTGATATTCTTTATAGAATTTTCATAAATTATCATTTTTGGTGACAATAAAATGCATAAAATCTTTAATTTTGAATTATTAAAAAATGCAGCATTCAACTTGTGTAATACATTAGTTAAGAACATATGTTACAAATATTGTACATTTATACACATTTTTAAAATATTTGTATACAAAATAATTCTAATTCAGTGAGATTAAATCTTTTTATATTGTTAGATTCAATACTGTTTTTTTTTTTTTTTTTTTTTTTTTTTTTTTTTTTTTTTTACAATATTTATCTCAAAATTGATTTTTTGACGTTCTAAAAGCTAACTCGCCTAAAAAAAATCACAAGCTCTTAAGAAATTTAGAAAACAAAAAAAAAAAGCTTAGGCCAGAAAGTTAAGCCATATTCAGGGATGAAATACCAATTGTGACCGCGAATTCAAAAGAAATATATTCACCGAATCATGTAAGTTGGTGTAGTAACAAAATCCATAAGGTATAATCTGGACGGTGATCTTTGGCTTATTTCAATTTCGTTCACTCAGAGACGGATTCAGAAGTCAATCACGGTCGGTAAGATGATTATCATGATTGTCTGTAGTCAAAGTTAAAAATTATGACGATAGCACTAAAGATTTGGAATATCATACAGTGCAAATTGCATAGTTCAGCATATGACTAATTTCAAAACAATTAAATGACAATCAAGGCCAGGAGACTTACTTTACACCAAGTCTCAGGATGAACGCATTAAAATCTGTGATTTTAAAGATGGGTAAACACGGCTGCGATTGTGACTAATGATCGCAGAGTTATTGTCGGGATTTTCCCATTTCCTTTAAGATGGCTCGTAGTACAGCCCTACCTCAAAAGAACTACCGGATGAATATAGCTGTCGTGATCGTGTTGCTCTTGCGCTAGAAAATATTCAATGTAATGTAACAACTAACCAATGAGATGTAATTAAAAAATCCAAATTATTTGGGAAAATATTATAAAATAATAATTTTTAATGCCAAAATTGGTGTCATTCGTTGATTTTTCACATTCAACTAAGAAAACAACAATTAATGCTCACAATTTTATTGATTTTCTACATTCTTTTTTTATACTAACCAGTTTGAACATTCATAATGGCTACCTGTATCTGAATACCTAAGTTATGTGTATAGTGAACCTACATAAAAATTAACCAAGTCAATACCATAGTTGCGACTATATATAATCGCAAACTGAGTAATAAAACTTAGATTTTTTTGACTGATAATCATTCTAACAATATAAGTAAAAAATTTTGGTGCATTGAATTAAATTCTGGGCCACCTTGTGGGTTTTTTCCCAACTTTCCTCACTAATTTTCCAATATCAGATGGTTTAGCTAGTCGGTTGGCTTGAAAACCGAATATTCTTTTTAAACATGTTTTACAGAGAGGTCATAAGCAGGAAAATAAATCGATCATTTTCAAAGCCTTCATTTGGCAACAAAGAGAGAAATAATTTAAATACTGTTTAGCAATTTTTAAGGAAGCAATTTTATAAAACTATATTTAAATTTGCATAAAAAATTTCAGCTAATACTGTTTTAATCACATATAAGTTGAACACATTTCAGGAAATCAAATGAATTGCAAAATATTATTAGATATGGGATATTATTAGAATTAGTGTATTTTTTATTCTTCTCAAGATGGACATAAAAAGAGGATGGAAGCAAATTTATTGTTATCCGTCGTATTCAAATATCTCGATCGATAATGTTTGAGTCTTTTGCCTATATGAAACTGTATACCGGCATAGCATAATTGCAACAAAATATTCTATTGAATACTATATTTGTGTAAAAAGTAATGGAATAGATCAATTAAAAAAGTTTTGAAATTCGTTGCTGATTAAATCTGTGTTGTTAAAATCATTTTCAGCATATAAATCTATCACTTTTTAATAACACCGTCTTCAGTCATAGAAGATTTTCAAAAGAATTTATTATTGATCAAAAGGAAAGGTTTCTTATTTAGAGGGATTTTAACTATTCATCTAACAACAAAACCTTATTAATTTTTCATAAAGTAATTTTTGCGAATGTTTAGATGGAAAGAGAGCATAACGAAATTGATTATTTTTAGGAGATTTTGACTACTTTTGGTGGTTTAGTTGCACACATTATTTTGTTTTAAACATGCTTCAATTTCAAGGTACCTAGTGAATTTTCTAAACAATTTAGGTTTAAATTTTGGGTTGGTAAAATTTTAGGGATATTTTAAATTTTTACGTTTTCACTTAAAACCGAAAGAAGTTCTTGACTTCAAAAAAATTTGCAATCTTTAAAAAAAAAGTATAACGTCAAACAACTTTTTGGCAGAAACAGCCAATTATGTATTTAAACGTTTATAATATATTTAAAAAACATGTGAGTATAATTAAACCTAATTACATAATTTCCAATCAACATTCAAAGTACCAAAAATTATGTTTTTTAACATTTAAACGAATATTTACAACCTAGCTATAATTTGAAATTATTTATCAAGCTATTACTTTTCAAAATGTTGTCACTAAGTCATCATACCTGCACAAATTACGAAAATAGCAGTTACTACATCAGATCTATTATCAGCCAAAATAACCATCACAAACAAACGAAAATATCAGCGATAGCAGCTATCACATAATCGAAAGCGGCGGAAAAATTGATTATACTGACCCTGTCTCCTTTCTTCTTTAAAATTTGTACTTTTAAGAATTATCGAAAAATTAAAATACAATAGTCTTAGCGTAAAACATTTTTAAGGATAACAAGGAAATTCAGGACGATTGCGATCCTTGCTATTTTTGAAAAAAAAAAAATTGCAGTTTTTAAGAAGATCGAACAAATAACTACTAGGTTTAGACAGTAGGAATTAATAGAAAACTCTTCAATATCAATGAAATCCCATACATTCGATATACAGTGCCACAGACCAGCAAGAGTGGCCTCGATCCCAAATGGTAGACTAATTCCAGAGCATGGACTAAATTGTTTGTGGACACCTTCTTTGCATTGCAGGGATAGGAGGGGAGCATGCATTCGCTATTGTCCATCACAGGACCAAAGGAAATCGACTCCTTTAGTTGCAGGTCGGAAGAGAAGTGGTGAAGGACGTTATTACCACCAACAAACACATTGTCGTCAAGATCTACCACCATTCGGAAAAACCGTTGGCCATCGGGATCTGCGAAAGATGGCAAGGTATCCACCCACTGCTTAGAAACGGTGGTGGCAAAATGAGCATGGATGAGTATTAATATAGGAAGGGTGAGCCGGGTAAGGTGTGGTCTCCTTGCTAGGTCCATCTAGAAAATAGAAAAGAGGATTGATTTAACTCTTCATTCATTTGGACAAAGGTATATTTGTACAGTCAAGGCCTTAAGTAACATTCATTACATGGGCCCTGGACAAATTTGAAATATTGGATGCAAAAGGAATCTTCTAGCGTGTGTTTTTCAAGGCACAACAGTTTCAATTCTAAAAAATGTGGTTCAATTTATCGGCAGTAAAGTATAATTCAGGTAAAAATGAAACTACCTGTAATATATTTTGTCAAATACCCAAACAAAATGAAGCAATTAAAACTACATTAATATCTTTCAGTTTTTTCCAGCTTCAAATTTCGGTATTTTTTTTTTATTTTTATGTTTATTATTGTATAGCATTTATAATATTAGCCCCTTACCTGTCGGGGAACACTTTCGAGATTCCTTCTCCGGTACCACGGTTTTTCACAGAGGCCGCGTAGCTATGCGGAAAATCTGAAATTTTGTACTACACAAATTTAAGTAAGAAAATATTATTTTTAAAACAGGATGAATGCCAAAATAGTATGGAGCAGGATGAAAGCCTAAACCATTTTAAACATTGCAAAAACTTTAAAAAAAATTTAAAATTGCAAAGCAAAGTATCGTATTTTGGAAAGGCGTATACACACATCCGGTGTAGTTAACGCATCGACTTAACAAGACGTATATTTACGCCTGCAGCGGGTAATGAGTTAAAGAGATTTTCAAGTAATATCCATTAACAGTACCATAAAGTTAGGGTAAAGGCACCAATTATTCACAATTTAACGAAATTTTTTAGGTATTTTCCCAATAACTTTATTAATTCACTTATCCTTAAGTATTAAAGTTTTTTATATCAGTTCAGATCTGTTTTACAGATTTCGTTTAAGATTTTTACCAAATATAATAAAAAAAAATATTTTTTAAACCAAACATTTGTGCAAGTTTTTACACCATTTGTTGACACTCAAAAACGAATAATCGACAGTGAAACAAACCAGTTATTGACATGAGTGCACCAGTTTTTAACAGGAAAATGAGCCAGTTAATGACATCATATTCAACCACACGATTTTATTTTGAGCAAAATATTTTGGTTTTGGCGTACATATTTGTACAAAATTATCACACAATAGCTTCTGAATACTTTAAAACTTATTCCATGTACTTAGATATCACAAAATGGTATGAAGGTGAAAATTACCTAGGTAATATTTAAATTGGTAGGTAATACTTTGGTACATTTCAATCTATAATTAAATAATTAGGAAATATAAACATTTATTATTGTTATTCCTAAGTTCAAGAGGCTTTGGCAATTTGATAGCTAAATTAAGCGCTTTGACTAGTATCTCACCCTCAACAATTTGAAAAATAGTATTCAGTCTGTTGCATGCTATGAAAGGGTTATCACAGCCTTCTGAATTCTTTAAGAGTTGACAAGCCCTGGTTGTCTTCTTTTTAGTAAATATTGTGGCTGTTATGAAGTCCCTCTTACTTATTGCACGATCTGTGCTCATTTCTGCAGAAATTTCAGCTTGTATATTTTTCTGTTTGTGGCCTTCCTGAATGTTTTCTTGTATATGTCTTTCTTCTGTACCCATCTGGTCGTTCACTTAATCCTTGCCCTCCTGTTCATGTGCTTCTTTTTTTTCATCCGTGGACATGATCAGGGATGGCGATGGTTATTCTATAAATTGAATTATTTCTTATCGTTCTTCCAACTCATCAGTCACATCTACTATACCAACATTTGAATCGTCGTACTGCACCATTCTATCAGGAAAGTGGATTTGACCGGGACAGTCATGAATCCTATCTTGCGGCTTTTCTATAGTTCCATTGCAAAGTCAAAGTTGAATTATCTAATTGCACCATTTCATCAGGACTAACTTCCATCTCACTAATCTCATCAGAGTGAGATATAATTGAGTGAGTATGATACGTGAGACGGAAGAGAGATGTTCTACAATAAAGAGTTAATTCAGTCTACTATACGCTGAGTGAGTTGTTTAGATTTTAAATTATAACATGAACTAGAAAACTCCACGAACCTATTATTGACAGCCCTAATAACTATTGAATCCTTTTGTTATTTTTAAAAAGTAAAAGCATTATTTTGTTAAAAACGAAAGACTAATTATTGTAAGCAGATAAACGAGAAAGTTTTATGAAAAACCCAGCATAAGACAATCTGTGTTAAATAATTTGGCAAACCGATCATTTTGAAAATTTAATTATAGAAACCCCTAAAAGCTACTTTAATAAAAATCGACGTTTAAAAGTGATATTCACATAGTCAAGAAGTTGAATTAAAATGTGTGAAAAGAATTGAAGCGAATGTACAGTAAGCAAAAAAAAAAATCCGAACGATTGCTATAACTTTGTTCTAATTATCGTAGAATCTTGCGGTTGGCCTCAATATGTTTTGTTTGCAATTTTCTAAAGGTCTGGAGCAATTTTTTTTCCTTAGGGGGCTGTATACTAAGTAATTTAAGTCTATCTTTAAAGATTTCAATACGAACCCCCATTTACATTCGATTTAGAATGCTTCGTTTACCCTATATACCAAATTTCAGGTCAGTATGTTGAGAAACATTTCACTTATGAGCGAAAATGTTTTGGCCGATCTTGAGGGTTAATCTCTTTAAAGCAAGGAAGAAGAAAACGTTTTGCGTGCTTCAAGACGTTATCTATTGCACGGTACCTTAAAGTAAGGGTTTTTTATATTTTTGCTAAAATATTGATAACGAAAAGTCAAAATGGAATAAACAAAAAATTCTTGAGGGGTTTTCGATCATGATAATTCTAATGGAAGCAATACAAATATCTGTTTCTATTTGAAAAAATTTAAAACTCGTTTTTTTAATTAATAATTAATTACTAAAAAACTGTTTAAAACAAAAGTTCATATTATTTATTTTTGGTCTTTAATAAACTATCGTTTGAAACAAAAATTTCTAAAATATATAAACTATTTGATAAATTATGGCTAAAAACACAAATTTTCTTTTTAACATTAATTTGCCATTTTTTTGACATCATTTAAATCAACCACGAAAATTATGAAATTTGGTTTTTAGACGTTTTTTTGGATTCCAAATCTAAATATGGTATAATATTATTGGGTCTTTATTGAATTTTTTGAAGTTTGGTTCAGTTTTAATATGTAGATGACCCCTCATGATAAAAAAAAATATATACAATTCATAAAGACCTTCCACGCTTTACAACGGTAGTTGACTTTTGTTATTTTTTAATTAGAGTACAAGATATAGCCATCATTCGTATTTTTTAATTTTATTTTTTTTTGCTTTTGCGTACTGTGCATTGTAGAACGAGATAAAATAAGCAAAATATTTTATTCATCTCAGCAAAATCCAAAGGAACCGGCGACTGACGTGAAGCGATAAGTAAACTAAGTTTCAGACACTTTTTATCACCCAACAGAAATTTGATTTTAGTGGGAATTAGTGGTTTATGAAGAGGGCTTTAAAATGAAATCAAGTTTGAAATCCTATGCGACCCCAAAGACTCTATATTATCAAATTTAAGTTAAAAATGCCAATACTTAGTAACATGTCAAAAATTGGTGCACTTAAAACCTTTCCTGCATTCGCACTACTATGAATTGTATTTACAAACCTAAGAGTCTCCCAACCCGACCCCTTCAAAATTTAATAAAATTTTGCTCACTTGTTGGATTCGTAGAGAAAAGAAAAAGTGGCCAATATTGGGGCTGAATATCGTTTGGTTTCTGAGATACGGAGATACAAAAATGGGCTAAAAGGTTAAAATTTCGCATTTCTTGCTTTACAAATTTGTACATAATTTTGAACTAATTATCATAGAATATTGCTTTATATGTAAAAAAAAAAAAAGCTGAATATTTGGGATTTCTTTTGATGTATCACTTGCACCAATTTTTAAAAAATTTAATTTTAAGGTCAAACAGTTTGACCTGTGACCTTCGATATCTAAAAAAGGGTTTAATTTTATTGTTTTCAAAAAAATATATTTTCTTCATACATTAATTCTCTACAAAAATCTGTTAGTTTTATTTTTGGACTGCAATGGGATGGCAAGTTATAAATTTAAATGTAAACCCTTGTCCTAACTTTCAACGATAATCGCATGTGGGTGGGAAGTGACAATTCCCATATTCACCTAATGCAAAAGAATGTACTATGAACTGAATGTAAATTTTCTAGTTTTTTAAAAGAATTAAATAATAAAAATTTAGTTCTTAGATCTTTTGTTGAATGTATGGAAGAGTTACCATATTTTATAATTGGCTTTTTCAAGTTTGAGCAAATAATTACCCTTACAGGAGATCGAAGTCAAGCCAGTAGCCAGGATTTTTTTTCTGTGGGGATCCCCCCCCCCCCCCCAACCGAAAAAAAAATCCTCGTTATGGTTATGGTCGAAGATTTGGTTAAATACATATAACAAGTTACACAAAAAAAAAGGGGGAAGTAGTGAAACAATATTTCACACAATTTCGGGGGAGGGTGTCCCGTCGGACTCCCCCTATCTACGGCCCTGATCGAAGTGGAACACGTACTATTTGTGTTTGTCATAAAAATTTGAAATTAATGCTGATAGGATTTATGCCGAACGAATTAAGTAAAGAAATTAATCGACCTGTTAGTTGCACAATAATGGCTAATCAGGCCGGAACCTACAGCTTAACGTGGATTCCGAACCACAACGAACATCAATACTTATTTCAAACCCGGTCCCTTTGACATGCGAGGTCAGAGCTCTAACCCCACAGCCATCAGGTGAACCTCTTGTATTAGGTATCGCGAATATGGGAATCTTCACTTCAACCCCCTGTAACTGCAATTATTTGTTCAAACTTGGAAAACTCAATAATAAATATGATAACTCTTCCATACGTTCAACAAAGGATCCAAGAACTAAGTTTTCATTATTTAATTCGTTTAGAAAACTAGAAAGTTTACATTCAGTTCCTAGTACATTCTTTTGCATTGGACGAATATGGGTATCGTCCCTTCGCCCTCACATGCGATTATCGTTGGAAGCTAGGACAATGGTATGCATTTAAATTTATATCTTACCATCCCCTTGCGGTCCCAAAATAAAACCAACAGATTTTTGTAGAGAATTAATGTAAGAAGAAAATTTATTTTTTCGAAAAAAAAATAAAAATACCCCTTTTTGAGATATCGAATGTCAAAGGTCAAACTGTTTGACCTTAAAATTAAAATTTTTAAAAACGGATGCAAATGATACATCATAAGAAAGCTCAAATATTCAGCTTTTTTTTTTTTTTACACTAAAAGCAATGTTCTATGATAATTAGAGACAAAATTAAGTGCAAATTTTTAAAGCAAGAAATGCAAAATTTTAACCTTTTGGCCCATTTTTGAATCGCCGTATTCCAGAAACCAAACGATATTGAAACCCAATATTTGCATTTTTTCTTTTCACTATGAATCCTACAAGTGAGCATAATTTTGTTAAATTCTGAAGGTGTCGATTTGAAAATGCGACTTTTTTTGTGTTGGTTTGACATGGAATGACCCTAATACAAAAAGCTTCATTGAATTAAAATCGGATTTCTCGAGATAAATATACGAATAGTAAATTCCTTATCTAACATTATAAATCCAGACGTTTCTCAAGAAGGGATATTTTCCCAAATCTTTCATACAAAAATGGGCTTAATTCAAAAATTGCATGTATAAATTTAACCTGTTCTGCCCTTATAACCATACATATACGTTACCCAAAAAGCATTGATATACGATTCGTAGATTGTTTTTTTCCCTTTATGGCAAATACATCCCAATTTTATACGGGTGTTCTAGTGTTCTTAAAAAATTAGAAAATAAATATATGATTGCAGAAATATGAGGACACTCACAGATTGCTAATAACGAACTTGTTTTTTCAGCATGCACATTACTTAAGTTCCAATTGGTTTATTATTTTTATTTTTTTGTAATTGTACAGTAAAAACCCATTGCTACAACTATATTTATTTTCTACTTAGTGTAAAATAGTTCTTATTGAGTTAAATTTTTGCCTCTTCAGAAATTTTGAATAATTTCATTTTGTGGGATGTTAACCAGTCGTTTTTAACAGTGGGACAATATGTCTCATCAGTTATCAAATTACCATAAGCTTATATATTATGTGTGTTTTTATGAAATATATATGAATTTGATGACCATATCCTAGATGACTAGGGATAAATAGTCTTAGTGGGCTATGCGAATGGGTTGGTTGGTTGATTGAATTTCTTTTCCTAGCGCAAGGTCAACACTAGGGCCAAACTGCCCCGAAAATTTTCGGAAAGAGGGAAACACCTTTTCCGCTCCCTGGAAACTAATAGTATACTTCTTTTAGTAGGTAAACCTTAAAGAATTAAACTACATTTCAAAGTAAAATTTTGATCAAGCAAAATCTGAGTCGAATGTATTAATTGGAGTTTAAACCTTTTGACGGCAACAAAAACAGCTTTTCTTGCTTAATTTTCGATATGCTTTAAATTAAAAAGCATTGCTATTTTTAATTTATATATTTTAAGCAGCATACTGTTTATTTTCTGAACGAAAAGCATTAATTATTTTAAGCATAAGTATGTTTTTTAAAAAGTTATCAAATGAAACATATCGATGGAAAATTTAGAAGAAAAAAATTATGAATATAAGTCAACCACAATATTAAAAAAAAAAAAAAAAAAATGTGTTGTCCTATCCCTTTAAAAAAATTTATGGATATGCATGTGATATTTTTACATTCACTGAAACAGGAATTAAGAATAAAAATGACAAGTTTTTTATAAAATGCCATTTATAGTTAGAGAAAAAAAATTTAATTTAAATTTTCCTTTTTACATAAAAAATATGTTTATATTGTATTAAAGGATATTTCTATCTTAGAGAATAAACCCATAAATTAGCTTTAATTTCCAATATTAATATTATGTTTATTCCAGAAACTTATTAAAATATCTTATGGGTAACTTATGTTCAAAAAAATTGTTTTCTAAATTTTTCATCACTACGTTTCACTAGATAACTTTTTAAAAAACATACTTATGTCTAAAATTATTATTGTTTATTAAGAAGGAATTATGCATTATACAGTATAAAAAACTACAATTAAAAAAATAAAGCACATTATATTTTAAAGCACATCGAACATTACGCAAAAAAAAACTGTTTTTGTGGCCGTCAAAAAGTTTAAACTCCCCTTAAGAAAACTATTTATGACTAGCTGCGTGGCCCCGCGTTGTATAGTCCCGTCAATGTTTATAGATCTTAGTTTGTTAGCGTTTCACAAAAAGACTCACTGCACTCGTTGAAAGGTTCCTTGCTACATAAATCCTCCATTACAAGTTCTCTTTAGTCCAGAAACAAACAAAATTCCCTATTCTTATAGTATTATAGCAATAACATAAGACCCTTCTGAAAACAATTATAGTATTATAGCAATAACATAAAAAAAAATTGGTAAGACACTTGCTATACCCCCCCCCCCCTCTCGACGTCAATCAATTCTCCATAAATATCAAAATATCTCCCTTATATCCGAAAAATAACTTGTTTTTAACATGTCCCTGTTAATTCAAGAAAAAAATTAAGTTTGGCATTGTAATTGTATTAATACCCAAGATTGTAGAGCTAAATACATAGTCCCACCTTAAATATTTTCTGAAATTTCTTTTCCAATTTTAGTTTTAGAGTTAACACTTGGATGTTAACAAGATTCCAAGAAACCGTGCAAGAGCAAAATTTAAACCATAATCTAAAAAACGGATCGATCAAACAATAGATCTTCAAGAAATAAATCCTTGGCCATGCAACGACCAAAGAATTTATGCAAGAGAAATATCCTTTCCTTTCAATTACTGGCTTCTGACTTGATAGTAATGAATAGCAATATAAAGTAAATAACAACAATACATTATTTTTAAAATATATCTGAAATCAGCTCTTCATAGCGAAATAAACTACGCATTTCTTTCATAGAATAATAAGCGTTATCATAAAATTTGTAATTAGCTGTCAGTTGGCGATTAAAGGAAGGGCAATTTTTGCGATGTTTCATTGACTCAACCTGTCTCTAAAAAGAATGGCTGAGTATCCAACATTTTTTTTTCTTTTCTTTATCACATATTAACTTTTACGATTTTTGTAAATAACGAATTGTGAAGCATAATTTTATAGTTAATGATTATAGTTATTGTCATTTCCCCCCCCCCCCCATCCTTCTTATGATAGTTTAATTTTATTCCTTGCTCCCCTTATAAGGCTCCCTGAAGACGCGACTTACCTGCATTCAGGTTTCACCGGATCTGCAATTTCAGGCATTGGGGGTAGCATACATTATTAAACGTACTTAAGGCGTACGCATACCCTAGAACATTTTACTTTTAATTCTGAGTTTAAAGATCCAATTCCTTTTTACAGTAGTTAGAGGGTATATGTTTAAAATCATTCCTTAAAAAATTTCAAATTTTGCCAATTGTTAATTCGTTAATAAAGATGTAATTAGTTAATTAGTACATTTTTCAAACACTGATTTATCAAATTCTAATTTACTTAAAAAGGCAATTTCACTTGGATATCATTTGAAATATTATTGTTCCTGTTTTGAAACTCAATTAAGATTCTAACATAGGATAGTTTTATTTTTACAATTTATTTTGTGAGAAAGCATGAAAAAAAAAATCAGTATTTTCAATGAATTTTAAGTTTTAAAAATCATTGAAAAATTAATTTCTCAACCAATTTTGTATAACTGAGTTTCAAAACATCTAAAATACTATGTAGATTACTAAAATAATAAAATAAAAAAAAATTATTATAATTGAGCATTTTGTTGTTGAATTACCATTTTTTAAATAAAACTTGACATAATCAAAATACAGTTCGTCAGAAAACAGGTTTAAAGTTTTAGAAGTCTAATACCTAACAACGGTTGTACCTACCTAGAATTAATTGTAACTCAAAAAATATTAAGGATATTTTCAAAAGTTTAGTATTGTTTGAAAGCTCAAGAATCAGAGAATATTATTATATAATAACAAAATTATTATTATATAAAATCAATATTCTGATCAATTTTCGTGAATTGTAAGGTATACGTGCACCTTAAAATAAAAAATAAAAATGCCAAGCAAAATTCAGAGTGGCATACGACGGAATCATTAAAAGTAGATCTTAATTAAAAATAATGTTCTACTCTATAGAATATTACATGGTTCATCGGCATCATCGTCCGACTACAGCAATGAACCATAATTCAACAAATTGTCCACTGCAGCATAGCAACACAAATTATCCATCCAACGGAAACCATCCAAAATTTTCAACACGTGATTTTTTCTCCATTGCCATTGGAGCAGTTTGTCCAGTTACTTTCACTATTGTTGACGTAGAAGAGCCTTTTAGTGAAGATTACAATCAAACTGGCTTGTTTTTGTCCAACTTACTTACTAAATTTTCAAATTAAGAAAAATCCGTGGTTGGACCTGGAAGTATCTTTTACAAATTTCAAGAATTTGATATCTAAATAATAATCGTGGAGACTGTAATGTTAAAGTCATGTAGTCTACCTAGTTCTAGAATTCAGCGGACGACATGTCTTGGCGATGAATGCGTTTTCTCCGCACATGGCAAAAGTTCTAAAAAGTAAAATCTTACCTTTAAAATGGACGAATATAATTAGATCCACATTTTACAAAATGAAACAAGGAAACAGCTGGAGCTAAACCTTTGAGAATCACTCACAGACAAGAAAAGGCCAACTACAGAAAGGAAAACTAAAAGCAACCGAATCAAAATCACGATGTCCTTGGAACATTACACACATGGCGATTCTTCGCCAAACCTAGCAATCCTACATTCCTTACTTCTCGAACAGGTTAGAAAAGCACTCTTTCCACCTGCACCCAAGTTGTTTTAATTTCAATTAATTGCCAGGTACTGTGCAACAGTTACAAAACAGATGATTGCGTGATACAAGATACACATATGAAATGAACATAGATGAGTGAAATATTTTTATTCAATACACATTCTACATGCACATTGAGAATATCTCTTGAAAGCAGGACTACAAATTGGTAAGACATTTATGACATTTACTAATCACATTATCTTTCCTCAAATGTCGACGATTCTGAAATTATTCACCGTAATTACTCGTCCAGTAACGGTCAAACTTTTCCTTTCATTTGTCTCTTAAAGTGAAGGTCAAGGAATGTTTGACAAATTTCACGGCGTCTTATGTTTTTGCATTTATTTGAGTCCGTAAAGGAAGGTTTTCTTATCTGTGAGGGAGGCGATTCGGTGTCTCTCAGCTAAAAATTGTGTTCAACTCTAGTACAAAAAAGACGGGTAGTGCATTCTCCCTTTCGAATATGTGTAGAAATAGAAATATTTTGTCACTTGCACGCAAAACACGACATTCTCTGAAATTGAACAGAGCTGAAATTTGGGCAATCCACTTCCACTAATAATGATAGATTTCCTGGATCACTTTATCTCCCCCCTTCTATTCCAATCAGTTTTTGACAAATATAATAAAACTTTTCTGTTTCTTTTTGTCAACAGCTTGTACTGAACATTGTGATTTACAATTTTTATTTGATGAGGTTGTAAGGTATAACATTTTAATATTTCTAAAATTCGTATACAAGTGCAACGTTTTTACTGTGGATATTCAATTAAACTTTAAAAATTACCTCCAATAAGGATTTTTTGCATTTTGTTAAACTAATCATGATTTTGATGCCCCCCCCCCCCCATCTCCTAAGCAACCTCTCTGTATCAAGGGCATTTTATTATTTATTGCAATTCGAAATGGAAATATTTAAATTGTGCAAAGTATAAATTTTCAGACAAAAAATCATTTATAGGGAAATTAAGATTTCGTGGTAAACTCGGACTCTTTGATATTTGAAGCAATGCTCTATTTTTATTTTCATTAACAAAGATCAGTTTACCTTGAGCTACTAAGCCATGATAAAAACTATACATTACAAATAGTACTATAACATACACCTGAACCATGGGCGTCGACAGGGTTATTCGCAAGAGTTGAGTTGTTGTTTTTTTTCCGAAAACATCACTCCTCAAAAATGATGACTGAATTCATTGTTAAAATATTCATTAAGAGTTATGCATTAATTTCTTTTCAAATGAATAATTTAAAACTCATTGTAAGAGTTGTTTTGAAAAACAAAGCTTAGAAAATTTGAGCATCAAGTGAAAAAATTATTTAGAAAATATATAGAATAATAACTATGGTTGCTCTGGCATCAATGAAAACCATTTGAAAACAAAGCTTTCATTTGCGGCATAAACCAACATTGTAGCGGAATAAATATACATCATTGTGCTGTTTCTATTAGTGGTATAATCATATATCCTATGCTCTTAATTTTTCTTCTACTAATATATTATATTATTTAACTGTTCTGTTTCATTTTATTTATTGGAACGAGCTTTTTAAAATTGGTAATTGTACTTTTTACTTTATGTGATGGATATTGACTACTGTGAGTAGGGCTCCAGGGATGGGGAGAGAGGTTGAAAATTGAAATGGCGTCGGAATTAATAAAGATATTCTTTTAAAAACGACCGCTTTGTTTCATTGAATAAACTTCACGTTTTGCTTAGTTGTTCTTCTATTTAGTTGTACCATAGCTAAAACTTCAACTTTTGTTTGACTTTGATATATTTTGATTCAAGGTCTACATGCAATAACAATCTCCTTCAGTATCGGCATTAATTTAATTAATCCTTCCAAAGCACGTATTCCTAATTTTTAATGCCTTCACAGATCTCCACTTTCTTTCTCACGTTTAACAACCCATTCATTTGAGACTTGTTGTGTCCCATTTTGAGATTCCCATAATTAATATTCTGTAATGCTCGTTCTTGCTTCAGACGCTTTATAAATTTACACATTTATGGTGTTTTAATTTCTGCTGAGGTAGCACAATTTCCACGTTCTATACAAAGTTAGTTTACATTGCTCTCTTCGACAACGCTACATATTCATTCTATCGCCATCTCCTTGTCCGAATAAGATGTTCGTGTCTCTCTCATTCTCCAAACTTCCAACTGAACTAAATAATTGTGATGACTGTCAAAACTTGGAAGTATGCATTATCATCGACAACGAATCTATCTGCCATTTTATCTCGATTGAGTGATGGTAAGTTGGTTAATTAAGTTGGTTAGGTCAATGGGTTAATTGATGGAAATTGTGATAATTTTAATCCGCAACTTGCCCTCCATAAACAAACAAAAATCCAAGTTAATATATAATGGACTTGAAAAATAAGAAGCCCTACTAATGCCCTGATATTAGTAAACAAAAATATTTATTACATTTAACTGAAACAAATTTTTTTGGAATGAGAAAATTATTTTATCCAATGTTGAACTGATGTGCTTTAAGTTTGTACGATCAAAAATTTAGATTGTTAGGGAGCTTACAATTTTTGGAGGTAATTATTTCTTTATTTACTAGTTAATTAATCAAATTTTGAGTAAGACTGAAATTTACAAGTCTTACTTTCATACTACTTTATCTGTTACAGTTAAATATACGCATTTTCCAGAAATTGTGATGTGCGTTACCAATGGTATATTTTAAATTATTAGATACAAAATAACGACTTATTATAGAAACGAGCTACTAAATAAAAATTTAAATGTCTGGACTCTGTGACCTGAGCTTGTTCATTTTCAAGTACTCATCTTAACACCAGCTCATCATATACAATACTCTGTTACAGAAATACAACTTTTTTCCAGCTAATTGTTCAAAGTGAACAGCAATCGATCTGTAATAAACGCTGTGGTATATCATTTATAACAAAATACTCTAAAGCATCTTTTGCGATTGATTTGAATGATACATTCCCTGTTAGGCAGTTTTGCCTCTCGTTTTGTTATAAAACAAGACTGATAAAAGCCGTTGATTACGAGGTAATTTGCTGTATGTTACCGGATGATGAACTTTTCCAATTAAATAAATGTTTACGACATTATTTCTTAAATTGCTTGTTATATTTCAGACAAAGAATGACGACAACTTTGAATTCAAATGAACACAAATATAGGAGGGTGAAGGAGTGCTTTCCTACATTTTTGCCTACAGCTCCTTTACCCTCCTGTAGTGTACTAAATTACACCCCCTTAAAACCTCTTTCTGAGTGGGATTGTGCCATTCTGCAAAAATTTCATTGTGTTTGACAGCCTACTTTGTTTATGTACAACCCCTGGTAAAAAGTATCCGATCACCGAAAGCAGTGGCCAAAATACGTTAACATCAGGGGTCATTTTTCCACTATTTCAATATTTTCTTTCAAACCTTCGAAGTTTTTTTTTTTTTTTTTTTTTTTTTTTTTTGTGAAATATGACTAATTTAGTCAAAGAATATTAAATAATAACGTAAATTACAATTACCGTTAACAATTTACACGAGAAAATATATTGAATCGCGAAGAAAAAGGTTTCCGATCATCACTTAGTGGAGAAAAAAGTTTTCGATCGAAAGCAAAAGCAACGCATTTTTAGTGATATATGCATTTTTCTTTTCTTTTTTCCCCTCTGCGCGTGTGTTCAAGGTTTAAGAAGACAGTTTAAAAGGTCGAATCGTGGTTTGAAAGTTAAAAACTAGTTTCGCATCTGTGGAAGTATGGCTCGAAAGAAAAAATTATCTAAAGATCTAAAACTTGTAATTGTTAAAAGCTTAAAAATCGGGATTTCTCAAAGAAAGGTTGCTCAGATCTTTGCATGTGCTCAAAGTACTGTTTGTGAAATTTGGGGAAAATATCGCTCGAGTAATAATGTAAAAAATCCTCCTCGAAGCGGTTTCCCATGTGCAACATCAAGTTGGCAAGACAGGAAATTGGTTAATCTTGCCAAATCTATGCTAAGTTGTACGTCCAAACAACTTCATGCCGAGTGGTCAAAATATCGAGTAAAGGTAAGTGCACGTACAGTGCGAAATTGTTTAAATGACAAAGGATATCACTTCTGCAAAGCCAAAACGAAACCATATATGACTGAAAACATAAGAAAAGTCGTCTCCAATGGTGCAAGAAACATAAAAGCTGGTCTTTTGATGATTGGAAGAAGGTTATTTTTAGTGACGAATATCGTATTTACCTAGGAACTGGGGATGGTACTGGAATCTTTGTGTGGAAAAGAGCTGATGAAAAGTTCTAAGAAGATTGCCTCAAAGCTAAAAATAAATAGCGTTCATTTATGGTGTGGAGTTGTATGACATTTCAAGGAGTGGGTAAATTGTGTAGTGTTGCGAATAATTAATTCTGAGGTATATATTGACATTTTAGATCATTATTTGATTCGTAGCATCGGGGAAGGGAAGCGTTATGGTGACTCCTCCGATTTCATTTTTCCAAGATGATAACGCATCCTGTCATCGAAGTAAACAGGTCAAGAATTTTTAAATAGAAATAGAAATTTTCCAGTAAAGACTATGAATTGGCCTGCAAATAGTCCTGATCTCAAACCAATCGAAAAAATTTGGAATGTTTTGAAAAGAAACATTGATAAGAGAAAACCTATCAATATGGAAGAACTACGTCTAGCCATCAAAGACAGCTGGGGTGAAATTCCATCAAATTTATGCCACGAGTTGGATGAATCCATGCCTCGACGGTTAAATGAAGTAATCAGGGTAAAAGAAGGACCTACAAAATATTAAACTGAGTTGATCGAATACTTTTTCTCACTAATATGATGATCGGAAACTTTTTTCTTTGAAGACTCTAATTTCCTCTTTGCATTGTTGAAGTTAACTGCAATTTATGGTATTATTATTGATTTAATGTATTATATCACAAAATGAGGTAAATTTTGTAATACAATACTTTAATTTGAAAAATATATTGAATCTGTAGAAAAATAACATTTTATGTTGACGTATCGTGGGCACTGCTTTCGGTGATTTGATACTTTTTGCCAGGGGTTGTAACGTACAAGTGAAAAGAGAGAGTGACCTAGCACAATAAAGTAGAATGCGCGGTTACAATAGGATGCGAACTTTCAAGTTCGTTGGGACAAGGGTTAATCATTTTTAATCTTTCAAAAATTGATCATGATAACCTTCTTTTAGCCAAAGTAATAAATGTAGGTGGTGAGAAAAAAATAATTTTGAAAGTTGAAAAACAAGGAAAACACACACATACACACAATTTGAAACAAGTAACCAGTATCACAGTGCGATTTTCCCCACTCTTATAGTTATTCTCATAATAGGCTGAAATAAGACGAACATAGTAGAATGTAGGTCAAAGGTCACATTTCTGTACAACCACTAATTTAACAATCCCTGTAATGCATAACTACAATGTAAAGACGACTACAGAAAATGTACAAAAATACATACCAACATGTATATATTTGAGATGGTAGGTAGTAAACGGACACGTCCACACAAAGAATGCTATATTTGAAGCAGTGACTCAATTTCCATGGATAGTAATTTTGTTCGACTGCAGATTTCTATCAAGGAAGGAAATCAAAGGATGAAGGTTGTCCCTTTGGGATATCCGGAAAACTGCAAGATCTTGTTATCTTTTTATGAATTTATATACATATATAAGTTGCAAGGTCCCGTGTTTCGGAGACTCGTCAATGTGTTTCTATCCGAGCTTTTGCCCATCTCAAACCAGGCTCTCTTTGTTCGCTAAATGTTTTATGGCTATGCAAGCACAGTTGTGCTTTATCCGCTAAAATGATCATTGCCATGCAAGCATAGGTTTGTGTTTCATATAAAAGGCATTATTATTTTTTGCAACAATTCATAAAATATAATAAAAAGCTATAATACATTTTGCTTGTTCTTTTATACTTTCAGTTACCCATATGTTTACATATTTAAATGAAATTATAACATTCGGTTAAAAAAAAAAAAAAAAAATCACTCCTCCGCGTTTTGGATACACCAGATAAAAGTGGTCTAGAAAAAATATGTGTCAGTGGTCAGCATAACTCCCGAACAAATTCACCTACGATGTTGTGCAGGTTACTGGTGGGCATGGGACCTACCATGAAGGTTTTCTTTAAAATCTCGCAGCAATTGTTTAAAACTGGCTCTAGCTATTTTGATTAAAATCGCTGTGCTAATGCCTCTTAAGGTGTTCTAATTTTGCTCACCTTCGAAATTCCCGTAGAAATGCGATAAAAGCGTAAAAAGTTGAAAAACGAGCGCCATTAACGCAGAGCTTTCTGCTTTTAAGCATCGTCCATCAACGATTGATTTTTTTTTTCTGTTTCACGCTCAAGAAAGGTCAATGTAATGTCTGTTGAATAACATCACCAATTCCGATATCTTGCTGAGTTCTTTTTAGCCCATTAAAAGATTATTGCCAAATATAAATGCAAAAATACCGCCATACTGGCCATTTTTATTTAAAGGAATGAAAATATGAAAACGGCAAATATTACGGTATCAAATGTTAATGCAATGAGCAATATTATAATGTAATTGAAAATTGTGCAATATTCCACCCCCACCCCCTTCACTAGTTTCTATCAAAGACGAGTTAACAATGGCAATAATATGTGTACGTCATAATTTTGTCCAATTTTGATCTCAGAATGAAAAAGACCAATTTTGGATGATCTGGGTACGTCAGCTTGGGACTTAGAAAGGAAGGGAGCAAACGCGATGTTCTGGGGACGTTCAATTCAGACTTCACATTAAAGAGAGCAATTTTGAATGAACTTGGGACTTCGAAAGGAAGGCAGCAAACATGATATCCTGGGGGCGTCTCATTTGGACTTCACATGGATGGTACAAAAACGATGCTCTGAGGATGTTTAAAGTATCTCCTCAAATAAACTACGTTTCAGAACGACCTAATGGCATCCTTTTCGGCGTCCAGAGTCCTATGACCAAGTGACATCCCCAGAATGACCAATTTCACCTTTGTGATGAAACAATTTAAAATCTGCTTTTTGTTCCTTGAGTGAAATTTGCCCCATACTTCATCCTGTAATTTTTCTTTAAAAAACACATTTCGTTTACTGAATTAATTTCAGTGAACTTTCTGTTTTTAGAGAAAATTTCATTTAATTGCAAAAGCTTTTGTGTAACCATTAATTCAGAAAAACCTACGGATCCAAACGTCACATGTCATTTTCAATTTTAATCTTAGGACGTAAGAAAACAGCTTTGACGTACTTAAGACGTCCGCTTAGAACTTCATAGGGATGAGACAAACTTATTGTCAAAGCGGAGTCGTCTAAGGAAATCGTTTGGATGGTGCAAATTTGATGTTCGGGGGGCATCCTAAGCACGTCATCTAATGAATTGCGATTTTAAAACGTGCAAATGTTGTCCTTTTTGTGGTATCTCCAAGATGTCTAATTGAAACATTTTAGGGATGTATTTCAAAGTGGCATCGGATTAGCCAATTATAATTCAAAAAAGATGACGTAAGAAGGACAAAAACATTTGTGAGAATATATTTTCTGTTTTACATTTCTTCTTTTATTTTTAATATTTCAGGCTCATCTACCGATCATGTGATTTCACCAATCATGTGATTCGGTTTGTTGGTGACGCGTCTGAATTGTTTTTTATATGATGTAATGCTTTTTTATGTTTGAAAAAGTGTTAGCTTTGTTTGAAATTTGGTGTATGGCAGTTAATGCAAGTACATGGGGAGGAGGAAGAGTTGGGTTTTTGTAAGATAAAACTATTTTTGAATTTGCTTTCGGTTAACGACGTTCAGAGGATCCGTATTTTTTGTAATTAATTAAAATATGTAGTATTTTATTGCTTATTTTTATACTCGTTACGTTTTTCGTCCTACCGAGGGTGTCTTGCCGGAAGGGCCGTTTCCTTTGACGGCAACAAATTGAATTTCGCTTCGGTGCCAGTCCTTTTCATAAGTATTTTTTGTAATTTAAATAACATATTATGTAGTAATTATTGCTACTTTGAACTTTTTTCCACGTTTTGAATACGACGTTATCGAGCGGTTCAACCCGAGTAGAATTTTACAATTTCGGTTGTACTTGGAGAAATATACTATTGCTTGGATGGGTTCCAAGAACTTGAAGCCAAAGCAGATAAAAACTTGAAGAAATTTATTTCGATGTAACTCTTCGCAGATTCTTTTACAACTTCAGAACTTCCCGTTCTAATAGATTCAATACAGCTCGTTACACAACAATGTAGCTCAAACAGCAGTTAAAAACTGGATACACAACTGCTAAGATCGACGCAAAAGACAATGCAATATAGTTCATTTACGGAACTATCTGAATGCTCGCTGAGAGACAACTAAGTCAGTAACTCAACTCACGGCCGGCCTTATATAGGAAAGTCAATCTTTCGTGAATCTTCTAGAGATAGAAATTTGGAGAATTTTTCAGATCGTAGTCGAAAAGCCCTATACAGGAACATGGGAACAGAAAATGTCGTCAAATGATCGTCAAGTTTGGCAACATTTGGCGATTTCTCGCCAAATTTGGCGACCAAACTTAATCGCCAAAATCGTCACCAACTTGGCGAAATTGCCATTAACCATAATGTTAAATAGCCTGCCCCTGTAAAACTCGTTTTCAAGCATTAAGAGACGCATTGCAGGAAAGTGAAGTAAAGTCAAGTCTTGCACTGCCTTATGCGAAATGTACATAAATTTCCCTTTTTACTTAATTAATACTACGAAATATACAGAGATTTGTAACAATACCTACTTGCACGATTCCTATTTGCACAAAGGGGCGGAAAATTCCCGTTTGCGCGATCAGATTTTGTAGGATTAGATGTGCAGGTATTCTCCCCGTTTTTGACCTGGCCCACCTATAACGGCCGATCTTATACTAGTAATATCGTATATATTCATATTCTTGTTTGGATTGACTTTTATCCAAGTATCACCTACGGTATTAATACATTTTTGTGGAGGTCCAAAGGCACCACGATGGTGGGGGTGAAGTTTATGTGAACAATGTGGCAGAAAGCTCAAGAGAACAATATCGTTTTCTCTACACAAATCCATGATATTGATAGAAAGGTGGGATTCGTGATTATCGAAAATCACTAAAACATACTTCTCTGGTGTGCAGCGCGGTATTGAAATGAAATTATTTCAAAAAGACAATCGGTGTCCTTCATCCAACCTGAAGGATTGGTACACATTCTGGTGCCACACTTAAAATAAAATGATTTCAGAACATAATCCAAGGAAATATGAGTATCGATGGTTCTGAATAAAATTAGCATATCCTGTTACCTATGAATAAAATTAGACGTTTAAATGCGGTTCTTTCAACCAGCCCCGGTCTCCCCTTAATTCAAATATTGAGTGTAATGCAATATGCCAGGTCAATGATGCTTTGTTCAATGACATGCATTTTAGTAATTTTTTAAATAGGAAAAATTAATGCAATCATTTTAAATTATTTTCCATAAAACACTTTATTATAAATGCATTAAATTAGTTGTTGTTGAAAAGTTAGGTTAATTATTAATTTATTTAACATTGATAACAGAATAAATGACTCTAGTGACATGACAGTATAATGACTTTTGGACGTTTGATACGAATACGTTTTGAGCATTTGAAATACTGCTAGATATTGAGGATTAACCACCATCACACGAACAATTAAAGCACATGAGGGCTCAATCAAACGTTTAATAAACTCTTCAAGGTACTTGACTACCTTAGAAATTTTAAAAAAATCGATTTTTTTTTTTTCTTTTTTTCCTTTTTCGTTTTCTTAATCCTTTCTAGGGTTTTACGGTCCAGGGATAGCATATTAACAAATTGAAAGTGAAAAAACTTGATTTTTTAAAAACTCTATGAAAAAAATAGCGAGTAAAAACTTCGAACACTTTTTTCTCGATACTACTCTTTTTCAAATGGCGGACACTTAATCTCCGAATCTACTAGGTCGATTTCAATGATTTTGGTCTTTTTTTTTTCTTTCTTTTTTTTTGAGATGTTTTTATTGATGATATGTTGTTGCGCCAATTTACTCCATTTTGCCAAACAAAAAATTAATTATAAAATATTTTTGTTGCAAAGAATAGTAAAAATCAGGAATGCTTTTTTCAACCATTTTTTCAAACATCCACCATTTTTTAATTTTTTTTTTAGTTTTGGCAATTTGTGGTAAATTGTCAGGTGAGGAACCTTTCTTTTGAAGATTCCTTTTTTTTTTTTTTTCCAGATTTATCAATCCTGAGATTAACTTCGACCTTAACATAACCTTCGACTTTGGCGCCTCCTGGATAGTTATTAAAAACTGAAATTGGAAAAAAAATCAAGTATTCATGAATTCTAAAAGCTTCAAGTAAAAGTTTAAAAAGAAAAAAAAATCATTGTAATATCTTATACAAGACCTGAAAAACCAAATTATTTGAAATGTTTATTTAGCTTTCCAAGGTTGTCAAGTACCTTAAATTTTGAATTGATAATATGTGAAATCCAAATAGCCGGATACATTATAGAAAACTCTCAACTTTATATTGGTGAATTTTACAAAATGGTAGCTCTCTGAATATAGACGCTTCATGTAATACCCATCAAAGCAGTATGGTCTTTCAGTAACCAAGAACTTACATTTAGAGGCCAAAACGAGAGAGAGTGTTCTTTGTTTTTTAATTAAAACTGTGCAATATTATTTGATTAGTTTTTCTTATTTTATAATGTTGTGTTATAAATGTTATTATTTTATGCAAATTGAAAGGAAACTTGGATTTGAGTATTAAGGTAGTATTCTGGTAACTTATGCCTATTTTCATGACTTCTTTGGAGGGTGTTTTTTTATAGGAAAATAAAAATGAATTATCTTGAATATTTAGAGTGTTTTTATTTACATATTGAAAATATAAAAAAAAAATATTTGAAAAAATGTAATACTTTATTACTATTATTATTGTCTCTCGAAGTTGGAACCTCAAAGAAAAATACACGTGGGTGGCCCGGGTGATTTTGGCTCTTGATGTTATCTGAAATCAAATATTCTTGATTATTCTTAATCTATAGACATGTCATTCTGGTCGGAACTACTGAAGTTAAATTTCAAGGGTAAATAACAAAATGGCGGACTTTGAAAATAAAAGTCCTTTTATTTTAGCAAAGAAAGGGTTGTAAAATAAAAAGTTAGGGGTGAAAAAAATTCTAGTTAGTACCGACCGGAACTATAAGTGTGTAGAACAGCCTGTTAAAATTTGAAAGCAATCGGTTCAGTAGAAAAAAAGTTAGGATCCGGGCCGACCAGAAAAACAATGTTTTGAGAAAAACGCGTTAAAACATCTTAGATGCTTACGTGTCAACGTACGATCAAATACTAACAGAGTACTGAGAATTTTAACTTAAATATACTTTAAAATAAATATATATTATATATACATAAATATATATATATAAATATATATAATAGATTAACAGAGTCAACCCAGGTATAAAAAATGCGCGCAAACAATAGAAGGGTCCAAGCGGTTGCAGCTGCCGGTCAACCTTAAAGGTTGCGGACTCCGAGGCGCTCTAGGAAACTCGTTATAACTCCCGAAATATTTCGAATTTCTGTCTGAAATTTTCACAGTATATTCTCAAGACATTGTACTTTCAAATTAAGCAAAAAAAAAAATGTCGATTTTTTGAACCCAAGTTACCAGACTACTACCTTAAAGATTAAAGAATTTGAGTTCTTAAATGATTGTATAAAGTGTGAATGGTTGGGGAGAAGGTGGTATGGAAGTCGCATGTTTTCTACTGCATTAACATTTTCGACCACTGGCCACCACTGTGATAAGCTTTTCATAGTGGCAGAAACAGACAATCTAAACCATGAAAACTCAACTCAACACAATCTGATATTAAATTAAGAATTCGCTCTTTATTAAGAGCACATGACATAACAAATACCTCTCTTGAATTCATAAAATCAGTTAAAGAATATGTAACTCCCATACCGTAAATAGAGCACAAAATGAAGAAAACATACCTATCAAAAATCAATCTTTCAAGAAAAAAAATCAGAAACGTAACAATGTTCGCAATTTTATTAAATATATTTTCTTATTTTATGGCATGATCTTGGTGTTTTCCGGATATCCCGAAGGAACAAGTTTCTTCCTTTGGCTCCCTTCCTTTACGTAGTAAAAGTGAAGCAATCTATTTTTTTAATATCCGGCGCGATCAAATTCGTGTAATATTGACATTATAAAAATCATTACACTCTTTCAAAAATAGTAGTGATTGTGTTAGCGTTCCATCTATTTGCTGTCAACTACATTAAATGTACACTTAAATATTTGGTATGTATTTTTGTGCATTTTCTATGTGTCCTTTTTACATTGTTGTTATTCATTGCAGTGAAACTGCGGGCATTGTTGTTATTCATTGCAGTGAAACTGCTATGAATAACAACAATGAATTATTACTTGAATGAATAATGAAAGAATGAACGACAACAATGAATTATTTCTTGAATAAATAATGAAAGAATTAATGACAATAATGAATAATGAATTTTACAACAATAAATTATTAGTTTTTTACCCTGTATGTATTGCTAAAATTGCAAAAGAGATTGGATACAATTTTGACAACAATACTGTAAATTATATTTTTCGGAGGAAATTGACCTCTGAGAGGCACAGCCATTGTATAAGGTTCATCACTAAGGAATAGTGCACAGCTAATTTTGAAATTATATGAATTAATTTCAATTATTTGATTATAATATAGCATTACTACTGCATTACCGAAAAAAATTGCTATCGAAGCTTTGCTTGGATCAACAATATTTTACTAATGTTATTGTAAGGGTTAGTTTACTTATTACAAAAAAAACAAGCGAAATGTAATATGATTTCTTACGGTATTTTATTAATTTTTTCAAATAGTAAATATTCTGTTTGTGGTAGAAAATAGAGTGGTGATCAATGGAATCACATCACTCTAACAACCTCCAACAAACTAATAATTGTTCGTGTGCGCAAGAAAAGTGTTTCTTATAAATAAAACAATAATTTCAAATATAACAGTTTCAAGTTTCCAATTCAATCTAAAGTTTGGATTTTACAAAGCAGTTCAATTCAACAATGAATAAAATTATTCTGTCATCAAATAAAAGTATATATTATTGTTTGGTATAAATAGTATCTTTTTCCAGCATCAGAGAATTGGGTAGGGTTTCTTAGTTTTTAATTATTCAAAGTGTGCTTTTTAAAAATAAATGGGAATGGATTACATATTTTATCTTGAGTATATTTAAAGTAAGGTTTTAACTTTCGATTACCCATACATTAACATAGGTTAATAAAACGTAATGTTTAGGTCAAAAAAAATAAAAAAAAATGACGATTTTTTTTATTTGCATTTCTCCTCATTTTGGAACATCCTGACTTCAGAAAAGTGATATAGAAAAAAATGTCTGCTGTGTGTCTGTGGTCAGCATAACTCCCGAACAGATTAACTTGCGATGCTCTACTTTTGCATACTAGTTAATGGTAACGCTTCTTAATGTGTTTTAAACATCCACACCTCTGAAATTCCCGTAAAACTACAATAAAGGCGTGTAAAATGTTGTAAAACGAACATCTTTTACACTTAGTTTTTTTTTCCCTTGAATATTGCTCATTAACGACTTTTTCTTCGCTGTATCCTGTTTCACTTACAAAAAGTATAGTGTAACAAATTTCAAAAAATATATCGCTAAATTTCACCAATCTGGCTATAATTTTAATGAATGAAAATATTAAAACTGTACAAAACACCAATCCACGCCAAAATTAAATGCAGTAGCCAGTATTCTAGTGTAATTGAAAGTTATGCAATTTTTCACATTCCTAAATCAATTTCTAATTATACAACATAAAGTTTCTTTTTTCGTATGCATATGCAATATACAAATTTGGGATACGTCTGCAATAAAGTTTATTTGCAGTATGCAAATTGCAATTTGGCGTCGATATTTATAATACTTTTTACAAATGTAGTCCCACAAAAAATACCACCATAATTCTTTAATATTCAATTTCAAAATATATCTATTCACAACAATGTAATGACTGCATCAAGTAATGCATCTAGTATAATGTTATTGAATTTATTGCATACTACTGTAGTTTACAGTAGTGCATATTATCTTCATGTACTTCTTAACTTCTAATTGAAGTAATTAACTTGGTAAAACAAAGAAGTCTAGTCCAATAAACTGTATAATTCTTGGAATTCCAATGATCTGAAAGCAGAAACACTTCATTTTATAGTTTAAATCTTGATATTGTATTTCCTACCACTATTTATTCACTACTTGTATCCATCAAAGTCGGACAATGCAGCAAGTCTTTAATAATAAACCCAATAGTCTGTCTATATGTCTGTGGATCTGAAGAAAGCTACTTAAATTAGGTGTAGAGCTCTGAAAATTTCAACATAAGTAGTTTTGGCCTTCTTATTATAGCTTTGACAAACAGAATTTATAAATTTCAATTAGTTTTTTTTAAGTATTTTTTTAATTAATTAATTAAACAAATATTTTTCAAACGATTTCTAGTAGGACTACAGATCTGAAAATTTCAACATAATTAGTTTTAACTTTTTAATTGAACTTTTAAAAAACATAATTTTAAAATTTTGATTAGTGTTTTTAATTAATATATAATAATAAACCAGACTGTGTGTCTTTCTGTCTATGGCTCTGTGGATCTATAGAAACCTACTTAAAATTGGAGTAGAGCTCTGAAATTTTCAGCATAAGAAGTTTTGGCCTTCTAATTGGACTTATGTAAAACAGAATTTTAAATTTTTATTTAGTTTCTTTTTACTTAATGTTTTTAATTAATTAATTAATTAATTAATATATATATATTATAAAACGATTTCAATTAGCTTTGAAATTGTCAACAAAAATAGTTATGCCCTTCTTATTGAATTTTTGAAAAAAAGATTATTTTTTTTTTAATGTAATTAATAAATATTTTACAAAATTATTTGTAACTGGGCTACATTTCTGAAATTTTCAATACGAGTAGTTTTGGCCTTCTAATTTGACTGACAAAAAGAATGTTAAAATTTTAATTTGTTTTTTAATTAATTTTTTCACAAAAAGTGACTTCGAATAGGCCTAGAGCTCTAAAAGTTTCAACATAAGTAGTTTTAACCTCTAATTTTGCTTTCCATTAACACGTGTGAAAATAATCTTAAAAGGGTGCTGAATTATTGTATTAAAGGGAAATTTTTTCTTGTCAAGGGAGAGGCTTCTAATATTAAGGCTTTACGTAGCAATTAGATTTTAGTGAGTGAAGCGCGCTTATGCTTACGCAGCAATGAACCTTTCAGCGAAAAAGCTAGCTTATGCTTGCATAGCAATGAACCTTTTAACGAGTGAAATAAGCCTTTGTTTATGTGTCCATGAACTTTTCAGCGAACGAAGCGAGCTCGATTTTGCGTAGCGATGAACTTTCCTGCGAACGAATAGCCAAAAACTGGGCCCTATACACGAATGACAGATTTCCGCAACTTGAGGCCTCACAGCTAGCCAAAATATTGCACATGTTAAAATTTCGTAGCGAAAGCACGGGTATTTAGCTAGTTAACAAATATTTTACTAAAAGATATCTAATAGGGCTACTGTTCTGAAATTTTCAACATAAGTAGTTTTGGCCTTCTAATTGGACTTTTGACAAATAGAATGGTAAAATTTAATTTATTTTAATTTGTTTTTTACTTAAATTAAGTAATAATTTCATTAAAAGTGACTTTAAATAGGCCTAGATCTTTGAAAATTTCAACATAAGAACATAAGTAGTTTTGGCCTTCTAATTTTGCTTTTCACAAACACGTGTTAAAGTATTCTCAAAGGGGCCAGGGGGTGTTGTATTATGGTTTTAACGAGGGATATTTTTTCTCCACAGGGGGGTGGTTAAAATTAAGGGTTTACGTAGCAATTAATTCTTAGTGAGTGAAGCCAGCTCATGCTTGCATAACAATGAACCTTCCAGCGAGCGAAGCGAGCTCGTGCTTGCATAGCAACGAACCTTTCAACGAGTGAGAGCAATGAACTTTTTAACGCGTTTCTATGAGCGCCAATAGATGGCGAGTCTCCACAAAGCGGGATCACGCAACAAGTACGATATAAAAAAAAGCTTGGATATTTAAAAAAAAATCTTCGATTATTAAAGCGTTGATGTTTTTTTTAGTACGATTTACATATATGTAATGTTTAGAGCATTTTAACAGTTAGCAGTTTGGACTGTTGTCACGAAGTGGTATAGTTAATTTGTGTTTGTTCGGGTTCAAAATTCTGTTAGCAACGCTGTTCGCGATGCCATGGTTACGGCCGATTCGTTCTTTGTTGTTGTTTGTCAATTCCATAAAATGGTTGTTCGAAAGATGTCTAAAGACTCCTAACTGGTTATTTCGATATAAACACAACATTGTGGTGACCCTTGCAGTGAGCCGCTGTTGACACAGGTCAGTGAAATATTTTATAGTGAGAGGAAAACATTTTAGTATAATGGAGGATTTAATCAGAAAGCGCAAACCACTAAGAATGACTTTAACAAAAAACGTCGGAATTCTGTTCGACGAGTTAAGGAAACAAACACTGGATCGCGAGAGTATCTAAGTGCAATATGTTACTTTCGATAGAGTGTTTAATAAAATGAAATAATGTGACGAATTGATGTTGAAGGACATAAAACAGATCTTGAATGTAAAGCGGAATCACCATACGAGTTACCTTGATCACGGCGCAATGCTGTAATGCTGTACGATGGTGCCATACAATTGACTTTAATTAGATGCGCGTGCATCTTTTCATATATTTAAGATGGGCGTGCATCTTTTCATTTATTTCTGTTCACGTGATATCCTCCTGAGACCCACAACTGTATGAAACATGATTTAAAGCTAATTTGTATGTACATATGTATTCTTTTGGATTTATGTAACGTATTTATAAAGTTATTGGGTTTCAGCTATACAGATGGGACTAAAACTGACTGTTTAAGCTTGCAAAAATTTTGAAATTTAATTGTTCAGCTGGGAAATTTAATCATAAAAGGCTGCAAAACAATTTCGTGAGGACGTGATATATAAAAATTCTTTACAGTTAGTCCAAAAAAAAATTTGTCCGCGCTAAACATCCAGACATCCGACAACATGAGGAAAAAGTCTTAGCGCACCAACTTTTCATGACGCCTCTACTGGCAGGGGAACTGTTTTTTTTTTTTTTTTTTTTTTTTTTTTTCCTTTTTTACAGGCTCTACTTCTTCACAATCAGTGGAATTATCATCAGCTGTGGGGCTAAATTCGACTATTTCATGCAAAGAAAAATTATGCACCCAAAATCCGATGTGCATTTAAATGTACGAGGGGTCTCAGGAGGATATGGAAATTAGATTGTTGTATACGTTAATTAGATACACGTGCATCTTTTCATTCATTTCTGTTCCCGTGATATGGAAGTTAGATTGTAGTATAGCTTAATTAGATGCGCGTGCATCTTTTCATTTATTTCTGTTCATGTGATGTGGGAATTAGATTACTGTATAACTTAATTAGATTAGATTCTTTTCATTTATTTCTGCTCACGTGGTATAGAAATTAGATTGTTACTGTTACGAATTTTCTTCTCAGAGGAATTTCAATTTAATCTTTATTTATTTTTCATAGATATAATTAAAGTGGTAACCGTGGAGGGTGGAACTGTCTTGATTTTTTTTTTTTTTTTTTTTTTTTTTTTCTTCTCATAAGATTCTGAAGAATCACTATAAGAGTATAAGAGTTACGCTCACATGTATAAAATTACGTAAGGAAAATTTCAATTCTAACATTATTGTTTTTCACAGTTAATAATGAGTGGAGCAACCGTGGAGGATGGAAATATTTCCTCCTAAGTAATTGGTAAAAATAAAAATATTTCTATGCCATTTCTTAATTATATATAATAGAAATAATTTTCATTTTCACAATATTAAAAGAAAAATTTAATTTTTAATAAAAAACTCGTGTATATTATATTAATAATTTTTCAATGGGCTGCTTAGATACCTTACAACTATCTAGTATAATAAGATTAAGGAATGTTATCAGAAAATGGATGCGAAAAGTGAAACCTATCTCTTTAATAAAATAGTACCGATTGGAGAGACGGGTTTGGTTTTTTTTACAGACAAACACAGAGCATGCGTCTTCTTAAGATTGAATTGTTACATTTTGGAGGAAACCTGAAAGATTTACTTGGATTTTGGAGTAATCTCCAACGAATACATAACGATAGTGAGTTAGCCGTGGATGACATATTCCAGTATTTTCTGCAGTGCGTGGTACAACTGCACCTACGTCCTCTCTTTTCCTAGCAGTTACACATACTCAATATTCAAGAATCCAAACTGCGTCGTGAGAATAAAATCTCAGTAATCATTCACACTTTTTAATTTTCTGTTGATAAAACAAAATTCACGGATTTGAGTTTCCGTCCTCCCATGAGAAGACTACAATTAATATAGTTCGTAATGTATCACTACACTTTTAAACTTATCACTAAAGTGAACACTTCTCTGATTGGTACTTTCTTGGTTTTACTTCGAAGACGGAAAACAACATTACACATTTATATACAACAAAAATTAATTACTAAGCATTTTAACATGCTCTTCTTTCCAAGTAACCGAATAATGCTTTTGGCTGATCTTCAAGAGCCATTTCGTGACTCCTACACTGCTAACTGAATTAAATAATCTGAACATTACATACATTTTACTTAAAACAAAATATATAAACGTCAAAAAAATGGGATGAATGATTTATTCCATTAATAAAACTTCTCTTTCCTGATGGTTTTCATTGAAGCCAGAAAAGTCAAAGTTATTATTCTATATACTGGAAAAAATTTATGATCTTGGCAAGTGATATGCTCAAATGTCCCCAGAGGTGTTTTCAAACCTGAATATGTTGAACTCTTATCCGATGTACAGTTTAGGAGTTATGAATGTTCACATGTTATAGGGATGTTTTTAGTGGCTTAGTAATTTCAAGTAAACCTTGCCTTAATTATATTAAAAATAAGTCATTGCATCAAATAAGGTGGATATACCATGAGATGATTAATTTTCCTATAAATAATGTTTACTCTGGAAATCCATTGAGTACAAAAATACTTTTTGCACAACTTACCGATGATTTCCATTTAAAATTGCAATGAATGATAATTTTCTCCGGTACTGAAGAGTCGCTTAGTGGAGCATCACACTTTTCATTTGTATAGACAAATGCTAAAAACCTCATTGGAAGTTGTTTTTATTGCTTAAATGAATATTCATGGAGAAAGATATTGAATCTGTGTAAGCATTTTAAAAATAACTTATCAAATCAAAAAATTTAAAATAACATTCAGCATAAGCTGTTGGTAAGAAAGAAACAGTAAAGTTTTATGACATGTGTCTCAAATTGATTGAACTAGTAGCGGGGAGATAAATTGAAAGAGGAAATCTAAGAATCGGAAGTGCATCTCCCTAATTTCCGCACTGTTCAATTTCAGCGAATGTATTGTTGTAGGTGCAGGTGGCAATATCCTTCAATTTCCTTACGTGCTTAGAAGGGAAAAGCAATGCCCTTTGCGTAAACTTAAATTGCACTTAATCGTTACATATTCAGGCGGATGGGCAATCATAGATATCCTTGGAGCTAATCACGATCCTAACGCTCGTTTCAGGGATTGGCCAATAGGATTCTTCTTGCCCCTGTAGAGATACATTACCTAAAAATACGAACATTGAGCCTGGAATTGATCCCAGAAGTCGGGAATTTTGGTCAGGATAATGATTGATTAAAAGGGGTTGTATATTCTTCTTTAAAGAAGTGATTTTGATATTTTGAAGTAAAGAAGTGATTTTGATATTTTGAATTAAAGAAGTGATTTTGATATTTTGAATTAAAGAAGTGAATTTGATATTTTGAATTAAAGAAGTGAATTTGATATTTTGAATTAAAGAAGTGATTTTGATATTTTGAATTAAAGAAGTGATTTCGATATTTTGAATTAAATAAGTGAATTTGATATTTTGAATTAAAGAAGTGATTTTGATATTTTGAATTAAAGAAATGACAAAGTGAGAAGAAAGACTGATCGGTGCTGTAAAATGATTCAGAACTAGTTTTTCAAATAGATTTATGAGAATTGAGGAATAATTTTCAAAAATGAAAGTAAAAAAATTAATTAGCCTGTGCAGGAAGTAGATAAATTATTATAAAATTTTGTGGTATAAAACATTTAGCTTATAATATATAAAAAAAAAAAAATTAAACAAATTTTATATACATCAATAAAATTTGGTGTAATTTATGTAAATATATACTTTCTTTCATGGTTTCTTTAACTGTTTAATAAGACGAAAAAATATCCCAGAACTATTCCTTTTCTTCATTATATATTTGCATTTCCAAACTTTGTAATAAACTTGAGTTCCTGGATATTATTTAAGGTCAGTTTTATATTTCATTTGAAGCTACAGAAGGACAAGAAATTGGGAAGAATTGAAGTTCTTAAATCTCATCGCATAGAACTGTATTAGTAATTAGCATTTTCTTCGAAATGAAAAATTAATTGAATGTGAATTAGTGTATTTTTTTTCCTTCTTCTTTTGAATATATTTAGTGCTAAATGTTTTTCTATAACAAACAGATTGCTAACTTGATTTGCGAGAGTTTTTGTATATTTATTGGGGGGGGGGGGAGAGAGAGCTAATGGAGTTAAGGACATGCCATTCTTGAAATAATCATCCACTTACTACAGACTAAAATTGGGCTAAAAGATTTTGAATCATTTAATAAGATAAATTTCTTAAACACTATCTGGTATTCTACATCTGTACTAATATGTTTCAACTTTATTATTAGGATTTGTAGCTAAAAGAAAAAGGGTTTCTAAAAAAGATGTAATTTGTGAATCAACAGGCTGCCCACCTTTACAGTGTCCACTAATTTTATGAGCCCATCCTTGTTTATTAACATTAAACCATTTTAATTATTATGTGTATTCTACAATAATTGAGTATACACAAATACTGTATTTGTATTTATAGTAGGAATTGTTTCGAGAAAAGAACCCGGAATATGCACAGAATGGTTAAAAGTATTACGAAAGCAAACGATACATTTTCCTATGGCCCACTAATTTCAAGATATTATCTGAAAATCCCTTTAGTATTATAATGTCGATAAAATAATTGCAATTTCAATAACCATTAATACCAGAATTTTAAATTGAAAAAACTGAAGGTTATCATTGTACTTTTGATTGTTTTATATTCTTTGGGATATTGAGCCAAAATATTACAGATACTTTAAATTTTACATGAATATGGTCTATTGTCGATAATTTGAACTGCATATTTTAGAATTAAATTGTTGTACCTTAAAATGACACACGTTACTAAAATTTTTTGCACCCAATATTTCCCATTTGTCGTGCTTATGCAAAGTCCTGACTGCGCATAGATCTTTGTTCAAATCTGTGAAGAACTAACTCAATTCTCTTTTCCATTTTCTAGATGGACCTAACAATGAAACAACATTTTACCCTGCTCGCCCTTCCTGCATTAATCCTCATCCACGCACACTTTGCTGCCACCGCTTCTAAGCAGTATACCTTGCCATCCTTCTCAGACCCCAATGGCTGGCAGTTTTTCCGAATGGTAGTGGATCTCAACGACGATGTATTTGTTGGTGGTAATAACGTCCTCCACCACTTCTCTCCCGACCTGGAACTCAAGGAGACGTTTTCCTTAGGACCCGTGATGGACCACCCAAACTGCACACTTCCTTCCTATCCCTGCAGTGCACCGAAGATGCCCATAAGCAATTATGTCCATGCTCTGCAATTAGTCTACCACTTGGGTCCGAGGCCGCTCCTGCTGGTCTGTGGCACTGCGTATCGAATGTATGGGATTTCATTGATCTTGTAGAGTTTTCTAATGATTCCAACTATCTAAACTTTGGAATTATTTGTTCAGTCGTATAAAATTGCAGATTTGATTTGTTAAAATTATCCGTGTGATGTTAAGTATGTTTACAATTTAAAAAAAAAAAAAAAATGCAACAAATATCACCCAAAATAGTTGCTAAAATCTCCTAAAATAGTATCAAATTTCGGTATGCTATCTTTGCATAAAAACATCCGAAAAAATTATATTATAGAAAATAATAGGATTTCGGTAAAGCCCTCTGAGCAATAAACTTTTCCTAATAGCAAATATTTTCATTTAGTCAATAGCAAAATATTTTCTTTAGTGGTGGAATTAATCTGCAAACAGAAGCTCAATAAGATGATTAGCATTGTGATATTCGAATGTAGCGAGTAACAAATACTTGAGTAAAAAAAAATCCTGCAAATTAAATTTGCTGCTGCTCCATTTTTTTTTTTTTAATTTTTTTTTTTTTTTTTTTTATTTAAAATTTTACTAATTCTAAAAAAAATTACACCTCATTAAATTTCCTGAAAGTTAAGCAAATCATGAGTAATTAAAATACTGTGGGCATGAAATTTGAAAGATATTTTTATTACTTTTCTTCAGTGAAAATACTACAAAATATTAACCTGATTCTTTACTTTGTTGCCTTGTAAAAGGTATGAAAATGATATATTTTAGTTTTTCTGACCATTGCTTAAATCTTGTTTGAAAAGCATATTTTCTTTTTCAACCAACCAGCCAGTAGACTGTCTAACATCTAAAAATTGGTGGGAGGAAAGTAGAAAGAAGAAAAAAAAGAAGAAAAAAAGAAAAAAAATAGGTTTTAAACGTAAACTTGTACGCCAAAACATTTTGTTTAATATAAGAATGATAGTGCCTCAAGCAACCTCAGCAACGACTATACACAATTTGTGATTATATGCACATTAGCGGAGTACTATTGCATTTAATTATATAGGGTGAGACAAAAATAATTTTACAAAATTATATTTATATTTTGTATCACTTTCACAAAGTTAACAGTAAAGTTAGTAACTAGTAAGAAACAGACAAACCGCAATGCAAGTTATATTAAATTATTTACATGTTATATGGGAGATAAAGGGACATTTACCCACCTCCCAATATTTCTTAAAAATCTTATAATGATCTTTGGTAGTATCGTCAAGATTTTTAAATTTACCCATCCCCTCCCTATTTAAACACCTGACAGCAACCCCTATAGACCACCATGATAACCATATCTGATGTCTCATGATTGACCTCTAAATCCATCCCTGAACGTAACTAGAATGAACAAAAGATTACCGTCCAGGTTATACTTAGCGGGTTTTATTTTGCAACACCAACTTGATTCGGAAAATAAATTCCTTAATTATCCTCGGACATTAATTAAAATCTCATCACTTTATGTGGGCAATCATTCTGACCTATATCGTTTATTTAGTATTTTAAGCACTTTTGATTTAATTTGGAAAAATATCTTACTAACTCAACGTTGTCCTAATAGGTTGTGCCAGATCAGACCAGTAGACAACCTAAACGAATACCATTGGGTACAGCCGTACAACCAGAGCGTGGGATACCATTCGGGTTGGAGCGTCACCCACATGTACTTGGGACACGGCTACGATGACCAGCAGACGTTGTTCACGGCCACTACTATTGAAAACACTCTGAAAAACATACACCTTGCCCCTTTTTTAAGTAGCAAGGTTTTACAGAAAGATGGCGATAACTACTCCTTCCGGTATTCATTCCAGAATGACACTGCGAAAAGTGCCATGGAGTTTAGCACATGGGCTGAGGTATGATACTTCCTTCACCACTTTCTAACTGAATATATTACTTGATTTATAGGATGATTTAATGTCACTGCTGTTAGTTATCAGTTTTTATAGAGAAAGCCTTTCAGAAAACAAATAACAAGACCAAAAAAAAAAAGACACTTTTTTATCAGCGTTCGCCACTAACTTTTAAAGACGGGCTGTATGACTTGTGGTGGAGCTTTCCGTGGGCCGGATACACCAATATACGTATCTATTACATATCTATTACGTATCTATATCACCAATATACGTAATACGTACCTATACGTATACGTATTATTAAACTGAAAAAAATATTGATTTTTTTTTTTCGAATGATTAAAAAATAATTTTATTTTTTAGTAAATCAAAGTCTACTAAATAAGTTAATCTTTTTAGGTTGAGAGGCGACTCCAATTTTTGGACCCCATCGAACATCTTTCTGAATTTTTTATAGAAATTAGAGAAAAGTGAGTAGATTAGGAATCTACTGGTCTGCCGTGGCAAAAATGGCCGAAACTGGTCAAAAATCGACTTTTAATAAGTTGAACTAAATCCAATTGCCAAATGCGCCATAACTTGCCAAATAATGAGCATTTTTTTTTTATTTGGTAACCCTCACTCTTTAATTTTCAATTATGAAGGTTGCAGACAGTTCAAATACCTGGCGACGGTCTACTTGCATCTATTAAAAGAGAGTCAAGTTGGCAATAAACATTACGTCACTGATGACGTAACTAATGTCGCCAATTTGGCTTACTTTTAAAATATAAAAGATTTCCGAGCCAGAGATCAGAAATCGTTTGCGCTTTTTCTCATTGAAAATCAAAATGCAGTGGGTTGCCAGACGAAACAGTTTGTTCTCTTTTTGGCAAGTTATGACATATTTGGCAATCGAATTTTAGTTCAACTCATTCCAAGTCGATTTTTTATCAGTTTCGGCCCTTTTTGCCACTGCAGACCTGTGTATTCGTAATCTACTCACTTTTCTCCAATTTCTATAAAAAATTCAGAATGATGTTCGATGAGGTCCAAAAATTGCAGTCGCCTCTCGATCTATTTGTTTCAACCTAGCAATGCGACTTGACCCAAGTTTTAATAAAATATTTAAAATGTACTTCCAGATTACTCCGTTTTAAACGATATCAATTTTGAGACGTTTTTTTATAACAAATGAACTGCCTGCGGTTGTTATAATTTGCAGCGATTTTATGTAAACAATTCTTAGCGCACAATCCGTACCGTACTTGGGAGTACCAACGCCCCTATTTAAAGGAAAAGTATCATATTACCAAGAATGAAGATTTATAAAATATTGTATTTCCTCAATTCAGCTCTGCACTTAGCCGGCTGCCATATCGGCTTCGTAAAAAAGCTATATTGGCACGAAGAAATGATGATTGAAGCCCTAAACAATTTAACTCTCAGAAAATAAGAATTTCATTGGCATTACAGGGTGCCAACAAAAACCGATACACTTTTGTATTCACTCAAAAAATATTTACAGATTGTTTATTTAAAATTCCCGGTACTTGCACAAATTATTCCTTTTCCAAGTTTGACAAAATCGAAACTGTCGCCAAAATGCAGCTTTAGCGGTAATTATTAATAAAAGTGTGCTCAAGCTTCTTTTTGGCAACAGTTTCGGTTTTACCGAAAATGGTCCAAAACTTTTAAAAAGTATTATTTGTTGGTTCATACTGAAATCATTTATGGAAATAAATGATTTCAGTATGAACCAACAAATAATACTTTTTAAAAGGTTTGGACCATTTTCGGTAAAACCGTCACGAGTAGTGTCTGTTCATTATGGTGTTTGTTTTGTAATAACTATTTACTGTGGCCAGCGTAAAAGAGACCCCACGTTCAAAGAGGAACCACGTTTCAGATTGTTAAACGTAATTTCAAATGATCGATTCCAAACTTTTGTTTTGAAAATAAGTTAGCGCCTCTTTTATGCTTGCTACACTGCATTGTAACATGAATTATCAAATTCAAAGACCTATTATACCAAGACGGGTACCCAGCAACGCTGGTTCACGCAGCTAGTTAGTTAATAGAATCGACACATTATTTTTTTCTTAATTTTGTTTTTAAAACATACTTGAAAATTTAAAGTACTTAGAAAAAGTTAGAGAAACATGAAAGAAATCAGTGGTCTCGAAAGAGTTACCCTAACGTAACTGGATTTGGAACTAGCCATCTACAATATTCTCGAACAAACTTTAAATTTATGACATTTAATTTAAAATTTGATGAACCTGTGAAAAGGTGTCGTTTTTAAAATTTGAACTTTTCTCAATTGTCTTGTTATAAAAGTATTTAGGCACTATGTAGCTCTCATGCAGCTCTTTTACCATATAAAGTACAAACCAAGCAATCAGCTTCAGTTGACATATTTTTCATTAAAAGGGAACGGCAGATGATAAGTTGACTGATGTATAAAACTATTTTACGCAAAGAGGCAAATGTACTAGATTCGTTAGAACAGAATCTAGTGTATTGTAAGTAGCCTATTAAGGCTCATGAAAGTCTTGAAGGAAAAACCTCTCTGCATTTGAGTTTCGAACGCATGAAGCCTGGAAAATTAATCGAAGGCAGCTCATCATTGTAAGAACAAGGCTATCAGTCGCAATCGTCAGTGTCTACTTCATTTGACAACAAAAACAACACCTCCGGTAGCTCAGCGGTATTGGACAATGTCGTAAACAGGGATTCTGGGAGTTTGGCCAATCCATGTCGAATTCGAACATCGTTCCAAAATACGCGATTTTGATTTAAAAAATAAACTTGTCAAAACCATCAGCAAACGTGTTTTTTACCCTTCCATCCTTTTTTTATACCACTATATTTCAATTGTATAACTCTGCATCAACATTTCAAAACTTCCAGTATATTTTACCCTACACTAGGCGAGATTGGCCAAGATCCACAGTAACGAACAATCTACAACGGTCCACATAAGAATCGGACAGTGTTGAGTCCATATTGGACAGCGCATTTGTGCCACTGGAGACATAGTCAAGCTGAAACTTGATTTCGATGTCTGTTAGGCGAGCATTTTACCACTGTCGTGCTAGGTCAGAATGAAACTAGTTAACTGATCTTTTAGTTGCATTCATAATCTAATTCCCGTTTTATAAATTGGTAATTCTCGTTTTATTAAAACCAGCATGTAATGACTTCCAGTAAACTAAATAACTTTCGCCTAAATAGCATGATAAGTTATTGGGGCCTGCACCAGAAAATTAATGAAACAAGATATTTTGTCCTCAATATCCTAAACACTACGTTGAAGTATTGGTTAAATAAAGAATTGCCTTGTTCCTAATTTCAACTGTGTTGAATGACAGGGTGAATTCTCCGGCTGCTTGGGAATAAGAAAGGATAACGGGACATCAGGGACGGATGCTGTTCATCCCAGCACTCGCTCCAGCAGGTCTTGTGGTCGCAAGGCCATCAGGGCTTATTGGCGGCGTTATCCCATAATTTGTAATTCTCGTTTTATTAAAACCAGCATATAATGACTTCCAGTAAACTAAATAACTTTCGCCTAAATAGCATGATAAGTTATTGGGATCGGCACCAGAAAATTAACGAAACAAGATATTGTGTGCTCAATATCCTAAACACTACGTTGAAATATTCATTAAATAAAGAATTTACTTGTTCCTAATGTCATCTATGTTGAATGACAGGGTGAATTCTCCGGCTGCTTGGGAATAAGAAAGGATAACGGGACATCAGGGACGGATGCTGTTCATCCCAGTACTCGCTCCAGCAGGTCTTGTAGTAGCAAGGCCATCAGGGCTTATTGGCGGCGTCATCCCAAAGGGCCAAGGACTAATTACTTTCAGGCAACGGTGGGTGATCTTAGTCTTTCACTGTCAGTGCAGTTATTTTATTTGTTTTAGAATGGAAATGTTGAAGATAGTCCAAACAACGTCTTGCCATTCAGTCATTTCTCTCTCACTCTGTCCTCTCCGTTTCTTTTCTCAGCGACATTTCATCCTTTTTCTATTCCTTTTCTTCCCAAAAGGATCATTCGATCTTTCTTAAGGTATACATATACATTAGGAATCGCAAAATTTGACTCAAGTCTGCGTTTTTGTTTTTTGGTTTTAAAATATTCCCCAATTCATTACCATTAAAATGATACCATTTTCTTTCTGGGACTCAAATTACTTTTTAAATTACAGTAGGTTTTGTGAACCTGTTTTGTATCCCGTTCATTAGTGTAGTAAACTTTAAACACGTTTTCTGAAGGATGACATTTGGGTGTTATATGACTTCACGCCAACGGTCAGAACTTCATAATAAATAGTTCGATTTTCAAAATTCAAATTTTGTTTTGTACACAATAGTTGTGAATGTGTGTTCTATGAAGAATCTAATATTTATTGTTTTAAACACATTTTTTATGCAAATTTTAATCTTAATTTTTTGTTAAAAACTATGTATTTTTTAAACTTTTTATTTAAAGACTTATAATTGAATAAATATTGAAGCCAAATTCAAAATTCTCCATAGGAACATGCGTCAATATAATATCTCTTATTTGCAATAAAAATAATACCTCTAAGTTAATTACAAGTTTATTTATGTATGTTGTAATAATGTCCTAATTATTCACTTTAATTGCAATTAGCTGATTAAAAAATTGACGGAAAAAAAAAGTTTGTATATAAAAATGCATCATTAATAATTCTGATACACTGCCAAAAAGTTTATAATTATAACCTAAAAATTAAAGAAAATCATTTCAATTGTATATGTATACCTTAAGTTTCACTCTTGCCACCACTTCCAGTTAGCTGGCTACCCCTTCCACAACCGCTAAAACTGAACAGTCGGGTCACCGTGAGAAGTAAAAAAAGAAAGTGGTGCCCCATGTCTCAGCATTCGCATAGCAGAAAAACTCCCTGCAGAATTATTAGTGTTCTGAAATAGTTAATACGTATACTATATGGATTAGCTCTGTACCAAATTTCATTTCAACTCTCAAACTAGTTCTCCTATAATTCCGCTAGGATTCGGACGGACAGACATCAGTAAATAATCAAAGATGAACTCAAATCATTTTTAATGAAGCTATCCAAAGCCACTTACTTTCCTGATTTTCTTCAAATTTCTTAGCCTGTAAGTTTCAAATAAGGCAGGTAATTTCCATTTGCATAATTTGATTTTTTACAAATAAATCATAATAATAATAATAATAATAATAATGACCGGCTCTATAAGTTATGCATGTTTGATATTCTCTCGACTTTAGCTTTAATTTGGTAACCAAAACATAGTTATTAAAAAAATCATACTTGAAATTATTTTTAAAAGGTTTTTAAAAAATATGGATTTTCAAATTTATCTATGTTTGGGCTCATATGGTCTAGCTGTGTGACAAATTTCTTTTTAATCGCCATTCTTATTCACACTTTTTTCAAATGCAATGTTTCAAATAGATAGACAGACATTGAAGTGAATCTATAAAAGTTCCGTGTTTGACATTGGAGTATGGAATACTATATCGAGATTTCGAATTAACTTTCAGAGAAGTAGCAAAAAGGATCAGTTGGAAGAATTTATCTCATAAATATACAATGGTTATTAGAATTCTAATATATCCTTCAAGACCATAAGCGAACAACGGAAATTTAAAAAAAAAAAATGTCATGGTAACTACCAAAGATTAAAATTAAATACACATTCATTGTGGGAATTATTAATTAAAAAAGCATTAACTTTTTAATGGTATTGGTGTTTACTTTTATTGTTTTGACTTACGTTAGTATGTAATAGTGTGCTGTTCTTGCCAAATTTGATTTTTCTTCTAATATTTTTCCTGCTTCAAACTATGCTAAAAATGTACAGTTACGGACTTACGTGACTTTAACTGTTTAATCTGTGCATCTATATTTTATTAAACTATTTACGGTAATATAAATGTTGCACATGCGCATAACTTGATCTTCAGTCAATAAAAAATAAATTCCTCAATGCATAAAAAAGGACAATTATTTCCCACTTCAGTCTATAACCTCATCAAACCTTAGTACTTTTTGTTTACAACAGAAGCAGAATAATATTATTTGAGTAAACAAACTAAAAAGAGCATTTTTAATACTTCAAAAATCCTTTTTTCAAATTCACTGAATTATTAGACTGAGAGGTGACTGCAATTTTTGGACCCCATCGAACATCATTCTGAATTTTTTATAGAAATTGGAGAAAAGTGAGTAAATTACGAATCCACTGGTATGCAGTTGCAAAAATGGCCGAAACTGATCAAAAATAGACTTTTAATCAGTTGAACTAAATCCATTTTCCAAATGCGCCATGACTTGCCAAATAATGAGCATTTTTTTTTTATTTGGTAACCCTCACTTTTTAATTTTTAATTACGAAGGTTGCAGACAATTTAGATATCTGGTGACGGTCTACTTGCATCTATTAAAAGGGAGCCAAGTTGGCAATAAACATTACTTCACTGATGACGTAACTGATGTCGCCAATTTGTCTTACTTTTAAAAGATACAAGTTTTACCGAGCCAGAGATCAGAAATCGTTTGCGCTTTTTTTCATTAAAAATCAAAATACAGTGGGTTGCCAGACGAAAAAGGTTATTCTTTTTTTTTTGGCAAGTTATGACATATTTGGCAATCGGAATTTAGTTCAACTCATTCCAAGTCGATTTTGGACCAGTTTCGGCCATTTTTACCACGGCAGACCAGTGGATTCGTAATCTACTCATTTTTCTCCAATTTTTATAAAAAATTCAGAATGATGTTCGATGAGGTCCAAAAATTGCAGTCGCCTCTCGGACTATATTGCTTAACATGTTCATCCACTATGCTCACCAATTTTGATTCACTTTTAAAACTCTGAACTTTCTTGTCATTAACTTCTGGTTTCTTCTTTCGATGAACATATTCTTAGTGCTGGGGGGTTTACTGGGACATAACATCGGCCTGGTGATTTTGGAATTATTCCGGCCCAAATTTTCAATATAATCATTAATCAAATTTTAGTAATTTTTGTTAATAATAAAAAAGTTTCAATAATAAATTTTAATAATTACAAATATTTATGAATTCATTTTATTAATTAATTATATTTCTAAATTCAATTCTTTTAATAATGACTTTAATTAAATCCAACTTTCTATGACTGCTATTTATACCTCCTTTGAGTAAACTTGGTTTCCAATAAAACATTGATAATTTGTTACAAAAACTGAAACAGTGAAATCTAAATTGCAAAATTAAAAAGTGTCCGTTTTTATAACTAGTATATTTATTAGAAAATGAATAATATGTACTTTACCTTAAAAGTTATTAAACATGTATAAAGTCCTATTACAATAATATGTAAATCTTAGTGCAAATATTTTAAAAATACAACATAATCATTACAATTAAAGTAATATTTAAATTAAGTGATTGAGATTTAATTCATTGACCTTTTTTAATAAACATTAAGGAAAACAACTATTTATATTTAAAAAAAAAGAGAGAGAGAGAACTTCCATACTGGATCAACCCATTTGTTACAGACACTGACCGGCTCGGTGATTACACCGAACAACCCTATGGCCAGTACGCCCCTGCTTAGTGCAGAGACGTATGCATTGCAAATACTTTTAGAGTCATATACCTATATATCTGCTGAGATATATAAGTATACTTTCGGAGACATGCGCAGATACTGATACATATATTCTTCTCGCAAAAAATATACATGTAATGTACTAAAACATTTTAATTAAAGTTTTGCACTGTGGTCGTGGAACAAAGGGAAGAGTCATTTTGAACAATCTAATAATACATTTATTAAAACAGTACGGAGAGAGAGGCAAAATTACGTCTAACTCGTACGAAAGATATCAATAGAATGAAATGCGTATTATTGGGGAACAGAGAGCAGTCTGATCTAACAAAATCTGGCAGCATGGGAAACGCTGATTTAGCAAGGATGTTTTAATAAACCATCGAAGTGCGAAGGAAAGCATATTGATGCCAAAACGGAATACTAATTATGGGTACGCTGATATCAAAAAAGCTGACACCGCTGTTCTCAAACTTTTAACTGGGCTCGGGCAGCATCGTAATAAGTTGTGGATTGAATTGGCTAAAGAGGAATTAATTGAATGTTAGTTCTAAAAAAGGATTTATATTACATGCATAACATGCATATACTTGCAGAAACATATAAAAGGGCTGATACATATTATTGTTACAGAGAACTCTCAAGAGCGGCTTGATGGTGCATGATGGCTACATCTACTTCCTGATCTCCTACACACACGGACTAATCCGATACGAGAGCAGATTGGTTCGCGTCTGCACACAGGATGGAACCTTCCAGTCCTACTCAGAACTGCCCATCGCCTGTAACCACACTAGCGGCCAACTCAAAAGAAGATCTTACGCAGCCCACCTGGAAGACTCTCCGTCTTCCAACGGAAAATCAATCTACGTGTCTTTCTATAGAAAATATGGAGAGGAACAGGGATCGACATTGTGCATCTTTCCGATGACCGATGTCATCCGTGCCTTCACCACTTACCCCAGGGATTGCCTGCCTGCGGTTGGACACACTTGTGAGAAAGAGGTAATTAGAAGATTTATTAAAACCAGTTTAACTGTGTCGCTCCGTTTTTGAAAGTGCGAATTTCTGTGTGTCACAAAAATCGATCGATGACGAGTATAGTCGTCAAGCACAGAATAAGTGTCGCTGTTAAAATATTGCATCAAAAAGATAGGTTTATTTTACGAAATTGATAATTTTATTACTAATATTTATTTATTTAACACATATTCATGGTTCGTACATTTTTAAAAAAAACTTGAAAAGTGCTTGAAAAAAAAATCTTTCATTTTCAAGTGCTTGAAAACCTTGAATTCTATAAAAATACGCTTAAAGTGCTTGAATTTTATTTTATTTTCTAAAAGTATAGAATCTTAAAAAATTTTAGTCAACAAAGTGACAAAGGAGGTGTATGTAATTGAAAACGAAGTTTTAGGTACTGAAATACTATGGACATTGAAAATCATAAAACATCACGGCTCTTATGAATTAAATGAAAACATTGATAAATTATGTAACTACATGTTCGCCGATAGCGTGGTTGCATCTAAATTTTCATATGGAGAAAAAAAACTGCATATTATACAGTATTTGTAATCAAGCCTCCAGAGTAGATTGGAAGACAGTTTAATCAATAAGACTTTTGTATTATTATTTGGCAAAAGTCTCAATATGAGGAAACAAGACAATCAAATGGATGTTCACATTCGATATTGGCGTAATTACCAAGTGAGTACTAGCAACTTTACTTCTGTTTTTATGGGACACAGGACTGCTTCTGATATATTGTATTTTTTTTTTTTTTTTTTTTTGGTATTTACTCGATTTGAACATGCACCGTTTGCCAATAAAAAAAATGTGGATTTTTTTTTTATGTATATATGTTGATAACGCATCCTTGAAAAATGCTTAAAAAGTCCTTGAATTTTTTCCTCCTTCAAGTGTACGAACCATGCATATTACATAATTAACGAAAAACGCAAGAATTACATATCTAAAGTTAAAAATTTTAATTCCTATTGTTGGTGTGGTATTCACCGGTACGCTGTTCAGGAGAGGCGCAGTAAAGCCTACATGTTGCTCTTTTACTACAGTAAACCCTACAACAAAACCAAAGCTGTTTCAGCCGGTGCATGCGGGGACCGCTGCCCTTATCTCAAATTATTCATATTTTATAATTTTTTTGTTTTATTCCGGCCTGGCCTCAAAATATTCTAAACATCTTGAAATTCGAGAATATGTTTCGTTTTTCATAATAATTAATATTTAAATAGCCAATGGTCACTACTTTTTACGCATGACGAGTATAATCGTCATGACAAAAAAATCCCGGCACTTCTCCATGACGAGTATACTCGTCAAACTCAGTTAACTGGTTAATGGTTGAATCGTGGTAGGAATATCATATCCAATGGAATGAGAACGGAGGTTCTGCCCCATCACCCCATCCAGAAATTATTTTTAAAGGACTCAATCCTCTCTTAATTTCATCTTTTATCTTTAATATTTTTTTGTTTTGAGTAATATGATAATTTCTATATTTATAAGATAATTTCTGAATTAGTTTTGCCTCGAAACTGATACTGCAAATATTAGATCTAAAGCCTTCAGTTGTTTCTAATTTCATATGAGTAATATAAGTTTAGAAGAACTATTAGAATATTCTTAATATTTGTTTGCTGCGTATTGTAGAACAAAACCTTAACTACTTGAATTTTAGTTTGAGAGCAAAATAAATATGTATTTCCTGATATTATTAAATTGAAATAGATAATTTATTAAATAAAATATGATAACTACTGTACATAGTTACACAAAATATTGATGGAATATTTGCAAAATTTAATTTGTACAACCTCCAGAATTATTCAAAATTTATTTCAAACCATAGTCATTCTTTTAAATGTCATTCTTTAAGAAAAATTATATTTTTTACAATGATAGTTTTAATAAGATATAGATTTTTCAAATTTTATAAGATTTATGCGAGAGTCATCAGAGGAGTCGCAGATTGGGCAGTTTTGTTTTGGCTCCTGAAAAGACCGTTGCTATGCATTTTTGTAGAAAACATGGGCTTAAACCACATCCTGAAATATATTTCAATGAAGTCGAAGTACCGATTGTCAATGAGCATAAGTTCTTGGGTGTAATCTATCACTCGCGGCTCACTCTCCTGTCTCATACAGGAACAGTTTTCTTTTTTCTCCTGAAAAGACCGTTGCTATGCATTTTTGTACAAAACATGGGCTTAAATCACATCCTGAAATATATTTCAATGAAGTCGAAGTACCGATTGTCAATGAGCATAAGATCTTGGGTGTAATCTATCACTCGCGGCTCACTCTCCTGTCTCATACAGGAACTGCTTTGTTTTGGCTCCTAAAAAGACCGTTGCTATGCATTTTTGTAGAAAACATGGGCTTAAACCACATCCTGAAATATATTTCAATGAAGTCGAAGTACCGATTGTCAATGAGCATAAGTTCTTGGGTGTAATCTATCACTCGCGGCTCACTCTCCTGTCTCATACAGGAACAGTTTTGTTTTTTCTCCTGAAAAGACCGTTGCTATGCATTGTTGTAGAAAACATGGGCTTCAACCACATCCTGAAATATATTTCAATGAAATCGAAGTACCGATTGTCAATGAGCATAAGATCTTGGGTGTAATCTATCACTCGCGGCTCACTCTCCTGTCTCATACAGGAACAGTTTTGTTTTGACTCCTGAAAAGACCGTTGCTATGCATTTTTGTAGAAAACATGGGCTTAAATCACATCCTGAAATATATTTCAATTAAATCGAAGTACCGATTGTCAATGAGCATAAGATCTTGGGTGTAATCTATCACTCGCGGCTCACTCTCCTGTCTCATACAGGAACAGTTTTGTTTTGGCTCCTGAAAAGACCGTTGCTATGCATTTTTGTAGAAAACATGGGCTTAAACCACATTTTGAAATATATTTTAATGAAGTCGAAGTACCGATTGTCAATGAGCATAAGTTCTTGGGTGTAATCTATCACTCGCGGCTCACTCTCCTGTCTCATACAGGAACAGTTTTGTTTTTTCTCCTGAAAAGACCGTTGCTATGCATTGTTGTAGAAAACATGGGCTTCAACCACATCCTGAAATATATTTCAATGAAATCGAAGTACCGATTGTCAATGAGCATAAGATCTTGGGTGTAATCTATCACTCGCGGCTCACTCTCCTGTCTCATACAGGAACAGTTTTGTTTTGACTCCTGAAAAGACCGTTGCTATGCATTTTTGTACAAAACATGGGCTTAAATCACATCCTGAAATATATTTCAATGAAGTCGAAGTACCGATTGTCAATGAGCATAAGTTCTTGGGTGTAATTTATCACTCGCGGCTCACTTTCCTGTCTCATATTGAACATCACGTTAAGATGCATAAAAATCCTGAATCTTCCGAATAAATTTTCAAACACTTCTTAGGGTGCTGACACTTCCTCCATGTCAAGGATATAGGGATTCCTAATTCGTTCCAAACTTGACTAAGATATATCCTTCTGTACCTTCCTCTATTATCAAACCAGGCATTTTCTTTAAACTGGAGGCAAGGTATCGTGCAATCTAATCCCCTGTGGTGCTTAAGATGTACTGGATCCTACACCTGAGTACTTACTTAACTTGCTGTGTGAGCAGAATACTTAACTGTTATGCAGGTTAAATATTATTCTACCCACAATAGACAATATTTTGCAGACACACACTGCCTAAATTAACACTTAGATAACTTTTTTTCTTTTTAATTCCATGATTCCATGACAATATCACTATAAAGTGTATATATAAGTGGGATCAAGTTCAAGTTTCCAAAAAGTGTGATCAAGTTCAAGTTTCCAAAAAGTGTGCTTACCTTCCCGCCCCCCCCCCCCTCTCACTCCTCCTTGGCCTCCCTCTCCACTAACTGTATACTAACAAAAGTTCTCTTTTCAGATGAAAAAAGATATCACTGACTTCTGCGGATCAGATGCTTATCCCTATGCCGTTAGACAACCTCTAGTAGTATCCCATTTCACATTCTTACCTGACAGTATGGTTACAGCTATAACCACTGTTAAGTATAATAACGAAATGGTTGCTATTGTTGGGGACCGATCTGGTTACATCCTAAAGGTACGTATAAATATTCTTAAATTGCAATGCAAGTCCATTTCATTTCGATTCGGATCCACATATCGAATTACTTTTAAATAGTATCATTATTTACTTTTTATAAAAACTACATAAGATTAAAACATGATATTCTTCATAAAACTGAAACTTAAATTGAAAAAAAAATATTGTGTAGTTGCATCCTTAAATGTAAAATGGATTATATAATGGGAAGATCCGGAAAAAGTCAAGGTTATGCGCTAGAGGTCGGAAGTATCGATCAAAATAAATCTCGATAATATATCGTTGCATAGAAAAATAATATCGATACATGATTTTTTAAAATTTGATTTTCAGTTTTGCCAGAAACAAAGTTTTTAAAAGGCAAATTTCTACTTTTCATGATTGCTTTTTTGTAAGGTGACTACTTTTCCAACTGAAATGGATCTATTAAAAAAAAAATTATATTTCCCTTAATTAATGCAGTGATTTTAAGAAGAATTTATATAATTTTCAATAGCTTTTAAGTGTATGGCAAAATATTGAATATTGGGGACATTTCAATTGTCCCTCAGCCAAGTTCAAACTTTAGTTTTGAAGTTCTTGAAAAGGGAATAAAGAAAATCGAAGAAACACATGGAACTACAAAACGATCATCAAAAAACTAAAAATGTTTGAAAATATCGATATATCGGTGACTTTTATCGATATTTTTAATATCGATATTTTTTTAGAAATATCGATAAAAATATCGTCGTATCGATATATCGCCGACCTCTATTAGGCGCTCTTCCTTCTGAATCTTCCAACTTCGACATATCAATGGCAAATGCCTAAGCTTTACCATTGATGTACTTTACCAGAATACAAAATAACTGACAAATATTGATTTACTCAAGAACTCGATATCTATGTCAAATAATAAAGTTACATTTAATATCCTCAAATATTGTTAAAACAATATATATGGAAATATATCACAGTAATACGTTATGCCAAAATTCCCAACAATTAAGGGCTGTGAAAAAGGGTAAATTCACATTTTTATAACATGAGAGCAGATGTCACTTCCAACGGTCGTCCAACTTCCAAAATACCGGGTGATAGACATGAATAGTCGCTCGTATCAAGCACAAAATAGAAGTACACCTTTTTTTTTTTTTTTTCCGTCATCATTTTGAACTTTTAAATAATGTACAACTTATCTTCTTACGACAACCCTTTCACTTAAAAAATAAGGTAATGTGCACGTTTGTCTTTTTCGAAATCCCTGTATGGCTTCTCTGCCTTCTTTGATTTCTAGATATATAAATAAGACGCAAATTGGGGTAAATAGTCCAGTTTGAATTCTTAAGCCTTCTTAAAATATTCAGGATTTTCTGCAAGTCTAAGTGCAAATGTTTGGGATTTTTGAAACGTCATATTGAACGATAACAAATAATCTGTACATCACATAACAAAAATTTCATAAAATTCTCCAGTAAGTGGTGAAATATGACCAGCCCCGTGGTTGTTTTTTTAAGTAAATTTTTTTTTTTTTTTTTTTTTTTTTTGTTAAGGAATAGCTTGTTAATTTTAAACTTTTTTTTTTTTTTTTTTTTTTTTTTTTACCAGACATTAAAATTTTTAACATTTTCAAATGAATTTCTTAGTTTCTGGCTATAAACTTCCACTCCAAAATCTTCAGAATTTGAGAATGTTGGTCGTTTATATATAAATACCTATTGTGATCACTTGCTTACTTAATTCCAACGCTTGTTCCTTTGATGACTTAATTCCAACAGTTTCAATGACAATCCCTCTTAATATTCCTTGTTATTCTGAAAAAGAAATTCCATCTCTAAAAACTTTTCTATTTTTGGAAAAAGACAAGGGCAGTAAAAAATTTCACATTTTATGTGGGAACTAGTTTTAAGTTTATTTTCTGAGGGCTTCGTTGAAAAAGTAAGAAATGATAAGCATTCGCAAATAATCGGAAGTAGAAGAAACATGCAAACAAACAAGTCATTTTTCTGTATGGCAGTTCACAGTTGAGGGACTGAGAAGTAAAGAGGTCCAAGTAACTTTTCTTAATTTTTGAGAAAATACACTTTAAAGTATATATTTAAAGTACATTTTATTTTCTATGAAAACCAGTAATATCTTCATTACAAAGGTTAGTATTTGAACAACAACTAATTTTCATACAAATTTAATGAAAATAAGAAACTTTACAGTGTATTTTCTCAAAAGTTAAGAAAAGTCACTGAGCCCCCTTTGCTTCTCAGTCCCTCACTTAAAAACGAAATCTTTTATTTAATTTTTCTCTTTCAATTTTCCAAATTCCAGTATAATTGTATGATATCTTTTTATATAATTCATCCGTTTAATTCCAAATTTAAAGAATGTTTATCTTAAACTGAAAGCATTTCAACTGAGCAGTTTTTTGCCAAGTTCCGTTGCCAACAATGACTGTTCAGCTCCTTGAAAGAATGTGTATTTATAATTTGATTGTGGACCTTCACAATTATACTTTAACAGTAAACAAAAACTATATTCTATTTCAGTATGATATGCCATAAATTTCAATGCTATTACGTATCTAATTTAAAAATCAAAAAAAAAAAAATCTCTCCATTCTATTTGAAATGGCACAATGTCTGCCGGTGAGTAGTCTATTCATGTCAATCCATTGATGGAAGTTTTACGGGTCCATTCGAGATGCCCATATTTCTTCTTAGTAAGATTTCCCAGAAAGTATTATTATTCACTGACATACATGATAATCTTCAAAACATAAAAAATTTTCCAATAAATAAAAAAATTCCGCACTCAAAAACTTAAATCCAGACGCCATGAGACTAAAGATTATCCCCAGACCTGTAAACACTGAGTACAAAATGTTGGAATAGAATGTAACTCATAAACATTTTCAAAACTATAGAATCTGTTTTCTAGGAGAACTATCGGTGTATTAAAAAAAAACGCTTATTTTGTAGATCAGTTTGACATCTGGCCAAATAATCAGCAAGAATCTCGCGATTGACTCCGATTCCATTCATGAAATCAGGAACCCTTTCGTTTTTGATCGCTCTCATCAACATATTTATCTCTTAAAAGCGAATAAGGTGAGAATAAACTTCATGTATTTTTCTCTATAGATATTATTACTTATTCTCAATGTATTATTTTCTCTATATATTATTACTTATTCTCTATATATTATTTTCTCTATGTGTTATGTGCTTTTTATAATTATTTCTAAAGTCTTCAGATCTACAAAAAGTTTCTCCAAGGGAAGAATTGCGAGGGACATCGTAAAAATAAAATTGTTTTTAGACTTGATTTTCTCATATACCAGAATATATTCTTTAGCCATCCTTATATATGTTATTGCAATCAATCTGAAGCTTCCATTTAAGAGTTTATATGTATTGACATATAAACTGTTAATTTGTAACTGTTTATATGTCAACTAGGGGGCTTCGCCCCCTGCTCGCTAACGCTCGCCAACCCCCAAACGCCTCGCTGCGCTCGGATTGAGCGGCTTTGCCTCTCGAATTTGTGGTTTTAAAACATCTTGCTGCGCTCGAATAGGTTTGCCAGCCATAAAAAATGTAACCAAATTCTTATAAATTTAATGTAAGGCCTAATAGAGAAAACACCCAAATTGCAAGTTTCATAATAGAAAGTTAAATATACTATCCGCCAACATTCTGACTTAAAACTTCATTAGCTATGCCCTAACATTGAAGTCCCAATATCTTTTATTTATTCTGATAAGTCGCCCCGTTAGAGAACGACGTCCAACGTGAAGCATTTTCTGGATAGAAATTCTTCAAAATAATAATTACTCTAATACAAAAATGCTTCAGAAAAACAGAAAAAATCTACTTTGAAACGAAGAGTTTAAAAAGAGCTTTAAAATTAGCAACGGTTTGTTGTTTACATACGTAAGGAGAGCTTTAAAATTAGCAACGGTTGGTTGGTTGGTTGAACCCCCGAGCAGCCGGTTTGTTGTTTACATACGTAAGGATGTTGCCAATCATATATTCAAAATCATTGAGGCTTTGTAGTAGCTTAATGATGAAAAATATTGAAATTTAACTAATTCATAAAGTGTTAATAAATTATTTTGGCACGTTTTGGCAAATCTACAGCTTATTTCCTTTAAAATGACACCTTGATCATTGAAATTGGTTGAGCAGTTTAGGCGGACGGACTAACCCCAAAAAACGTATTGCCTATTAAATATATAGATACATATGAACTGTTTGAATGGCATATACCAAAATTTAATGGAACTAAGTTTATGCATTAAGGATTCTTAAATTGAAAAACTCTACAACCTTTTTTGCTCAATAAATGAATTTTCCTCGCTTTAAGTTCTCAAACAAAATTATAAAACATTTCAGAGCAAGTTTGAAAACACTTAACGCCTAATGTAATATGGAAGATTTTAAACAAGGTTTAACAACCATCTTTGATTTTAACGACTTTAATTGGATACAAGGCCAGAAAGTTTTAAAACAGAAATTATTCCAACAGTGCAGGAACACAGATATTTGCTGTTCAACTTTGTGACAAACAGTATTTTTCACCAACATTTCTTTTAAAATTTGATGAATGTTTAAATTGAGAAACTAATATATTAAGATCAAAAACTCAGTATTAGGTTATTTGGGATCGTTTATACAAGGTGAGACCGAAAAGTAAGGTGACTGATGTCATAATAATTACTGTATTATATATAGTTGGAGATAAATACATCACTGTCCTTCAAAGTAGTTCCCGCCGTCTACAAAACACTTCTGACAAAGTTTATGCAAATTCTTGAAACTTCTAAAAAAGTCCTCCTTTGAGACTGTTTTAAGTTCCTTGGTAACAGCAGTTTGAATGTCTGAGATGCCTGAAAATCGGTTTCCCTTCAGTGCCAATTTCAGTCGTGGAAAGAAGAAAAAATCTGCTGGCGCTAGATCAAGGGAATAAGGATGGTGTAATACTAGTATTTCTACCGCCAGCAGATTCTTTCCTCTTTCCACGACTGAAATTGGCACTGAAGGGAAACCGATTTTTAAGCATCTCATACATTCAAGCTGCTGTTACCAAGGAACTTAAGACAGTCTCAAAGGAGGACTTTTTCAGAAGTTTCAAGAACTTGTATGAACGTTGTCAGAAGTGTATTGTAGACGGCGGGAACTACTTTGAAGGACAGTGATTTATTTATCTGCAAATATATAATACAGTGATGATTATGACATCAATTATGACATCAGTCGCCTTACTTTCCGGTCCTCACCTTGTAATTAGAAACCACATTACAAACTGCGGTGTATAAAATAAAATATATATATATATATCTTCAGCAGGACTAAAAAGAATGAACAACTCCAACTTATAAATTTGTTCAGATATGACAAAATATTTATTTTTCAAAAACATGCTTTTAATTAATTAACCTGCAATATGATAGAATCTTCAACAAGGAAAGCTATTCCAATCACATGTAACTGTAGAAAGGCTCGGATATTGTCTAAGCGTTGCCAATAATGAATATTTAAATGTCCCACTTCCAATATAGTCACATCTCTTAAATTTGGAACCAATGGAAACCGCAGATAAATTAGCTTTCCCAATCTCGATAAACTAATTTTAAAGGATCGAAAAAAAGGGTTCGTTCCATACGAAGAATATCTCAAAGTCCCACTTCCAATATAGTCATAATTATAAGATTTGGAATAATTTTCAACAAGGGCAAGCATAGATAAAGTAAGGTTTTCCGATTTTGATAAACCAATTTTCAGGGGTCGAAAACGGAATCAAAAGTCCCAAATATGTAGAATGCCTTAATGCATTTTGATTGCTAAAATGCACATGGTAAACTTACATAGCGAAGCATGAGTATTCAGCTAGCTTAACTATATGAATATTTATGGCATTTTCTCTGTTATCTGATATTCCACAATTTATTTGTTATCCCGTTAAAATAAATAGCGGTGGATTAATTTGGCATTCGAGATGGTAATTGTGTATGCTATTGAGCCGTAATAGTTATGTAACGCAACGAGCAAATTGGCAAACAAATAATGGCCGTGTTTGTCGATCGAAACTGACAATCGCGCTTATGAGCGTCAAGTTCTTCAAGCAATGGGATGATTGCACAATGCACGTCTTCATAGGCAGAGTTAGTTAAAAGTTGTACTTAATTAACGGTTGCGAGGGAATAACTGGTACTTATTGGTGTTTATTTTGATACTTTAAAGCTTAACAATTTTTTTTAAAAACACAAATGTTTTAATTCTTACTTAAAAAAAAAAAATTACCTTCACTTTTGCGTATAGCTAAATCTTTTCTAAAGAAGTCATGCGATTATGAGCTGTGGAGAATAATGATATGTTAGTATACCAAATATGAAGATTCCTAAAATGTCAATTATAAAATTGTGAATTTTTTTGTTATATTTACTCAAACACCTGAATCTAAAGGAAAATTCAAAATGTATCAGTATCTAACTATTTTTTTAGCTGTACTTTGCAATGGACAATTCACGCATTTTTTAAAAACGAGTGAAATTAGTACATATTTATGTACAATTTCTTTCTGATTCCAAATATATAAACAAAAGTTCTTTAAAAAAATCAGTTATTTAAATATTAAGAAAAGAAAATACCCCAAAATCGAGACAAAACTAGTCCGATCAAAACAGTCAACAAAATTCGTGAAGTAAACAGATTCCTGCGTTTCTATGGTTATCGTGAGGTTTGTGCCAAATACTTATCGTTAAAAAAGCTGGAGTTGGTAGACCATTGCCACATTCCGTACAGGTTGGCGTGATTTGCGAGAAACTTGCAAATCTGGTTTCCTCTGCTGCATTTCAAGCCAAGATGTTTAAGATATCTTTTACGTCACGTTCAACGCCTACGAAATGGGTCGTTTTCTCGCCAACCTCTAACAAAGTAATTTTGATTACAAATTTTTAAAAAAAAGAAAAAGTGAATTGAGCAGAAATTTTTATGTTTATGGCCTTTTCGGAACATTTAGAATTGAATAAAAAAAAATTTTAAAAAATACGGAAATCGTCCATTGCTATATTTGAAAATTGACTTCAATTTATTTCTTACATGCGGTAGATTGTGAAGTTCCCTGTTGCAAGTTGCCGCGTGCATGAATCTTGCGAATCCTGTTTCACTGAAGGAAGGCTTGACCCTCTGAATTGCGGATGGTGCGGAGGACACTGTGCGCACTTAGAAGAATGTGAGGATCCTGATTCCTTCAGCCGAGACACTTGCACTCCGAGTATAACCGAAGTAAGTTGAAATGAAGCCATGGAGAGAACTTGAGCATTTTGTGTAGTACTTGAGACATTAACCAATTTCCTAAACAAGCATTTTAATATTAACACAATTAGAAACTAAGGGTAAGGAATATCGCACGACTTTCAATTACACTATATAATATTGGCCATTGCAGTAAAATTTTGCATGGTGTTACTTACCATTTTCTTATTTTCACTCATTTAAACTAAGATGACCGGTTTGACGGCATTTTTAACAATAATTTTTACGTGAGGAAAAAAATGCCAAAATGGTAAAATTGGTGGTTTTATTCTATATATATTACATCGTCCTTGTTTGTGCGTGAAACGCAAAAAAATCAATCGTTGATGGACGACTCTCAAGGCCAGAGAGCTCGGTGTTAAAGGCACTTGTTTCTCAACTTTTTAAGCATTTTTATATTTTTTTGCAATAGTATAGGTCTTTAAAAAAAAAAAAAAAAAAAAAAAAATCCGAAATGGTAATTTTGATGAAGTACTCTTCGATAATTCTTATATTATCCTTTCTTATAAGTGAAACTGAGAAGAGGAGAAAATAACGATTGTTGATGAGCAATGTTCAAGCAAAGAGGACTCTGTGTTGAACAGATTCGTTTTTCAACTTTTTATGCCATTAAAGCATTTTTCAGGAATTTCGGAGGTGGAGATGTTTAGAATATTTTAAAATTCATTACCACAGCTATTTTGATCAAAGATCAAAATCGTTAGAGCCTTTTTTTAGCAATCATTAAAAAACATGAATTTTTCAATGGCAGCTACCTTATGCGCCTGCGCGATTTTGACGAAAACCTTAATGGTAGGTCCTTGTGCCATCATCAACTCGTACACTTAAAATGACAAACCTGAAATGTTTTGAAGAAATCATATTGATGTTTTCCCCCTTTTTACTTTCAATTACCCATATGTATACATAGGGTAATGAAAGTATAGTATTCGATCAAAAAAAAAATCGTGTTTTTTTTTTTTTTTTTTTTTTTTTTTTTTTTCTATACGTTTTGGAACATACTGATTTCAAAAAAGTGACCAAGAAAAAATGTCTGTATTTGTGTATGTTTTTCTCTGGTCAACATAGCTCCCGAACAAATTGACCTACGATGTTCAAATTTGGAGTGCGGGTTGGTAATTGCACAGAGATTTACCATTAAGGTTTTCGTTAAAATCGCGCATGCGCATTAGGTAGTTGCCATTGCAAAAATCATTTTATTTTTAATTATTTAATTACTAAAAAACGGTTCGAGCGATTTTGACCAACATCGCTGTGGTAATTCCTCTTTAGGTGTTTTAAACAGCCCCACCTCCGAATTTCCTGTAAAAATGCTTTAATGGCGTAAAATGTTGAAAAACGAATGCCTTTAACACAGAGCTCTATTTCCGTGAGCATACCTCATCAACGATCATTTTTTTCCTCTCCTTAGTTTCACTAATAAGAAAGGATAATATAAGAATTATTGAAAAGTATATCGCCAAAATCATTTTTTTTTTTTTTTTTTTTTAAGACCTTGCAAGAATTAAGGTAAACAAATTATCGCCAAACTGGCAATTTTTTAAATGAAAATATAAAATCGGTAAATGACACAAATTGATATCAGTATTATAGTGTAATTGAAAGTTGTGCGGTGTTCCACACCCCTTGTTAGCTTAATGCTCCTGTACCAGCAATAAAACCAGCAACCTTCTATCAGACTGTACTATAAATACATAGTACAGCTTGCTACTCTAACATAGGTATTATTGTTTTTAAAATCATTAAAAATGGATTTGAAAAAACGCACTAAGTAATCCTTGTAATCAAAATTCTTTTTTTTTGCAGGTGTCTCCACAAAAAGGCCCAATTCATGGAGCTGTCAAAATAAAGATTATCGGAGACAATTTTGGATCATATGTTTTCGATAGATATTATTATGTTACAGTTGCAGGAATTCCATGCGAAATAGTGAATTGGCAAAATACAGAGTGAGTAGTAATACGGATTATTTTATAGTCACTTAAACTATATTGTTATTGGTAGATGACTCATGAATTTAGCACACGATATTGTCAATGTTTGTCGATAATTAATTAACTTCATTGAATTTTGAGTTGCTTTAAAAGTTTACACACATTACCTACTAAAACTCAAACATTGGTGTATTTTGTTCAAATTAAAAATGTAATCTACCTAAGTTACTTAACTTTTAAAATATAATCTACATTATGCAGAGTGGAATCATAAGTGAGATTGTATATAGCAAATACTATATGTATGGCATATATATATGGCAACAGTGGTCAATCACAACACACCTTTAAAAATATAACCTTTTTCTATTTAATTTTTTTAAAAACATGACTGATAAGACAATGATCCGAATTAGAAGTAAATACTTTTTTTTTTTTAAATCGCTCTTGTTTGGACATCTAATATTGTTTTATGCCTCTTTCACACGGTGCGGATGCGGATGTGAGTGCGGACGCGGACCCGCAAACGCATGCCTTTTCACATGAGCCCATATCTGCGGACATTTCGCCCTCATCTTAAAAGAGTTTGATTATTATTTTCACCCGGTAAAGGCAGTATGTGGATAAGCGTTGATTAAAAGTATATAGATATTTTTTTTAAATTTTACATTTGTAATATAAGTGTAAAATTTAAGTATGGATAAAAAAAGGTTACGTCATTATATCTCCTTTATTTTAGAAGGAAACGGAGAGATAGGCATTTGTTGGATCATTCTATTAACCGGGGCCAGCCTAAGGCGTGTGCGTTCGTACACATGTGATTTTCAGAGGGGTACCGATAAATGAGAAAAATATTTTTAAAAAATAATATGATAAAAATAGAAACTAATAAAAGAATTTTCTGCTACTAAAGCTAGGGTGGTCCACTGCTAAGTGTGTCATACAGGTTATTTTAATCAATTTTCTGTTATATATATATATATATTATTATTATTATTATTATTATGAATATTAAATAAAAACTTTTGTCTAAGTTAAAGAACGTGTCTGTTATTTTCTAACTGAAAAAACTATAAACTAAGAAAAAGAATTTTGGAGCTTGCTTTTTACACAAATAAAGTACACCACGCCTATTGAAGTTTGAAAAAGTCCGTTAAAAGAATTAGTAATAGAAGAAGTCATTACAAAATTTAAAATAATGAAAAAGTACGAAATACTTTACTATTTATTTCTACTTATTAGTTTTAGTTTTTAATCACTTTAAAATGCCAACTTCAGGTATTAAGTTCCATCAAATTTCAGTTATAGAGTACCCCTGCCATTTTCGGAGGGGTTTTTTCTACGCCCATTTTCATTGTGAGAGGCGCCAAAACTCATTCTTGCACACACAGAATTGTGCTCTTTGGTCGGCATTGTAGTTGAACAAACAACTAAGATATACCAGTACTGATTAGCAGTAATAATATAAAGTTGGCAGCTTTTACTTACCGATGTGGGATTCTCTTTCTGTTACCTAAATACAGAAAAGTGATTTGACACTTTAAGTGGAGTTTGGACCTTTTCACTCAAAGCCGATGTTATGTGTTAGAGAAAAAATGTCAATACTAGTATACATTGGGGAAAAAATTCTAAAGTTTTTAATTAGATTCTCATTTCTTCACACTTAACAAGTGTTAGAAAACTAACATATCTGCATAAAAACTATTCATTTAGGAATTGATTAATTAAATATTAACTAAAGGATATAATCCTGCACCAATCATTATTCAATTTGTAATTTATTTAAAATTTAAAATTTAATTACAAACGATACACAATGATTTGATATAAGAAACTAACTAGAAGTGAAAATTTTACTGAAATATTTTATTTTTTTTTATAATTTTGTTTTGAAAGTATTCAAAATTACCAACTTTTATAAAAACGTCAAGATTCAAAATTAAGTTAAAATTCAGTTATTGCATAGATGAGTTAGATCCCAATAGATTTTTTTTCCCGCATTATACACTTTAAATTACAAATAAAAGTATAATTATCTAATTCAAACTGAATATATCGATAGAAATTGCAACGATATACCGACTTCTGTGGGCCCGCACAAAAAGTTTTAACGACGTTTAAAAGTTGCCAACCGCTCTCCGCACCGAGTGAAAAGTTCCATTCAAAATTCAGTCAAACCTTTTGCGGGCCCGCACTCGCATCCGCACCCAGTATGAAAGAGGCCTTAAACATTTAATTATCAAAATATAAGACTCATATTTTACAAATTTTATATATACTTGCTTAGAAAGTAAAAAGTTTATATACGCACTTGCTTAGAACGTTAATAGTGTGTAACATAATATTTCAAACTCGAAATAATAATTAACCACGTGGTATCCAGGATGCCAATGGCCTTTGACCTTTTACGATCATTGCGGAAATGTAACAGTCCTATTATAGATTAAACTCGAAGAACCCAGATGGTGCTTACACCCCAGCAGAATAAAAATTTCATTAAAACAAATATTGCCCTCCTACAATTACATTCTTCGCTTCTTATTGGTTCTTATTCTAATTTCTAGGATTACCTGCATCTTAGGTCCGGCACCTGAAAAGAAATCGGGTCCTGTGGTATTGCATGTCTTTAACCCATCCTCATCAGGTTACAACGTCGTAGGATCAACTTCTAACCAATTCAACTTTTCTTATTATGAAGTGAGAATTAGTCAATTTTTAGTATTTAATCATTCAGAAAAGCAAAATTTGTCATTTCCGGTCAGTAGTAACCCTAGTGTTTAATTGTACAACTACGGTTTTAACATTGCATGTATAACTACGATTTTAACATCATTGAAAATGTATTTGCTATTTTGATTCTTTATGGCGATAGAAGTTATGCATTAACACTCAAGAGATGAAAAGAAGTTGGATTTAGTTGGTTGGTTGGCTTGTACGCTCTACGACCTATTCTTATGAACACAGACAGCTAATCAGGCTGGAACCTACAGCTTAACGTGGATTCCGAACCACAACGAACATCCACAGTAGCAGTTGGGAAAACATTGACTAAGATATTTTAATGAAACAGAAACCGTTTAACGAACTCAAGATACCACTATTTGTGGCATATTTTTTTAAGTAATTAATTATTTCGAACTAAAATACTAACTGATCATAATTTTGTTTCACATGCAGTCTAAGTACGAACTAAGAACAGTTAACTTGTGTTTTGTTTTTTATTCGAAAATAATATTTTTGGTATTATTGCTTACATAATCTTTCTTTTCTGATATCATTTGCATACTTTATTTGCATATGTTATACAAATTTTTTAATTTACATTGTGCTTAACGCTTTGACTGTAGTATATGGAAATAACTGTATATATTTCATTCGTAGGAGCCAAGGCTCTTCGGTATACATCCCAACAAAGGACCAACTTCTGGTGGCACCCATGTTTCCTTGTTTGGTGAGAACTTAGACTTCGAAAAAAGCAAGGATCGCCATTTTATCGTACGTGGACGACTCTGCAGTTTAAAGGGGTAAGTTGAATTTCCATATCACGCCATCTGAATTGACAATGCGACATATAGTGGCACAAACAATTAAGAATACACTCCGTTTCTTGAGCAAATTATCACTTTATGTAGTGAATAAAGCGCAAAAAATGTAATTATAACAAAACTTTTTACAGGAACATTAAATTATGGACATTTTACTTTGTATATGCCCCAAAAATAAAATAATTTATTAAAAATTATGTTATTTATACAGCTTTAAAACTTTATTAGACAAATTTTGCAGTAAAAAAATTGAGAATATACTTATGAAAAATATGTTTAACTACCCTTAAGTATTTTCTACTTGGCTGCTATTTTAATGCGATTTGGCGTAATCTTATCCTTAACGCCGACCAAACGGTATAGTGGTTAGCGTGCTAGCTTCTAGACCGCGAGGCTGCGGGTTCGAGTCCCGTGTTAGGCATGGGTGTTTGTAAATGTATGTTGGCTTGTCTAATGACGAATATTTTGGTGTATTATAGCCCTCGTGTTGCTGACGGCACCAGATAATCTGAAAACAACCAACCAACTTAACCTTTTAAACGATAATTTTGAAATTTGTTAGATGAACTGAAATTCAAACTTTTAAATAGGAAATGCCTCCTCGAAGAGAAGCTAGTACTGATGTTGGGAAATTAATATTAAAATTACTTTTTAAAAAAAGAAAATCTAACTGAAATAGTTAAAACTAGGGGGCTCCGCCCCCTGCTCGCTGACGCTCGCCAACCCCCTGGATTGCTATGCAATCCCCTTGGCTCGCTTTGCTCGCCTTAAAGAGAAGCATTTAAAATATGCCCTAGCAAAAAGCTATTTCAGATGCATAATGCCATGAAACTGAAACTTTTATTATTTTTGAAGAGTCAGAATACTTGCCACGTCATTATTCTGTTGCTGTCGAGACGCGTTAAGCAGGGACAGTATGGCAACGTAGTAGAAAGTTCTTAGAAAACAACAAAAATAAACAGTTTTGTAGATATATTTAAAAAAGATCGGTTATTTCATTGAACAATTAAAATTTACCGGCTGGTTTTGTATGAAGCGCAAAAATAATTAAAGTTGCTTATCGAAATTTCTTAACGAAGCAATCATATGTTCACTTTTGCGATACTTAGAAAAAAAAAAAAAAACAGTGAAAGGTCAATTATCCAGCATTTAATCAACCGGAATTTTTTTTAAATCAAATTTGGCGAGAAAATTAGCCATATTTCGCCAATATTTTTTTTTTTTTAATTTTCATATGAGATTTTGAAGTTGAGTGAGTGGTTTTATTCGTTATTTTGATAGTTTTTAATTCGTAATAGCTGAATTTGCACTGATTAAAGATGAGTATAGGTTCAGATTTACTGCACAACGCCTCTTAGCGATTTTTTTTTTAAATTGGCGATTTAGCGCTGAATGCAACCCGGCGACCTCCGGAACATGTTCCAGCAGATAACTTTTCCGAAAAGTCTGATTTATCCGGAATTCTAATCTAAAAGAAATGTACACATCTTGGATATATTTATTCTTGCATCATCGTAACTATTAAATCAATACGTTTTAAATAGGCAATAATTTCTATCTGTAGATTGTAATAAGAAAAACAAAATATAGCGAATCCAAGTTGTTGCTGTTGCCAGATGTATTAGTCAAATTTCAAAAGATATATTGTGATTGGCTGGAAAAAGTGCATAAAGTGCATTTAGAAGATTGGTGATTGAAGTCGTTGCCATTCTGCTCACAGAAATACAGCCAAATTTGGACGTTACGCAAGAGAATTATATATATAGATTGTTGGTAGAAGCCACGCGTGTGTGCAGAATATCATAGGAACGTTTTAAAATGATGGATTGATTGAAAATAAAAGTAGAAGAAAAGGAAAGGAATTCTAAGTGATATCACAAAAAAGGAATTTTTTTACAGAAATCAAGGTTTATTCTATAGTAATTGCCATCAAACTTGCTGCAGAAACTTCTCAAATCATTTCCCAGATTTGTAAGTGCTGAAACTGTGCGAAATGTAACTGGAAAAGCTGGATATAAAAAGTCGAGTTGCTAGGAAGAAATCTTTCGTCAGCTTGCAAAATCTGAAAAAAGAGTTTGGAGTTTGCAAAAATTCATCAATTGAAAACAAATAACTTTTCGAAGAAAGTACTATTTAGTGATGAATGTAAATTTCAACATTTTCGGTAGTAACGGTCAACGCATCGTATGGAGAAAGGCCAATTCAGCTTGGTATACAAAAATATTACGCCCGTCAGTTAAACGTGGTGGTGGCTCCATCATGGTTTGAGATTATATGGCTTCGACCGGGGTAGAAAATTAAGATTTTATAAATGGTATTTTGAACCACATATGGTTTACTTGGATATACTTCACAACAGTCTAAATGAAAGAGCTAAATATTTTGTTTATATTGAAATTCCATATTCTAGCGCCGACCAAATGGTATAGTGGTTAGCGTTCTATCTTCTAGACCGCGAGGTTGCGGGTTCGAGTCCCGTGTTGGCATGGGTGTTTGTAAATGTATGTTGGCTTGTCTAATGACGAATGTTTCGGCGCATTATAGCCCTCGTGTTGCTGACGGCGCCAGATAATCTGAATACAACCAACCAATCATATTCTAACACCACAACGACTCCAAATACACGGCATGCAACGTCAAAATGTGGTGTCTTTTAAATTATAAAAAGCAGTTACACACACCACCACAGTCCTCCGGCATCAATATCATAGAAAATCTGTGAGCCACACGCGAAACAGTAGTTCAAAAGCTCAAAATTAGGAAATAAGTCCATTTAAAACAAGTGTTGCAAGAATAATGGGATGAAATATCTTCAGATACCACCAAAAATTTATCAAATCGATACCACGACGTTTGGAGGACATCATAAATGCCCAATGACGTGCACCTAAATATTTACAATTTTTTATAAGTAATATATTAAAAAAAAATCATTGGTCTATTCTCAATATTTTTAGGTAAAAATCTGCAAAAGTTTATCTAAAATGCTTCTGAAATTTTTCATATTGGAAGTTTTTTGTTGATTGTTCTTTATTTTTATTTTAAATTAAACCATTTGTTATGTGTAAAATTAGAAACTTGTTAACACTTCTAGATAAATGTTATTTGTATTGAAGGTTGGATTTATCAAGTAAAAGAAAGGTGTATTCTCAATTGTTTGAGCCACTGTGTGCACATATAATTTGTTTTCAATTCCTCATGCAGAACGTGTTTTGATATACTCATTTTTAAAGATCACGAGGGATTACTGAAACAACCCTGTTCTATGCAAAAATAAAAATGCAGTTAATACCCAAGGAAGAATATTAAGTACATGAAATTTTTAACGCTTTTAAGTACAGTAGAACCTCGATTAACCGTCTCTCCTTTATCCGGAACTCTCTGTTAACCGGTAATCATTTAGTCGACATCAAAAATTTCCCAAATGAGTAATAATTCATTTGTTCCTTTTTAAACCGTAATCTTTTCCCTTGCTCTAAAGTTACATAAGTAATGGTGAGGCTTTTGACTGTTTTTCTAAAGAACTGACATGGTTAGAGCAACCTTCGGATGCAGATCAAACTGAACTATTGCCTTCAAAAAGACTCCGGGATAGAGCAGCGAAACAAAGATTATCAAGACTATTGCAACAAAAACTCATTTCCAACAATTATGTCATAAAAAAACATTAAAAGTCCTGTATTCAATAAACGAAAATCATTTACTTTATATTGTTTTTTACAACTCTCTTTTATCCAGAATTTTCGCTTAACCGACCTACCTTTGGTCCGAATTAGGTCGGTTAATCGAGATTCTACTGTACCTGTAGAACCATTATTTTAATTAAGATAATTTTTTTCATTTCAGATTTACTATGACCATTGCCTGGTGCATAACTGGCAACGAGACGAAATTAGAATACCCTGACAAGATAGCCATTGTTGTTGGTAACACAACATATGTGATGGACGAAACACCCCGGTCAACTATCAACGGCACAGAACTGTATCAATCTTTTGAATACAGTACAGTTGCTTAAATACATCAAATTAGACTAGAGTCAACACTGTGAAGAAAGCTATTTTATTTTTAAAGCGATTTTATTTTTAACGATTTAGTGCATTACTTTGTTACCTAGTACATAGAAATAAGTAAATATTGCGTGCGTAACCTACAAAAACTTCCACCGATTTAAGAAATCATTATCTGATGGGAAAAACCAGTACATTAAAAAATTTACAAGCTAAGTTATATTAAAGAAGTTTTGACGGTTATGACATCTTCAATCTCAGTATTTAAAAATGTCTTAAGAGCGAACGTAAATTGTAATTGGCTAATAATATAACCCATAAAAACAAAGATTTTAATATAAATCCCTTATATTCATTGCCAATTTTTTTGTACAATTGCAAATTCTAGAGCTCGATCAGAGTTTTCATAGCGTTTAACCCCGAAGAACTAACGATCCATTCCGAACTATTTAATCACATCTTATTTTTGTTTTTTCGTCCCAAAACTTGATTGAATACATTGTTAAGTTAATTAGTCCTCCAAAGATTTTACCTCATCAATAGAAGGTTTCAGTCATTATATAATGCCAAATTGAACATGTTTGAATTAGGCTTGGTATTTGGGTAATAGAAAGTGAATAAAAGCTGATAAGAGTGATGTAAGGCAATAGAACCACATCTTTTATTTATTTTGATTTAAACAATTTTGGCAAAGGAAAAGAATTTGAGCAATGATCGATTACAATTATTTCCCTTATAGCGTTGCTTCGCAACGCAAAGTTGAATTGATTGAACTTCACTCCATAATAAATTTATGCAATCACTTTCAATTATTTTTATTCATTTTTATTGAAAGAATTTTGGCAACAGAAAAGTGTTTCAACAATGATCGGTTAAATTAGATTTATTAGTATTTCGAAGCGATTATAGAAGCATGTGTAAAAGTGACTTTTTAGTGAAAGTGACAGCCCCCAAAATTTGATAAGGTGCATTGTCATTGACATCGAATCTGTCTTCCAAGTTTCAGACCGATTGGATTATTAAGCCTCCGCAGATTTTCCGGGCATGCGCAACCCCCCCCCCCCCCCCGCATATACAAAATCGATGTTAATATAAAGGATTTAAAGTATAACCCATAAAAATAAAGTTTTTAACGTAAATCCTTTCTATACATTGGCAATTTTTAGATTCATTAACAGATCTCCGATTCGGTTGTCAGAGGGTACATGGTGTTGGTATATAATTTTAAATGTTAAAACCATTTGTACCAGCAAAATATGCGGCAAACTGCGTTTCAAAATTTATTGAATAGAAGTAAATGTGAATTTATGCATTTAAGTTCAAATATCTTTTATTTATTTTGATTAAAAATATTTAAAAATGATATAAGTAAAAAACATGTCTTTGAGAACAAATTGCCTCAACTGCTGAAGTTTTAAAAGATAATTTCAATAGAGATTCTATTGAAACTCATAGAATATTACACATAAAAAAAATGGCATGAAAACCTCTTTTGAAAGAAAAACTTAGAACAGAACGAATAAAATAAGCCAAAAACCTTATGTCATACGGTGAGAAGTAGACATCAGTTATTTTCATTGATGAAAAAATGGTGCGTAGACAGAGTGGCCAAAGAACCGGGAAAACCTGGAGATCAGGGAAATGTCAGGGAGTTTCTGATTCTGGAAAAAATCAGGGAAATGTCAGGGAACTTTCTAAAATTTCATTAAAATCAGGGAAATTTTGTATTGTTTAAGGCACGTTCATCCATATTTTGGCGCTATTTACATAAGGAATAATTTAAACTTTTCATTACCAGCAAAAAAAAAAAAAAATAATAATTAATTATATATTATCTCTTTAGCATACATGTTCTATTTGATCAGGGTGTCTAGATATTTGGAAAACCTAAGAAAATTGAGGAAATTTGAAAAAAAGTCTGCCCTAAAATCAGAGAATTTTTTAGAAATCTGTCAGGGAAATCAGGGAACTTTTTTCCCTGAATTTTGTGGCCACCCTGGTAGACTATCCCGATAGCTATGCATGTTATCGGCACGATTTATGTAGTACCATATGAGTTTTTTCAGCTGGCAACAAAATAGTGGGTCAGTGGTGATATGTTGAGATTTTGGATTTAACGGTTTAACATCCCTGGAATTTGGAAGTGCAAGAACAAAACCTGAGGACTACTAAAAAAAATACTCAACGAAAATTTGGTGACATTTCTGGACATACATGGAGGATTCGATAGTATTTTTCAGCAAGATGGAGCATCAAATCAAACTTGAAATTCAACAAAAGCTCTGTTGCAGCAAAAACAAATAAATGTTATGGGCTGACCAGCACTTATCCATGACTTAAACTGCGTGTAAAATGTGTGGAGCATGTTATCTAAGAAAATTTACAAAAATAGAACACGATATTTCTTTAAAAATGACTTGAAAAACGCCATACAGAGAGCATGGCATGAACCTACCACCAGAATTCATAAAAAAATTAGTTTGTTCCATGCAAAATCGTATATATAAAGTCATTCTTAATAAGAGATTCACCTTTAAATGTTAATTATATTTCATTAATTGTGTTATGTGTATAAAATGTTCAAACTATCCATGTGTCTCTAGTTATAAAACACTAAAATTAAAAAAATGTTTCAATTTAACTATCGTAATTTATAACTTTTTGGTAAATTTTCAAATAGAACTAATATAAATATAAAATCATATCACACAGATTATTCTGCATTGTTGAATTTACTATGTTGCTTTTATAGTTACAATTTTTTGCCTATTTTTGTCTATAGTATTGAGTCGTACTGTATAAGGCTACATCATGATATGGATAATTTTTCATTATGAAACATCCACTGCCATATCTTATCTATTAAAAACAAGCCGCTACAAAAAGAATTAAAACATTAAAAAAAATATATTACGCGTTGTAAAAATACCGTTCACTGGAAGTTCATTAATGTAACCATAGAGGGCAGCACGAGATGATCTACTTAGGAACAACTGATAAGTAATTTTTTAACATGTTATAAATTGAAACTATGTATTATATTATTATTTTATTATTATTACATTATCATTCTACATTTTTTTAATGTCTGAAAAAATGGAATTGTTTCTTGTTTATCTGTTCATTGGTTTTGTAAAAAGACGCCGACAAATAACGTGTCATCTACAAGAATATTGTTCATTCTTCTGTGTAGCACTGTCAGTATAGGTCCTGAAATGTTTTGTGGACTTTATAAGTCCCCACAAACTGTATACGGGTTATATATATTATTCGGTTCTGGTCTTTAGATTGAGACTTTTTGTTTTGAAATATAATTGTAGACAGAATAATTGGTGTCTTCATTGTGTCTGAATACCTTACACGTTTTAATCTAGAACTCTCCACATGGTTCATGTACTACCCAAGTCAAGTTTTGTCTCTCTTTAGAATTACTTGAAACTGCAAATTGGTGAAAGAGGTAATTAAGTGGGATATACTTCGCATTGAACTTGTTTATGATTGATCCATCTCCATCCTTTTTAGTTTCGAAATGTTAGGATATATTTTTTAGCTTTTGATGACGCGTGATAAATTAAGTTTTCCAGATATATACAAACATTTTTTTTCCTACATATCAATAATATCTTACGGAATGGCTTTATTTCAGACATAAATATTCAAAATTACTGAACCTCAATGTATAACAGAAAATAATGTACAACATTGAGTTAAACTAATTAACTCCTTATAAATTTTATTTTAAACAAATCACCTATACATAAATGCCAATAAATGAGCATTTCACTCACAATTTAAGTGTGTTTTAATTTTAGCCAATTACTTTGAAAGTAAGCATAATTACGGTTGTTTAAAATAAAATGTAAAGAAGCCATTACCTCATCTACACTTATGTCTAAAATAATTAACAGTCAAATGTATCAAAAATCATCGAATTAGTTTTCATACCAACACTGACATTTTACAGTAGTAAAATATTAACGAATCTCCCTGAATCGGTTGTGATAAAATTCGTACAAATAGTTTGTTTTTTTATTATTACTTTTTTTATTTAAATGGCGTAAGGCCAATATATTACACAGGTTGGTTGTTTTCAGTTTATCTGGCACTTTCAGCAACACGAGGGCTATAATGCGCCGAAACATTCGTCATTAGACAAGCCAGCATACATTTACAAGCACCCATGCCTTACACGGGATTCGAACCCTCAACCTCTTGGTCTAGAAGCTATCACACTAACCACTATACCGTTTGGTCGGCTTATAACCTATACAGGAAAAACATTTTGATGTCGGTTATAAATTAGAATTTTAAGAGGATACTGCATTCCGGATGGGGTAGAAAACATAAAGAATATTCCACCGAGCAACAAAGGCAAACAATCCATAGAATCTGTTCCTAATAGCCATCGCACCTATCTACTTTTTAAATAAAATAAATAATGAGAAACTTGCACAATTGAGGAAAATGAATATTTTTGGTATTTTCTAGTGTTATCCAACGAATATATTTGAGCAGTGCAATTATTTTTTATCTTTATGCCTTCAATAAATTAAAAATTGAGTTTGAAATTAGCCGAAATCAAAGAAAGGTCATGTGACCAAAACAGCATAGAAAACGTGACGTAATTACGCATAGATACAGTCAAAAATCAGAAGAGGAACCTCACTCCCTCCTCGTGTAAAACAGGTTATTAGACTGTTTCAGCATCTGCGCATTGACGTCACACGCTAAAGTAGCTCTTTCCCGCCAAATCGCAAGTGAAAAACCAAATATTTTTTTTAACTACTTATCGGAGCTCAAATTTTTTAAAGAATGGTATTATTTTTCGTGACTTTTTCTCTACTTTTATTTAAAAATAAAACCGAAAAAACGTGAAAATTCCTCATTGCAATATCAAGATGGGAACAAAAACGAAAATTTTAGATGCAACCGTTACGTTTGAACTAAGTCTTAATTAAATTGTATTTGTGAATTCAGAGACAAAAGATTTCTGAATACTGATGTTAATACTTTAAGACTGGTTTGGCGAACATTAGATGATTAGATTATATCTCTTAGTGCTCGTTACAAAGGATTAGCTAAACCGGCAATTATGGCAGATAGTCTGGTATATATGCAATTTTCAGCAACCCCAGTTGAAATGTATATAACCTCAGAGGGTCGTGAAGTAATGTGAAAGAACTTTTTCCAGATTATAGAAAATTCTTTTTATTTTTTTAAGCCGTACACTCTAAAGTTCAGCTAAACATAATACTAATTATTTTCCACAAAATTTTTGAAGCCTGGGTGTTAAAACGTATTTTCCACAAAATTTATTTTAAACTTAAACACTTTAGAAAAAAATTTCATACAATTTTCAAGACTTTTGACCCTTTTTTTTTTTTTTTTTTGAAAAATAGGTCTACTTTTTTTTTTTAAAGTTTATTTTATTTTTTATTATTTCCTCATCCAAATAGAAAATTAATAGCCTGTAAAATTAACTGGTTGAAGTTTCATGATTTTTGTCAGATTTGCATTTAAATTGATGATACATTTATCAGGTGATGAAAATGAAGTTTAATGCGTGGTCACAAAAATGGTAGAACAGTTAACAATCAATCTTTAAGCATTTTGTTTGTCCATTAATTTATATACAGGATGGTCATAAAATAATTTTGCCAATATAGGGACCTCTAGCGGTCGTACCGTTCAACAGTTCGAGATGAAATTTCAGGTATAGTTATTCAAAAGTTACGAGCTCGAGATTCTGTGAATGGCAACAAAATTGTGCTCGCGGTTACAGTTATAGCTACAGTAACTCATAAAATTTTCGAATGGCAACACCAACTTTTTCCTATCGCAAAATGCTCAGCGCATGCGAAAACCCTAAAGAGCTTTGAAACGATACGAGCATCACAAAAAACCTACGCGTTATGCAGGCACAAAAAAAACCAGGTCTGCGTAAGCCAGCAAAAACACTACCGGGGCACATGGAGGAAATTTGTAAATAGAAAATCTATAAAATTGCCTGTGATGGTACCCATATCAACTTTAGTGTAAGTGTAACAAGACAGCAAAGCAAATTATAGTTTGAAAATGTTCAATGTGTATATGTATTCGTTGTTAAAATTGTCCTGTCTATCATAATTAATAATAATTAATCCTCAATCATATAGTTGTAGACAACTCTAATTCACGAAACCAACCGTAGTGTCTTTTTATGTTATTGAGATTTTTGTACCTCTTTGTAATATATTCTGTGTAATCAAGGTTAAAACATAGTTTAGTTATATAACTTAACAACAACAAAATTTACCTAAGCTATTCCTCAGGTACCACACCCTCCGTAATAAAACTCTAGATCCGCCCTTGAAAACAATATCAACAGAAATGGGTCAATTCATAAAAAAGTACTCTGTATTTGAAAGTTCTTTAAAAAACAAGTTGATGTCAACAATGCTTCCTACCATTAATGGGCTTGTTATAATAATTTAAATATAATTTTAGAAATATTTTTTGTGAATTTATAAGCTCTGGTTGGTTGTTTTCAGATTATATGGCGCTGTCAGCAACACGAGGGCTATAATGCGCCGAAACATTCGTCATTAGACAAGCCAACATACATTTACAAACACCCATGCCTAACACGGGACTCGAACCCGCAACCTCGCGGTCTAGAAGCTAGCACGCTAACCACTATACCATTTGATCGGCTATAAGCTCTGGTCACCTTGTCTTGTAAAACTAACTGGACTTCTAAATAGTCAACACATATCATTTTGAATAAAATGGCAAATAAATTAAAATTAGTAAATGAAAAAAAAAAAAGAGATCCGCATCGGAAATCGGTTCACCCTGTTGACCACAAAAAGAGCTTTTGCGGACGGAATTCTCGGACCTGAACGCGTGGTTGCAAACACTAGCCCAAAATAACAGGGTTATCTGTGAAAGGGAAAATCCCGCAGATGCTATTTTGGGAAAGGGAAATTCCCTCAGTTGTGATTTTGGAAAGGGAAAATCCCTGTTTTTTAAATGCATTAAAGAAAGGGAACTTCCCGGTTCAAAAAAGGGATTTTCCCGATTGTTCGGACAACTCCCTATCATCACCGGACACACTTACCTAACTGGCAACCCTTTCCGAAACGATTAGATTTCGAGAAAGATGCCCTGTCTTAATGAAAGGAAGCCAGAAACTTCCCATCACGAAAAAAATACCAGAAATATACATCTACTTCAATGAAGGTCGCCCCTTATAAGCGGCTCCAAAATAATAATAAGAAAACGCGTCGATTTGAAAAAGCGTTGAACTTTTTGGATGATTTGGTGATGAATATCAGGGTGAGTTAAATTAAAAAGAGTAAAAATAATTAACATTGCTACTTTGTTTCGGAAAGTTTCTGAAACGTGGCGATTGTCAATTTCCATTACAACATTCCATTCCTTGTCATCATTTGAATCTCACAATTAATATTAAAAAGGAAACAGTTCTTTTGGCTTTGAATTATCAAATAATCAATACAATTTAGTAATTTTTATTTCTAACGATTTTTTTTGTTAAAGGCCGAATATAAATAACCTGGAGCTCTTGGATTAATTTCTTTATTTTTTTCCTTTTATTATTAAGTATTAGTTAAAAACAGATTTTTTTTTTTTCAATAAAAATCTTTTTTTGTGCTCATTAAATTAACATAGTCCTCCTCCCACATATTTTTCTTGCTATATTTTGGTAATTGATTCTCACTATTTCAGCAAAAATGTAAAAAAGCCGACTTTTAGACACCGTATATAAGATAAAATTTGAAACTCACTGGCAGATCACGAGTATTTAATTAAAGACGTCCCAAATTAACAATTGCATGTTTTATACAAAAAATATACATGCAAATATTAAATTACATGCAATTACTTGAAAGTTACCCAAATATAAACAACACCAGATATTAAATTTTCGCTGCATATAAGTAATGAAATTAAATATATTTTAATACAGTATATATATTTTTAAGAAATCGAAGACAGCATTCCAGAATTTAGTTTGGTTTTAAAGTGTTTAATATATGGGGTGGAGGGTACTTTAAATTATAAAATTTTTTTAATTATCCTTTATAAAAGTATTCCACTCGGTGAATAAAAAAATAATATTTTTTTTTCCAATTCCTATACAGGTTTTGGAACGTCAGTTCTTCAAAGCGGCTTAGAAGATATTTTTATGCCTGCATGTGTATTTGTGATAAACATACATGAATAAAAGGCACGTGCAATTTCCTTTTGGCCATATGTTCACTATCGATAAAAGTTGCGACATAGTTTTGTCGCCAACTTGGCATTTGTTTGTTCAATATGGCAACGGAAGTTAGTCAAAAAGTGTGATCGTCGGGTAATGTGTCCATTTGGAATCAAAACTGTTGTCAGGGAAATGTGAACTACGTTTTTTAACTACTTTTATTAATTGATTAATAGTTTCAATAGGTAATTTAACCAAATATGTAACATTTATTTCTCAAAATATCCTTATGAAAATAATAAGTAAAATACTTAATTTTTTTCTACACAATCTGTAATGGAAACATGTTGTTTTTTCAACTATTTATCAGGTAGGAAATAACTATTAAATTTATTAGGTTTTTGAAATGCCTCCCCTAAATCTGTCCTCTGGTTCCGCCGCTGAACGTTGCTCTCTACATATGAATGTAAATCTATAAACAAAAGGAAACTGAAACATTACAAAAAACCAGATTATAGTGGTTAGTTATAGAATCATCTGATAGCTCAGGTAGCACAACTGTATTGGCCAATATCTGAACAAGGGTTCTAGCAAGATTGGTCAATCAATGCCGAAATTTGAGCATCGTTCCAAAATACACGATTTTTTTAAAAAGTAACCTTGTCAAAACCATCACAAAACATATTTTTTACGCCTCCATCCTTTCTTATAAAAATATATTTCAATTTTAAAACTCTGCATTAACATTTCAAAGCTAACAGTATATTTTATCCTGCACTGGACGAGATTGGCCAAGACCCATAGCAACGGCCTGTCTACAACGGTTCACATCGGGATTGGTCAGTGTTGAGGGACATTGGTCAACGTTTAGTGTACAGCAGTGTACTATTTAGAAACTTAATGTGCCATTTTTAACACTTAAGAACTTTTTTTAAAAAGTCAGAATTTCGTTTTATTTTTTTAACAACTATTTGACGTGTTATAGCTTATGATATTTGAAAGCTATAATATCACTCAAATATCACTCAGAACGGAATGAGAAACAACAAAATGTAATAATTAACAGAAATGCCGTAATCAAATTTCTACATAAAAAGCAACACGACTACAAGAAGTCATTAACACAAGTCGAACTGAAATCTATAATTATAAAACAAGCTGTGTGTCTGTCTGTGGCTCTGTGGATCTATAGAAACCTACTTAAAATTGGAGTAGAGCACTGAAACTTTCATAATAGGAAGTTTTGACTTTCTAATTTTATGTATGTCAAACAGAATGTTAAAATTTTAATTAGTTCGTTTTTAATTAATTCTTTTAATTAATTTGTTTTTTCCAAAGTGACTTCAAATAGAGGTACAGCTCTGAAATTTTAAACATAAGTAGTTTTAGCATTCTAATTCGACTTTTATAAAAAAAGAATGTTAAAATTTTAATTAATTATTTTTTAATTAAATATCTTAATTAATTAAACAAAATTTTTACAAAACGACTTTTAATAGGGCTACTGTTTTCAACATAAGTAGTTTTGGCCTTCTAATTGGACTTTTGAAAAACAGAATTTTAAATTTTATTTAGTTCTTTTTTAACTAATTTTTTTAATTAATTAATAAATATTTTACAAAATGATTTCTAATGGGGCTACAGCTCTGAAATTTTCAACATAAATAGTTATAGCCTTCTAACTGGACTTTTGAAAAACAGAATTTTAATTTTTTATTTAGTTCTTTTTTAATTTAATTTTTTTAATTATAAATATTTTACTAAGCGATTTCAAATACTGCTATAGCTCTGAAATTTTCAACACAAATAGTTTTAGCCTTCTAACTGGACTTTTGACAAAAAGAATGTTAAAATTTTTATTAGTTCTTTTTTAATTAATTTTTTTAATTAATTTATTTTTTACAAAGTGATTTCAAATAGAGATACAGCTCTGAAATTTTCAACATAAGTAGTTTTAGCCTTCTAATTGGACTTTTGAAAAACAGAATTTTAAATTTTTATTTAGTTTTTTTTTAATAATTTTTTTTTAACTAATTAATAAATATTTTGCAAAATGATTTCTAATGGGGCTACAGCTCTGAAATTTTCAACATAAATAGTTTTAGCCTTCTAACTGGAATTTTGAAAAACAGAATTTTAATTTTTTATTTAGTTCTTTTTTAATTTAATTTTGTTAATTAATAAAAATTTTACTAAGCGATTTCTAATAGGTCTATATAGCTCTGAAATTTTCAAAACTAATAGTTTTGGCCTTCTAACTGGACTTTTGACAAAAAGAATGTTAAAATTTTAATTAGTTCTTTTTTAATTAATTTATTTTTTAAAAAGTGATTTCAAATAGAGATACAGCTCTGAAATTTTCAACATAAGTAGTTTTAGCCTTCTAATTGGACTTTTGAAAAACAGAATTTTAATTTTTTATTTAGTTCTTTTTTAATTTAATTTTTTTAATTAATAAATATTTTACTAAGCGATTTCTAATACTGCTATAGCTCTGAAATTTTCAACACAAATAGTTTTAGCTTTCTAACTGGACTTTTGACAAAAAGAATGTTAAAATTTTAATTAGTTCTTTTTTAATTTAATTTTTTTAATTAATTAATAGTTTACAAAATGATTTCTAATAAGGCTACAGCTCTGAAATTTTCAACATAAATAGTTTTAGCCTTCTAATTGGACTTTTGAAAAACAGAATTTAAATTTTTTATTTAGTTCTTTTTTTAATTTAATTTTTTTAATTAATAAATATTTTACTAAGCGATTTCTAATAGGGCTATATAGCTCTGAAATTTTCAACACAAATAGTTTTGGCCTTCTAACTGGACTATTTTGTACATTGTTGTATTGTTGTCTGAAGTATTTTGTTAGTTTTTTGTACGTTGTTATAAAATTTTCACAAAAACATCGACTTTTAAGATGTACACTTCGAGATATGGAGATAACTTAGTGTTGAAAACATTAAATTGTATACACAAGAGACTTCGAAGTATCAAGAGTTGACTGAATTTACAGACATGAACAAAACTACTGTCATGGGTTTCGCCAGATTAGCTGTTTTAATTACGAAGGTTATTATTTGGGTTGTAGTGCTACAAACAATTTTACCGGTACGCAAGCTTCTCAATCCTAGCTATAACCCCAATCGTACCTCTGAAATATCTTAATTATCATATTTTCTCACTAAATTATGTCACAATACACGCATAAAGATTTATGAGTTATTATATTTAGTTACTAATAAAAAAAAAACTTATACAAAAGTCCATCCATTGCAACTATTTCGAAGAACATTTATAAAAAATTTTGCAAAGGATTTTCACTGACATTTTCTATTTGTCGTTTAGTTTCTGCGTTTCTAAAGGTGGACGATTGATTTTAACAAATATTCGATTTGAAACGTGTGGAATTATCAGTCGTGATCTCGATTTTTATTGCCAACTGTAGGAATCCTAACTTCATAAACTCATATTTCATAAACTTAACACAAACGCTATGAATAAAAGTAATGTTTTCATACTTTGCCTAAATAGCATTTGTCATTCTATAGAATACCTAGGTATGATACTCAATGCCTAGGGAATGTATATAATAATTTTCACATTTTATACTTTGCAAAAAGCGACAGGCATTCTATGCAATTTCTAGACATTTTATAAAATGCCTGCTTTTCATGCTTTACCTATATTATATGTACAAAATAACCTATCGTTCTTTTACAATAACTATTAAGCTCACGTCTTCTTTTATGAGTGCTTCTGCTACCACGCATGCGCAATGGCTAAAGTGATTGTTGTGGATTTTTTTTTTTTTGTAATTTTTGATAAGCACCGTTCAGTGAAAGTATTCGTTCTTGTTCCTATTTTATCTGTTTTCCCTTGATAGTCCAGACTTGATTGAGAAGAAGCTTAAAAATACGGTAATCAAGTGTATATTAAAGGTAAATCTTTTTACCATATTCTTGTGTTTAATTCTAATTATAAGCAACCCAGCAATACTTGAAAATTTAAGTTTGTTGTTGAGAAGTTAGCAGTCGTACTTTAGGAGAATATTTCTTACATTTTCTTTTAAAACTAAATACAATATGTTTTGAGTTATTTAAAATTAAGAAGTTATTTAAAATTAAGAAGTTAAATAAAATTAAAAAGTTATTTAAAATTAAGAAGTTATTTAAAATTAAGAAGTTAAATAAAATTAAAAAGTTATTTAAAATTAAGAAGTTATTTAAAATTAAGAAGTTATTTAAAATTATTTATAAGTTACTAATTATTAAGAACTAAGGTAAACCAATATTGAAACGACTTCACTAACAGAATTACTGTCGTGTAGGTAACAATTATGAAATTGAATTACAATATTTAAACATAATGAAATAAATTTAAATTCTGTACGAAATTTTCTGTTGATGCTCAATTTCCTGTAAAGGAGATTCTGAATCTTATATTTTACATTTGTATCTATAGAGCTGGGTTGTACAGAAAAATTAAATTGGATCAACCTATATTTACCGTATGCCTGTTGGTTGTTATTTGAATTTGTACTTATATAGCTTTTGTGTCTGCCTATAGATACTTCCGAAAGCTTTTATTACAAATCTATGAAACCCTCCAACACTTACAAAAGAAATTGAATTATAAAAAAATAAGTTTTTATTAGGTTTAATTATCTGTCATTTGTCGCTGAAAGGTCCTAAGTGAGTGGAAAACTTGAATGTTCAACTGAATTTGAATTTTGATTATATTTTACGATATTTACATAATTACCGATTTTAAGTAAATATTGAATTTTTTTCGGTTTATTTAGAATATAAGACATCCTGAATAGGTCTTTTACTAGTTCTCTAATGTTAATGTCTCGCATGTCACCAAAAATAGAAATTTAAGTTATTCCTAAACGTGCAAAGTTGGTTTTAATTTGATTAACTTCTTAAGCAATATTCTAGAAATAGGATATTACGCGTCAATATTTTGTGTCATGTCACACAAATTAAAAGACTTGTCTTTATGTATATTATGGATTTATAAGAAGTAATGGAACAGGAAGTGCTTTCAAAAGTAGACTCTAGGTGTACTTACATACTTGTTTTTTGTTATTGTGTTTTTATTATCATTTTAAAAATCTAATTTTTTTGCACCTTAAGGAATATAATTAGTAATGATGTTTACATTAAAAAAATTCAGTTTTATTAAAAAAATAATTAGTTAATTAACATTTAACTCGTTAATTAGCATATTTTTATACATTGATTATTCACATTTTATTAGACCAATAAAAATATTATGAATGGAAATTTTTTGCAATATTATCTTCAATGTTTTGACCAACTTTCAAAGTTTCTAGAATTAATACTTTTTTTACTAATTATTTTAACTTCGAAAGTCCAAAAAATCACATTTTTAAAAAAAAAAAACTTTTATTTTTAGAAATATAGCAGCATTTATTATCTTTCCCAACTAACTATAATCTAGGGTCAAAACATCTAATAGTTAATGCAGATTTTAATTATAAAATAATTTTTTCAAAATGTTGTACGAAACTTAAGTTATAACTTTTCAAATGAATTTCTATGTGCTAAAAACACGATTCGTAAAATAATAAGTTTAAAATTTTCAAATTTATTTTCAGAATAAAATAGTATTTTAAACTAATAAAATAACTTGCTAGCTTTAAAATGATACCATTATTGTGCAAAAATTCCATCTAAAAATATTTTTTAGTAAAGAAACTAAAATCACTTTTTAGACTATTTTGGATATTTGGAGAGCGTGCATACACTGCTTCCTTTGCAACTCTAAGGAAGTTGGACTCTAAGAAGTTCTCCTAAGAAGAACTCTAAGAAGTTCAAACTGTGCAATACGATTTTAACTTTAATGCTTGGTGACAAAGTTCCTTCTTAACTCGCCAACTCAAAGACATATGTGTTTATTGAAACTCCTAATTTTTCTATACGTCATAAATATCTATAGAGAATATATTTAAATATCTCCATATTTTATTATCTTGGTATATCCGTGTCTTAAAATTTACTTCACATGCAACTGATACCTATTTGCATAATCTTGAATTCATCAAGAATGCCCGAATTAAATCAGAGGCAGGTTGACCTTAATACACTGTTATAAAAGTACGAAGAAGTGGCGTTTTTCATTTTGACTCTTACTATCCAACTTTTTTAATCATGAGGAAATCCTAGTAAGGATTATTCAGTATACTCGCTATGTTACAATCTTCTGGCCCAGTGCATTTAGAAACTACTTTCTATAAAACCTTGAAATTGGGTGAGTAGGTACGAAAAAGATCACTTAATAAAATGGCATAAATTATTTTCATTTAATGTTTATCTATTATAAATGAAAATAAATTAAAATAGCAAAAGACACCACCAGGTGGAGCCACTGCATTGGCGTAAGGATTTCAAATATAAAATACAATAGGCACCATTTTCGAGTTTTAATTTACGCCATTTCATTTCATGATTATTTTTGTACCTACTCATCAAATTTCAGAGTTTTATACCAAGTACTTTTTAAATACACTTGATTAGAAGATTGTAACATAGTGTTGCGTTGATGGGTTCGAAAGACTTGAAGCCAAAGCAGATCAAAACTTGCAGAAATTTATTCCGATATAACTCTTCGCAGATTCTCTTATCACACCAGAACTTCTCGTTCTAGTAGACTCAATACAGCTCTTTACACAACTATAGAGCACAAAACAGTAGTTACAAACTTGATTACACTACTGCTACAATCGCCGCAAAAGACAATGCAATACAGTTCACTTTCGGAACTTTCTGAATGCTCTCTGAAAGACAGCTAACTCAGTAACTCCAGTCAGTCAGTAACTCAACTCAACTAACTCCATCACCCGGTCTCTTGGGCTTATAGGAAAGTTAAATCTTCGTGAATCTTCTAGAGATAGAAATTTGGAGAACTTTCCAGATCGTAGTAGAAAAGTCCTGTATATGTACATGGGGACCGAAAATGTCGCCAAATGGTCGCCAAGTTTGGCGACATTTGGCGATCTCTCGGCAAATTTAAAGACAAAAATTAGTCGCCAAAACCATTGGCTGAATCCTGCCAATTTGGCGAGATTTAAATTTACATAATGTTAAATACCTTGCTCCTTGTAAAACTCGCTTCCCAGCGTTATCTCTGTAAAACTCGTTATCAAGCATTAAGAGACACATTGCTAGAAAGCAAACCCTTGCACTGCCTTATGCGAAATGTACATATATTTTCCTTTTTACATAATTAATGCCATGAAATATTTATGAATATACAGAAATTCGTAACAATAGCTAGTACAGGGAATAATTTTTACTAAGACTTTCTTTTAATGTTCTTCGACTTAAGATCTTTTAAAGTTTTTCATTGCAACCTGCAGAAAAGTATTAAGTCCTATTTCCCACCATTTAAAATAAACTCATATTAATGAAACTTTTATTAAAGAATTCTAATTGGCATTGATACATTAGTCATCATTTAATAGTTCAATACTTAAGTAATGCACTTTCAACAAAATTTAATTTCTTAAAAACTTTTAAAAGTCTAAAAAAAGCTTAATATTTCTAAATAATTGTCAGTAATTAAAAATGGTAACTCCTGCAACTGAAATATTCATAATTAAATTTTATAATATATTCGTTTAAACAACTCGATTTGCAGTTGTATATATGTATTGTCCTACATATACATAAAAACTAAATTTGTTATTGAACCCTTTTATAATATCTGAGTAAAATCTCTTTTAATATGAGTTTATTTAACATCGAGGATTTTCAGTCATTTTCAAACCCGAAACATTTCATTTAAATTATGTTTTTTTCTGTATTATTTGGTTGTACTCATTGTGTAGCATCAATATTTTGTAAAAATCGTACAGATTTATTTATAATGCATACATAATCTGTTTACGTAAATTATAAATAGATAAGAATAATCTATCAACAATGACACAACATTCCTAGTAATTTCAATTTATATTCACGTTCCTGAACGTTATCAAATTTATCCCTGATTTTGAGAGCATGATATTGCCTGAATGTAATCTTTTCATGAAATATCATCTTATCTGTTTAAAAACGTTTTGTGATACAGCAATCCTTTCACAGGTAAATATAACAATGACAAAACGAAACTAGCAAAACTTCGTATCAGTTTGATTTTGAATCATTGTAAACATTGCACAGATTTCCTTACTGACATCATGAATTTCCTACAGTTTAAAGATATGAACTAATATCATTTCAGTTATTTTTTAAAAAAATGTCAGTAGAAAACATTTAACGATAACCAGCGATATGATTATGAATGTTCTAAACTGCCTTTGAATATATATACATATATTTCGATATTTTTTTTCTCATATACAATTGAGATGATTTTCTTTAATTTTTAGGTTATAATTTCTAACTTTTTGGCAGAATATCAGAATTAAAAATGATGCATTTTTATATATAAACTTTTTTTTCCCGTCAATTTTTTAATCAGCTAATTGCAATTAAACTGACTAATTAGGACATTATTAGAACATACATAAATATACTTGTAATTAACTTAGAGGTATTATTTTTATTGCAAATAAGATATATTATATTGACGCATGTTCCTATGGAGAATTTTGTATTTGGCTTCAATATTTATTTAATTATAAGTTTTTAAATAAAAAGTTTAAAAAAAAAAAATACATAGTTTTTAATAAAAAATGAAGATTAAAATATTCATAAAAATGTGTTGATAACAATATATATTATATTCTCCATAGAAAACACAGTCACAACTATTGTCTACAAAACAAAATTAGAATTTTGTAAATTGGACCATTTATTATGAAGTTATAACCGTTGGCAAAACTACATAATAAATAGAAGTTAAAAATGTCATTCTTCAGAAAACGCGTTTTAAGTCTACTACACTAATGAACGTAATACAAAACGGACTCACAAAACTTACTGTAATTTAAAAGATAATTTGAGTCTAAGAAAGAAAATGGTATCATTTTAATGGTAATGAATTCGGGAATATTTTAAAACCAAAAAATAAAAACGCAGACTTGTGTCAAATTTCGCATGTATACTTTAACCATACATTAGGAAAAGTACACTTTAAGAGGTATCATAAGCTTGTCTCTACCTCATAGACCTAATTATTTTTTGTAGCATAAAGTCTTTCAAATTATTGCTTTAAAGCAATTGAATTTTTATTGCAGATATAATAACTAGAGGTCGGCGATATATCGATAAGACGATATTTTTATCGATATTTCTAAAAAAAATATCGATACTAAAATTATCGATAAAAGTCACCGATATATCGATATTTTCAAACATTTTTTGTGATTTGATGATCGTTTTGTAGTTCCATGTGTTTTTTCGATTTTATTTATTCCCTTTTCAAAAACTTCAAAACTAAAGTTTGAACTTGGCTGTCAGACAGTTAAAACTGTACCAATATTCAATATTTTCCATACACTTAAAAGCTATTGAAAATTATCTAAATTTTTCTTAAAGTCATTGCACCAATTAACAGAAAATATAATTTTTTTTTATATCCAAATCAGTTGAAAAAGTAGTCACCTTACAAAAAAGCAATCATGAAAAGTAGAAATTTGAACCGAAAAACTTTGTTTCTGTCAAATTTGGAAATCAAATAAAAGAAAAAAAATTTAAAAAAATCATGTAACGATATATCGATATTTTTTTCTATGCAACGATATAGTATCGATATTTACTTTGATCGATGTTTCCGACCTCTAATTATAACAGTTATGTAATTTCATTAACTTATATTGAAGGGAAATAGTCAATGGATTTTTTTTTTTTTTTATGATTAACATTTTTTAAAGTTGTTATAATCCAACTTAAAGCAATTTTTTTAAAGTGTATTAAAAACACGTACTTCATTTTCTTTTTAAATTTCTACTTCCCATTCCAATTTCTACTACCACTATTGTGAGAGGTTGTCCTTCGTGAGGCATAGTATAGAGGATAGAATATGCTAATTATTTGTGATAGATGGATACGTATATTTTATAATTAGTTTTAAATACTGACTTGCATTTCAGAGCATTATACGACATTATGAGTCAGATTCCAAATTTGCCAGAAGGGCCAGCAGACTTGAATTATCTATTAATCGGTGTGGTTGGTAAGATACTTTTTGGTGCTATTCATTTGTGTAATCTTTTTTTTTTTATGTGTTATTCAAAAACTGATGCTAAACTAGTTGATGCAGTGTTGTAATAAGTAACCTCTACGTTAACATGTAGAGTCAACTTTTTAATACTTCGTTTATGTAATACATTGGAAACATATTAGACGCTGTCCAAACTGTTTTTTGGAAAATTAATTGATACTTCATTAATACTTAATGCAATATAACAAACACATAAATGTAATAGAATAATATCAATTTAACTCTTAATATATCCAGGACATCACAGGAAGTGTTTCTGGAGGGATGGCTAGAATATTCCCTAGAGCATATCCCTTAACCTCGACAATATCGGGGTTAGGGTATATGCTCTAGAGCAGCTTTAGCCACTACATGGGCCAGATTTGGCCCGTGACATATTTTTCTGCGGCCCGCCGCCACCACAGAAGATAAAAAAAAAATTTTCACGCTACTGACTTTTTCTTTTACATAATTGTAATTTATCCGAAATAGTATGTGTCAACTATGTAGAATAGAATTCTCCACTACGTGCTCGAAGAAACTATACGAAGCTTTCACCAAGGTGGTTTTCACTAAGAATAAATACAGGAAAAATGTAATTGAATCTCATTTGGAAAATTTATTAAGATTGTCTGCAATAAATACTACGACAAATTGAACGCCTTCGTCTCACAAATTATATCAACTAATACGGAGTAATCTGGAAGTACAGTTTAAATACTTTTATTAAAAGTTAGGTCAAGTCGCATTAACACGTTGAAACGAAGGATTTAGTTCTTTTTTAGGCTTTAATTTACTATTAATAAAAATTATTATTTTTTAATTAATTGATAAAAATAATCAAATAATAAATGTAATTTTATTAAGATAAAAAAAAATATATATATATTTTTTTTTCAGTTTAATAATAAGTAAAGATACGTATTTAACTGTATCCGGCCCTCGAAAAGCTCCAACACAAGTGATACGGTCCGCCTCTAAAAGTTAGTGGCGAACGCTGCTCTTGAGAATATTCTATCCGGGCAGACATCTCCCCAAAAACTCATGGTCTACCATGAGCTTTTGAGGAGAAAAACAAGGAAAATTTCAAATTTTAGAAATATAAAAGATACAAATTAATTTGTAATCAACCTGGATAAAGACGTTAAATGTACATCATTAAGAATGAATACAGAAGAGTTACTTAATATAAAAGTTACTTCAAAAGCTGCCTTAAAATAACTGGAAACTATATCACTTTGTTTCAAACACCCCTAGTCCCCAATTGTTTCGGATACTCGATGTTTAACTGTATTTGTGAAGAAAATTAGATAGCTACTTAGAAAGTTATCTTTCCAAGTTAAACTTGGTGCTTAATTCATGCAAATGTTTTTTACTGCTGATCAATGTAATCTTTTCTACAGTGATGCTTTTGGTGGAACAAATTTATAATTTATTAACCAGTGTGTTTACGATTTAAATGATATGAACAGTTATATTCATCTATCTACCTTTATGGTTGCATTTTTAGTTAAGCAACTTTTTGTTTAAATTATTCTTATTTATTATAGATCCTCATGCACTACCACGCTTGCAAGAGCTGTCCAATAATTTGGAAGAAAGTGTGAGTATATTGACAGTATTTAAATACAATACGTGAGTGCTGACAGTAAAATACAATTCCATTATTTTCAAAGTAATTTGATTGATTAGAAAAACATTTTCTAAAAATTTCGAAATTTAGCATTTGTTAAATCAGACTTAAATTTGTTATTCTTTGTTGAATGCACGTGGTTTGTTGATACCATGAAGTAATTAGAATTACATGCAAAGTATATGTAATGTAATATTAGAATATAGTAGATGCTTGTGTATTTTTAATTGTTGGTAGTTTTTTTTAAGGAAAAATCCAAAAACTGCTCTTTTACTAGTTACACTAACACAATAAATCTTAATAAATGCATAACTTATGCTAATTGTGCAACTACTAAAAGTGGCTGTTAACTAAAAAAAGAGGCCGTTCAGAATATGTGAAAAAAGTAAAAAAAAAGTTTTACTTTCTTTTACAATGCTGAAGGTCTTTCCACCACTTCCATGCCGGCAGAATATTATTTTCTTGATTAATATTTAAATAATTATCTGATACGTAGAATTTTCAGCCGGTGTAAAATTATTTTTAAAAAAAACGTGTTTTTTTTACGAACGAGATGCCGAAGTATAATCCACTCTCGGAATATAAGCTGAATGCCTAAAAACATCTAAATATAAAGTGGCTGTAACTGAAAAGGGTATGTTACCAAACAGAGGGGCTTTCCGAATATGTGAAAAAAGTTAAAAAATAAAGTTATTTTACACCAGCTGAAATTTGTTTTTACATGTTATTTTAAAAATTTGTAGATGTCTGTAGACATTCAGCATATATTCCGAGAGTGGATTATATTTCAGCATCTCGTTCATAAAAAAAATACACGTTTTTGTAAAATAATTTTACGCCGGCTGAAAATTCTACACCTGATAGTTATTTAGGTATTAATTAAGAAAATACTATTCAACTAGCATGGAAGCACTTATCTCTACTACAACTTCTGAATGGCTTATTAGCTATTTCTGCTCTGCAATCAGATGATGTCATTTGAATACTTCCCCCTGTAATGCTTTGAAATAGGTTGCCCATAGTTACAAACAAATTTGAACTAGTTCGAAGGTTGGTTGTTTTCAGACTATCTGGCGGCGTCAGCAACACGAGGGCTATAATGTGCCGAAACATTCTTCATTAGACAAGCCAACATACATTTACAAACACCCATGCCTAAGACGGGACTCGAACCCGCAATCTCGCGGTCTAGAAGCTAGCACGCTAACCACTATACCTTTTGATCGGCACTAGTTTGGGGGAAGTTACTGGTATAGATATCTATGGTGTTTGCTAAGCCTTCTTCAACTTCAAGTCAGTCACCAAGCATGCGCTATCCAGAAGTTGTAGTAGAGATCAGTGCCTGGAAGTGATTAAAAGACCTTCAGTATTGCCTCTCAACCACTTCATAATAGCCTATGGCGAATACAAGTCTCCTGATGAGTGACTGCAAATTTAGGTAGTACTTTATCGAACATCAGTCTGAATTTTTTATAGAATGCAAAGAAATGTGAGTAGATTATGAAAATACTGATCAAACGGAGGAAAAAATGGCAAAGTCATTCAAAAATCGCCAATTAAACAGTTGAACTAAATCTGATAGCCAAATATGTAATAGCTTGCCAAATAATGAGCATTCCGTTTTGTTTAGTATTTTAAATACAGTTGTTTACAAAATTATGTAACAGCCAATATATTGGGTATTTCTAAAATATTTGGCAAAAGTGTCGATGAAGATGGATAGGTCCCAAATAAGAAATTTTTGTAATGAAAAGTGCGAGTACAAAAAACGCTTTGATGTATGATAGGCATGACTAGATCGTTGCTAAAATTCGTCACCTTTCGGTGCTCTTTCTATCATCTCTACCTGTCTTTACATTTTCGCCACATATTTTGGAAACACCTTGGACTTATATTCCAGAATATCGATTTAATCTATTACATTGCTACACGTATGTAATCATCACTGAAAACTGGAGATATCTTTTTACTAGTCTTTAAACCTGGACTCACTGCCCTCACATACGAAGGCAGATTGGGTTTTTCAAAATGCCGATATCGAAGACAAACAAATTGTAGATCATCTTCTTATATGTGTTCGATAAAATGCTTAAAATTCATGAAAAATTATTCAAGAATTTATAGGTTTGAACGGACAGTGACCCCACCACTATCTGACATGAAAGGGTGGTAATTTTGAAGAAATTAAAAGCATGGTTTGTTTCTAAGCTGAGCACATGGAGAACGAATGGTCAGAAATGCATGATCAGATGTTTCCTCAACTACTTTCAAATTTCCCAGAAGGTTCTCCTTAATACACTATCTGCCCAAAACTATCCGGACACCCAGTGGTATGGACTTAGAGAGTCCTGAGGCACATATTAATATGATGTTGGTCCCACTTTTGCATCGATGACAGCCTGCACACGTTTGGGAAGACTTTCCACCAATTTTTGATAGGTGACCATAGGAATTGTCTTCCAGGCATCCATCACAGATGAAGTGAGTGCTTGCAGTGAAGATGGTCGATTTGGCAGGCTACGTAATCTGCGCTCTAATTCGTCCCAAAGGGATTTATGGGATTTAGATCGGGGCGCTGAGAAGACCAGTCCAGTTTTTGAACACCCATTTCGTCAAACCACGTCTGTGCAAGCCTCGATGTGTGAATGGAGCAGTTATCCTGCTGGAAGAGAAATGGGCCTTCCCCGAAATATTGCCATAGAGTTGGAAGTGCAGCAATGTCCAAAATGTCCACATATATCTCAGAGTTCATGTTTCCAACCACAGGAACTAACGGACCTAGGCCAAACCACGAGAAACACCCCACACCATTATGCTTCCACCACCAAACTTAACAGTCGGCAAAATGCAGTCACTACAGAAACGTTCGCCGGGCATCCGCAAAACCCAGACGCGTCCATCCGATTGCCAGAATGTAAAGCGAGATTCATCACTCCAAAGAACAGTTTTCCACATGTCCACAGTCCAATGACGGTGAGCTCTACACCATTGCAATCGATGCTTCGCATTCTGTGGAGTGATATTCGGCTTGTGAGCTGGCACGACCATGGAACCCCAAGTCTTTTAACTATCGACGGACAGTCCTGCTGCTAACACTAACGCCTGATGAACTTGGGAACTCCTGAGAAATTTCCACCAACGAGGACTTGCGATTTTGTTTCACTACCCTTTTCAGAGTTCTGCGGCTGCGTTCACCAAGTGTTTTCGGCCTACCGGTTCGTTTTTCTGCCGTTTCACTGCCTCGACGTTTCCACTTCACAATTACATCACTCACAGGGGATGTAGGCTTCTGTAGAATGTCCGCAATCTCACGAACTGATTTCCCACAAAGGTGGCATCCCACTATTCTTCCACGATCAAACTCATTAAGCTCCTTTGACTTACTCATTGCCTCACAAACGCATAAATACAATCTAACAAACCACTACCAACACTTTTATAGCTTTCAATTACGTATCAAATTGTGTCACTCGCCAGAACCATTTTTTTAAGGGGTGTCCGGGTACTTTTGGCCAGATAGTGTATTCTTTCTGTTCTTATCTTATGAGCTAAATCCGAACAAACACAAATAGCATGCATTCAAAATGGAAAAATATACATTTTTAAATGCCTTTTACCAGCATTAGGCTGACCAAACGGTGTAGTGGTTAGCGTGCTAGCTTCTAGACCACGAGGTTGTGGGTTCGAGTCCCGTGTTATTCATGGTTGTTTGTAAATGTATGGTGGCTTGTCTAACGACGAATGTTTCGGCGCATTATAGCCCTAGTGTTGCTGACGGCACCAGATAATCTGAAAACAACCAACCAACTATACCAGTATTAGCGACAACGCGGCCTGCGGGCCGGATTTGGCCCGCAACAGATTTTTTTGTAGCCCACCGGCACCACATAAGATTTTTTTTTAAAAATGCATCGGTGCGGAATTTTTTTTAACGTATTATAGTTTATGCGAAATAGTATGTGTTAACTATGTAGAACAGAGATTTACACTACGTTCCAGAAGAAATTATATGAAGAAGCTTTCAGCAATGTGATTTTCAAGAAGAATAAATACAGGAATAACTTAAGTGAATCTCATTTGGGCAATTTATAAAATATTGGCTGCAACAAATACTGTGACTGACTTTGACTCTATAATAAAATAAACTGAATGATTTCTACCGTTATCGTCTCACAATTGATATCTACTAAAACGGAGTAATCTGGAAGTACAATTTAAATACTTTTATTAAAAGTTAGGTCAAGTCGGATTGTCAAGTTGAAACAAAAGATTCACTTCGTTTTTCGTCTTTGAGTTACTAATAATGAAAATTATTATTTTTTGATTATTTGAAGAAAAAAAATCAAATATCAATTATAATTTTATTAAGATGAAAAAAAAATCAATATTTTTTTAACAGTTTTCAGAAATGCTATATATTATTAAAACTATAATAATTGAAGATACATATATTGGTGTCTCCTGCCAACGAAAATCTACAACATAAGTCATAAGTTCCGCCTCAAAAAGTTAATGGCGAACGCTGCCTTTAACCATCTTCGACTTTTTTTTTTATTTGTTTGCAAATATGTGGGCAAATTAATCCATTTACTATCGTCCAATTGACTTCAAAAATGACGGACAAATGCGTTGTCAATAATAACACTCTCTATCAAGTTTTGGGTTTGTCACTAAAAGTTCACTTTCACACACTTTTCTACTGTCGCATCGGAGAACTAAATAATCCACTTGCCGTCATTCAATCCAGTTGAAACGATTGATAGACTTGTTATGATAACAACAAAATCTAACAACCGATGATAGAAATGGGAAACAAAAAAGTGGGGGATGACCTAAAGTCGGTGACAAGTGCAAGCCCTCCCCCAGCGATAAATTTTATAATTTCGTATCTTATAATAAAAATATTAAGCTACAATAATAACAGGGAACTATAAAACACTATCCAAATATATTCTATAGGGGTGACAAATGTACCTTGGGTCAAAGCTCAAAAATTAGCTATTGAGGCGTTTAAAAATGTGAAACTGATATGCATACATCGTTATAGTAATTACTTCCCATTGGGATTAATATAAATACTTAAAATAATATATTCTGTCTAATAGAAGGTTCTTAAAGAAATTTCACAAATGGCCCTAGATACAAGACCACTTTGCACCTAGGGCCAGTTGCTGTTGTACCTAGGGCCATTTTCATTAAGTGAGGTTTCAGTTCATAATGAATAGAAAACAAACATACACAGATGAATTTTATAAAAGAAACAATATCAAATAATTATCAGTCATTGATTTATCATATAACAACTATAATAAATTGCAGTATGTCAAATTATTAGTGTATTACAAGCATTTTCATAACTTGAAAAACTGATTCCAAAAAAAATGAGCTGCATGCATTATCGCTTAGAAACACCAACATATTTTGGCTTTGGCAATTTGAACACAATAAGCAACTATGTAGCCCTAGGTACACGACTTGGTAATTTCATATAAAATGTCTTCTACAAAAAATGCACGTGGAGAAAGGACTTATTGAAACATCTCATTAATACTTAACGGTAAAAAAAAATTATTGACTAGAATTCAAAGAAAAGTATTTGACTTAACATTGTAAAACAATAAAAGACATGAGCTGTAAAATGTTACTGCAGACCATATAAAAACGTTTTCCACTTATAACTTGTCACAGCTTTCTCCTCTAAGATTTCAAAATGGCTGCCAAAAGAGCAATTGGGTGGTACCACTTACCCAAGTGAGTAAAAAAAACTTAGAACTAAACATTATTCAATAAAAGTGGTGTGGCCCTAGGTAGGCAAGTTTCCCCTACACTTCAAACGCTATTATTGAACAAGGGTGCGACTAAGTTTTTTTACTTGGAAGTAAGAGATAAAGTGAAGTAATAATTCAACATTATATACATTACTGTTTATTAAGATTTAAATCCAAATGTGCATAATTTCATGAAATCAATTTAATAGAGAACTCTATTTTTTTTTTTTTTTTTTTTTTTTTTTTTTATGAAACAAGAATAAAAATCTAATTTAAAAGGAATTTCCTCCAAAATTAAAAGTTGACTAAATGTAACAGTATTTGTTAATAAAAATACCTATCTCTTTATTATACAAAGTAATAAAATGCATATTTGATACATCATAATTTTTTTTTAAACTTTTGAAAAAAAATTATTACTCTTTCTCGGTGTCACTACATTTTAAGTTTAACGTTATTTTTCTTTATTAGTTTTTAGACAGATTGAATACTTTTGAAAAAAAATTATCACTCTTTCTCGGTGTCACTACATTTTAAGTTTAACGTTATTTTTCTTTATTAGTTTTTAGACAGATTGAATGTTTTTAAAAGTGGGAGGATGGTTTTCAGTAATTTTAGAATTGGAGGGATTAGAATTGGAATTTTCTTGAAAAGTAAGGGGATGCGTCCCCCCGCACCCCCAACTTTTTGGGGGGAAAGAGATTTAGTATCATATAGCTATAGTCCATAGCGCTAAATATGTAGTTTTCCTTATAGTGATCCAACGCTAGGAAAATTCGATGTGGGCTCAATCTTTGAAATAAGTTGCAATTGCAATTCATAAAAAGGATTCATATAAAAATTTGGTTTTTATGGGGTATTTTGTTTGTTTTTGCAGACCAACATCATGAGTCAGAGAGTGAATCGCACACAATTGGATAATGTGGATATCCATACGGTAATCAATGTGAATGGTGAACCGGTTCCAGGTATGTTGAGCGTCTTTTTCAACAGAGGAAGTGAATTAAAAAATGACCTTATTAATTAGGTGAGACTACACAGTAAGATTATAATTGGAAAATTAAACAGAGCACACAAGCATGGCTTTATCAGTTTATTCTTAGGCAGTGGTATAAGTGGTGTAAAAAAAGTGGGGGGACGCCCAAAAGTTGGTGACAAATGCACTCCCCCCCCCCCCTTAAACGATAAATTTTATAATTTCGAAACTTATAAATGAAAAATTAACTAGTAAGAAAATAGTTTATACTTCTTAACACTAACATTCAACAAGGGTTTAGTATTTTTATTTGGAAGTTATACATAAAATGAATTAATAATTCAACGTTTTATACCAAACTGTTTATTTAGATTTAAATAACGCTTATAAATGTGCATACTTTCATGACATAAAATTAATAGAGAACCCTAAAAGGTTTTTTTTTTTTTTCTTTAAATAGCTTGTCTTTATATGATACAAGAATAGAAATTTAACTTACAAGAAAGTTCCTCCAAAGTTAAAAGTTGACCAAGTGTAATAGTATTTGTTAATAAAAAATACCCCCTATATCATTATATAAAGTAGTATAATACATTTTATAACAGTATGATTTATATATATATACTAATAATAGTTTTTAAGTTTTCAAATGTAAAAAAAAAAAAAAAAAAAAAAAATCACTTTTTTTCAGTGTCACTACATTTAAAGTTTAATGTTATTTTTCATTAGTAGTTTTCAGACGGATTGAGTGTTTTTAAAACTGAGGGATGGATTTCAGTGGTTTTAGAAATGAGGGGTAGTATGGGTATTTTCTTGAAAAGTGGGGGGACGTGTCTCTCTGCGTCTATCCACACTTCTAGCACTGTTCTTAGGTTGATTTACTTACAATTTGAAAAGACGCAAATATCCATGAAAAGATCTGCATGCAGAGCCGTGATCTAGTGAAATACCTCTACCTATATAATATCTGGCATATACTATGTAAGAATAGAAGCAGGGGGTGTGGATAGTGGAGGTAAAAAAATCTCCGCTTATTCCACTCGAACGAAAGAAAACCTTGGGAAACAACAGACATCCAACCCGGCAATCGACAACGGAATACCTGTCATGATCACCACCGTGTCTACTCGCTTTGGAAACAGTCTGCATTGTGCCAAACCTGTTTTTTTTTTCCTGGCCTATATTTCCTTCTATACTGATTCCATGCCTAATGATCCAACGTCCTATAATGTCAACTTTTCTTTTAAACAAAAATATTAACAAAAAACCGCTTTCCACAAATTTAAATGTTAGAAAAAATTAAATAACTATTAATTTTCTTAAAAGAGAGATACAGACGAAAAGCAAATTTAATTTTTTCTATTGACAAAAAAAAAAAAAAAAAAAAAAAAAACTGCAGAAAGCATTCCTTCTCCACTTTTCATCCTTTTAGATAATCATTAAATCATTAATGATTTTTAGGAAATTACTAATATAAATGAAACTAGGGGTGAAGAACATCGCACAGTTTTCAATTTCACTACTGATGGTCATTTTATTAAAAATTGATTATGGTGTTATTTACCGATTTAACATTTTAACTTATTTAAATAAAAATGGCCGGTTTGGCAATAATTTTTTCATGGACAAAAAAAAAAAAAAAAAAAAAAAATACGCCAAAATGGAGAAACTTGTGGTGTAACGTTCTTCGTATTCATTTTTTAAATAATACATACAACATACATTATTTTCTTTTTTTAAATGTTAAAGGATATTTTTACACATTTGAGTATTTATTTTTTAACATCGGTGGTGGTGATTTTGTGCCAAACAATCCCTAAATAAGAGGCTCTGTAAGTTGTAAAAACTCATTAAAATTGTTGACGGTAATTCTAAGACATTTTCTGTACTTTTGAGGATCTTCAATTGACAACTCGAGGATTATTATTTCGGATATACCAAGAGTATCTCTTTTACGAACTTAATCTTTTATTCATCAGGTTAAATGCCACTTTAAGATATCTTTTATTTTTCATTCAAATGCACAATAAACGCAATTTATTCACCCTCAGCTTCGTCAAAAGTTTCATCAGCGTCCGACACCAACATGCGCATACACTGTACATGCTTTTACCATTATTTAGCAAAAACTTCCTCACTCTTGCTCAACCAAATCAGAATTAAAACGCAATCAGACACAGGCCTGATTTTACGCAGAGTATTTGAGGGATAAGCCCAGGGACCCCGAGTTTTGGGAGCCCCCAAATAATTCATCCCGCTAGCCGAAATTTTCGGAATTTCGAAAAAAGCTTATTTATTTATTTATTTATTTATTTATTTATTTATTTATTTAGTTATGTATTTATTTATTTATTTATTTATTTATTTATTTATTTATTTATTTATTTATTTATTTATTTATTTATTTATTTATTTATTTATTTATTTATTTATTTATTTATTTATTTATTTATTTATTTATTTATTTATTTATTTATTTATTTATTTATTTATTTATTTTATTTCTGTGCGTATTTTTTTGTTTGCAAAAGAGAGACTTGCTGCACCTATCGTTCCCAAGCCCATATACAATTATATGTTTTATTTGAATGCATTTAACCATTTTTATGAACTTAGATATATTTATAGGATTGTAGAGAGAGATTCACATTTAATTCAATTCCATATAATAATTTTTACAATTTTGCAGCTTTTAAAATTGTTTGCGTGTAATTTTTTTTTTTTTTTTTTTATTATTTTTTTTTTTTTTTTTTTAAATTACCATTTTACTGTAAAAAATGTAATTTACTGTGCAATTCATTTGATGCAGTTTTTTGCTTATTTAAATTGTTAATCAAACAATCTTTATTTTACTACAATTGATATATAAAGCTTCTTTTATTACTTCCCCCGTGTAAATGTCCATCTATATATTGTGAATGACTGTTGCAATACATCTTGTTTCTCTTTTAGGGGAGTGGAAATTGAGTGCTAAACTTTATAGGTTTTTGAGTAAAGATATAAGTCGTATGAAGCTTACACATATACCTGGAATAGGAGTTACTACTGGTCAAAAATTACGTGATAAAAATATAACGGTAACTTTCTCTTTTTTTTTTTTTTTTTTTTTTATTGTTTTCATATACAAATAGTAAAATTCTTCAATACTTTTAGTACAGAATTAATACATCTCCCGTACATTTTTATTCACAATGTTACACCCATTTTGATTCCTCGTTAAACTATTCATATTTTTTTTTTTTTTTCTTTTTGCTATATTAAATTTTGCATACTCTAGTTATAAATTTACAACCGAGTTCTTAGCACAGTTTCAAAATCAGTTGTGAAAAGAGTCTCAGAATAGGAAGTTCACTCAAATGATGACCTCTGAGATTTAGTTGTTGTGGTGGATAGAACCTGTTAAAACTTAAGGTAAGCTTCTTTAACCCTCCGTCGGGCGCAATCGGCCTGACAGGCACAGCTCTGACGCTTTCGTTTCCCACTGGTCTGCCGTGACAAAAATGGCCGAAACTGATCAAAAATCAACTTGGAATGAGTTGAATTAAAATCCGATTGACAGATATGTCATAACTTGTCAAAAAGAGAACAAACTTTTTCGTCTGGCAACCCACTGCATTTTGATTTTCAGAGTGAATATCGGCTTCTGAGCTATGCACGACAATGTATAAATTTTACCACATTTTTTGTCTTTGTTACCCTGATAATAAGGCACTTTAGTTTAAAGTTGAAAATTTCTTGCAATGTTTTCTAAACATAAAATGTGTTCTTTTTTTAAACAAATTTCATATTTTTTTTCTTTAAATATTCCTATAGTAGTCATTGATTACTTTTAGAATACTAAAATTAAAAATAATGATTATAAATTTGCGATTCTTTTTTATGCGCCTGTCAAGCATAACTCGTCGGAATCAATATTGCACCCGACTTAGGCTTAAAAGGAGTCGTGTCTGTCACCAGTTTGGATAGGGTCAAAGTGATCGAAGTAGATGTGCTGTTCAATCAATGCTCAAATAAGTCCAACCATTCTCCAGAGAGCAATAAAAACTTTAAAGGGTGCAGTAGGTGCTCCTTTTATATTCAAAGCTTCAAGGAGTTTTATGGAGCTCCAAATCTTTACAACGGATGTTTAATATCAAAAGGAGTATTTAATTTAAGAAATTCTCCATTGTCGGAAGAGTTTACTTGCACGCTAGTCTTCTGATGTTCTTAAAAATTGTTTGATATTAAAAAAAAATATCCTAAAAACCTATGCTTTTTTCCAGCCTCTTCATATTTGGAAGGCGTTCTGGTACTTTTTAGAAATACACCCCGATGATGATCAACCTTTTAAAACTTGGATGCACCAAGTCTGCTATTTCACAGAAAAGAGTAGCAGCGAGTGCTATTGCGCCTTCTATATAAGCTATAAAGTACATACTTCTATATTCCGACCCAATTAAGTCACTGATCTTGCTAATTAGAGCCCTTTTCCATTGTAACGCCTCAAATTTAAAATTTGCCATATCTATTTTAATAAACTGAATTTGAATTAATTTTGAATACATACTTTCTTGTCTTTTTATAGCATTTTTGACAGTGACTATTTATGAGAAAGGCGCTTTCAAATTTTAACATTTCAGTATTTACTAACATCGGTACCATTTGTTTAGCATTTCAATAGGAATTAGCATTGATAACACTAAGATTGCTAGTATTTTAATAAAAAAGAAATAATAATTCGATAACCTAGTTATTATTTCCAGGCAAATTCAGTATACAGTGAAACGAAGCAAAACTGTTCAGAATATGTTACATTATGGAATTGGGCTAACACCATTGCGTATTAACGAATGGTTGCCAATACTAATATCAAAAAGTAATAATTATCTTGCCAAGTTATAGCCTTGGTGGCAGTTGTTAAGCAAGTGTTCCGTCATTAATGACATTTTTACTCCCGTTAGTTTGCCTCAATATTTACCCAAAAATTACCACTTTACTAAAATGGCCCCAAACTAGGCCGAAAAGCAACTAGAAGATGTGTTATGACAAATAATATAATTGTATTTTTTTAGAATATAACAAAATATAAGTAGTTTAATAATGTATTGTCCGTCAAGAGAAAAAAATAGCTAAAAGTTTTTTAAAAATTGACTTTGTATGAGTTAAATTACTAACCGATAGCCACATTCATCATAATTTCTTAAATAAGGAACATGTTTTATTTCTGCCAACCACACTCATTTTTTTTAACTAAGAAACTTGCTTCATTGATTTCTTATTTCTTCTTGAGCCAACCTGACTCTTATTTCCAATCTTATATACATTGGCAATGTCAACAATGACGAAAATCAATTCTTAATAGCCTTGCCGAATTGAGAACCCAGTAAAAACACGAACGATGACCGCTTCACGGCTAGTTGCCGGCAGTACTGTGTGGGTGATGGTAACGTAATGCCATCAATAGAACACTCGCGGTCCGTTACTGGGATACCATCAGCTTATTTTTTCAAGGCCAAACTCTTCTTGTCCGTTGATGGCCATAAAGCACTTTAGTAATATAACTGGTGGCAACGGTTAAGTCATCGTATCCTGCCTTCTGCGCATGCGCATGATTGTTTTGATTTTCCGTAAACACGACATTTTTTTCACTTGATTTTCTAGTTGCTATTGCATGCAGACAAAATTGCTGCGTTTGCGATATCCTCTGCGTCATCATTTTACTTTTATTTCATTGAAAACGTGAACATTGAACGATTTTTTTATTTTATTGAAGAAAAGGATCGGAAAGTATTCATCATGGGAAAAAATCGACATGTAAGTATTAAGAGCAAGATTCTGAGAAGTTGAACCACCCCTGATTCACACCATCTCCGATTGTCCCCAAAAAATTACCAGTTGCTAATACCCTTATTAGATGATAAAATCTGAAATTATTTGTTCCGTAGTTGCACTGCTCAAATTCTATGATGTGTAAAAGATCACCTTTAAAAATGAAAAAAATTGGCGTTTTTCTGAATATGAAAACTATTTTTATCCGTATAAAACTTCACAAGCAACTTGCCACCTGCATTTCTTCTGTTATGGAATGTACTAGAATAGATATTTATAAAACATATAAAAAGTTCATGGCAAGTCAATTGCGCAAGGTCATTCAAGGTCATGAAATGTCCAGGTTTTCACGTTTTTTACCATTTTCAAGATTGAATTATATCTTGCGAGTTTGATTTGTCACTTCAAACTAGGTGTCATTGGATGGAGCTATATTAGTACTATTTATTAATACATAAAACATTGAGGCAAGTTGAACACGTTGGAAGTTATTTGGCGCCCAAAATCAAAAATTCTCCGAATTTGACACAAATTTGAGATTGTATATCTTGCTGTGGGAACAATATATTGACACAACGCTGAGACTATTTAAACACTCTTTTATTATACTTAATGAGAAATTAAATTTCATTGAGGCAAGTTGAAGAGAAAAAAATAAATGATTTTTTTTGTTGCACCCCATCCTTACATATTGATGCATTACTGTTTTCATTCATGTTTTCAAAAATTAATTTATTTTCACTTCACTCTTCCACATGTTTATAACAATTGCTTGTAGTATGTCTTTTAAGCTAGGAACTTTGACTGGATCGGCTCCAGAAAGTTGCAAAGTACCAAAGAAAACTGAGCTTCGGATCACGCAATGGCCACTTAAACTCATCAGCTCCTCTCTGATGAAGAAATTTCATTTTAAGTATGTCATCCCCACAATCTTCTAGTAGTTTACTAATGTAAATCCGTTTATTGTATATAGGACAGCTTAAAAAGAATGAGTCCGAATTTCATATCCGCAGTTCTTATCTGGCAGTAATTTGGATTTTAACTGCAAAATTACCATGCAATCAGTTCCAGGTACAAGTCAGGCCGCACCTTATAGACGAAGATAATTTCACTCAGCCATAAATTTATAACTCTGATGTTTTGCCCAGAAGAAAATTGCTCATCAACGTTTGAAACTACAGAGGACTTGTCCCTATATATTGCTATAGAGAAGAACATCAAATTTCTAAAATAATCCCTAGTCAAGACGAAACCAGAAGTTCATTTGCAAAATCAATGGAAGCAGTGACAAAACAGACGAATTATGAAATTACTGCAGATTTTGAAGAACCCACTACAGAGAATAAAATTTGCATCTATTCAAGTATTGTGCACAAAGAAGGATGGGCACTGAAACCCAAAAGGAAAGTTACACGTTTGAACCAAAATCAAAAACAGTTTAGAATACTTCAACAAAGGAAATAAAACAGGAAGTAAATTGACACCCCAAACTGTTGCAAGTATGATGAGAAATCTCATAGTTGATGAAAAGAAGAAATTTTGTTCAAATGAATATTTGACACGGAAACAAGATATGTCACATTTCCTCAGAATGAAAGGTACGATTGAAATATGCAATGTTATTGAAGATGAAGTCTTTGAACAAAATGACGAATTTTATCTTGAAATCATTGGAGACAATCAGGTATGTAGATATCATGAATAGATGCAATTTCTATTCTCTAAAGTGGGTTCTTCAAAATCTGCAGTAATTTCATAATTAGTCTTTTTTGTCCTTGCTTCCATTCTTTTTGAAAGTGCAATCCTGGATTTGTCTTGACCTGTGATTGTTTTAGGAATTTGGAGTTCTCCTCTAGCAATATGTAGGGACAAATCCTCTGCAGTTTCAAACGTTGATGTGCAATTTTCTTCAGGGCAAAGAATCAGAGTTCTAAATTTTCGGCTATATGATATTATCTTCGTCTTTAGGGTTCGGTCTGACTTGTGCCTACAACTGATTGCATGGTGAATTCACATTTGAGATCGAAATTACTGTCCCCCAACAAATGGAGAATATCATAAAAGAGGTAAATCTAATTGCTGATCAGGACTGCGAATATGAGATTCAGCCCCATTTTTTATACACAGTCCTGTACGATAAACGATTTTATAGTGGTAAACTGCTAGAAAATTGTGGGGATGACATGTTTCAAATGGAATTTCTTCACCAGAGAGGAGCTGTTAAGTTTAAGTGGCCATTGCTTGATGTTATCGACACAGTGCATCGAAGTTCGTTTTTTTCCCCCCGTCTTTTGAAACTTTCTGGAGACAATCCAGTCAAAGTTCCTAGTTTAAAAGACATACAAGCAATTGTTATAAACACGAGGAAGAGTGAAGTGAAAACCGATTAATTTTTGAAAACATGAATGAAAACAGTAATGCATCAATCTCTAAGGATGGGGTGAAACAAAAAAAAAATCATTTATTTTTTTTCTCTTCAACTTGCCTCAATAAAGTTTAATTTCTCATTAAGTATAATAAAAGAGTGTTTAAATAGTCGCAGCGTTGTGTCAATATATTGTTCCCACTGCAAGATATGCAAGCTCAAATTTGTGTCAAATTCGGAGATTTTTCGATTTTAGCGCTAAAATAACTTCCAACGGGTTCAACTTGCCTCAATGTTTTATGTATTAATAAATAGTACTAATATAGCTCGATCCAATGGCACTTAGTTTAAAGGGACAAATCAAAAGCGCAAGATATAATTCAATCTTGAAAATGGTAAAAAACGTGAAAACCTGGACATTTCATTACCATGAATGACCTTGCGCAATTGACTTGCCATTAACTTTTTATATGTTTTATAAAGATCTATTCTAGTACATTCCATAACAGAAGAAATGCAGGTGGCAAGTTGCTTGAGAAGTTTTATACGGATAAAAATAGTTTTCATGTGTCAGAAAAACACCAACTTTTTCCTTTTTAACACGCTTTTATTAGCTTCAGACGTATGTTAGTATGTAACGGAATCTTTGAACATGATTTTGACCCCCTTCAAAACGTCGGATTAACTCAAAATTTGGCATACTTATTAAGGACCGATGACAATTCAATATTTTAAACAGTTTGACCCGTTATCCTTACTAGGACAATCAGGATTAGCAATTTTTTGTTTTCCTGAGACCCGGAGTGTCTGCGTCAAGACCAATAAGGGAAACTACCAAGCGCGCCGATCACTTATTTAAGCATAACTTTAAAGAAGTCTACAACCTTGATCGGAAGTGGCTTTTTAATTTTAGTTCACCATAAAAAAATTACCGAAATTCTTTAAAAAAAGTTTAGTTTCTATGAAGTGTATGTGTATCCGCAAACTGAACCAAAAATGCCACTAAATGTCTCGAATTGCTGGGGGCTCCGTGCTAAAAAGGGTTCGAGGGCAAAGGGTTAACTATTGTGAATGGAGCAATCTCTTGCGACGAACTCGCGAAAATGTCAATGAAAACACACTCCGTCCATCTCTCCTCCAAGACTCCAACATAATGACCTTGAAGTATATTTGCAACACTTTTAGACTGCTTGGGGAATAAACGACCGCTTTTTCGGAGACCTTGAAAAGATTATAGAAAAGCAAATAGACAGATTCTTCACTTCCTGTGTCTTTATGGGGGAGAGGCTTTTTCTCCTTCATGGGTATCAAATTATATAAGGAATTGCTGCATTGCCAGCGTACAAGATAATGATAGTGAATTAAATTTTGAACCAGAGAAAATAGACTGAGAATACAATTATACAGTTGGTGAAAGGTTACTAATTTTTCAACAAAAAGTCTCAGTAAGATCATTTAATTTTATCTTTTATTTTTCAAATATAAGCGAAAGCTTTTCTCAATAAATACATTTTTAAACAGAATCGTGATATTTCAAAAAAAAAAAAAAAAAAAAAAAAAAAAAAAACTTAACGACGCATTTTGTTCGTATAATGATCTCAATTGGTTATGTATTAATTTTTATTTTAATTATAACAAAAGTTTATTTTTTATTTTTAATTCATTCGATTTTAGAGGTGATTAGGTACATGAGTTATATACATTAAGCAAAATTTGGCTGAACCCCCCCTTCCCCCCCACACACACCTTATCCCATACTATTTAACCACCTCTGCTATAATAGACAACCATGATGGTCATCGTAGCAACCTCTCCCTTGACTGACGTCTAAATCCGCTTATGAATATGCAGACATAGGACCCAATATACCTTTAGAATCTTTTCATACTTTAGTGTAGCAAATGGAACCTCATTTTATGGGTAGCAAAAAACAAGATTCTTTTTGCAATTGAAACATTATTTAAAGTATTTTAATCCATATAAATATATTTTCCATCCCTAACACAGAATATTCCAAGTATGTTATTATTTAAATAATGAAGCTTCGTTTTAGCCCTCTTGAAGGTTTTGGTGAATTTATTTTTTATCAAAACTAAAATTCATTATTTAAATTATATTTTATGTTATGATCAAAATATTCAATTATTTAAACATATTAACGAAAGAGAATAATAATTTTAAATTACTTAATCGGATTTGATGCTGGATGAACTTGTTTCCATTTGATTTAAAATTGTTTGAGGCAAAAATATTTGGATGGAAAAAAAAAGGCTTTTTCAAGAGCTAATACACTATCTGGCCAAAAGTATCCGGACACCCAGTGGTATGGACTTAGAGCGTGTTGAGGCACATATTAATATGATGATAGTCCCCCTTCTGCATCGATGACAGCCTGCACACGTTTGGGAAGACTTTCCACCAATTTTTGATAGGGGACCATAGGAATTGCCTTCCAAGCGTCCATCTCAGCTGAAGTGAGTGCTTGCAGTGAAGATGGTCGATTTGGCTGGCTACGTAATCTGTGCTCTAATTCGTCCCAAAGGTATTCTATGGGATTTAGATCGGGGCTCTGAGAAGGCCAGTCCAGTTTTTGAACACCCATTTCGTCAAACCGCGTCTGTGCAAGCCTTGATGTGTGAATGGAGCAGTTATCCTGCTGGAAGAGAAATGGGCCTTCCCCGAAACATTGCCATAGAGTTGGGAGTGCAGCATTGTCCAAAATGTCCACATACATCTCAGAGTTCATGTTTCCAACCACAGGAACTAACGGACCCAGGCCAAACCACGAGAAACACTCCCACACCATTATGCTTCCACCACCAAACTTAACAGTCGGCACAATGCAGACACTATAGAAACGTTCGCCGGGCATCCGCCAAACCCAGACGCGTCCATCTCCGACTACCAGACTGTAAAGCGAGATTCATCACTCCAAGGAACAGTTTTCCACCTGTCCACAGTCCAATGACGGTGAGCTCTACAACATTGCAATCGATGCTTAGCATTCTGTGGAGTGATGTTCGGCTTGTGAGCGGCTGCACGATCATGGAATCCCAAGTCTTTTAACTCTCGACGGACAGTCCTGCTGCTAACACTAACGCCTGATGAACTTTAAGAAATTTCCACCAACGAGGACTAGCGATTTTGTTTCATTACCCTTTTCAGAGTTCTGCGGCTGCGTTCACCAAATGTTTTCGGCCTACCGGTTCGTTTTTCTGTCGTTTCACTGCCTCGACGTTTCCACTTCACAATTACATCACTCACAGTGGATTTAGGCTTCTGTAGAATGTCCGCAATCTCAAGAACTGATTTCCCACAAAGGTGGCATCCCACTATTCTGCCACGATCAAACTCACTAAACTCCTTTAATTTTACTCATTGCCTCACAAACGCATAAATACAATCTGACAAACCACTACCAACACTTTTATAGCTTTCAATTACGTATCACATTGCGTCACTCGCCAGAACCATTTTTTTAAGGGGTGTCCGGATACTTCTGGCCAGATAGTGTATATGTTCAGATAAGATATATTAGAATTCTCAATTTTGAAAGTTTTTTTGTCCCCTCCAAAAAACAAACGCCGGATTCGCATTTTATAGCAAAGAGTAGCATTAAGCCCTTGGTCCCAGTTTTATTTTAAATTTAAACTAAAGCATTAATAAAATTGTGAATTAGATATATTTGTTTCATTTTTAAATCAAATTTGCATTTAACGAAGAATTTTGTTGAAACGATTTTTTTTTTAAATCTTGTCCTTGGTGTACTGCAACATTAACTATCTTTAACTCATTCAATTGTCTGAAATATCCATTTATAACGATAACAATAAACGAATTTTTCTGGCACATTCCACAAGTAACAAAAGGACTCTAGACTGAACAATCAAAATTTTTAAGGAAAAATATAACATTGAAAATATATATCTGTTGAGTCATGAAATTTTGGACTGAAATATTAATGAATCAATAAGATTACTTTTATGTTTAAATGAATAATTTAAAACCCATACTATTCCTATTCTGAAAATTTCCCCACTTTCCTTCGCTTCATTTTCAATTTTCAAAAACCATGATCCATAAATTTCAAAAGGCATGAGACCTGGGGTTAATTTTCAAAAGTCATTGATTCAAGCGAAATGCTGCAATTTTTTATAATCATTTATTTTATTAAAGAGTATATATTTTATTTAAATTTATTTGGATAATTTGTTTAAATTTTCTTATAGTTTTATGTGTAATAAAACTATAGGAATATGGTTTTTTTATGGTTTTATATTATCAATTAAGTAAATGTATATAGCATTTATTTAATTGCATGGAATTCATGTACTTTGAAATTACACTACCCCCCCCCCTCCCTGCACCCTGTCTCCCTAAAAAGTATTGTTATTGTTAATTCGGGCCCCTTTACTTTTTTTACTCACAAGCCAACGCATGGTAGCATGGTAGATCTCCTCTTGCTTTCCCATTAGAATAACTGATTTATTAAAATAGATTTCAATAAATGTTTAATCATAGTTTTATTTTCAAAATCAGTCTGTTTTATCCAATAGTACCGTCCGGTCCCTTGTTGTCGAGGTAAGCATGAATTTGCTGCTTTACATTGTCTGTGTTTTTCAGCAGAAATAGTGCAACCTGTAGAATAAGATCATATTAGTATTAGTAGAATATTTGAAAATAATAGTAACAAATATGGAAAATTGCATAACACAGAATGTAGAATTTTTACTTTCATGTGTTAACATAGGGTAATGATTTTTTTTTTTGCATTGTGCTTTGCATTCATCCACGTTTAGGACTCCTTACTGCAAAAACTGATTTAGAGAAAAGTCTCTAGGTGTGTACGTGGTCAGCATAACTCCCAAGCGAATTGACCTACGATGTTCAAATTTGACGGACGGGTTAGTGGTTGTGAAGGATTTTGACTTTGTTTTAATCTTAAATTAAAACACGTTGCTATAACAACAAACAACGTTTATTAACAATTCCTTCGATCTTTACAAAATGCTAGGCCTATGCCTAAGCATTTCTCAAGCCAGTAGGTTCAGACGTCACAGCTCTAAAGCATGCGTCTTTCCTCTCAAAGGATCCGGTGGCGAGTCTCTTTCTCCCTCTTCCACTAGGGCAAGGCAGTGAAGTGCAGTGTAAGTGTGGTTTGGCCATCTGGTAAACATCCATGACAGTGGTTGCCATGGGACCTGTCAATACGGTTTTCGTCAAATTTGAGCAAAAAAACATGTTTTTCAGCAATTGCTAAAAAAAGTATCTAACGATTTTGATCAACATTGCTGTGGTAATGTCTTTTAAGGTGTTTTAAATATTCCCATTCGCATAGAAATGCGATAAACGCGTAAAAAGCTGAAAAACTCCCTTCCTTCAAGTATCACCCATCAATGACTAAGGACTGTTTCGCTTACAAGAAAGGATAATCTTTGATTATCGAAAGGTATATCGCCAAATTCGTGGATTTGACGTGATTTTTTTCTTTGATCCGTGTAAAAAGTTTCGCCAAAATATCGCCTAATAGACCATTTTTATTTAAATGATTTTGCTCTTTGTTTATAAAATATTTTGTGTTTCCAGTTCACTTTAAAAAAAAAAATGAATTACAATTAAAAGCACACTTCATCAAAATACCAGGTATTTGTTATAGAAGATTAAATTAAGATTCTATGTCAATTATTTTCTAAGAAAAGGTACATGGAAATATGTCATTGAATCTGAATAGAGGGTACCAACACTCTTGACAATACTTTAATACAATTTAATTAAACTTAAGTTAATGCAATATACTTCATTATATACTGCATTGATTATTATTTTAAGAGTGACATTTTATAACTTTATGCAAAACTTTAAAACTACGCCATTGCTTTTTTTAAAAATTGCGTTACCTTTGGGTAACTCAAACGCAGAAAGCTACTTTCAATGCTTAGTTAGAAATGCAAAAGCCTTCAGAGATAACTAAAATTCGAAATGTTGTGGTTTTCTAAGTTGATGCCTGGAATTAAATTGTGTGTGGACCTACCATTAAGATTTTCGTCAAAATCACGTATGCGCATAAGGTAGCTGCCATTGAAAAAATCATGTTTTTCAGTAATTGCTAAAAAATGACCAGAACGATTTTGATGAAAATCGTTGTGATAATGCCTCTTAAAGTGTTCTAAACATCCCCACCACCGAAATTCTCGTAAACATGTTTTAATGGCGTAAAAAGTTGAAAAACGAATGCTTTTAACTCAGAGTTTTCTTTCCTTAAGCATACCTGATCAACGATCGTTTTAAATTCCCCCTTCAGTTCCGCTTACAATAAAGGATAATATAAGAATTATCGAAAAATGTATCGCCAAAATCACCATTTTGGCGTTTTTTTTTTTTTTTTTTTTTTTTTTTTTTTTACACCCATACAAGAATTATCGCCAAACTGGTCATTTCTTTCTTCTAAATGAATGATGAATGAGGAAAATATACAAACGGTAAGAAAGTTGTGCGATGTTCCGCAACCCTAGTTTACTTGTTTCATGTTAACTCAATGTGTTACTTTCGACGATTAGTATTCTCCCTTGGATAATAAGGACATCCTACCTTAATATTCTACATAATCTTTTTTATATAATTTCTGAGAAGTTTTTATTTGGGACAATCTCTTTTTTTATTCAATGAACACCAAAATGGATCAATTATAAATCAATGTAAAGGCTGTAATCCTTGCTTCGGACAAATAAATTATTTACAATTGAACATTGTGTTATTTATTTGGAAAATGAAGTAAAAATAAAAGAGATATAGCAAAAAATGTCCCTAGCCTTATAGTTTTGGCCTTTTAATTGGATTTTTAAAAAACAGAATTTTAAATTTTTATATTGTTCTTTTTTAAATAATTTTTTTAATTAATTAATTTATATATTACAAAACGATTTCAAATAGGGCTGCAGCCTATTTGAAATAACATAAATAGTTGTTAGCTTTCAACATAAATAGTTGTGGCCTTCCAATTGGATTTTTGAAAAACATAATTTTTTTTTTAATTAATTAACAAATATTTTACAAAAGGATTTGTAATTGGGCTACATTTCTGAAATTTTCAACACAAGTAGTTTTTGCCTTCTAATTGGACTGACAAAAAGAATGTTAAAATTTTAAATTTGTTTTTCAATTAATTTTTTCACAAAAAGCGATTTCGAATAGGCCTAGATCTATGAAAGTTTTAACATAAGTAGTTTTAGCCTCAAATTTTGCTTTTCACAAACACGTGTTAAAATAATCTTAAAGGGGTGTTGTATTATTGTATTAACGGGGAATTTTTTTTTTCTTGATAAGGAAGAGGCTTACAACCTTAAGTCTTTAAGTAGCAATTAGATTTTAGTGAGTGAAGCGAGCTTATGCTTACGTAGCAATGAACCTTTTAACGAGTGAAATAAGCCTGTGTTTATGTGTCCATGAACTTTTCAGAGAACGAAGCGAGCTCGATTTTGCGTAGAGATGAACCTTCCTGCGAGCGAAGCGCCAAAAACTGAGTCCTATACACGAATGACAGATTTTCGCAATGCGAGGCCTCACTGCTAGCTAAAATATTGCACATAAAATTTCGAAGCGAAGCACGGGTATTTAGCTAGTATATATATATATATATATATATATATATATATATATATATATATATATATATATATATATATATATATATATATATATATATATATATATATATATATATATATATATATATATATATATATATATATATATATATATATATATATATATATATTCCTCTGTTTTTCCGGAAATACACAACATTTTTAAATTTATAAAAATTTAAAATGAAATATTTGTTTAATATTTTAATTAGGATTATAGTTTATAACCTAACTAAAACAAATAAATAAAAAATAATTTTAAAAAATTATATATTTGAATTAGAAATAAAATTTAAAAATTATTTCAGGGAGAACAACTGTAGAATTTCACCCATTCCCTGAACCGTCAGTAGGTTAAGAAGAAGAGTGAAAGAAAAAAAAAATAATAATAACTTGCCGGAGTTCCTAATCCAAATAAACCGTTGACTGCATCGCCCCACTTTCCAGCCGCGAAATGCCCATCAACCTGTTGAATGGGCAAAGAAAGAATTAAAATGATAACTATATTTTTAGTCCAATTTCGTTCAATAAGAAGAATTTTATAAAATTCAAACAAGCAAAAATAATGCACAAAAACGAAAGTTTTTGAACACACAATGTTACATAAAGAGAAACACACCTAGAGTTGTAGAAACAAACTTAGAGTTTGCTTACAGTACGCAAAAAAAATCCGAACGATATCTATATCTTTCGTTCTAATTCATGAGGGGTCACTTACATATTAAAAAGAACCAAACTTTAAAAAATTCAATGGCAACTCCATAATAGATATTATGCCATATTTAGACTTCGCATCCAAAAAAAATTCGAAGTACCAAATTTCATAATTTTCCAATGAATGGTTAGTAAGTTAAATGTTTATAAAGAAATGATAAATTAATGTTAAAAAGAAACGTTGCTTTTTGGCTATAAATTCTTAAATATTTAATATATTTTCGTAATTTCAATGTAAAAATATATAAGTATTTGCAGTATCTTACTAAATGTTAGAAGCATAGGTAGAATTTACCTTAAAAATTTATATATTCCAGTAGTAGAGCAAATGGTCACAAAATTACAGGGAGTCTATTAAAGTTCATTATTTAAAAAGCTTCTAAAAAAACGCGACCCATAATGACTTGAAATTTTATCTGTATAAACTCAAGGAATGGACAGACTGTATGTAATAAAAGATATTGCGAAAAAAAAAAAAATATTATTATTATTATTGTTTTTTTTTTTTTTTTTTTTTTTTTTTTAACATACCACTTTTTACCTTTTCGCTTTCATTCAAGTAAAATTTTAGATCATTTTTATGAGTGTTTTTTAGATCATTTTGATGAGTGGTTTTTAGATCATTTTGATGAGTGGTTTCTTTTGAGCATTTTGAATATCGAAGCTTAATTATAATCACACCGGGGTGAATGGAAAAAATGAACATTCATCCCAGTGTGGATGAATGGGGAAAAAATCAATGTATAAAGTATAAATTCAAACGCATGAAATTTTTTCTTGTATCAGATATCAGCTTTCAAATAACAGGTGTATGGCATAAAAAAAAAATAGTTCAATATTTTTTTTTTTACTTCTTCGGTAATATACAGATAAAATTCCAGGTTAGTTTAACCATTTTTTTTTTTTTTTTTTTTTTTTTTTTTAATTTTGTTGAGAATTGAACTTTTATTATGAACATCCTGTGTATTAAAATATGCTATACATTTTTCTAGAGGAAATTTTTGAAAAGTGTGCACAAAATAAATTTTTTATTAGCTTCTATCCAATGATCGAAGCCGAACTCCTGGATCAGAGGCAGCACACACGCCCATAGCATGTGAAACAACTCCGGTTCAATATTTGGCGCTCTTGTACGATTCTACATTCGAGCAACAGTACATTAGATCAATTTGAAGCTTCTTCTATTTGATACTCAAATGAAAAAGACCTTTCTATAAGTCATATTCCCTTTAAATTTAGACTAGTATCAATAATCTTAGTGTTATGATATTTTAGTGATGTATGCTTTCCGTTTACATATTTTTGCATAAAAAAAAAAGAGCAATACAAACCCACATGTTTTCGAATCCAAAAAGAATTTATGAAAATTCAACTTCATGGGACATCGGGAAACTTATGGATACACTGGATAGTGTATACTTTGCTATTGAGTTGAAGTCTAAGAAGGCTTAACAATCAACGGAGAGAATCAACTATATTGAAAACGCTCCACCAAACATTGAGCGTTAGGGTGGGCCGAAAAAACTTTTTTTCGAAATCGGTTTGGGAATAGCGCAGAAAAGTTGCCTAATGGGTCTATTAGAACACACACAAAATTTCATCAATTTTGTTCAATATCTAGCCGCGCCCCTCTGGCCTTGAAAATGTAAAAAGTGACAAAAAAATTCCCTTTTAAGCCATTTTTTGGAAAATTTTGGAAATTATTTTTAAAAGCCGGCAATGGTATAGCATGGAATAATTGCCTAATGTATCAGTTGGAACACTCACAAAATTTCGTCCATTTTGCTCAATATTTAGCCGCGCCCCTCTTGCTTTGAACAAAAATGTGCCTAAATGTCGCAAAATCGTAACAGATTCGACGTTAGGGGGGGATAAAAAAAATATTTTTTCGAAATCGGTCTTGGAATAGCGTGATAAAGTTACCTAATGGGTCAGTTAAACCACACAAAAAATTTCGTAAATTTTGTTCAATTTCTAGCCACGCCCCTTTGGCATTGAACATGTCCAAAAACACACAAAAAATGCACTTTTAGGCCATTTTTTTGAAATTTCTGGAAATTATTTTTAAAAAATGGCATTGGCAAGCATAGCATGGAATAGTTGCCTAATGTGTCAGTTAGAACACAGAACAAATTTGGTCCGTTTTGCTTAATATTTAGCTACGCCCCTCTTGCTATAAACAAAAAAGTGTCTAAATGTCGCAAAATTATAAGATTGGACTTTAGGGTGGACATTTTTTTTTTTTAATTGGCCTTGACATAACATGGAAAAGTTGCCTAAGGGGTCAGATTTCCTATTCCTGATGTTCAGGTTCCTGATGTTCACCTCACTGCTAATTCTGGGATATGATATTGAGAATACCTTAGCATTGCCACTAGCGTATTTTCTGGGTGGGCAAAATATGCATTGTTTGAAATTATTTTTGCCTGTAATTTTCTTGACATGGTTAGCAACTTCCTTGAAAGAGAAATCATCATCCAAGCATGTCTAACCCCACCTTGAAATATGGTTTTATTTTTATCTTGAACCACATTGGTGCATAAACCAGAATCACAAACTTAACGATTATATACGAAGCTCATCGGTTGGATTTTTGTTACCGATGTATATTATACATAGGTACGCATTTTCATAACCTACCGAACTCCACTTTAATGCCGTTGATTACATTGATATCATCGACTGGTCAAAGTACACCATAACAGAACCACCGCTTACAATGTATAGAGAAGATAAAGAATTGGAAGATATGTGGCAAGAACAGGTTCCTATAAACCATTTCAGAAGTTTCCATATCACACGCAAACAGTTGAGAGATGTGTTAAACTCATATCTGAAGCTTTAATCAAAGTTTGTGGTGAAGCTGCAAAAGAAGGTTTTATACGGGCTAAGATTCAAGCAAGAAGAGAACTTCCAACATTTGATAAGGGACAGTACTATTCTGAAAACTACACTTTATAAGCATTTTATGCCTACTCTTTTTTACTTTACAATATTTGAATTTCTCGATTTCTAAATATAAATAAGTATTGTACTAGTAAATATACTTCTGATTTTTAATATGCATATTATTTATTTTTGTGATTTTTGAAATACCAGGAGTAGCTAGATATTGAGCAACATTGATGACACTTTTATATGGTTTCTAAGTGACCCATTCAAAATACGCTGCTTTTCATCCTTATTTTTAAACTTTTACTCATAGGGTCCCTAGATTCCAATAAAAATTAAAGAAACTTTTTGTATATTCTAACTGACCCATTATGTAACCATTCCGTGTTATGCAAATGCTGGTTTTTAAAATAATTTAAGTAATCGCTCGAAAATTGGCTTAAAAGTGCATTTTTTTAATGTTATGGACATTTTTGATGCCAGAGGGACGCGGCTAGATATTCAACAAAATTGACGAAATTTTGTGTATGTTTTAACCGACCCATTAGGCAACTTTTCCATGCTATGTCAAGACCAATTTAAAAAAAAAAAAAATTGGTCCACCCTAACGTCCAATCTTACAATTTTGTGACATTTAGACACCTTTTTGCTTATAGCAAGAGGGGCGCGGCTAAATATTGAGCAAAACGGACCAAATTTTTTGTGTGTTCAAACTGACACATTAGGCAACTATTCCATGCTATGTCAATGCCCCCCCCCTTTTTTTTTTTAAATTTACTTCCAAAATTTAAAAAAAAATGGCTTAAAAGTGCATTTTTTGTGTGTTTTTGAACATGTTCTATGCCAAAGGGGCGAGGCTAGAAATTGAACAAAATTAACGAAATTGTTTGTGCATTTCAACTGACCCATTAGGAAACTTTTTCACGCTTTTGCAAGACCGATTTCAAAAAAAATTTTTTTTTATCCCCCCTAACGTCGAATCTGTTACGATTTTGCGACATTTAGGTACATTTTTGTTCAAAGCATTAGGAGAGCAGCTAAATATTGAGCAAAATGGACGAAATTATGTGTGTGTTCTAACTGACACGTTAGGCAACTATTCCATGCTATACCAATACCATTTTTTAAAAATAGTTTCCAAAAATTCCAAGAAATCGCTTAAAAGTACATTTTTTGTGTGTTTTTGGACATTTTCAATGTCAGAGGGGTGCAGCTAGAAATTGAACAAAATTGACGAAATTTTTTGTGCACTTTAATTGACCCATTAGGTAACTTTTTCACGCTTTTGCAAGACCGATTTCAAAAAAAAATTTTTTTTTTATTCCCCCTAACGTCGAATCTGTTACGATTTTGCGACATTTAGGTACATTTTTGTTCAAAGCAAGAGGGGCGCGGCTAAATATTGAGTAAAATGAACGAAATTTTATGTGTGTTCCAATTGATACATTAGGAAACTATTCCATGCTATACCAAAGGCGGTTTTTAAAAAAAAATTCTAAAATTTTCCAAAAAATGGCTTAAAAATGCATTTTTTTGTCATTTTTTACATTTTCAATGCCAGAAGGGCGTGGCTAGATAATGAGCAAAATTGACGAAATTTTGTGTGTGTTCTAATTGACCCATTACGCAACTTTTCCGCACTATTCTCAAAACGATTTCGGAAGAAAAAAATTGCCATTTTCGGCCCACCCTATTGAGCGAGTCTGTTCGTTACCAAGGGCAACAACATCAGATAAGAAACAGGATGATTGCTATTCAATTAACAACGTTTATGAGCTATCCAGGAAACAGGATGATTGCTATTCATATAGAATCACATAGTTATGAGCTATCCAGGAAACAGGATTACTATCGATTCATTTAGAATCACATGTTTAAGAGCTATCCAGGAAACAGGATGATTACTATCTATTCATTTAGAATCACATGTTTATGAGCTATCCAGGAAACAGGGTTATTGCTATTTATTTAGCATCTCATGTTTATGAGCTATCCAGGTAATTAGATAATTGCTATTCATATAGAATCACATGTTTATGAGCTATCCAGTAGGGCGTATAGAAAAAAACTTTTTTTGGAAATTTAAAATTTCCAGTTGATAAAAAGTTGTCACTATGCTCACATATTTAATAAAATTTTTTTTAGTTCAATTGAATAATATTTAGGTCTCCCGGAATGGATTGAAGTAGCAAATTTTTATTTTCAAGAATAAAAATGTAAAGTTTATAATATTAATTAACAGTAATAAAAAAATTATATCTGCCATTTAATATTTAGGTCTCCCTTAATCTACATGAAAACCTTAATTTTTTTTCACAAAATACAGATATTTTTCAATTTTCAACCCATTCTTTTGGTTACTTTCAATTATTTTATTCATTGTTTAGGTATAGTAGTACAGAATTTTGAACATCGGGAATACCATTTTATGAAATGGCGTTTACAAAACTCGAGTATTAATTCATATCATTTCTGCACGACTCCACGTTGGTTGGAGTCTCCAACCAGCAACGACTGTAGGTTTGAGACACGAAGGTTAAGTTACCGAAAATGATTCAATGTCACAGGGTTCGAATGATGAAAGTGTACATGATAGTAAAATGCTTCTACCAGGGAAAAGCCAGAAAGTTGAATTATTTCAGTGAAATAAGAACTGCCTGAAAATCTACTCTCTTTTTCTAGCGAATGTGACCGTAGAGTCAATCTCTATAAGAGTAGAAGCTCAATTAGCAAGTACTCTTTTTTGGGATTTAAATGTTGTAGAAAACGAGGCAGTGGTAATAGATAAATCGAAAGTTTTTCATGAGAGGGTAAAATATCATCAAGGTATTAGTTCAACTTTTTTTTCACTTTGTATATGCAATCGAAAGGATGAAGCAATAAATATAAAAATTGTAAATTGTAAATGTGGTCGCATAAATAAACGAGAAGAACATGTATCTTTGGTATAAGAACTATATTCAATATATTTTGGACACGCAACTGCAGACAGTGGCTCTGGATAAAACGTAGTATCATTATTACAATTTATGAAAGAAAGCTTCATTGATAAGAAAACTATTCAGGGTTTTGGTTATGAAGGTACTGCATGAAATACTGAAGTCTTTAATTGATCAGTTTCCTTCTTCGTAAATACTTTAAAATAACCAGTACAAGCAGTTATTTGTTTATTTCATTTAAACGAATTGCCTCTTAGGAAAGTTCTGATCACTCTCGATGGTCCAATTTATTGACGTACTTCTTTTACTGTCCATTAAGAAAACGTTTAACAAGTTGTCGAGATTTACCAGTTGTTGAATACAATAACACTGATAGTGTTTTTCCAAAAATTGATTTTAAAAAGTTGAGCACCGACCAAAAATGTTGGAAAGTATGTCAGGCTGTACTAACAAGCGAATGATCCCAAGGTTTAGCAAGCAGAAACCCTGAAAACATCTCCCATTTAAGATGACTAAAAATGGCAAATCGAATTCCACAAAAACTCGAAATCACTCGAAATAGAAAAAAATAGCTGAGTTTGTAATGAAAATTTATACTCCCTTATGGTTTACAATATGATGTCATGTAATGATGATAATACAGATCCACTGTCTGGAGTTACGTGTCCAAAATATGTTGAATATAGTTCTTATACCAAAGATACATATTTTTCTCGTTTGTTTATTTTTGCGACCACATTTACAACTTACAATTTTTATACTTATTGCTTCATCCTTTCGATTATATAAACTGAGTGAAAAATAGTTGAACTAATACTTTGATGATATTTTACCCTTTCACGAAAAACATTCGATTTGTCTATTACCACTACCTGGTTTTCTAATGTTACAACATTTAAATCCCACAAAAGAGCACTTACTAATTGAGCTTCTACTCTAAAAGAGATTGGCTCTACGGTCACATTCTCTAGAAAAAAGAGAGTAACTTTTCTGGCAGTTCTTATTTCTCTGAAATAATGAAACTTTCCGGCTTTTCCCTGGTAGAAGCATTTTATTATCATGTACACTTTCATCATTCGAATCCTGTGACTTTGAATCATGTTCGATTATGTTACCTTCATGTTTCAAACCTAGAGTCTTTGTTGGTTGGAGACTCCAACCAACGTGGAGTAGTGCAGAAATGATATGAATTAATACTGGAGTTCAGTAAACGCCATTTCATAAAATGATATTCCCGATATTTCAAAATGCTGTACAAATATACCTAGACTATGAATAAAATAATTGAAAGTAACCAAAAGAATGGGTTGAAAATTTAAAAATATCCGTATTTTGTGAAAAAAATTAAGGTTTTCATGTAGATTAAAGGAGACCTAAATATTAAATGGCCGATATAATTTTTTGATTACTGTTAATTAATATTATAATTTTTACACTTTTAATTCTTGAAAATAAAAATTTGCTTTATATTTTTGTTTTTGTCAAAAAACATCATACTTCAGGTTCATTCCGGGAGACCTAAATATTTTTCAATTTAACTAAAAAATGTTTTGGTAAATATGTGAGCATAGTGGCAACTTTTTATCATGTTGAAATTTTGAATTTCCATAAAAAGTTTTTTTCGATACGCCCTACTATCCAGGTAACAGAACAATTTCTATTCAATTAGTATCACATGTTTATGAGCAATCCAGGTAACAGGATAATTGTATTCAATTAGTATCACATGTTTATGAGCAATCCAGGTAACAGTTGTAAATGAGTCCTTTAAAAGGTAACTGTTGTGTTGTAAGAGATAGCAGATATTTTATTAATAATCTTTATTAAATATCAGACATATTTTCAAGAATCTGTTCTTTTAAATACCTTTGCATGCAGGTCTTTTGCGAATGATCCTTCGTCAAAAATCTCTAGTATTTTATCCGCTATATCTTCTTTACGTTTTATTATTTCATCCTTGTATTCTGCAACACCAGAACCCCTGAAACAAGCAAATAATACCGTAAATGCGACTGAAAAGATAACGGACAGGTAAATAAAAACAATTTTGTGAAAAAAGGATGTTGTGGCTTACAACTTTCCCCTGTTGATTATAAAAATTACAAAGCAACTATTTATTCGTTCTTAAAGATTAACCCTTAAATGCATATTGTTGCCTTTTCGATACATTCCTTAAATGCGTAGAATGTAGATCGCTTTATGTAGTAACCTTTGCAGAGTGTTTTTATTTTAATTTTACCGAAACTATTTCATCGTTTTCGAACGCAACTATAATCTTTGACAGTTTATTTCTTTATCTGTGACAATTTTTATTGTTGGGGGCGCTGTTGTCTGAGTACAATTTCATTTCGGCGGGTGTTACGAATTACGATAATTTATATAAAAAGTAATAAAAACACACAGGAAAAATTGTTTTCTGAAAAAAACAAGGTAGAGTAATAAATTATATTTATATTTTTGCATATACTGATAAATTTATGCAAGGAAAATGCAGCTTTTTTTGTGATGTAAAACTACATCAATATGCAAAATCTTTATGTTTTTTTTTTATTATTATTATTATTTTTCTCTTTAGCTACACCCATTTCTTAGTTGATTTCAAATTTTATTTATTGAAAATAAAATTTCATGCATTTAAGGGTTAAAACTATTGGCAATTGGACTAAAATTTCTTAAACTGAAGGTAATTTATTTTTTTTACAGAAAATTGCTTATGGTAGAAAATTATGTATATGAAGTGTTTTCACATCATCACTGATTTGAGGATTCTCACATTTAGTTATCTTTAGAATCTGTTTAGTGCCTCACTCAATATCTTACCTGCTATACTAAACTTCAACTTAACAAGACATCACTTAGACGATAGATCGTCACAGTGCTCATAGGTATTTATTACATTTTGGCGGAGTGAAGACATAATTCTCGCCAAACCTTATAGCCTTTTGTTCTCTATAGGGTTGTGGTTTGGCGAACATTATGCTTTCACGCCGCCAAAATGGATTAAATACCTATGAGCACTGTGACGATCTATCGTCTAAGTGATGTCTAGTTAAGTTGAAATTTAGTATAGACATCACTTAGACGGTAGATAGTCACAGTGCTCATAGGTATTTATTCCATTTTGGCGGAGTGAAGACATAATTCTCGCCAAACCTTATAGCCTTTTGTTCTCTATAGGGTTGTGGTTTGGCGAACATTATGCTTTCACGCCGCCAAAATGGATTAAATACCTATGAGCACTGTGACAATCTACCGTCTAAGTGATGTCTAGTTAAGTTGAAATTCCTAGACATCACTTAGACGGTAGATCGTCACAGTGCTCATAGGTATTTATTCCATTTTAGCGGAGTGAAGACATAATTCTCGCCAAACCTTATAGCCTTTTGTTCTCTATAGGGTTGTGGTTTGGCGAACATTATGCTTTCACGCCGCCAAAATGGATTAAATACCTACCCAGATAGCATTTTAACCTTTTCAAAACCTTGTGTAAACCCTATAAACGAAAAGGTTTCACCCTTTTCGCAAGTTTGTCACGACAAGGGTATAACCTTGTGACAAGCCTAAAAAAAGGGTCCTAGTTTACACTTGAAAAGCTTGTCGTAACCTTGTCGCGACGAAGCTTGTGATAAGGTTTTAGCGTAAACCTTTTCATAACCTTGTCGCGACAAGCTTGTGACAAGGTTTAGCGTAAACCTTTTCATAACAAGCTTGTCGTAAGGTTTTCACTGTAAAGGGTACGAAAACCTTTTAATTATAAGGTTGCTATAAGGTTTACACTGAAAAGGTATGTAAACCTTTTCATTACAAGGTTTATACTGAAAAGAGAGGGTAAACCTTTTCATTTTAACCTTTAACTGCTGTGGTTGGGTGGTTTGAGGTTTTTGGCGCAAGAGCAACACATGGTCCATACTGCGCCACACAAATTTGTGAACATCAGTTTAAAGTTTAAGAAACAAAGTATCAGAAAAATAAATATAAAAGTCAAAGATGCGATATTTTAGGGGGTGAAAGCATTCCACAAAAAAAATGACTCGAAGTCTGTCAGACCGCTTAAAGCAGTTAAAGATTAACAGGCCTTTACATTTTTATTGCTCATCCTATTTCAGAAAACACAATAATCAGACTATCAACAGTTAAAATTTATTTTTGAACATATATATAAATTAATAATAAAAAAATCAAAGCAGGCACACAAGTTAATCTTGCAGAGTCAAGTCGGCTGCTTCACTTTTTCTTTTTTCTCTGAAAAATAAATAAAGTTTACAATAGAGAAATAGCATTAAACAATACTTTATTAACAAAAATGTCTTAAAATAATAATTTATTATGTGTTGGGTATCTTTATGTAAGCAAAGCTATAAGTGAATATATTGCTTCTAAAATTAAATAATAAACTATTTAATTTTAGCTGTGGACTACTTAAATGCCATGTATTCTGACCATTTAAATGTTTCTATTAAATTATTCAATTCGTAGATTTTTTGAAATATACATTTCATGAAAATCAGTGCTCTTTTAAATTTTTTCATTTTTCATGAAACATACATGGGAAATTCAATTAAAATGTTTGTTTCCTTTTTTTTTATTAAATTATTTTTTAAAAGTTGACAACTTTGATGGAAGAGGATAGTGAACTTTCAAAAGAGTAAAATAATTGATTTTTTTTACTAAGGGATTTTAAAATTATTGCTTCAAATAGTAAAAATGGTTGAAACAAGTTTTCGATAATTGCATTCTTATAGTTGATTTTAAAATAGATTTTTCGTATAACCAGGGATGAGAGGGATCAGAGAGCAAAAAGGAGGAAATCTAAAAATTCGTTAAAAAAAGCTTGCAGAAGGAATACACAAAAATATAACAAAAAAATATGCAGGAAGGATGATTTAATAATTTTAAAGATACAATGAAATTTCACATACTATATAATAATTATATTTTAAATATTAGGAGGGCGATTCCGTACTCGCGGGTGCAATATTTACACTCACTCAAGGCTTCTTACTAAGAAAATAAAAACTCTTTTTAAAGAAATGACTAGTCGCAGGATTACATTGTAATCTGTTTTACAAAAATTAATATAAAAAACATTTAATAAAATTACGAAAAAGAATAAAACCTAATTGCATTCATTTAAAAAGACACAGCGCAATCAGAGTCACTTATTTTCCCCTTTTGCAAGACCAGTGACAAAGGCAAACCACGATCCAAATCATAAATAATTAATAGTTTAAAAAACTAAAAAATACGCTTTAATAGAAAAGTGAACTAAAAAGGAGAAAATAATTTTAAATAAGTTTGAAATAAGAATAGAGTGATTAACAAGAAATATTTATTTTATCGTAAAAAAGCGTGGGGTGCTTGATGTCAATTGTTGAAAATATTTATTGACAAATATTGGTAAAAGTAGAGCCATTATGAAAATATCTTAAAAAACACCCCACGCTTTTTTACGATAAAATAAATATTTTTTGTTAATCACTCTATTCTTACTTCAAACTTATTTAAAATTATTTTCTCCTTTTTAGTTCACTTTTCTATTAAAGCGTGTTTTTTTAGTTTTTAAACTATTAATTATTTTTTCTGTAAACTATAATTTTTGTTTAGTTAGTGTACAAAACTCTCCAGTTGTTTCTGCCAATAGTCACATGCTTGTCTCAAATTTAAGTCATGTGTATGCCTTAGTACACACCGTATTACTTGGCACAAAATACTACCGTGTCTCTGAATATGAAAAATCACAAATCCTGAAGATTCTGGTAAGGATAATGCGACCAAAAAAACACGCTTTGTATAAACGTTGTTCAAACGACAAATAATTCAAACGGCACACCAGGGTTTGATTCCGGAGAAGGTTGGTTGGAATTTAACGGCGCAAGGGCAACACGAGCTAATCCTTGTGATAAAGTGACAAACTTGTTCAATTATTGAATTGTCATCGGTCCTTAATAAGTATGCCAAATTTCGACTTAATCTGACGTTTTGAAGGGGGTCAAAATCATGTTCAAAGATTCCGTTACATACTAACATACGTCTGAAGCTAATAAAAGCGTATTAAAAAAGACGGATCGAATGGCCTTGACACGTCAGTTGAAAAAACAAACATTTTAGGGAATGAGGAACGGCAGCGGACTTTTTAAACGATTAAACTTATCCATTTTCAAAATTTTGGCGAATAACGAGTTTTTCAGCAGATGAATAATTAACGAAATTCGCGGAAAATCACATGTGTCGATAATATTAAAACGATCAAATAAGCGCTTCTTTAAAATTTCAATGAAGTCGATTATAATATCTTCCGAAATACAAATACACGATTCGTGTATAAATTAACTTGCGAAAAAATAAAACAGCATATTCATCAATTCAATAGAACAGAAAGCAAGCGATTCATTGACGATTTAATCAATTACTAAATGAAATTTACAATGAAATTTACAATGAAAAGAAATTCCTCATACCGGCTGCAAACACCGGACCATGCTTGCGAACATAATACGATTCCTACATAAATTAACTTAGAAAATAAAATAAAAAGTGTGCAGCAGATATTTAATAAAGCAGAAAAAAAAAATTTACTTTGCCTGGAGACTTTCCGGTGAAGAAATGTATTTTACGAACACCTACAACTAAAGCAAGAGAAAAAGATAATCCGAGCAAAAACTTGGAATAATTTACCACCAGCGTTGCGAGGTTAGTTGAAGAAAGCTTGCCACACGGTTGAAGCGAAAACGTGTTTACAACCTTGCGATATTAGGTTAGTGTCAGTGTCAACGTTTCGCTGCTATCCTTTTCAAAACCTTATTTTTAGGTTGCCCTCCAACCTTTTTACAGCAAGTCTAATGACAAGTATAAGACAAGATTTTCGTAAGCTTGCGATGTTAGGTTAGTGTCAACGTTGTCGCGTAAACCTTTACAAAAGCTTGTCGTTCGGTTGCACTGCAACCTTTTCACCGCAAGTCTAATGACAAGTATATGAAAAGGTTTTCGTAAGCTTGCAATGTTAGGTTACCGTCAAGGTTGTCGCTGACAAGTATATGAAAAGGTTTTCGTAAGCTTGCAATGTTAGGTTACCGTCAAGGTTGTCGCTGACAAGTATATGAAAAGGTTTTCGTAAGCTTGCAATGTTAGGTTACCGTCAACGTTGTCGCTGACAAGTATATGGCAAGGTTTTCATAAGCTTGCCGTTGGGTTGCCCTGTAACCTTATCACTGAAAGTCAATGACAAGTATATGACAAGGTTTTCATAACCTTGCATGCTATCTGGGTATGAGCACTGTGACGATCTACCGTCTAAGTGATGTCTAGTTAAGTTGAAATTTAGTATAGACCTCACTTAGACGGTAGATCGTCACAGTGCTCATAGGTATTTAATCCATTTTGGCGGCGTGAAAGCATAATGTTCGCCAAACCACAACCCTATAGAGAACAAAAGGCTATAAGGTTTGGCGAGAATTATGTCTTCACTCCGCCAAAATGGAATAAATACCTATGAGCACTGTGACGATCTATCGTCTAAGTGATGTCTAGTTAAGTTGAAGTTTAGTATAGTTAAGTTGAAGTTTAGTATAGAATCTGGATTTTTTCACCACTAGTAATTTTCTGTGGAAATGTAGAAGCCCTTCATACTTCAACTTCGTAACCAGGCAAAATACAAATCGTGAATGGGGAAATTCACTTAAAATTTCATAAATATTCCTGACTTTTGTATTGCCATTAGAGAATAATAATGGAAATGCTCCCAATGCTTATGTAAAATATTTTATTCTCCTTCATTCTTCTTATAATTTGTGCGATCGTGCATTGAAAAGTTTTTAGTTATTTCTATGAAGAGATTTAAAAAAGAGAACTTTTTTAAGACTAAGTTTTAGTTATGGATATCTATTCATTTCATATTGTTGCACAAATTGTCTGTATATAATGTAAATAGTGACGTATTATTTTAAAATTCTATTGTAATTTATTTTTATCTTATTTTACTTTTTTAACAACGATTATACAGGTTAGAAAAAGGTGGCAACACCTAAAGTAATCGAGAAATTTCGAGACGTTTCTTTTCCGACGAATTGGTTGGAAATTTCACGAATATTCTCACGCGCCTGGTATTTAAGACCGTAGATCGGGAAAGTTTTCAGATTGATTTCGGACTTCGATGTGAGCTGATCGCTTTGTTTACTGGAGAGAGCTTGTATAATCGCTGTATTCGAAGTTGTTCTTACTGAAGCTTGTGTTGAAGCTTGAGATTGATTAGACTGTTGTCTTTGAATAGATTTTGTGCCTTTGAAGAGTGAATAAATAGTAGTTTTTATTTTAAAAACTGTGCTCTCATTGCCTCAGCGGAAAAATTCATAACAATATCAATAACCTGGCAAAGCCAATTATCATTTAGCAATAGTTGATAACATTGTTTTATTTTGTTATTTTTGTTTTATTTATTATTTGAATAAGTAGATGCCTATTTAAGACTGTAATGCTTGTAAAGTTTAAATTAAAAAAAATAAAAAAATAATATCTTTCTTTTCTTTTTATTTTTCTAAATAAACCTTTTATTGTTGTTTACTATTTGATTTATGTTTAAGGTGTTAATTGGAAATCTTACGGATGAATTTAAAAAAACTATTAAACTTTTTTAATTACCTAGTAAGAGATCAGAAAAAAAAAAAGAAGAAGAAAAAGAATAAGAACGGCCCTAATAGCACACATCCTCCCAGGGAGGTCCCTGGGAAGTCATTCGTAGTCCCGGGGATGACTGGGGACTTCCTAGGGACCTCCCTGAGAGGATGTGTGCTATTAGGGGGGTGGTTGTTTCCATTCGTCCCGGTGAGAATAAAAATAGAAACCATACTTAAAAAATATAACCCATAAAAATAAAGTTTTTCAAAAATCCTTTATATGAATTGTCAATTTTTAAATTCATTAACACAACGCCGATATCAAAAACATTTCTATCAGCAAAATGTGCTGCAAAGTACGTTTCAAAATTCATTTATTAAAATGAACGTGACTTAATGCACTCACATCCAAATATCATTTATTTATTCTGATTAAAACAATTTTATTATTTATTTATTAAAAAATGTGTGGCAACAGGAAAGAGTTTCTTTAATGGTCTGTTGAATGCTATTTTAGCATGATTGGATTATGACCAAGTTGGTTTATTAGCTTTAAGAAAAAGCGACCTTTTAGTGACAGTTACAGCCTCAAAATGTGATCGAATGCAATGTCGTCGACATCGAATCCTTCTGCCAAGTTTCAGCCCGATTGGATGATGGCAAGAGGCAAATAACTCGGTCTCCGCAGATTTCCCCGCTATAGACACACAAAATCGAAGTTAATATAAATTATTTAAAAAGAATTATTTTCGAAGGATTAATCAGAAAGTGTAAAAATATATGCATTTATTTTTTTTTTTTCTTCGGATTTAGGGATTGTTAACTTGTGACAGGAGTTTTATCTGCACATAAAAAAGGCTTACTTTTCTCTGAATTTCATAATTATAACTGTTTCTATTCCCGTGATTTTACAGGATATTATATTTCCTATCCTATCATATTTTTTTAATATGAGCATTTTTCCCAAAACAATCGACAAAATATCTAAATAATTAATTCTTTTAGTAAATATTTTGAGGATTGAGCTTGAATGCAAGTAATAATTGACTGTGATATCCCACACACACCTGAGAGGTAAATGCGTGCGTAGCCAATAAAAGGTCTTGCGATTGAGCCTCATTAATGCTCTGCAGACTCTCTTGTCAAAGTGAGCTGAAACGGTGACGACCGTAAGCGATACAGTATAGGTTTGTGGCGACATCAAATAACAGATAAAACTTCTGTGCTCCGGAGTACTCTTTTGCACAGCGGTAAAGCATCTGTCTCTAGACACAATGGTCCCTGGATTGAGCCCCGTCGCCCTTGAAAGACGGCATACGCTTTATTGGTGACCCGGACATGATCCCGGAGGAGGAGTAATGTAGAAGCCACATACTTACCTCTACAAAAGTCATTTCCTGTCTACACACTACTAGGTAGCAGTTAGAAGAAGTTTGGCAGAAGATAAAACACTGCCAAAAAACATCGCCAAGAAACATCTCAAATCACTACCTAGCTAACAGCTTCGTCGATCTCATCTCCACGAACTGTTAAAGTCTGTGTTGCCAAATGCTCACCAGTTAAACCACAGCCTGACGCAGGTTAATGTGGTTCACTGCACGCGATGAAGTCAGCTGATATACAAATGGCCTTCATGCATATATTCGGAGCTGACCAGACTAATTAAGAAGACGGATTCAATGATCACGAGGAGTGAACTCGCGACTTGCTGTTTCCAAGAATACTTTCTCTGTTCTTTAAAAAATGATGGCTGCATATAATCGTTTCTAATAAAAATAAATATTTTAAACAACGAATTCTGGGCTCCCGATAGCCTAGGCGGTAGAGTATCAAGCTCGTAACCGGAGGGTTGCGGGTTCTGTCCTCGGTTCGCCAAATATCGGTGTGTACCTAATGGGGGCTGGTGCACATTAAATCTGTCGTGGCCTCAATGTCCTCTCGTTGGTGTGGTGGGGTTGGAGAGAGGGGTTTACACTAGAAGATTTCGATCTCGCATTCTTCTAGATGCTCAAAATTACGAGACGTATTTGGCTGTGTTAAGCACTTTATAAGTGGTAGAAATAGACAGTAGGTGGTTTCAAAACAAAACAACGAATTCTTTTTCATTTAAGCTTTTTTATTGATTTGAAATTGAGCCGCCAACTAGGTGGCCAGAGGTTGTTGAGACATAGTAAAGTTTTTCCGGGTTTTCCTCCTATTCGAGACTCAATTATGCGCTTGTTTTGCAATTTTGTGCTCTCAATTACCCATATGTATACATAAAGTAATGAAAGTATAACATTCGGTCAATAAAAAAAATGTTTTTTTTTTTTTTTTGGAACATAATGATTTCAAAGAAGTGATCGAGAAAAAATTTATGTCTGTGTGTCTATGGACAGCATAACCGACGAACAAATTGACCTTCGATGTTCACATTTGATGTGCGTGTCGGTGGTGGCCATGAAACCTAAAACTAAGGTTTTTGTTAAAATCACGCATGCGCATAAGGTAGCTGCCGTTGAAAAAAATCATGTTTTTCAGTAATTGCTAAAAAAAAAAAACAGTTCTAACGATTTTGTTCAAAATCGCCGTGGTAATGCCTCTGAAGGTGCTCTAAACATTCCTACCTAAATATTTCTCATAAAAATATGATAAAAACGTAAAAAGTTGAAAAACGAGTGCCTTTAACACAGAGTTCTTTGCCCCTGAGCATTAGGGCGTATCGAAAAAAACTTTTTTTAGAAATTCAAAATTTCAAGTTGATAACAAGTTGTTACTATGCTCACATGTTTACCAAAATTTTTTTTAGTTCAATCGAAAAATATTTAGGTCTCCCGGAATGGACCTGAAGTTTGATGTTTTTTGACAAAAACAAAGATTTTTTAAAAAAAAATTTTTTTAGTTCAATCGAAAAATATTTAGGTCTCCCGGAATGGACCTGAAGTTTGATGTTTTTTGACAAAAACAAAGATTTTTTTAAAAAAAAATTTTTTAGTTCAATCGAAAAATATTTATGTCTCCCGGAATGGACCTGAAGTTTGATGTTTTTTGACAAAAACAAAGATTTTTAAAAAGAAAATTTTTTTAGTTCAATCGAAAAATATTTAGGTCTCCCGGAATGGACCTGAAGTTTGATGTTTTTTGACAAAAACAAAGATTTTTAAAAAAAAATTTTTTTTTAGTTCAATCGAAAAATATTTAGGTCTCCCGGAATGGACCTGAAGTTTGATGTTTTTTGACAAAAACAAAGATTTTTTTTAAAAAATTTTTTTTAGTTCAATCGAAAAATATTTAGGTCTCCCAGAATGGACCTGAAGTTTGATGTTTTTTGACAAAAACAAAGATTTTTAAAAAAAATTTTTTTTTAGTTCAATCGAAAAATATTTAGGTCTAACGGAATGGACCTGAAGTTTGATGTTTTTTGACAAAAACAAAGATTTTTAAAAAAAAATTTAAACATAAATATAAAGCAAATTTTTATTTTCAAAAATAAAAATGTCGAGTATATAATACTAATTAACAGTAATAAAAAAATTATATCTGCCATTTAATAATTAGGTCTCCCTGAATCTACATGAAAAACTTAACTTTTTTACAAAATAAGGTTATTTTTCAATTTTCAACCCATTCTTTTGGTTAGTTTCAATTACTTTATTCGTAGTCTAGGTATAGTAGTACAGCATTTTGAAATATCGGGAATATCATTTTATGAAATGGCGTTTACTAAACTTAAGTATTAATATATATCATTTCTGCACGACTCCACGTTGGTTGGAGTCTCCAACCAACAAAGACTCTAGGTTTGAAACATGAAGGTAACGTTATCGAAAATGAATTCAATGTCACAGGGTTCGAATGATGAAAGTGTACATGATAGTAAAATGCTTCTACCATGGGAATTATTATAAAGTTGAATTATTTCAGTGAAATAAGAACTGCCAGAAAATCCATTATCTTTTTCTAGAGATTGTGACCGTAGAACCTATCTCAATTAGAGTAGAAGCTCAATCAGCAAGTGCTCTTTCGTGGAATTTAAATGTTGTAATACAAGAAAACCAGGCAGTGGTAATAGATAAATCGAATGTTTTTCGTGAAATATCATCTAGGTATTAGTTCAACTATTTTCACTCTATTTATTTAATCGAAAGGATGAAGCAATAAGTATAAAAATTGTAAGTTGTAAATGTGGTCGCATAAATAAATTATAAGAACATGTATGTTTGGTATAAGAACTATATTCAACATATTTTGGACACTCAACTGCAAACAGTGGCTCTGGATGAAACGTAGTGTCATCATTACTACTTATGAAATAAAGTTGCATTGATAAGAAAAATATTCAAGGTCTTGGTTATGATAGTGATGAATCAAATACTGAAGTCACTAATTAAAAATGTCATTCTTCGTAAATACTTTAAAATAACCAGTACAAGCAGTTGTTTGTTTATTTCATTTAAACGAATTGCCTCTTAGAAAAGTTATGATTATTCTCGATGTTCCAATTTATTAACGTACTTATTTTACTGTCCATTAAGAAAACGTCTAACAAGTTGTCGAGATTTACCAATTGTTGAATACAATAACATTGATAAGGTTTTTCCAAAATTTGATTTTATAAAGTTGAACACCGACCAGAAATATTGGAAAATATGTCAAGCTGTACTAGTAAGCAAATGCCCCCAAGGTATAGCAAGCAGAAACCTTGGAAACATCTCCCCTTCAAGATGATTAAAAATGGTAAATCGAATTTCATGTATATGTATTGTATCACTTGATCCAACTTCGAAGTTGAAAAAAATAGCTTAGTTTGTAATGAAAATTTATACTCCCTTATGGGTTAAAATATAACGTCATGTAATGATGATATTATGTTTCGTACAGAGCCACTGTCTGGAGTTGCTTGTCCAAAATATGTTGAATATAGTTTTTATACCAATGATACATGTTCTTATCGTTTATTTATGTGACCACATTTACAACTTACAATTTTTATACTTATTGCTTCATCCTTTCGATTAAATAAATAGAGTGAAAAATAGTTGAACTAATACCTTGATATTTCACCGTTTCACGAAAAACATTCGATTTATCTATTACCACTGCCTGGTTTTCTTGTATTACAACATTTAAATTCCACGAAAGAGCACTTGCTGATTGAGCTTTTACTCTAATTGAGATAGGCTCTACGGTCACAATCTCTAGAAAAAGATAATAGATTTTCTGGCAGTTTTTATTTCACTGAAATAATTCAACTTTATAATAGTTCCTATGGTAGAAGCATTTTACTATCATGTTCACTTTCATCATTCGAACCCTGTGACTTTGAATTCATTTTCGATAACGTTACCTTCATGTCTCAAACCTAGAGTCTTTGTTGGTTGGAGACTCCAACCAACGTGGAGTCGTGCAGAAATGATATAAATTAATACTTGAGTTTAGTAAACGCCATTTCATAAAATATTCCCGATATTTCAAAATGCTGTACTACTATACCTAGACTACGAATAAAATAATTGAAACTAACCAAAAGAATGGGTTGAAAATTGAAAAATATCCGTATTTTGTAAAAAAATTAAGTTTTTCATGTAGATTCAGGGAGATCTAATTATTAAATGGCAGATATAATTTTTTTATTACTGTTAATTAGTATTATAAACTCGACATTTTTATTCTTGAAAATAAAAATTTGCTTTATATTTGTTTAAAAAAAAATTTAAAAATCTTTGTTTTTGTCAAAAAACATCAAACTTCAGGTCCATTCCGGGAGACCTAAATATTTTTCGATTGAACTAAAAAAATTTTGGTAAACATGGGAGCATAGTGACAACTTTTTATCAACTTGAAATTTTGAATTTCCCAAAAAAGTTTTTTTCGATACGCCCTACTGAGCATCACCTATCAACGCTTTGATTTTTCACTCACAAGCAAGTACAATGTAATGTCTAGTCAAATAAAATCCCCATTTTTGTCATTTTGGAGTTTTTTGTTTGTTTGTCAGGTAAAAATTATTGCCAAAAATATTGCCAAACTGGCCATTTTTATTTAAATGAGTGAAAATAAAATAAAAAAAATGGCAAGTAACACTATGTTAAATTTTACTGCAATGATCAATATTATATAGTATAATTTTAAGTTATGCGTTGTTCCACATCCCTAATTATGATAAGAAGAATTTTCTTAATTCTTTCAAGCAAAAATTGTATTCGGAAACATGAGACGATATAACCTATATACTTTAAAATCAAAAATGTATTCTTTGCTCGTATTTATTATATTTATCATATTCTCTATTTTTAAAGTACGGACTTCAAGGCTTAAAATTAATTTAATTATTTATGCAATTAACATTTTACAAGTGCTTACAGTTTGGAAGTAAAATTTTCGATAAAAGTCATCAAAGGATCCGGTTCATCTGAAATGCGATAAAAAAATAAAATATTAGTACTAATAGAACCATAAATAATACAGAGCTATAAATAAAATAAATTCATAAAAAGTTTTTCTTAATTTAAATCTTACTCATACTGTGTTTTTATTAGTAATAACTTAGTTATTTAAATTGAGATTTCTATTAGACTAACAATAAAATAAAATTAATTTTTATAATTTACATTACAGTAAAAAATTAATCCTGGAACATTTTCTTTTCTTAACCAAATGCTATTTATAATGTTTGAAATGTCATAAGTAAAATGTAAATGAAGATTTTTTTTCCCAATTTTTTATTATTATTATTATTATTTTTTTTTAAATTTTTTTATTATTGTTATTAACAGGAGGGAGTGAAACCAACATCAGGTTAAAACGAAAAACATCCTCTTTATTAAAAACACACCAACAGTTTATATATACAATTTCCACTACCGGTGGAAAGAAGAACTAAAAAAGAATTTGCATATAGCCGCTAATTCATACTTAAATTAGGAACATGAAAATATACAGGGGAAAAACCAAGTATTAACTATTTAAGAGTGTTTGGTTCTCTTGTATATTTTCATGTTCCTAAAGTTTTGAGCAGGAAATTTGAACCTCCCTGTAAACGTGGTATTATGTTAGGATATTCAACACAACGGCGTGGATACCGAATATTTGATATAGAAGGTCAAAAAGTAATTGAAGAGAGATCAGTAAAATTTAATGAACAGATAAAGGGTTGTGTATTTTTAGAAAAAGACGACACGAATACCTTATCAATCATTGAAAATTTGTTTAATTCTAAAAGGCTAGATACGAGTTCGAATCCAAATTCGGAACCGACTAGAATCAATCTGGACTTGAACTTAGAATCTCAGGATTCGAATCCTAACCAATCGAGAAAGTTGGGTAGACCTTTAGGAATGACTAAAGCAAAAAGTCAAGAACTTACTGAACAGAGCAAATTAGATGCGGAACAACGAGGCAATCGACCTTGACCTTCGAAGATCTGATAGATTAAAAGAAAAAGAAAACGCGAGTTTAGCTTTTAATCAGGTTCCCGCAAACATTCAAGAAGCAAGGATAAGTGAAAATTGGTCTGATTGGGAGACTGCAATTAAGGATGAGTTAAAATCTTTAGAAAGGCATGATGCTTTTGAAATCGTAGAGAAACCAAAGGGTGTAAAAGTTATTAAAACTAAATGGGTTTTCACATTAAAAGATGAAGGTAATCCTAATCGTTTTAAAGCTAGATTAGTGGCGGATGCATTTAATCAAATTAAAAATGTAGACTTCACCGAGACATACTCGCCTGTTGTAAATATTGATTCGTGACGAATGTTGATGGCTATATCGGCTAAATTAAACTTAGACATTAAGTTTTTTTAATGTTAAAACAGCTTATTTGTACGGTGAATTGCTTTATTTATCAAATCGGTCTAGACCCGATTTAGCATTTGTTATGTGTTATTTATCACAGTTCAATAACAGACCAGAAAAGCGTCATTATGAACTGTTGAAAAAGGTTTTACGTTATCTTAAGGGTACAAAAGATAAAATATTGTTTTACGATAATTGTATTGGTACTATAAATGCAAGCTCGGATGCGAGCTGGGGTAATGCCAATGAAGGGAAATCTTTTTCAGAGGGAGTTATTATGATTGGTAACTCTTTAGTAAGTTGGAAGAGCAATAAACAAAAATGTGTTGGAATGTCAACATGTGAAGTTGAATTGTATGCAATTTGTGATATTTCCAAACATGTAACTTGGACTTTAAATTTTTTGAGGGAAATTGAATGTGATGTTTTTGTACAAGCGCCTGTAAATATTTATTCTGATTGTAAATCCGCAATTGATTAGATAAATGGATCTAGATCTTCAACTAAGACTAGACATATTAATTTAAAATTTCATTTTGTTAAAGATTTAATTAAATCCAAGCTTATTAAATTGATTCATGTATCAAGTAATGAAATAATGGCTGATTTTTTGACTAAGGCCTTAACTTGTGAGAGATTGTTTTCAAGTATGAATCAAATTAATTTAATTTAAGTTTCATTTGCATACAGTCGCAGGAGGAGATTGTTGGTAATTTAAGTATGAATTAGTGGCTATATGCAAATTCTTTTTTAGTTCTTCTTTCCACTCTTTACTTTCATTTTAGTCCTTAAATTACAGTTCTTGTACAAATGTCCCTTTTTGTGGCATGTGTAGGAAGTCTTCTCGAATCTCCGTTGAGGATCCCCCGTGAAGTAGGCTCCATCCGCTTGCTTGCAATTACGTTGAAATTCGCGTTCTTCCTCGCGCAAAATTTCCAGCACTTCTTCGATCGATTTTTCTCGTTGAGTTTTCAACATTTCACGTACCTTCGCAAATCGACCTCTCAATCCTCGAATTGTGTAGAATACAAGTTCTCTTGGTGAGATAACAACTCCAAGAGATGCACACTTCGCAATGAGACCTTTAGCTCTGGCCACATAGTCATTAACCAGTTCTTTCTCCTGCATCTCCAAGCACTTTAATTCTTGACCGGCATCAATTTTGCGATCTTCTAGAGTACCAGTAAAATTATCTTTGATACGCTGTAACAGTTACTTCGCATTAGTTTCACTAGCGTACTGCAAAGCTTGCTCGTCACTCAGGGAAAGTTTAATGCAGGCGACAGCTTCGTTGTTTTCTTTCTGCCAGGTAGGAAGTTTCGTTCCTTCTGTTGGAGGGTCTTGAGTAATAACTTCAGAAAGTCCTCGAAGGCATAAAGCTGCATCAAGTTTCATTGCCCACACGAGATAGTTCGTGCCAGTCAGGGCAGGTATCGAAATAGGATATCTATCCATCTCACTCCAATCCTGTTAGTTCCAAATCACGACAAGAAAACCGACGTCGTATTTTAACTCGTAACCACGCTCTGCTACCAATTGTTATTAACAGGAGGGAGTGAAACCAACATCAGGTTAAAACGAAAAACATCCTCTTTATTAAAAACACACCAACAGTTTATATATACAATTTCCACTACCGGTGGAAAGAAGAACTAAAAAAGAATTTGCATATAGCCGCTAATTCATACTTAAATTACCAACAATTATTATTATTATTATTATTATTATTATTTTTTTTTTTTTTTTTTTTTTTTTTTTAATATATCTATGTGGGGTTTTTACAAACTGATATTTTTAGATGAACTTATATTTCACGTAACTGTGCAATTGGACAATTTGACAATTTAAACAAAAATAGATTACCTGGCCATTATTTCTGGATCGGTTTAGGGATTCCATTGTTTTAAGTGGCACACATTCAGCCTTAACTTTTTGATATTATTAGTATTACAGAAATTTAAATTACAAAAAAAATTATTTTATACCAGAATTGGAATTTAGATATAATCGGTAAGATATCTTTTTAATCTAACAATTTAATAATTATTTAGTTGAAATCAATTAACATTAAACTAAAATTAGTTTTTATAAAACTATGCCTTATCTATTAATTTTTAATTAATAATAGCTTGCTCAACTTTTTTTTTCTTTTTTTTTTTAATTTTTACATAATAGCAACTAAATTCTTGTAATAGAATAAAATATGGATTCACTATCATATTTAATTTATTATTATTTTGTATAAAAATAAACGAGTCCAAAATAAAGTCAAAGTAAATTTTTAAATAATTTACTTTACGCTAAATGTTACACCTATCAGATTTGAAATGGGCAAGGAACAAACGTAGCAAAAATAAAATAATTCGTTAAATTGTACTTAAGAAATTGATTAAACTATGATTTAATCACTTTTCAAATGTAAATTAGTATGGATGGAATTCTAGAAATACAAAAATGACTGCATTAATTTTCGTTTTAAAAACTGCTTATATTCCTACTATTCAAATGACTCGGTGTATGTTTAGCTCTGTATTTAAAGAAGTATATTTACCTGCGTGAGGTGTTGGTTCAACCGAAATAAGTATGCTAACAAGGAGTAGCAGCAAGGCTAGGAACTTCATTGTTCTAGAATAAAATATAGTTAACTTTTTTTTACTAAATTAAATGAGGTGTAAAGTTTGTCATTACCCTGCCTTATACATAGCGATGTTCTACTTTTTTTTTTTATTAATTTTGCCTACATTGGATGTTGTCAAACCCTACTCGCTTAGAATACATAGAGGATTTTTTTTTATTACCAAATTAAACCAAATGTAGAGTCCAACCTTTCCCCAGTGATACGCAGAGTGAGGTTTTATTTTATTTTATTTTATTTTACATTATATTATATTTATATTTTATTTATTTTTTATTTTATTTATTTTGCCCCAATTGCATATATTAAACTTTTGATTAGTTGTTCTATCTAATATTTCTAATATTCTCTCTATTATTTCTAATAGGGTGACAGTTCTGAAGTTTTCAACATAAGTAGCTTTGGCCATTTAATTGGTCTTTTGAAAAGCAGAATGTTAAAATTTTAATTTGTTTTTTAATTAGTGTTTTTACAAAAAGCTAATTCAAATAGGCCTAGAGCTCTGAGAATTTCAACTTAAGAAGTTTTGGCTTTCTAATTTTGCTTTTCACAAGCACATGTTTGAATATTATCAAAGAGGTGAAGGGTATTATATTATTGTAATAACGAAGAATATTTTATTTTTTTTCTAAACAGTGGAGGAGGTTCTAATATTAAGAGTTTGCGAAGCAATTAATTTTTAGTGAGTGAAGCGAGTTTATGCTTAAGCAGCAAGGATCTGTTCAGCGAGTGAAGCGAGTCTATACTTGTGCAGCATTAAACTCTCCATCGAGCGAAACGAGCTTTTGATTGCATAGCAATGAACCTTTCAACGTGTGAAGTGAGCCTGTGATTATGCGTCAATGAAGTTTTCAGCGAGTGAAGCGAGCTGTGTTTGCGGAACAATGAAATTTTTCAGGGAACAAATTTTGTTGTAATTAAACTTTCAGGGAACAAAGCGAGCTTGATTTTTCGTATTTGCCTGGTTTTGCGAACCTTCTTGTGAGGGAAGCGAGCTCATTCACGATGTGCCAAAAGCTGGGACATATACACCAATAAGGGTTTCTGCAACGCAGGGCCACGCAGCTAGTATGCAATATTTTTTTTTTCATTTGATTTTTAAAAATCCAAAATTGATTTTAATAATGGTATTCAGCCTTAAATGTAGCTTTAAATTAATCAAAATACAGGTATATTCTTATATTATTCCAATTTCGAATTTTAAGTTTTAATTTGCAATTTGGTGTTTGGAAATAAATTTGTGAGTTTTACAATTGCCTGACAATTTTTAATGATTTTAATAAATTTAAGATTCATAATTTATTAACAGTCTACTGACGATTCCCGCGATCTCAAAGTTTGAAGCCCTGTTTATTGTTTACTTTTTAGTCACGCTAAATTCATGCTTTATTTGCCAACTAATATTTTTTAATTTTCATAGGTTTTTAATCGTTCTTTAGATAATACTGAGTGTTTATTATTATTATTATTATTATTATTATTATTATTATTATTATTATCCTTATCCTTATCATTATCATTATCATTATTATTATTATTATTATTATTATTTATATCATGAACTATTTGTTTGGGTTTTATATGTTATTAGTTGGGTTATAATAGTAAATTTTTAGAAGCTTAGTTTACATTTGAATGGTTAGTTTATGCAAAATTCCAAGTTTGAACCCTGCTTAGATATTTGTCAATGTAATTATACTTTTTAGAAAATATTTCGCTTATAGCACAGCTAACTTTTATATAACTTCTACTACATTATTTTAATATGTGCTTGGATTTTCCTCTAAAATTTGTTTTAAATGTCCTTTTTTTTTTTAAATTAAGAGACTAATTTTGTATTTTTATAAAATGATCCTTCCACAACTATTACTCAAAGAAATATTACAGGTACATTTTTTAAAACACAGTTTCCGAAACCTTTAATTATAACAATTTAGATTAAGCTAAACAATTTAGATTGATGTTTATTTTCACAGAACCATCTCAGTTTCCACTTTAACCACATTTTAAGCCTCTTATAATTGATTAAAACACATTTAGTGGGACACTAATATTTTGGGTTCCAATTAATTAATTACTAACGGGAAATAAACTTACGAGCTAACGGAAATACCTTGTAAGTCTCGAAAACTTTTGATAGTACACAAGTACTCTCGTTCCCAGTCACAATCTTTATAATCATTGATGGACATTTTATCGCAAGTTTACGGAAACAGGTGTTAATATAAAAATTTCTACACACTACCCACAATTACATATTGCAGCATTACTACTTCTCCGTGTCGAAATATGCGAATAGTGTCTTTATCTAAACCATGAAAGTTGACAGCAGTTAAAGTCAGTTAGTGTCCACCATATTTAACCATATGTAGATTCTATTTGTACTAATTCAGAAATAGTATTATGTTGCTTCATGGTGTATAAAGTACGTGCTTCCATCCAAGGTAGTTCACATTAAGTAGTTTCACATTCTTCTGACCAGTAAGTTTAAACCCATGCTGAATAATCAAGTAGAATTGTTAGTCTTCACCGATGCTATAAACTTGTTGCCTTGATTTTCGACCGCAATATCCTCTAAAACAGCTTTTGCCACTAACTTTTAGAGGCGGGCCGTGTGACTTATGTTGGAGCTTTTCGAAGGGCCGGATACACCAATACATGTATATTTAATTATTATCGATTTAACAATATATAACATTTCTAAAAACTGAAAAAAATATTGATTTTTGATTCTGAATTGATTGATTTTGAATCTGACTAGTAAGTTTAAACCCATGCTGAATAATCAAGTAGAATTGTTAGTCTTCACCGATGCTATAAACTTGCTGCCTTGATTTTCGACCGCAATATCCTCTAAAACAGCTTTTGCCACTAACTTTTAGAGGCGGGCCGTGTGACTTATGTTGGAGCTTTTCGAATGGCCGGATACACCAATACATGTATATTTAATTATTATCGATTTAACAATATATAACAATTCTAAAAACTGAAAAAAATATTGATTTTTGATTCTGATTTGATTGATTTTGAATACACCAATACATGTATATTTAATTATTATCGATTTAACAATATATAACATTTCTAAAAACTGAAAAAAATATTGATTTTTGATTCTGAATTGATTGATTTTGAATCTGACTAGTAAGTTTAAACCCATACTGAGTAACCAAGAAAAATTGTTAGTCTTCACCGATGCTTGTTGCCTTGATTTTCGACTGGAATATCCTCTAAAACAGCGTTCGTCACTAACTTTCAGAGGCGGGCAGTGTGACTTATGTTGGAGCTTTTCGAAGGGCCGGATACACCAATACATGTATATTTAATTATTATCGATTTAACAATATATAACATTTCTAAAAACTGAAAAAAATATTGATTTTTTTTTTTATCTTAGTAAAATTACAATTCATATTTGATTATTTTTTTCAAAAAATTAAGAATTTTTTTTTTATTATTAGTAAATGAAAGTCTAAGAAAGAAGTGAATCTTTTGTTCCAACTTGACAATGAGACTTGATCAAACTTTTAATAAAAGTATTTAGACTGCACTTCCAGATTACTCTGTTTTAGTCGATATCAATTGCGAGACGATGACGGTAGAAATCATTCAGTTTATTTTATTATTGAGTCGATCTCAGCTACAGTATTTGTTACAGCCAATCTTAATAAGTTGTCCAAATGAGATTCAGTTTAGTTATTCCTGTATTTATTCATGATGAAAATCATCTTGCTGAAAGCTTCTTCATATAGTTTCTTTGGGCACGAAGTGAAGAACTCTGTTCTACATAGTAAACACGTACTACTCTCGACAAATTGCATTTATGCAAAAAAAAAAAAATCCATATTATGAAATTTGAATTTTTAATCTTCTATACTGCTCGCGGGCCGCGTAGTGGCTGACGCTGCTCTAAAATAATGCTTGAAAGCATGCAATAAGTTTCACCTGGCATGAAAACATTAAAAAAAAATGTGATTAAAAATGTTTGGAGATAAAAGTAACTAGAGGTTGCTGTTTTTTTATTGTTATTAAAGTTTCAAAAGTTTTTATAAAGTAGGTTTTAAAGACTTTTCAAAGAGTGATAAAAACATGCGGTTATTTTCCTTTCAAACTTTGTTAATGGACTTTTATCACTAATGTTCTGGTTGGAAAAAAATATTCATTTGTTTTAAAGCATACTTTGTCTGATATTTAATAATTATCAGCAAAAAATAACGAATTTGGCCTTATTTTTGTTGTTAATTATTAAAATGAAATACTCGATCGATAGGACAGGATCATATCAAAAATCTATCAAAACTAATCCATCAAACCTTAGCCGACCTGATGGCTGTGAGGTTAGAGCTCTGGCTTCGCATGCCAAAGGTGCCGGGTTCGAATCTCTGATTAGGCATGGATGTTCGTTGTTGTTCGGAATCCATGTTAAGCTGTAGATCCCGGCCTGATTAGCCGTTACTGTACATAAAAACAGGTCTTTAACCATACAAACCAACTAACCATGAAAACTAATTAACCGTACAACTCTCTATGGGTGTATATTATTAAAACATACTAACTACTTACTACATTATGGAAAGAAATGTATATTTAATTAGAGGTGTGGAACATCGCACAACTTTCAATTACACTACAGTACTGAAAAGGAATTCTGGTATTTAACATTTTTATATTTTCATCATACATTTAGCAAAAGAGGCCAATTTGGCAATTTTTTTTTTTTGTTATAATTCTTGTATATGTCTTTAAAAAAAAACTCCGCCAAAATGATGACTTTGGCGATATACTTTTCGATAATTATGCCATTAAAGCATTTTTACTGAAATTTCGGAGGTAGGCATTACCACAGCAATTTTGCACAAAATCGTTAGAGCCGTTTTTTACTTTTAAAAAGTACCTACTTTGAAATACATGATTTTTTTCAATAGCAACTACCATATGGGCATGCGCGATTTTGAGGAAAACCTTAATGGTAGGTCCCTGTGCCATCACTAACCCGCACACCAAATTTGAACAAAGTAGGTCAATTTGTTAGGGAGTTATACTGACCACAGACACACATAGAAATTTTTTCTAGGTCACTTTTTCAGAAAAAAACTTTTTTTTGACCGAATATTATACTTTCATTACCCTATGTATATATACGAGTAATTGAAAATAAAAAACTAGGGATGTCGAATATTACAAAACTTTCAATTACACCGCTTAAATTCAAGAAGAACGTCAACTTGTCGAATTTGGCTTTATTTTTGTTGATAGTTATTACATTACAAGCTATGCGGTCCCTCGTTACGGAGACCTTCATACCTATGCAAACTCAATCTCGTGCATCTTGCTCAGTGTTCCATTGCTATGTAAGCCTAGGCTTTCTTCGCATGCTGAAAAGTGCATTGATACATTAACATTTTGTTTGTCTTTCTATCATTGACTGAGAAAATCGAAATTATACGACTGAAACTATATATGTTGAAAATGTAAGAGCCCTACACTAATTAAATGTTAACGCTTTATAAATAATATAACACATAAAAACAAAGATTTAATTCAAATCATTTATATGCTTTGCCAATTTTTATATTCATTAACACAGCGTTGATTCTATGAACAGTGAGTGCATTGTGTTTTCACTTAATTTTAAATATCAAAAACAATTCTATTAGCAAAATGTGCGGCAAACTATACATTTCAAAATTTATTTATTAAAAATGAACGTGAAATTATGCACTCATATGCATGTACCTTTTTTTTTCTGAATAAAATAAATTTGTTATTTATTTATTTATTTATTTATTTATTTATTTATTTATTTATTTATTTATTTATTTATTTATTTATTTATTTATTTATTTATTTATTTATTTATTTATTTATTTATTTATTTATTTATTCATTTGTTTTTTTGTTTGTTTGTTTGTTTGTTTGTTTGTTTGTTTATGTATGTATGTATGTATGTGTGTGTGTTTGTTTGCTTGTTTGTTTGTTTGTTTGTTTGTTTGTTTGTTTATTTATTTATTTATTTAAAAAAAATGGCAACAGGAATGAGTTTTGTCAATGGTCGGTTAAATAATATTTTAGTGCGATTGGATAACAGCAAGTTGGTTTATTAGTATTCCGTAAAAGTGACCTTTTAGTGACAGATATAGCCATAAAATTTGATAGAATGTATTTTCATCGACCTGGAATCTATCTGCCAAGTTTCATACTGATTGGATGACAGCAAGAGGGTTGATTGATACTCAGCAGATTTACCCGCCATCGATATACACTTTCAACCACCCACGCAACACACAAAATCGTTACTACATATATATATGTATATAAAGTTAATAAAAAAGATTAAAAAAAAAAAAATTAATTCAAAAACATTAGTGAAATTTTCACAATCTTTTTTTATAGCAAAATTAAAAGTTCAAAACTACTTATGTTTAAAATTTCAGAGTCTACGTATATGGAATTCACTTTCTATAAAGCCGGAAGGATAAACCGAAAGACCTACTTTTTGTTTTAGATACATAAATTTCTATCAAGCAATTGAAACAGATAAGAAACAGTTGCTGATGAACAATGCTCAAAAGAAAAGAAAGTTAAAGACGCTCGTTTTCAACTTTTTAAGCCTTCATCAAATTTCTTCGGGAACTTCGTGGATGGGGATGGGCTGAACACTATTAAAGTTATTACCACAGTGATTTTGATAAAACTCGTTCGAGCCATTGACTTGTTTAAAACAATTAAACCTTATGTAGTTCCTGCACGGTTTAATATAGAAATTATTGTTACGAATAGAAGATGCTACTAACAATTCCCATTGAATTATAAAGGCCTTGATTGTTTTGATATGTGAATTGCTATTGGATATACCAGTTCAATGTCTAGAGACTCTTGTAAACGACACGTTCAGGGTTCAGTCCTACTAAGCGACATCCATGAAATTAATTGATAAAAACGTGGAGAGCCACTCACTTAGTATGGAAATGATCCCTCTGTGGGACTAACAGATGTCTATTTTCACACTGAAATGCTTTCTCCGGTGTCCAAGAATTCAAGTGTACCTGAACATCTAAAACAACTCGCACTAGAAGTTATTAATGGGATCCCACAAGACGCAACCAAGATTTACACAGATGGTAGCAAAGGCGAGAATAACCAACCCGGAAGTGGTGTATTTATCAGGACCCCGAATGGAAAGCAAAGGACTGCAATTAGAAATCCAGACCATTGTTCTGTCTTCAGAAGCGAAGTGATTGCCATTGAAGCAGAACTGAGGGTTATTATAGCGGAAAGGAGCTCAGGTGAGGTTTGGATACTATCGGACAGTAAGAGCTCAATCCAACATCTAAGTGACTGGAGTACTGTGGGAGACAGGACTGGTGTTTCTATTCTTAACATGCTGAAACAGATATCCATATCCCAAACAATTCACCTGTAATGGATCCCCTCACATGTACATGTCCATGGCAATGAGGTAGCCGATTGCCTAGCAAAGGAAGGCTCCGAGGCCCCAGCACCCTTCCCGGTCTGGACTTTCCTGGAGGCCTATTCGATCAAGAAAAACAGGGCTAAATTGAAATGTATAATCCCTCCGACAAACGATTTGTACAAGAGAAAGAGTCCTGGAGGTTCTCTTGGCCTCACCTGTGACCGAAAGAATCAGACGGCTTTGTCCAGATTCGCCAGCGGACATCTAAAGAACCTTACTTTTCATGGAAAACTCAAGATTTTTCCAATTTGCGGAAAATGTGCTACAGAAATGGCCTCCCCAGACCACATTTTGGACTGCCTTCAGCTTTCTTGGGAAGATCTGGTCAAGGAGCCCTTGAGAGTTTTGGACTTTTTGCGTGTTTTTAACCTCATGGAAATTTGTCTAGCTGTCGCTAGCTTGAAGATTTGAAAAAAAAAAAAAAAAAAAAAAAAAAAAAAGATCAAAGGTAAAATAAAAGAAAGTGAAACTGAATTAACTGAGAATGAGATGTCCATCAAAAATAATAGTCCGAATTTTCTAAATTTTAAATCTCACTCTAATATTAAAAAGTAGAAGAAGGATGTTTTTCTGTATTTCCCATCCCTACACTCTTAATTTTATGTAAAACAGTAACAGATAAAAACTAATAACGAACATTTATCATTGGAAATAAAGATGATAGTATTACGCAATTCAATATTTTCCGAGAAAAAACTACTGTTAGGAACTCATATTCTAGCAACGTAACTGAATTCTCCGAATCAAATCATTTATCCTTATTCCTATCTCATACGTTCAACCACACACTGCTAGTCGTAAAAAAAATTATGCTAATCTTAGATTTCTTCTGATTGTTTCAGATCTTAATTATAAAAAATAAGAGAACTTTTATGCAATTGAATGATGTTTTTTCCTAGAACTATTCAATGAATTCCACCTATATTGCGCTGAAATTATTAGAAAAAAAAGTAATAATTCAGTACGAGCTAGCTATATAACGTACTTCTTTTGCGCTTTCTTTCTCGTTGATATTTATCATCAGTTTTCAATCTCTAGTTTTTACAAAAAAGTGTGATATTTATGAAGAAGAATCCTAGAAAGAAGAATGTCTCTTTAAGATTTTCTACTTCTCGCCAAATAATCCAAAGGAACTTTATTGATTCAAAAGAGTGCCAAGTAAAGTCAATAAGATATAACCGGCCATTGATTTAGTTTTCAATTGATGTCAGTGTGGAACACCACTTACAAAACAGTGTCACAGAAGTTCCAGTTGAACGTATTTTACTCCCAAGCCTCAGTTCTAGATGTCGTCAGGTCATCAGACTCCTATGTTTAAAAGGGAACATTACATACTTAGTAGGAAGGACTTGCTATTGAGAAAGGACTGGCATTTTTTGCCTTTTTGTTTATTTTCCAACTGATTCAAGAAAGGTTCCTGTGTTATAGTTTAATTTCTCAGTTATGCTGAACAATCACATGAAAGACATTTAATCCCCCAATTTCAAGAAAATGTCATTTCTCAAGAAAATGTCGTTCAAGAAAGTGGTTCTTTCTAAAAATGTCTACATAAGATTTTCTACAACTCTTCAAATGATCCCAAGGAATTTTATTGATTCAAAAAAGTGCCAAGTAAAGTCAATAGGATATACCCGGTCATTGATTTAGTTTTCAACTGATACCAGCTATGGTGAAACGCCACTTACCAAAACAGTGTCACAGAAATTCCAGTTGAACATATTTTACTCCCAAGCCTCAGTTCTAGATGTCGTAGTGAATATTGCATGTTAAGTAGGAAGAGACTGGCATTTTTTGTTTATTTTCCACCTGATTAAAAAAAGCACCCGTGTTATAGTTTGATTTCTCAGTTATGCTGAGTGATCATATGAAAGACATTTTATCCCTCAATCTCAAGAAAATGTCATTCAAGAAAGTGGTTCTTTCTAAAAATGTCTACGTAAGATTTTCTACTTCTCGCCAAATGATCCCAAGGAATTTTTTTGATTCGAAAAAGTGCCAAGTAAAGTCAATAGGACATACCCGGTGATTGATTTAGCTTTCAACTGATACCAGCTATGGTTTAACGACACTTACAAAACAGTGTCACAGAAGTTCCAGTTGAACATATTTTACTCCCAAGCCTCAGTTCTAGATGTCGTCAGGTCATCAGACTCCTATGTTTAAAAGGGAAAGTTACATACTTAGTAGGAAGGACTTGCTATTGAGAAAGGACTAGCATTTTTTGCCTTTTTGTTTATTTTCCAAATGATTCAAGAAAGGTTCCTGTGTTACAGTTTGATATCTCAGTTATGCTGAACGATCACATGAAAGACATTTAATCCCTCAATCTCAAGAAAATGTCATTTCTCAAGAAAATGTCATTCAAGAAAGTTGTTCTTTCTAAAAATGTCTACATAAGATTTTCTACAACTCGCCAAATGATCCAAATTAATTTTATTGATTCAAAAAAGTGCCAAGTAAAGTCAATAGGATATACCCAGTCATTGATTTAGTTTTTAACTGATACCAGCTATGGTTTAACGACACTTACAAAACAGTGTCACAGAAGTTCCAGTTGAACATATTTTACTCCCAAGCCTCAGGTCTATATGTCGTCAGGTCATCAGATTCCTCTGTTTGATAATGAATATTGCATGTTAAGTAGGAAGAATGGCATTTTTTGTCTTTTTGTTTATTTTCCACCTGATTAAAAAAAGCACCCGTGTTATATTTTGGTTTCTCAGTTATGCTGAACTATCACATGAAAAGACATTTAATTCCTCAATCTCAAGAAAATGTCATTCAAGAAAGTGGTTCTTTCTAAAAATGTCGCATATATGCAGAGAGTTCCCTAAATGGGCGACAACCATTATGTTTATCATGGTATGATAGATGACATTGTCATGGGATAACAAATTTGAACGTCGAGTCGACATGTAAATGATAATGCTATTAACTGTTAAGTAGATGTAAAATGTGATCATCGAAAATGTTGCATATCTATCTACTTGTTATCTGTATCATATATGTATAATATAATCCATTCAACGATATATGATTGCAATGGAAATACATTTATTTTCCGTATTTTTCTATAAGAACTTGCTCTGTTTTAATGAATTTCCTTATGACCAGAAAACGCGTCTTAAGGCTTACAGAGGAGCAGAATTTTATTTCATAGAAGAGACGAGAGGTGCTTTAAAATATTTTTAGTAATTAAAATGTAATATTCCTTGATTGGAAATTAGAATGTTATTTTTTAGAATAGAATCGTAGTACAAATACCATTAGCTTTAAATGTTAATGGATTTACTTGATGTATATTGTGCTGCATTTTATATTGAAAATCAAATTTATATATGGTAATTTATTATCCTTTTTTCTATTAAAACACGCAGGTATAAAATCTAAATAATTCAAATTTTACATTCAACTTAGTACAACCAGCATACAGGTACATATTACGTATATGAAACATTTTCAGATTTTATTCGTATAGTTTTTGCCCGGGAATATCCGATTTCTAGCAAAGAGTTATATTTTAATTGTTGTATTGTTTATATTTTCACTTAATTACATTATTATTTATGTTTCATTTTTAGTTATTATTTGTCTTTATTTTACTTACCGTGTTTTGGTTTTTGGCAACTATTTGGGTCACAAAATGAAAAGAATTGTCAAATGTCTTATACTATACTAAACTTCAACTTAACTTGACATCACTAGACGGTAGATCGTCACAGTGCTCATAGGTATTTAATCCATTTCGGAGGCGTGAAAGCATAATGTTCGCCAAACCACAACCATTTAGAGAACAAAAGGCTATAAGGTTTGGCGAGAATTGTGTCTTCACTCCGCTGAAATGGATTAACTGCCTATGAGCACGGTGAAGATCTATCGTCTAGTGATGTCAAGTTAAGTTGGAGTATAGTATAGAGCTGTTCCAGGTCTGAAAATATTTAATTTCCATCCTTATGCAATGTATGAACTAAGTGGCCGTATAACACTGTGTAATTCTAGTTAGCTTTGAAACTGTAGTGTCATAGAATCAATAATTTCAAATTAAAATACTTTAAAATTCTTTGTGTTGCATAACAATGCAATATAGTTTATATCAAATTTGTGGATTTTACAGACATAGAACGAATATTTTTCCAGATTTGAAAATATCTTGCATCATCATGATTTTTAAAAAGTTTCTAAATGATAAGTATCATCAAGAAAATACAATATATCTAGCTGCATAGGTTTTAAAGTGTTTAATAGAGACTGTAAGTTTGATCAAGATGAAAGAAGGTTATCTAAGTGCAATTCAAAAGCTGTTTTTAATTATACTTTTGCATTAATATATGATGCTTGCTCTGCATTCTTCTCATATTACATGTTCTGCTAATGTAAATATAAAGAAATCATAAAAAAAAAATTCCTCGTTAAATGTTTGATTTTTATTACAATTGCTTTTTAACTTTAGCTCCTGATAACTTGAACACCAGCACTCCTAGAGCCGGTTGTGTTTAAGTTCTGTGATTTTTCTGTTCCCTCCTAACAATCATAAATTTGCCAAACTCGTGACAAATTGGCGTGTTTGTTGTAAGTTGATTTATGTTATTGATGACGAAATAACCTCGCCAAATTGGCATGACGTAAGTTTAGTACATAAGTGACTGGTTGTTGAGAAGACAAAAGCGAGCTTTGCAAAATAATAAGCACGTTTAAATTTGTAGTTCTGAATAACGTAGACATCGTTTTGATAATTTCTCTTATTTAAAATCAACTTTCGAACAGTGCGGGCTACTTTTTTCAGCGAACTAATATTTACATAAACTAACTGCAAGTATTCCTTAAAGTTTTATAAAAAAAAAAAAAAAAATCAAGAAGAATTTTCAATTGCTTTTCTAAACTTTCAGCTACTTCCAGCACAACAACTCTTGAAATATGGAAATAATAAATTTCGAACATAATTGAAACACTCATCTTGTAAAAATGCATAAAATCATTATAAAAAAAATGTAAATCAACTGAATCTCTCCCCTCCCTTTTCTTTCTTTACCTGTCAAACTCAACGACCTCCCTTTTCGAACTACTCCCTCCAGATTCGAAATTCCTTTAACAAGAATTCGAACTTGCCCTTTAAAAATTAAGTGGAAATGTTTCACATCTCTTCCCAGAAGACAGACATTCACTTTCTGGGTAACGTTTATAAGTGAAAACTATCCACTTCCTTGTATTATAAATGTTGCAGTCAAGGGCGAATCCAGAATTTAATTACGGAGGGGGGGGGGATGGCTGTTGAATATCCCAAGTAAATTTTGAGATATAGTTATTTAACTGTTCCATGCATTAACGTTAATTATATAGAATATGTTACAAAGAGGTAAGCTGTTGAATAGCCCAAGTAAATTTTTTGGTATAGTTATTTAACTATACCATTCTTTAACGTTGTTATATAGAATATGTCACAAAGAGGTAAGCTGTTGAATAGCCCAAGTAAATTTTGTGGTATAGTTATATAACTATACCATGCCTTAACTTTGATTATATAGAATATGTCACTAAGAGGTAAGCTGTTGAATAGCCCAAGTAAATTTTGTGGTATAGTTATATAACTATACCATGCCTTAACTTTGATTATATAGAATATGTCACTAAGAGGTAAGCTGTTGAATAGCCCAAGTAAATTTTGTGGTATAGTTATATAACTATACCATGCCTTAACTTTGATTATATAGAATATGTCACAAAGAGGTAAGCTGTTGAATAGCCCAAGTAAATTTTGTGGTATAGTTATATAACTATACCATGCCTTAACTTTGATTATATAGAATATGTCACTAAGAGGTAAGCTGTTGAATAGCCCAAGTAAATTTTGTGGTATAGTTATATAACTATACCATGCCTTAACTTTGATTATATAGAATATGTCACTAAGAGTTAAGCTGTTGAATAGCCCAAGTAAATTTTGTGGTATAGTTATATAACTATACCATGCCTTAACTTTGATTATATAGAATATGTCACTAAGAGGTAAGCTGTTGAATAGCCCAAGTAAATTTTGTGGTATAGTTATATAACTATACCATGCCTTAACTTTGATTATATAGAATATGTCACAAAGAGGTAAGCTGTTGAATAGCCCAAGTAAATTTTGTGGTATAGTTATATAACTATACCATGCCTTAACTTTGATTATATAGAATATGTCACTAAGAGGTAAGCTGTTGAATAGCCCAAGTAAATTTTGTGGTATAGTTATATAACTATACCATGCCTTAACTTTGATTATATAGAATATGTCACAAAGAGGTAAGCTGTTGAATAGCCCAAGTAAATTTTGTGGTATAGTTATATAACTATACCATGCCTTAACTTTGATTATATAGAATATGTCACTAAGAGGTAAGCTGTTGAATAGCCCAAGTAAATTTTGTGGTATAGTTATATAACTATACCATGCCTTAACTTTGATTATATAGAATATGTCACTAAGAGGTAAGCTGTTGAATAGCCCAAGTAAATTTTGTGGTATAGTTATATAACTATACCATGCCTTAACTTTGATTATATAGAATATGTCACTAAGAGTTAAGCTGTTGAATAGCCCAAGTAAATTTTGTGGTATAGTTATATAACTATACCATGCCTTAACTTTGATTATATAGAATATGTCACTAAGAGGTAAGCTGTTGAATAGCCCAAGTAAATTTTGTGGTATAGTTATATAACTATACCATGCCTTAACTTTGATTATATAGAATATGTCACAAAGAGGTAAGCTGTTGAATAGCCCAAGTAAATTTTGTGGTATAGTTATACCATTCCTTAACTTTGTTATATAGAATATGTCACAAAGAGGTAAAAAAAAAGCTAAATAACATAAAGACGACACTATGGTTGCCTACGTGAGAATTTATGACAATAAATTAAGAGTTGTCCACAACTATATGATTCAGGATAAATTATTGTTAAATATGATAGATACATTGATATTCTAACAACGAATACATGTACACACTGAACATTTTCGAACTATGATTCGCTTTGTTGTCTTGCTTCTTCCTCGGCTTTTTCATCTCCAATTTTTGAGATGAGAACATTTATATTAGAAACGTACAGTACAGATTCGTCAAATCTTGATCGACTTCATCCAATGCCTCAGAGCAGTGCACGTTGAAATGTGAGTGGTAAAATCAATATAGTACATTGGTTTTATTTTTAATTCCAATCTTTCACATGTTCAAATATATAAATTAAATAATTAAATATTTATGTTAGTTTTGGACGCCAGTGATGACTTTTGAGTATTATAGTCATGAAAAACAACACAAAATATTCTTCGTCATCGGTTTCTCTCACCCCCCCCCCCCCCCATCTCCTATCTAACCCTGAATAACGGAGAGGGCTATCTCGCCCTTTCCGTCCCCCTCTAGATCTGACAACGGTTGCAGTGGACAGATGCCGTGTAGCTTATTTTTTCGAAATGTCGAAAATAAGCACATTTTTATTGCAAAGAATTTATTGGTGATAAGCATGAATTTAAAAGCTGCACGAACATATTTGGTCGTTGAGAAAATATTAAAATCTGTACGTTTACAGTGTTCAAAAAATTTGTCTTTTGTTTACATGCTATTGAAATTACACATTTCAAAACTATTTCAAATATTTAATTATAACAAGACTTCTTGAACACAATCCTCAAGAGGACATATAGTTATTTCATTTTTTTAAAAAAACAAAGAAATAAAAAATCACATAATTATTAAAAAAATATTTTAATGAGGTACAGCATCAATTCCAAGACATTTTTCTGTTTTCAAGACACAGATAAATTCTTTTATTGCACTGTAGTTAAAAAAATGACGAATGGAAAATTCAGTTTTTTAAAATGTCAATGAACCTCTTTGCAGTCTTGTCGAAGATATCAATTACAGATTTCCTTTGTGTTTTGAAGAAATCTAATGCTCTGTCCTTGGATTCTGTCATCGTTCCCACTGCCTATATAAAAGAATATAAATAAAATTTTTATATGTTCTACATAAATTCTTCTACTCAGTATATTCTGTTTAAAACGTTATATCAACAAATGTTTATCTGTCAATATTATGCGTGATATTATATCAGCTAAGTTCATCTGCCAATATTATATCTGATATTATACAACTAAAGTGATAATACATACAAAGACATTATATCTGATTAATATACCACTATTTATTATAAAAGATTAATTTTATTGGAGGTCAAAATTCAATATCTAAGTACTATATTTGAATCATTCTTTAGCGCTTTTTTATTTTCGTTTGTAGTTTGAAGAAATTTGTTCATGCTGTCAGTTAAATCCAAATACCAAATGATTGATCAAATATATATTACATAGCCTTTCGGTATTTTCCTAAAACTTAAAATAACATAAAGTGCCATAGACCGGGAAAATTTTGCGACTGACATGGTAACGTAGGGACATCGCGTAATTTTCGACATTTGAATTTCCCCTTAAAACTGTTCTTGTGAATTGAGGATCCATACTTTGCATACTTAAGTATGTGATGGTACCTCGGGGCAGAAATAGTTTTACCGACGTTCGACGGCAGTCTATTTTTTTTTTACCGTTATTGTGAAGTTTTACCTTTGCGTTAAAACTTTCATTCACCTTCGAAACACTAGAAACATTTCATTACCGGCAGTGTGTACTTAAAAGTACAATTTTTGAGATCTATTTCGAGTACTCCTTATACCTTTAATTCTATTATTTAATTTAAGCTCTCAAACGTTGTACATTTTACGCACTTAGTGGGGTAATATTGTTACACCCATTCAGGCCGATTGCGCCATAAAAATGACGATAGGGTTATTCGAAGTATGCAGGCAGCAGCAGCGATAATACAAGGGCTAAGTTTTTGCTACAATACTCCAATGAGATTTAAAAATTTATGAGATTTAGAAGCACAACCTTCTCCATTAACTCCTCTCTCAGAATCTTTCAGTTTCCTCCAGAAACGTGTGCTTGGCGATTACGTTCTGTAATACACGAGGGTATGCTTTAAGATGGATCATTGAGATTAAAATGACGCGGTTAAGAAGTTCTGGTCAAAACTAGATGTAGCCATCTAAAAACATGCCATAGAAAGCTCTAGAACATTCATCCGGAACCGGAAACAAGTTGTAATGGAAATGCATGGAAAGTACTAGAAGTATCCTCTGGAAAAAGAAATAAATGGAAATTAAGGATTAATAAAAGTGTGTCCCGGTGAGATTCGAACCACTGAACTTTCGATCATTAGTTCAGCGCCTATACTACTCGGCTATAATGTCTAATACGTATAAGTTACAAAATTCGGCAAAACTGTTAAAGTTCCACAAACCGCACAAGGATTTCAACTTCCAATGCAAACAAAGCTTCCAGAGAAACGCCCCTAGCAGCCACGTTGCCATTAGCAATTCACAAAAACTATGCCGGTCAAGAGCATTGCCAGGTAGCACAGTAGTATTGGCTAATGTTGGAAATAGGGGTTCTGGGAAGATTGGCCAGTCCATGCCGAATCTCGAGCATCGATCCAAAATACATAATTCTTTTAAAAATAAACAAGTCAAAACCATCCCAAGACGGAGGTGTATTCTTTACACCTCCGTCCTTCTTTATATCACTATATTTCAATTTTAAAACTCTGCATCAACATTTTCAAGCTTCCAGTACATTTTATCCATCACTGAGCGAGATTGGCCAAGATCCATAGTAACGGCCAGTCTACAACTGTCCTTATCGGGATTGGCCAGTGTCAAGCCGATATCGGTCAGTGGATTTGTGCTACTGGAAGTGTGTGGTGGACTCTAAAATCAAACTTGAAGATGCCTCTTTGGGCTGATAGTTATTTTTAATCACACTTCAGCCCAATTATGTAAATTATTCTTTGTGTTTCAGGGTGACTTCAAGAGCCCAGAACTTGAGATGCCAGTAGATGTCTGCCGGTGTTCGCAAAAACTTTATCTTCTTTTCACTGAAAACGATTTTGTCAAAACTATGTCCTTCAAAGATTTCAACTTTTAAATAGTTATTTGTGCATGCATACGAATTAATATTTTTTAGAGTCCAACTTTGAAGTTCAATCTTTTAACTGAGAAGGAACTCTGAGATAAGCAAAAGTAATAATTCTTTAGAAGAAAAACGGAAAGTTATCTTCAGAAGCAGATATCTTCAGAAACGTCTATGCCCCAATGGACAATTCCCGCATTTTATTAAAAACGAGTGAAATTAGTTCATATTTATGAAGAATTTTTTCTGGTACCAAATATTCAAACAAAATTTCTTTTAAAAAATTAATTATTTAAATAATAAGATAAGAAATATTGAGAAAATGGTGAAAACCACGTCTGATCGAAGTTCGATCAAAACTATCTGCTATAGCTGTGACGTCAAAACAACCTTCCATTTCTGTGCTTATCGTGAGGTTTCTGCCAAATTTTTAGTATATGTTTGGTAGACAATTACTATATCCCGTACCAGTTGGCGCGACTTGCGAGAAACTTGCAGAACTGGTTTGCGCAGCTGTGTTTCAAGCCAAGTTGTTTCAGATGAAGTGAAGTCACATTCGTTTCGAGACTAATGTGTCGTTTTTTCGCCAAAATTAACAAGCGAACTCTGGTTGGAAATTAAAAAAAATTAAAAGTGCAGTGTGCAGAAATTTTTGCTTTTATAGCCTTTTCGAAACATTAGAATTGAAAAAGAAAAAAAAAAAACTTTAAAAAATACGGGAATTTTCTATACACGCGTAAGTTTGAGACAAAGATGGAGGACTTTTATGAGGTATCATAGGTCGTAGAGTAAAATCATGTCCACATTTTCAATAAAGAAAGTTAGTTTCAGATAATACCGTAGACTCCGCCTTATATACGTTGACAGGAGACAATGTACGATAGAAGTAACAAAAAAAAAAAAAAAGTGTTTTAAAGTTACCCCGGTCTACCGTATTTAGACTTTTTAATCATTACCAGTTGCCGAAGTAGTTTTTTGTGTGTCGTGAAAACTATAACCGAAAACCTGAAACTTGGCAAATATGTTCCAGTTGTCACGAAAATGATTAATCGAAAGATTCCATAAAAATGTTTGTTTCAGATAATACCGTAGACTCCGCCTTATATACGTTGACAGGAGTCAATGTACGATAGAAGTAAAAAAAACTCAGAAAGTGTTTAAAACTTACCCCGGTCTACCGTATTTATACTTTTTAATCATTACCAGTTGCCGAAGTAGTTTTTTGTGTGTCGTGAAAACTATAACCGAAAACCTGAAACTTGGCAAATATGTTCCAGTTGTCACGAAAATGATTAATCGAAAGATTCCATAAAAATGTTTGTTTCAGATAATACCGTAGACTACGCTTTATATACGTTGACAGGAGTCAATGTACGATAGAAGTAAAAAAACTCAAAAAGTGTTTTAAAGTTACCCCGGTCTACCGTATTTAGACTTTTTAATCATTACCAGTTGCCGAAGTAGTTTTTGTGTGCCATGAAAATTATAACCAAAAACCAGAAACTTGGCAAATATGTTCCAGTTGTCATGAAAATGATTAATCGAAAGAGTCCATAAAAATTTTGTTTCAGATAATACCGTAGACTCCGCCTTATATACGTTGACAAAAGTCAATGTACGATAGAAGTAAAAAAAACTCAAAAAGTGTTTTAAAGTTACCCCGGTCTACCGTATTTAGACTTTTTAATCATTACCAGTTGCCGAAGTAGTTTTTTGTGTATCGTAAAAACTATAACCGAAAAACCTGAAACCTTCTAGCAAAGAAGGATTTTTTTTAGGGAGGTGAGGTGAAGGGGCAGGGGGTTTTATAACTGAAAATTAATTTTAGAACAATCTAGGCAGTTGACACATGTTCTTAGAGTATTTTTGTATGATGAATCGAATAAAAAAAAGCAATGTATAACTTTTTTTATAAAAAGTTAGTCCTTTTTTATAAACGAAAACAGATATGAAAACCGAGGAAAGGAAAAATACGACATAGAGAAACAAGAAATGAGTCCGTTCATGAAACTTGAGAAAAACATTTGATTTGTCATGAGAATAAAGAAACAAAAGTCTGCATAAAAATATCTAGCGCAGAAGGGTGTTTTTTGAGGAGGGATGAGGTGTTTTTTTTTAAACTGAAAATTAATTTTGGAATAACCCATCCATGTGACGCATGTGTGTGGAGTATTTTTTGACGCTGAATCGAATGAAAAAAAAAAGCAAGACGATATAAGAATGATATAAAAAGTTATAGTCCATTTGTCTATTTTATAGATGAAAGTACTAGTAATACAAAAGTACATGTAATGAAACAAAACAGTGGGAAAAGTTAACAAACAATCAAAATTTAAAAGAAAAATACCAGTTGGTGAACAAGTACTAGCAAATAATTGAAATAGTAATTAAAAAAAAGTATAAGAGATAAAAAATAAATAATTTAATAAGGTACTCCTTTACATGTATTTTCGTCTATAAAAATGACTATAACTTTTTATAAAATGTTTTTCTCGTCTTGCTTTTTTTTTTATATATTTTTTTTTTTTTAATTCAGCGTCATAAAGTACACCACACACATGTGTCACTTGCCTGGTTTATATAAAAATTAATTTTCAATTTTAAAGAACCCTCGCCACCCCCCTCCCCCCCCCCCCTTCTCCCTCAAAAAACGCCCTTCTATGCTAGCTAAATATTTTTATGGTGTTTTTTTTTTCTTTCTTTCTTTTTTTTTTTTTTTTTTTTTTTTTTTTTTTCCTCATGAGAAATAAAACGTTTCTGCCAAGTTTCATGAAAGGAAAAAAATTGATTTACTTTTGAAGTATTTTACCTTATCTCGTCTTTTACATGTGTTTTCGTTTATAAAAAGACTGTAACTTTTTTCATATTAGTTACATCGTCTTGCTTAATTTTTATTCGATTAAGTATAAAAAATACACAAAAACATGTGTCATATGCCTAGATTGTTCCAATTTTTCATTTTTAAAACAAGCCCCCCCCCCCCCCCCAAAAAAAAATATTTTTAATATTTTTGTGGGCTCTTTTAATTATTCATTTTCATGGCAAATGAAATGTTTTTTGCCACTTCTCGTGAACGAACCAATTTTTTTTTTAAATGTCCTATTTTACCTGTACTATACAGACAACGACATAAACAACTTAAAAGAGTCTTTTGCAAAACATTAGGGTTAACGGTTTTTCCATGACAGTTACCACACATTTTAGCTACAAAATAATTTTTATGGTAGTGAATAAGCTGAGATTTTACCTTATTAGCTTCATTCATAAATTTTTCATGCCGATCCCTTCCTAAATCGACTAAACCTCTCACAAAATCCAAGTTTAAATCAACAAATTTTTCAAGTGTTTCACTGACTTCTGTGTATGCAACTCGTTTACGAGATTTTTCATCTCTGCCATCGTCTTTTTCAATCTCGCCATCATGGTTTTCCTCATTTTCTTTTTCAGTCTCGCCATCATGGTTTTCCTCATCGTTCTTCGGAATTATGATGTCATGAATCAAGGAACCTAAAAAACCCTTATCAGAATCGCTTTTCTTGATCGGGGCATCGCGTTGGTGATGTTCGCTATTGATGTCATCCAGGATATTGCTGTCAGGAATCAAAGAATCTAGAAGATCATTACCGGATTCACCATTCTGTCTCGTGATGTCCTGTTGATGTTCGTCACCATCGTCATTCTGGATCATACTGTCAGGAATCACAGAATTTACGATGTCCTTTCCGGATACCTCTGCCAGGATTGGAATATCGTTAGTGTATTGCTCATCGGTATCTTTTTGTTTGTTAACACGACTGATCCCAAAATTCGTCGGCACCTCCTTGGGAAAGATTGTAAGCGGTCCATTTTTCTTCACTCTATTAGTCTTTTTCTGTCGATTTTCTGGGTCACGGCTGCCTTTCTCGTTTTCAGATTTTGGTTTTAAAACGATATCTTGAACGCTTTCGAGTGTATCTTCAATTGCCCTCTTCTTTCTAGCAATACCGAACTCTGATAGTATTCTGTCAATGAAAGCGATGATCTTATCTTTTATTGCTTTTATTGTGGCACTATTTTTTTCCAGCAGTGACATAACCTAAGAATATAAATACACATGTTAATAAACAATTTTGTTGTAATTTAAAAGTTTTTACTTGAACTTAATCTTTCAATCCGATTCGTTTGCTAATTCAATCAACAAAATTCTATTTTATGCTAAAAGTTAGACACTGTTCAGAATAATTCCAAGAACAGATTTGTCACGTGCATTTTAATTGAATAAGAATAGTGTTCCTAAAAATATTTTTTAAGTTTATTAATTTTCATTAAAATATTTTGAAAAGACACAAAATGTACAAACCGTGCTTTCTACGCCAAAAATATCTTCCACAAATTTATTCAGTTTCTCAATATTAAAGTCTTGTTCAAACTATGAGAGACAGAAAAATGAGCACACATTACAGAAAAATAAATAAATAAAAATAAAAAAAATAATTAAAAAAAAAAACTATTTCAAATCGAATTATTTCATAATATATATTTCTGATTAGTATATTGTTTCTTATCAGGCTCAATACTTTAGCATTTCATCAGAACAGCCGGATAAACCACTGGTTTTCAACAATTATTTATCCTGTATTATTCCAGTTCGTACAGTACTGGAATAATACAGGATAAAGAAGTGTTTTGTCATAATAATAATATAATTTTTATAGAGATATTTTTTTTTCTTTTTTTTTTTTTTTCTGGTTTGATTACTTGTTTTATAGCATACTTTATTTTACTAAAGAGCGAAGTGATTGTTCAAATCACATCTCTCTTTAGAAAAATAAAGTATCTGGCACCTCGTAACAAGCATGATCACACGCTGTACACTTTGTATGAAGGTGAGAGGTGCTCACATACCCTATTAATGTCGGTTTTTGTTGTTTGAATTTAAACATCATTTTGTTAATCACTTGTTTTGAATTTAAACATCATTTAGTTAATGACGCAAATATGACGTCATATTACAATGTATGAAAATTCAATATTATTTTTATCTCTATCTGTAATTCTTTATTTTGCTTCATGAATGAACATAGAGCAGCTTATTTGCAGCATTTCGTGTCAATCAAAGCAGTACTTGTCCAATTCTTCGCATTTTACCGTTCTGTGCTTAATTTTTGGGTGTGAGTATATATATATTGTTACGAATTTCTGTATATTTGTAAATATTTCGTAGTATTAATTATGTAAAAAGGAAAATTTATGTACATTTTTCATAAGGTAGCGCAAGAGTTTGTCTTCGATTTCCTGCAATGCGTCTCTTAAGGATTGAAAACGAGTTCTACTGGGATCATGCTGGAAAACGAGTTTTACAAGGAGTAGGCCACTTAACATTATGGTTAAAGGCAATCTCTCCAAATTGGCAAGGTAGAGACACGTTGGCGATGGTTTTGGCGACATTTTTGGTTTCCAAGTACCTGTATAGGGCTTTTCGACTACGATCTGGAAAGTTCTCCAAATTTCTATCTCTGGAAGATTCGCGAAAGAAACTTTCCTATATAAGGCCGGCCAAGTGTGGAGTTAGATGAGTTACTGAGTTAGTTGTCTCTCAGTGAGCATTCAGAGTAGTTCCAAAAGCGAACTGTTTTGCATTGTCTTTAGAGGCGATTTTAGCAGTTGTGTATCAAGTTTTTTACTGCTGTTTATGCTCTATTGTTGTGTAAAGAGCTGCACTGAGACTACTAGAACGAAAAGTTCTGGAGTTGTAAGAGAATCTGCGAAGAGTTATATCGGAATAAATTTCTGCAAGTTTTGATCTGCTTTGGCTTCAAGTCTTTCGAACCCATCCACGCAACAATATTATATATATACAATATTATATATATACAATATTATATATATACAATATTATATATATACAATATTATATATATATATATATATATATATTTCAAGTGGGGCAATGAAAAATTCCTCATAAGGAATGTTTCAGCGGCTTTAACTATTAAAATTAGTTCATAGATATTGGAATAGCATATTTAACTGTGCTTTCCCTTGGTTCCGATTCTCAGAGATTTGACAATAAGGGAAGTGAAAAATTTGAATAGCCTTCGTTTACAACGTTTATCCTTCTTTCGAGCACTTAAAATTTGTTCATCAAGATTGCAATAGCTTATTTTGCTTAAGTTTTCATATAGTTAACCCCTTTTCATCCCTTAAAAATTCAATAATTGAGGTTGGAATATCTTACTTTTATATATTTGTCCTTGTAGACATTTGTACCAAATAACAGAATTGTTACTATATTGGAAGCGGGACATTCGAATATCCCTCGTGTGGAGTATTTGACCTCTTTTCGACCCTTTAAAGTTGGTTATTCGAGATAGGATTAGCTTATTTTTTTAAGTTTATCTTTTTTGACAAGTTGACATTTGTACCAAATATCAGAGTTTTGATTACATTGGAAGTGGGACAATTATTGATGAATGAGTCAGAATAACAGAGCGACTGTCTTCTTGAGATCATTACAATCATCCCACTGAGTCTACTCAATTTATAAATAAAGAATCAGAGTCCCAAGCGAATCACAATCTTGATATACTTCTGTATCCTAGGTCCTAGGGAGCTATCCTATTCAGAGGGACCTAATCTCGATCAAAACGTGTTTAAATAATGTAACTGGATGTTGCGACCTGGAAGGTTCCAAAATCTACCTAATGTCATTTAATCAGATCTCTAGATTTCACCTTTGTTTGTTACAAATGACGTCGTTTATTTTTACAACAAAGTGAATACATGAGAATCCTTTGAGCACTTACCTTTTTAAACTGCGTTTTCAAATCGCTATCATGGAAATCAAAATCTTCTATTATCATAGACATGATTCCATCCAGAAGTTCATCCCAATGCTGTTTAACTTCCGTTTTGATTATCTCGAACTTTGATGGGCTGAAAGAAAGCATTTTATAACTTGTTTTTGACATGGCATATTTTATACACTTTCAGTTTAGCGGCATCTTCAGACTGTACCATTCATCTCTAAGTGCAATTTCTGGATAGTGCAAGCTTGGTTAATAACATAAAGCTGAAGACAGTTTGACAATCACCATAGAAATCTATATTTAATAACGCCCCCTCCCCCCCCCCCATACTACTTGGGATGAGTTTGTATCCATGGGCAAAATGTTACACAGCATAGATGGGAGGAGGAGTATTCAATTGGCTTCATCTGCTTGCAGAACCGATACCATGGGTGCTCCCAGGAATGTTTGCAAGGGGGTTATCAAAATCATTAATTATTTTAGAAATGTTAATTAATAATTATGCTTTATAAATTATACTCTTTGATAATAGCTAAAATTCATAATATATATTTTTGAAAGCACAACTCTGTTGAAGAGAAGAAAAAAATACAAAATAGTAAAAATATTAAAATATATATTTTTAACGATTTTTTTTATCATCCAACTAGATCGCACGGCATTCAAGAGGCAGTGTTTAGAATAGAGGAACTCGAAGATGCAAAAATACAGAAGCGTAACAGTTTTTAATTTTCTTCCTAGTTTCGGATATAATGAAAAAAAATCAAAAGGAAACAAGAAGGCAGTATTGGAATATGTTCAATTGAATTCTAAAAACAGATTTCAAGATAGTATATCTGATGACTTAAAAAATAAACCATTTTCCTAGAACTTTGAGAACCACACATAAAATGATTATACAATAAAAGGAATAAATACTTTTACTCATCAGCCTCTAATAATCATAGACAACAAGCGCTAGAAAATCGTCTCGCAAGTAGCTATAATAAATGACATACGAAGGAAACAAAAGCTCATTGCAATATAAAAGTATAAACGGCATAGTGCTTTTTTTTTATCTTGGAATTTACATCTTTTCCATCATTTTTTTTTTTTTTTTTTTTTTTAATTATCAAGAACCAGGGAAGTGCACATCCTTGCACCCTCCTGAGTCCGCCTATGGCCGATACTACTTTTAAGAAATCTAAAAGTTGTAATTAAATATTAATGGATTGTACAGTACCAAAAAAAAAAATCAGAACGATGGCTATATCTTCGGTTCTAATTATCGTAGAATCATACGGTTTGCACCAAAATATTTTGCTTACGATTTTCTATATATCTGATGTAATTTTTTTTCTTTGAGGGACCGTTTACCAAGTAAAAGTAACACTATCTTTGAAAATTTCAATACGAACCCCTATTTTTTATCATTTCATTCGATTTAGAATACATCATTTACTCTATATACGAAATTTCAATGCATTATGCTGAAAAACACGTCACTTATGAGCGAAAATGTTTCGACCATTTTTTGACCGATCTTCAGGGAGAATTTCCATACAACGAAAGGTATTTTTAAGGTTCTACTTCACATCGGAAGAAACCGAACTGTCAGTGTGGCGTTTCACCGACGTTAAAAAATACCAATATTAGTCTAAAACTGCATAGAAACTACTTAGATTTATAGTGTCACGTTTAAGATTAATACAAAAATAGCAAGTAAACGCAAAAGTAACATAATTTATTTACAAGACAAAAGATGTGCATTCTTCACACGAAATAAATAAAATATCGAAAACTGTAATTGCAGAAGTATAACGTATACTACTGATAATTGGAAAATTGATAAATATAAAATGTAGGCATTAGTAAACAGTATTAAGCAAAGCGTGATTATTTTACAGAAACATTTCGCTGTAAACACAAATGTAACTTGATCGTTGAAATTATTTATTAAATAAAGAAATTACATGATTCAGTAAAATTTTTAAAGGATAACTTATTGAAATTGCTTAAAAAATGTTGTTTTAAATAAATGTAATTTAAGAAAGTAATTTTGTTTTAAAAAAAGAACACTGTTGAAAACCACACAAAACATATTAAACGATTTCAAACACGTTAGACAGATTAAAAAAAATATATATAAAAAATAAAACTGCTTTGTTTGTATAAAATAATATTTCTTTTTGTAAGTTCAAGAAATTCTGTTCCTATTCACCCCATTTTACTATAATTGAACGTTGTGCGATTTTAAACACCTCTAGTTTACCTTGAATTAATCTTTGATAGTTTTCAAAAGTCGTCTACTATACGGTCCTTTAAAGTGAGCGTTTTTTACATTTTCGCTAAAAAATTGAGAACTAAAAGTCAAAATGGAAAGAAAAAAATTGTGGGGGGGGGGGGTTTAGACCATGATAAATCTAATGAAGGCAAAAAAAAATATAAGTTTCTATTAAAAAAAATGTAAAATTGTTTTATTAATTAATAATTAATTATTAAAAAAGAAATTGATGCAAAAGTTTATTGCTATTTATGTTTGGCCATTTACAAACTATCTTTTGAAAAAAAATTACTGAAATACATTAATTATTTAAGTATTTATGGCCGAAAAACCAACTTTTTTATTTAACATTAATTTATCATTTTCTTTTTATCATTTAAATTACAAACCATTCATTAGAAATATACGAATTTTTGTATTTCGACATTTTTTTGGATGCTGAATCCAAATATGGGATAATATTATGAGGTTGCTATTGAACTTTTTAAAGTTTGGTTCTGTTTTAATATGTAGATGACCCCTCATGAAAAAATAAACTACATGTAATTATTAAAAACCTTCCACGATTTACAACGGTACCTTTTGTTTGTTATTTCAACAATTAGAGCACAAGATATAGCCATCGTTCTGATTTTTTTTGGGGGTACTGTACCTGCTCCTTTGAATTAATGTTTCAAATTTTCTGCCACAATATTGAAAACATACGAATTATAATACCAGGTAAAACAACAGAAATGTTATTGAAAAAAAAAATTAGAAGGAAAAATACGATCAATAAGCTTTTAAAAGCTAGCTTATAAAATCTTTGTTAAAACTTCCAAGACTGGTGCGGATTCTGCGCTAAGAGTTGTTTACATAAAACCGCGCCAAGTTATGGCAACCATAAACAGCTAGTTCACTGGTTATTAAAAAAAAAAAAAATGGCGGCGGGAGCCATTTGTTGACGAAAATCCCCTTGGCGTATAGTCCGCACCGGACTTTTAATTTCGATCAAAACTTTAAGCAAATCAAGAATCACTATTTATTTTTAATTTAAATTCTGTGAATGAGTTTTTATTACTGCTGTTACAATGTCTAAAAATTCATGTTATGACGCAACATCATAGTAGATATTGTTGACGACAAAATGGAGCATTAGGTCACTATATGAGAGATAGACTGACGATTCAAATTAAGTTTTCTAATAGAGTTTGCGGGAATGAAAAGGTGTATTTGCGTTTTTGGCCTACATAGGCTAGATATTTCTATAATCAGTTGCAGAGGTTAGGTAAGACAACTATCCCCTCACTTTTTGAATATTTCTTGGTTTGAATGGATGTGTCATAAAAGTTTCATGGTTAATACCTCCAATTTTGGTACTTTTCTTTACACAAAAATTACTCATACAAATTTAAACTTAAAAAAAAAAAAAAAAATTATTATTACAGCCTTTTACAAGAAAAAAGAATATGGTTTTCGTAATATTTTTAAACTCCAAATTTCCACAAAAAAAACACTCTTTGCCAAAATTTGTGATTTTCCTGAAAATCTGAAAAACATTTCAGTCCTTTTTTCTTGTGCACAATTAAAAATATATATATGGGATGAAATCTAAAACATGGGACTGCGTAGCACAGTCGGGAGAGGCGTTGTTCTCGCAACCGGGAGGTTGTGAGTTCGATTCTGGCTAGTGCTCACAATCCTGATGGTGGCGAGTTCAGCGCCTGGTACTGACTAAAGATCGCCGTGTTCGCTAATGGTAACTGGGGCATGTTAAATCAGTCGTGGTCGCAAAGTCATCCAAGTTCCCATACAAATCAATACCCCTGGAGGTGGCATAGCCAAGTCTTCTGCTGGAAATCTTCTGGTTGGTATTGCCTCTACATAAAGAAGTTCCTCTGCAGTGCTGCAATCTACCGGGTAGCTACCGAAAAGAGGTAGAAATGAACTCTTCGGTTGTTATAGGTATACTAGCACACTCCCACTCACGAGCGAGTGTGTGCTAACATCCTGTGCAGTACTATCCACTACTGACCTTCAGATAATGGGGTTGATACGAAATGCTTGAAAAAAGCAGAGGTGCCTTAGTTCCCTATCGGCCTTGATGAAAGAAGAATCTAATACATTCGCATGTACTTTTAGGTTACACATATAATTATTATCATTGAAACTACTCTGATCTAACTCTGATCAGCTAACTGATCTCATCTAGCTAACTCTGATCATTGAAACAAATTAAGCTATACTTATAAAAGAAGAACACACATTACCAATTTAAATGGAAGAAAAAATTTTAAATAAATGATAACTAAGTGAGTGCATCTCGCTATGGAAGTAACTGTCAAACAACACTTAGACATTGGTTCAAAAATATTTTAATTTCAATTAAAGCGTATGCAGCTTTCGTTGCGGGCGACGGGCCTCGATCGCGAGACCATTGGATCTCGAGACAGATACTTTACCGCTGTGCAAAAGAGTACTCCAATGCACAGAAGCTTTATCTGTTATTTGAGGTCGCCACACAGCCTCCTCCCAGCGACGAAGGAGCGATACTATTGTTCTGATCAACGTCTGATTGGAGTTGGAGGTTTGGAATGCTAGTTGCATCATTGTGTCCGCTTGTTGCGGTGTTGCACGCGAGTTGCGTATGTGATCGCTTGTTGCGATGTAGTGTCTCCTTTCAGAAGCACCGATAGATGGCAGCATGATTCGTTTTAGGCCGGCTGTCACCATTAAAGTGTATGCAGCTTTCATTGCGGACGACGGGCCTCGAACGCGAGACCATTGGATCTCGAGACAGATACTTTACCGCTGTGCAAAAGAGTACTCCAATGCACAGAAGCTTTATCTGTTATTTGAGGTCGCCACACAGCATCCTCCCAGCGACGAAGGAGCGATACTATTGTTCTGATCAACGTCTGATTGGAGTTGGAGGTTTGGAATGCTAGTTGCATCGTTGTGTCCGCTTGTTGCGGTATTGCACGCGAGTTGCGTAAGTGATCGCTTGCTGGGATGTAGTGTCTCCTTTCAGAAGCGCCGATAGATGGCAGCATGATTCGTTTTAGTCCGGCTGTCACCATTAAAGTGTATGCAGCTTTCATTGCGGACGACGGGCCTCGAACGCGAGACCATTGGATCTCGAGACAGATACTTTACCGTTGTGCAAAAGAGTACTCCAATGCACAGAAGCTTTATCTGTTATTTTAGGTCGCCACAAAATTATCAAGGAATAAGAATAAATTTTAAAGTAGTCAACCACTTTAAGGAAGGTTTAAGTGAACAAACTGTTATAATGGAATCGCATTAAAATAAATTTCTAATTTACAGTGAAGTACTTAAATTAACCCATTAATGTCGACTTTGAAATGAATAAACAGTCATTGTTTTTAATTTTTATCTTGTTTACATAGATCATTTAAAATATATTTTGAATTTTTCCGATTTTTTGGTAAATTATTTTATGATTTTTAGAAAAAATCTGAGTAGAACCACAATCACAATTTGTTAGCTTGTCAACCGTCGATAATGGGTAAATATATAGTATATCCTCTATTAACCCTTTGAACTCCAGAGGTGACTCACTCACCACATGATTGGATGCCGCAACTCGAGAGGACCACTAGGTTTGAAGCGGAATTTTGATGCAAGACCAATGACTGTGTTTAGTTTCTTTAAAGTGGATCTGTAACCGCGAACTGATTCAAAAATGGGGGGAAACGTATCGAGTTTGTTTTTCCTCCGCGCAAAAAGGCATGGAGTGCAAAGGGTTAATGCATTCTGCTATTTTAGTACTATTTAAATATATTAAAACTGATATTATGTATTTAAAAATACTGATAGAATCATTAAGAAATATGCTTACTCTCCACTATGGAACAATTGATCCAAGTAATATTCCATCGTTTTATTATCGGGAGGAACTAAATTAAAAAAAATAATAATAATAATAATAATTAAACAAAGAACACTTAAAATTATAATTATATTGAAAGATTGTGGTGTTTACAATTATAAAACATATATATTGAAACTTAAATACGTTTTTAAAGAATGAATTTTTAGTACAAATGATTAAGTATTTAAAATTAAAAAAAAATTAGAATATTTTTATTTTTCTGCTACAAACAATTGTAGAAAAAGCAGATTTAGTTAAAAGTCGGCGTGTTATGTTTGCATATTCCAAACTTTAACTGTCCCCTTATATGCAGTTCTAGTCTCTGGTGTTTACAATTCTATTTTGGTGAAATAATTCATTATTTTTTATTCTTTTTTGAGTTTAAATTTCATGAAAAGCTGTTTTATGCATGAAACAATTTTGTTTCATTCATTATTTTTTTACAAATAGTGAAATAAATTTAAAAAAAAAAAAAGAGAGAGATAGAAGTAATTGTCTGAGAGGCGGCTGCAGGCTTAGGTATACCATCGAATATCATTCTGGATATTTTAATAGAAAAGTGAGAAGATTACGAATCCGTTGGTCGGTCGTTGCAATAATAGCCGAAACTGGTCGAGAATCGATTTTGAATTAGTTGAACTAAATTCGATTGCCAAATATGCCATAACTTGATAAATAATAAGCATTCTTTTTTATTTGGTAACACATAGCACTTTGATTTTCAATGAGGAAAAGCGCAGACGATTTCTGATCTCTGTCTCGGTAAAGTTGCATCTTTTATAAGTAAGCCAAATTGGCGATATCAGTTTCGTCTTTGTGACGTGATATTTAAGGCCAACTTGGCTCCCCTTTGAAAGATGTAAGTAGGCCGTTGCCAGACATTTTAATCGTCTAAAATCCTCTTAATTGAAAATTAAAGAACGAAGGGTAATAAAAAAAGAATACTCATTATTGGCAAGTTCTGGCATATTTGACAATAGGTCAACTCATTTAAAGTCGATTTTCACAAGTTTCGGCCATTTTTGCCAAGGCCGACCTGTGGACTAGCAATTTACGCACATTTCTCTACTTTCTTTATAAAACTCAGAACGTTGTTCGATGAAGTACCTAAAGTTGCATTCGCTTTTTAGTCTATTATAAAATATCATTTGCAAAAAATTTTTAAACATTTATTAATATTATAATTATTTGGTACGCATTATTTTCAAATATATTCATCGCCAGGTTAATACCTAGAATATTAAGCGTTGGAAACTGCACTTTTTTTTCAAATATGTGTTTAACTTTTATGCGCGACCCGATTTAGAAAACCCTTTTTTATGGGCATAACATAGTAGACGGGGCCCCAAACGACGATTGTTGATGTTATTTAAATATTACTGGCAATTTCGATGACCATCTATCACCATTTTGTTTAAATAATTGTTGAGATATTAATATTTTAATAAATAAGAAGAGTTATTAAAATATATGTTTTTATTTTATGACTCTGATCAAGTGCGCTTAAAAATGTATTGGTATTTAAATCATAACTCAGAATTTTTCAGACAATTTTGGGGCCCCCGAAACTCAGGGGCCCTATGCACGGGCCTTAAGGCCTTCTATTATATGGAATAAGGCATTACACTTTTTTTGCACATTGCAATCACTCAACAGTAGATGGGCTTTTTCTTCAAAGCAAAATGTATAAATCTACTTACACTAAAATAGTAAAAATTCTATTTTGATGTTGTTAAATGTCTATTTTACACTAAAATGACACTTCATATACTATTTTAATGTAGTTCAATATCCATCTTACCTATTTCTGAAGAATCTACTTTAAAAATGAAGATTACGAAGAGACAAACCACTACCAATTTCATGATGATATGAAAATCTTAAAAAAAATAGAAAAAAAAATTTAAAAAAAAAGCATTTAAATAGATCTAAACAGTATCAACTGGTAAAAACATATTTAGATTTTATTCAATACCAAATTGTCATTATATTAATTTAAAATAATATTAAGTTGTTAAGCATTATTTATAGCAAATATAGTTAAAACACATTTACATAGTATTAAACAGTATCATATGGTTAAACACATTTAAGTTGGATAAATTAATATCTAAAAATCAAAACTTGTTTATAGAACGTGTTAATGTTATTAAATTCTTAATAAGCATTTTTAATTTATTAAGTAACGTGACAATTTTAAAACACATAGAATTAAACAGTATCAACGGGTAAAAACATATTTAGATTTTATTCAATACCAAATTATCATTATATTAATTTAAAATAATATTAAGCTGTTAAGCATTATTTATTGCTAATCATATTTATGAATCAAATAGTTAAAACACATTTGCATAGTATTAAACAGTATCATATGGTTAAACACATTTAACTTGGATAAATTAATATCTAAAAATCAAAACATGTTTATAAAACATGTTAATGTTATTAAATTCTCAAGAAACATTTTTAATTTATTAAGTAACATGAAAAATTTAAAACACATAGAATTAAACAGTATCAACTGGTAAAAACATATTTAGATTTTATTTTATTCAATAGCAAAAACATATAACTAAAGAATATCACACATTTAGTATTTTCCATACAAACAATTTCTTTTTTTAATTAACAGATACAGACGTTGTGCGTGCATTTTTATTCGCGTATCTAAGTAACTAAAACTACGTAACTTGTGTTGCACAAAAACTTTCAATATTGAGCAAAATTTGGAAAAAATTTCTCGAAACTGTTTACTCAAAAGTAAGCAGAAATTTCCATCTTAATCTATATTGATCATTACTTTTTTTATATGCATGAAATGTACTAACACTAATTTAGTTAATTAGTACCTTCAAAAAAGTATTAGGAAAGTTACTTTTGATTTCGTAGCCGTTTTTCCCACTGACGTGTTGGATGATAATAAAGTTTTATCATAAATCTTTACGTTAACTTATTAATTAAACACCAAATGATTACAACTTACTGTATTGAATTTTATGATTGCCTTTTATCTAACCAGATAAAAAGGATATTTTAGGACAAAATTAACAATTGATTAATGGAATTTTTCCATAAATAAAACAGCTAAAAAAATGTCAGCCTCTTAAAATATTTATTTGTTATGAGGTCAAGCAAAATGTTTTGAATAGAAATACTCCATTTCAGTTCAAATGAAAATCATTTATAAGAATTAAAACTACTTTTGTACAAACTGAAAAATAAAATTCTGCGGGTAGATATTATCGGTGCAAATTCAAACCCATTGACGTTAAATTATCACTAAAATGCGTATTCTGATCTAAAGATCTTGTTTCTGTAATTAAGTCAGCTTGTATGATAACTGTAAATTTCTTTTAACAAAGTTGAATGGTAATTTAAAAAATTGAATAAAACTTTGTTAATAAATTTAAAATTATGAATTATCTTAATAGTTTTTATTTCCAGGACAGGGGATTTTTTTTTTTTTTTTTTTCTTTTTTTTGAAAATAAATTCTAAGTATATGATATTTTGCCATCAGAATTAATAAATAGCTTGTTGTAATGGACTTATGGTGACGTCTTCTGGCTCTTTTCTGCAAACTAACATAGACGTTTCTAGAAAATTTTGGTCGACTAAGTTCTTTTTTGTTGATATATTGAACTTAACTGTTAAAAAAAGTTCCATTGGGTGTTTTATGATAGATGGCTGTGATATGATTTATCCCTATACCGACCAGTTGCATGAACCGTGTCGTACCGAGTTCTGCTTTCTAAATCAATTTTTGTTATAAATTTCAACTATATAATACTATATTTATCTCGTTTGAACTTCTAAAAAAATTTATTGCTCTAATCAATCATAAATGCGTATGGTCCAATAGTGATATGACTAATAAAATGAATTTATTTTCCAAAATTGGAAAGAGTGTTGAAAAATAACAGCAAATTTGATGCTAAATCAAATTTGTTTTTTTGATTAAATTGTAATAAAGAATTTTCATTCTAAGTAAATGAAATAAACACAAATTAAAAAAAGGCAGAAGATTTTCTAAATTCGCTTAGTGAAACAATACTTACGAGGTCTTCTAGTTGGGCTGTTCTAGATGATAAATTGAACTTTCGTCACAGTTTTCTAAAAGTAGTGCTGCTATTGAAATAAGTTAAAAGATAATATAGTTTTGAAATTTAATGGCGTAGCAGGTGTAAATATATATCCTTTTAATTTCAGACAGGTGGAAGCTATAAAATATGTACACGTATTAAGATTTCCAGTTAGGAATTAATTTATTCGCTTGAAGAAGGAAGATCTTTAGCTTTCTATGATTTGAAACAACTAATTATAACTATAAATTAAACAATATTAATGTATTGAATCAGTTAATTATCTAAGGGTTTCCATAAATGTATCCGTTAATTTTTATTTAAAAAAAAAAATTGAGTTTAAAGATTAACATATTTATACGCTCTTCGTTTTCAAAAGGGAACAATTTAACAAAAGAAGAATGCCTATCACTTATCCATATAAAACAACAAATTCTTAATATAGCAACTAAATAATCTATGAAAAATCATAAACAAAATGTAATTATTTTAATTATGACATAAAAAGTATTATTTTCACATCAATTCGTCGTTGTCGATGAAAACTAAAAACGGCAACGTACAATATAATTATTTCCAATTAAGATTTTTTTTTTTTTCAAAGTAATGACAGATAATTTTTAGTAGATTAGCTTAATTTTTTAACTTTATCTTCAATTCAACATATTATATGTTAGTTTTAATCTTTCTTATTATTTTTACTTCAATTTGAAAAGAGGCAAAATGGCGTATGGGCCATCTAAAATACATTCATTGTGGCACCTATGGTGTTTCCAAGGTGCCACTGGAATTTCATTCAATCATAGAAAACAATTATAGTTATTAAATAATAAGGTAAGTCATAAATGTTTACGGTCAACTGTAGAAAATGTAACAAGTATTTTGTAATTATGTCATTTCAAATCTTAAATATAAATTTATTGATTGTAGAATACAATGATAAGTATCAAAAGATAACTTTAAATTATATTTAAAATTTAATTAAAATTTCAAATTTCACGGCGTATAACTACTTAATCATCTACTTCAACAAGGTCAAAGTTGTCAAGAGCCTTTGTGGATTTGTCAACGATTGAAAATAACACAATCTCACAGTGGTAAAATTAAATATCGATTACAAATCATATATCATTGACCTTGCAAACAAATAATTGCGTTCGAAAATTTTAGAATTTGATAAAATGTTATGTAGGGTGTTTTTTTTTTTTTTTTTTTTTTTTTAAACATACTAGAGTTACTTTAAACTAATTTATTTGTACTTTTCTTATAAAATACTACATACTTAATAAGGGCAATGCAAATTTTGAATAAAGAAGAAAGTTGATATTGTTAAACAAAAACGCATTAGCCTGCTTGTAGTAAATCAGAACATCACTATTTTACATTGAAATTTATTGATTGCAAACTATAATTGTTTGTGTTTACCAACGAAATGTTTACCTAAAATGTTGATGTTTATATTGTTACATTTTAAGGCATTGTATTTATATTTAATGTATAGTAATGTTATATATCATACCTATATTTAATACATGATATTTAATGAACATGAATCGCATGATATGCCATTAAAACAATTTTTTTTTTCCGTTGATAGTTATTAATTATTCGTTTTACTATCAGGAAATAAACTTTTCTACTGTGAATATTTCCAACTAGAAGATTTATACTGCGTTTTTATTGTTTATCTATGTTAAATTTGTTTATCTTTTCATTGTTCACTATATACATTGCATAGTTTTCATTCAGTCCTGCAAACGAATGCAAATGAAAAATGAATTGCACTTATATTGATTGAGAATAATAACTCATCAAATTGAAAACGAGTTTTGGGTATATGAGTGATTGAATGAAAATTTCAGTATCATTGCATGCTGTTTATGCAGAATGTTGATTTTTACTTTCAATTGCCCATATGTTAACATAGGGTAATTGAAGTATTGTTTTCGGTCAACAACAAAAAATTGATTTTCTTTCTTTTGCATTTTACCACGTTTTGGAGCATCTCGATTCAAAAAATTGACTAAAAAGAATGCCTGTCTGATGTATACGTGGTTAGCATAACTCCCGAAGGAATTGACATACGATGTTCAAATTTGAGGTGGCCATGGGACTTGTCATTAAGGTTTTCGTCATTATTGCTCATGCGCTAAACATGAAATAATTATGTTTTTCAGAACTGCTAAAATACATCTCTAACAATTTTGATCAAAATTGCTATGGTAATGCCTCCTAAGGTGTTCTAAACATCCCCACCTCCAAAATTCCCGTAACAATGCTGGTATGAAGATGTAAAAAGTTAAAAAAAAAACAAATGTCTTTAACATAAAATTCTCTTCCCTTCAGCATCACCCATCAACGAATTTTTCTCCTCTCCTCTGTTTCACTTACCAGAAAGAAAAATATAAGAATTATCGAATAATATATCGCCAAATTTTATCGGTGTTTTTTGTTGTTTTTTCTTCCCGTGTAAAAATTTCACTAAAACGACCACTTTTTTCAAATGAATGAAAATATGAAAATGGTGTTTAGTATTGACCAATATTATGATGTAATTGAAAGTTATTCCACCGCTAGCTGTATAACCCTGTTATTGTATCCTTGTCCAAATATGAAGAACTTAATGTATACTTTCGGTGGTGCAAAAATGTGTTTTAAATATATTAGTAAAAATAGTTAATGTAAATAACTGTCTATAATCTATCTACAAGACGAGCCGCATCGAGTGGGAGAGTGTACCTTGACTCAGGGCGGGCCGTGCGCACTAAGTACACTCTCCCACTCGCAGCGGCTCATCTTGTCTCAGCGAGAGTGTTCTGGTACCATACACTGTTAAAAATTTTGTTCCACCTTGCCCAAAAATTGGTTCCCATTTAGCTGCCACCAACATTTGGTGCTTAGTTTCACGATTTAATGGTGCAACCTCGGACCGTAAGCACCACTAAATCGCGAAACTAAGCACCAAATGTTGGTGGCAGCTAAATGGGAACCAAATTATGGTGCATGGTGGACAAATTTTTTTAACAGTGTAAGAAGGAATTGAAAAACGTAAACACCAAGAAAAAATTCAGATCGTGATAGCCAAGAAGACAGCCGAGGGTTGTAATCGTTGGCCTTTTTTGTTATCAGGGTTTTTGTGGCTACAACTTTCAATCATGTTTATGATTTGATTTTTTTTTATTGCATGAAACTTTTAATGTTTTTAAGGCTGGATTTTTTTTCTACTTCCCCAGTAGCACAACAACTTTATAGACTGAGAGGCGACTGCAATTTTTGGACACCATCGAACATCATTCTGAATTTTTTATAGTCGATACTTGAATTCGCTTGTACTCTTCGTTTCTTAGAGTACAAGCGGATTCAAGCATCGACTCACATACATCACAGGCAAATTCCTTTTATCACTTACAATATTAAAAAATGTTTATAAATCATGAATCTACTGGTCTGTCGGGGCAAAAATGGCCGAAACTATTCAAAAATCGACATGGAATGAGACGAACTAAATCCGATTGCCAAATAAATTGTAACTTGAAAAAACAACATTATTTTTTCTGTGGTACCGCACTATCCTTTAATTTTCAATGAGGAAAAGTGCAGATGATATTTATTCTCAGGCGAAAAATACAACTATCTTTTCAAAGTGGATGCCAAGGTGGTGATGAATTTTACGTCACTCAGGACGTAATATGTATTGCCAACTTGGCTGACTTTTTAACGATGAAAGATTGTGTTGCCAAGAGAGAAACAAATCGTCTGCAACCTTCTTAATTGAAAATTTAAGAGTAGTGGGTTACCAGAAAGAAAAGGATGTTCATTATTTGGTAAGTTATGACATATTTGGCAATCGAATTTAGTTCAACTCATTCAAGGTCGATTTTTTAATAGTTTCGCCCATTTTTGCCTCGACAGACCAATGGATTCACATTCTATAAAAATAAAATTCAGAATAATGTTCCATGAGGTAGCTAAACTTGCAGTCTACTTTCAGTCTGTTAAGTATATTCTACCTCTATATACAGCAAAAGACCTACCTCAACATGTTGCTGCATGACTGTTTTGAAAACTAAATTGTTTGGTAATATGGGACATCAGTGTTTTTAATTAAAGATCACAAGCATGCTCCACAAACATTATATTCTGTAGGAAAGGTATAAAAATCCAAAAATGTTGATTAGATGGAACCAAATTAAATAATGAGCTTTGCAAGTACGCCTCCATGTTCATTTCCAGCGCACCATCTGATTCAAGTAGTGACAAAGATATGTCTAAAATGTGGAGTGGCGGAATGCTGTATGAGACAACTAACATTTTGTAACCTATGTGCCGTATTTTTTTTATTTTTTTTTTAAGTAATCGCATCAAAAACTGAAACAAAATTTTCATAGACAAATATTTATTTAATCACATTACATTTGAAATTACTAGTGCAAATCTCTGTAAAAAAGATTCAGTGGTAAATCATTGAAAAAGTCAATTTTAATCTTTTTTGTTAATGATGTCCTTAACTGCCTGGGTATCATCGAAGACGTTTCCAAAATCCTCTTTGAGTTCTCGGAAAAAATGTCAAGGCTTCCTCGGCGACTCCCTTGCTCAACTACTTGGAGCAAGCACCCAAGAACTGTAAGAAAAGCCCCATTACTCATTCTGTCTCAAACGCATAACATAACACAACACAGACCAACAGCTGTTTTAGTTCCAGGATATTTGGAACTGATATCATATAAATTTGAGGCCTTGAATTCAATTATGGCATTAGTTTTTGCCTAGGAGATCAAATTTCTAAGATATAACATTTTAAAGATATATACTCTATGTTATTTTAAGTTATATCCTTGGATAAAATTTAAAAAAAAAAAACTAAACACGGATTCTTTTTATTATAATATACAAATATCATTCTATACTTAGAGAAAAAAAAGTAATCGAGGAAACCAACTATACTAAACTCCAACTTGGCTTGACATCACAAGATGATAGATCTTCACCGTGCTCATAGGCAATTCATCCATTTTGGCTGCGTGAAAACATAATGCTCGCCAAACCTTACAGCCTTTTATAGGACAGAAATAATATATCCCCCCCCCCCCACTCCAAATTCTTCTCCCATCCCACAAGCCTCGACAAGAAAAATGCCACGCTCGGAAACTCAGCCCAGCAACCCTGTAGAGAACAAAATGCTATAAGGTTTGGCGAGCATTATGTTTTCATGCAGCCAAAATGGATGAATTGCCTATGAGCACGGTGAAGATCTATCGTCTTGTGGTGTTTAAGTTAGAGTTTAGTATAGTCACTAAACACTTCGGAAGATATTCTGAGACGGCGAGGACTCGCCAACTATAACCTCAACTATAGTTGAAGCTTAGAATGTCACTTCAGTTACCTTGGAACCTCAATTTCCTTGGAACTAACTGAACGGCAGAGGGACAATAGGGTAAATATACAAGAACCAATCCTTGTAAACCTAATTTTAAAACTTCACAAAAATGGAGCTGAAACTGCAAGGATTGTGCACTGTTGAAAAAACACTGATCTAAAAAGTTTTGGTCAGATAGAGAAGGACTGATTTCATATTATTTTAGAATCACCACCCCAAATATAGCTAAAATCAGTTCTAAAATCTTTTGCACCAAAAATTTGTGTTCTTGTTGGCCTGTGTCATCTAAATAATTTAAAAATTAAAAAGTCTGTTTCAAATTCTTAGTCCTAGAAGCAATCAAAACCTTTATTGTGGTATTGTATTTTTATGCAAAACTAATCTTCATGCTATAAGACAAATTGATTATGAGTAGAACGTATTCCACGCCATTAGAAGAAAACGAATCACACTTTCTCCAAAATTTTAGCCTACAATCCATACTATCTGCTAAATATCTGTAAAATGGATAGAAAAAATTGAAGTCTATAAATGTGGATTATTTTAAAATTTCAAAGTTATCTTTCACGAATATAACTTAGCAGGATTGTTCCTTTATTAAATAAATATAATTTAATTTGCTTTATTCATTAAAATAACATCAAGATAACTGCTTGTGGAATGTTATAACTCTGTTACAATTGCCATTTCAGAAATTACTTCCAAAGCATAACATTTTTATGATTATCGTACAGAATAGTTTATTGTAATCAATTATGGACTGTTTTTGCGAAGAGTAGTTCATAAGGCTTTTACAACATTTTTGGAATCTTCTCGAGGTACCATAGTGTTTCTAACGGACGCCTCAACGTCAGGAATCGAAAGGGAAAAAAAATTACCCGAATTCCAAATGTTACATTTTCTGTGAAACCTTCCTTTTATTCTCATTTACAAAGCTGACTCTATTATCGCAGTTGCTTTAACACGCTGAATGCCACAGAATTGTTCACGATTCCGCGCTACGACGATACAGCGTGAAACACGTTACTTCTCTAAAATCTGCCAAGAGAAGCCAGCACTATGCTTGGAAGATTGTTTTAAAAATTATCAAAAAACATAAATATGTATGTCCTTATATAAACTTATTTCTTTTTGAATAAAATTTGTATAATTGTATTTTCTGTTCATTTAAGCCATTTTTATTCTCTTTCCTAAGGATATCTATTCATATTTGCGCTGTCATGCTACGAATTTACTCGCAGCTGTATGGCAAGTAATGAATGGACGAAATAACTCGTAGTAGGCGTCCTGGGCCAGTAAACAACCTGCGAGATATCTCGTAGTTGACAGTCAGCTTGTTAATAAATTCCTGCACTCATACAGTTTGCCACATTGAGTTAAACGTCTACTTTCAAAAGTTTCGAGAAGAGTACAGTCAAACGATTTTAACGCGAAATCGCTTAACATGAAATCGTGTTTAACGCGAAGTAAAAGCAGGTCTCCCTGCTTAAAACTTGACGTTAATCTATTTGCTTAACATAAAATTCGATTAACGTCGGCGGATCCGTCGACTTCGCGTTAACAAGGTTTGACTGCACTTGAAATGATGCCACGAGGAACATAGAGGAGTGTGTTGACAGGGCTCAAGAGCTCGTCCCACTGAGCAACTGCTATGACGTCACAAAGCTTCGCTTATAGTCAGAATCTCAAAACCAAAAACTTGCATTGGAAAAAAATCACTGCTACAGTTTTCGCCAATATTGTCTAAGCTAATTCTTTTAGTGTAACCTTCAATAATTTTTTAACTCTCATTAACCTTGTTACTCATCCTCTGTTGTTAGGCATTCTAAAATGTAATAAATGCAATTTTTTGTTTTAAAACTTATTTTCAATTCAGTGAACGTACGGCTACTTAACCTTAAAATACTATTATCTATCTTTTTTCAAACAAATTTTGAAAATGTGCGTTTGACCCCCCCCCCCCCCCTTCTCCCCTTCTCTTCTTACATATTTCAATTATGGTTTTAAAAAGTCGACACAACAAATCCAATAACTATAGAAACCTTAGGAATAATTAGAGTCATAACTCGAAACCACTAACATGCCGACCAAACGGTATAGTGGTTAGCGTGCTGGCTTCTAGACCACGAGGTTGCGGGTTCGAGTCCCGTGTTGGCATGGGTGTTTGTAAATGTATGTTGGCTTGTCTAATGACGAATGTTTCGGCGCATTATAGCCCTCGTGTTGCTGACGGCGCCAGATAATCTGAAAACAACCAACCAACCGAAACCACTAACAATGTGGCAAAGCATACAAAACCTAAACTTAAATTCGAACCAGCAAGTTAATTAAAGAAATTTGCATGTTCTTGAAAATACCAGCCTAGTCTTTCATTCACAACAGAAAGATACCACATTCTACATTGTTACAAATTGTGTTCCACCTGGCACCAAAAATTGGTTCCCATTTAGCTGCTACCAACATTTGGTGCTTACTTTCACGATCTAATGATGCTAATGGACCGAGATAGCATCATTAAATCGTGAAACTAATCATCAAATGTTGGTAGCAGCTAAATGGGAACCAATTTTTGGTGCCAGGTGGATCTAAATTTTTAACAGCGTAATATCATCCTTCACTCGATTCAACAGAGATGAGTCATGTGCTTACCAATGGGTACGTATGAAAGAGTACAAAAGATATCGGCTCATTAATTATGAATAAACCGACATGGTTCAATTCGTTAATTAAACAAGTTGAAATTCTTATAACAAATTAAGTCTGTTGATATTGCAATAGTCTTAGTAAAATCAACAGGATTTTTTAAGAAAATATGTGATTTCTTTACCTTTCAATTTCAGGGATGTCCGTAGAAATAGGTAAACAAGAAAAGTCAGTAAAACTAGCATTACAAATCCTGAAAATTTTTCTTGGCACACTCAAAAAGCGATGAGAAGAACTTATTATGAAGAGTACCAGTTACTAGATCTGATTAATTCAAAATAAATTTTGCCTAGTCTAAACAACTAAATAACATAAATTGCGTGAAACAATATAATTGTAATAGATATAATTATTCTCATCCAAACTACTTCTAAGTTTAATAAATTTATTTTTACAAGCTAGAATTACTGCAAATAACTTCATAAGCAAATTTTCACGATTTCTCAAAGAAAATTTTTTAAAAAAAACCTGTTTTTGTTAATTTACGAGTGGAATTTCTATTCAATGCCCGTTTTCCACCAATAACTAAGTAAAAATGCCCTAAAATAATTTTGTTACAAAAACCTTCCGTAAATAATTTTAAATAGGGACACATTTATTTTAAAGTTCTATTTTATCACAATTTATTCTGTATATAATTGTAAATAGTTAAGCATTTTTTTTTTAAGTTCTATTTTATTTTATTTATTAACAATGATAATACAGGTTATAGAAAGGTGGCAACACCTAAATCAATCGGAAAATTTTTAGGCACTTCTATCAGGTGATTGGTTGGCTGGATTTTGCTAGAAATTTCCTCCATCAAACTATAAAAAGAACCGATCGATGGAATCTTGGATCTCAGTCGAGTATCGTTTGATGTTCAGAAAGCATCGGATGATTTGCTTAGTTTTGCGGTGTCTGAATTATCGATGTGTTCGAAATTGCACATACCCAAGTTTGTATGGAAGCTTGATAACAATTGTTCTGTTGTTCTGAGAAGTTTTGTGAGTCTTCAAACGAAAAAAAAAAAAAAAATTATAGTTTTTTATTAAAGTAAAAACTGCGTCATCATTTCTTCTGAGAAGAATTCTTAAAAATATTCAATCTCGATTAGATTTTTGCAGTTGATACTGAACAACAAAAATACATCAAGAATTTCTTACTTCTGAGCCAGTTCGTCCAAAGTCTCCTTCCAGCAATCTTTTGAATTCTCAGCTAGCTTTTCGACGAGGTTGTTCGCTGTCTCGTAGATGGTAGCCATCTTATACTCAATATAAACTTGACCTTCATGTATCTGGGGGGGAAATGTTAAAATAAAAAAAAAATAAAAAAAAAAAAAAAAATCAATATCTAGTAGATATTTAAATGAAAGTATTTCTTTTCAGAATGGTATTTCTTTTCTGAATGGTATTTCTTTTCTGAATGAAAAGCACGGCTGTACTACTTTCTTATTAAATCAGTTTATTTTAGGCAGTAGTAAAATACGGAATTCAACCGAATAACGGTACGGTAACTAATGTCCTAATTTTACAGAGCCACAACTGTGCCCCGCGTTCGCCACAGTAAAGACGCCCGGGATGACCACTGCTGTGGCTCAGTATAATAAGATAAATAGCATTGCATGTTTAACTTAGAGTCTGAGTGCCACTAACAACAGACGCAACCTCTAGCCACATAAGTGGTCCAGTATAATAAAATCCATAGGATTTCATGTTTCGCTTAGAGTCTGAGCGCCACAAGCAACAGACGCTACCTCTAGCCACAGCAGTGGTCCAGTATAATAAGATCAATATGATTGCATGTTTCGCTTAGAGTCTGAGCGCCACAAGCAACAGACGCAACTTCTAGCCACAGCAGTGGTCCAGTATAATAAGATCCATATAATAGCATGTTTCGCTTAGAGTCTGAGCGCCACAAGCAACAGACGCAACCTCTAGCCACATCAGTGGTCCAGTATAATAAAATCCATAGGATTTCATGTTTCGCTTAGAGTCTGAGCGCCACAAGCAACAGACGCTACCTCTAGCCACAGCAGTGGTCCAGTATAATAAGATCAATATGATTGCATGTTTCGCTTAGAGTCTGAGCGCCACAAGCAACAGACGCAACCTCTAGCCACATCAGTGGTCCAGTATAATAAGATCCATATAATAGCATGTTTCGCTTAGAGTCTGAGCGCCACAAGCAACAGACGCAACCTCTAGCCACATCAGTGGTCCAGTATAATAAAATCCATAGGATTTCATGTTTCGCTTAGAGTCTGAGCGCCACAAGCAACAGACGCAACCTCTAGCCACAGCAGTGGTCCAGTATAATAAGATCCATATAATAGCATGTTTCGCTTAGGGTCTAAACTCCATAAGCAACAGACGCAACATCTAGCCACAGCAGTGGTCCAGTATAATAAGATCCATATGATTGCATGTTTCGCTTAGAGTCTGAGCGCCACAAGCAACAGACGCAACCTCTAGCCACAGCAGTGGTCCAGTATAATAAGATCCATATAATAGCATGTTTCGCTTAGGGTCTGAACTCCATAAGCAACAGACGCTACCTCTAGCCACAGCAGTGGTCCAGTATAATAAGATCAATATGATTGCATGTTTCGCTTAGAGTCTGAGCGCCACAAGCAACAGACGCAACTTCTAGCCACAGCAGTGGTCCAGTATAATAAGATCCATATAATAGCATGTTTCGCTTAGAGTCTGAGCGCCACAAGCAACAGACGCAACCTCTAGCCACATCAGTGGTCCAGTATAATAAAATCCATAGGATTTCATGTTTCGCTTAGAGTCTGAGCGCCACAAGCAACAGACGCAACCTCTAGCCACATCAGTGGTCCAGTATAATAAGATCCATATAATAGCATGTTTCGCTTAGAGTCTGAGCGCCACAAGCAACAGACGCAACCTCTAGCCACATCAGTGGTCCAGTATAATAAAATCCATAGGATTTCATGTTTCGCTTAGAGTCTGAGCGCCACAAGCAACAGACGCAACCTCTAGCCACAGCAGTGGTCCAGTATAATAAGATCCATATAATAGCATGTTTCGCTTAGGGTCTAAACTCCATAAGCAACAGACGCAACATCTAGCCACAGCAGTGGTCCAGTATAATAAGATCCATATGATTGCATGTTTCGCTTAGAGTCTGAGCGCCACAAGCAACAGACGCAACCTCTAGCCACAGCAGTGGTCCAGTATAATAAGATCCATATAATAGCATGTTTCGCTTAGGGTCTGAACTCCATAAGCAACAGACGCAACATCTAGCCACAGCAGTGGTCCAGTATAATAAGATCAATATGATTGCATGTTTCGCTTAGAGTCTGAGCCCCACAAGCAACAGACGCAACCTCTAGCCACATCAGTGGTCCAGTATAATAAGATCCATATAATAGCATGTTTCGCTTAGAGTCTGAGCGCCACAAGCAATAGACGCAACCTCTAGCCACATCAGTGGTCCAGTATAATAAAATCCATAGGATTTCATGTTTCGCTTAGAGTCTGAGCGCCACAAGCAACAGACGCAACCTCCAGCCACAGCAGTGGTGTAGTATAATAAGATCCATAGGATTGCATGTTTCGCTTAGAATCTGAGCGCCACAAGCAACAGACACCACCTCTAGCCACAGCAATGGTCCAGTATAATAAGATCCATATGATAGCATGTTCCCCTTAGAGTCTGAGCGCCACAAGCAATAGACTGGTTGCCTCAGAACTATCGTAAAAAATTAACAACAACTACATGCTGTCACTTTAGAGCAGCTTTCGCCACAAACTTTTAGACGCGGGACGTATGACTTATGTAGGATCTTTTCGTAAGTGGTAGTGGTTTCGTAAGCCCGTAGTGGAAACACATTATTTCGGACAAATAACAATTATGTAAACAAAATTCCGTGCCGTGAAATTTGATTATTCTTTTTTTTTATTTCCTGTGGTGCCAGCGGGCCGGGAAAAAAATCTGTCACGGGCCAAAACCGGCCAGCGGGCTGCGTAGTGACTAATGCTGCTTTAGAAGAACTTGAAAAAGAAATGTCTGTGCTGTTTTCCTTGAAACTAAAATGCTGAGTCAATCAAATTAACATTCGTCAAAACAAGTCATTGTCTTGACATGAGCATATCTTTTTAGATAATTTAACCATTTTTTTTTTTTTTTTTTTCTATTGCAAAAACTTAAAACAAGAAACTTACATGCTTTAAAATTGTTGTGTTAAAAAAAAATTTGGCAACTTTTATATCAGAACATAGTTTGAGATATAATTCATAGCTAATAAGTGGAGTTATATTCCTCAAAAAATTTCTACTAAGTGTGTTTATACTTGAATTTTAATGCATAACGTAATTAACAAAATCTATTAACCCTTTGAAGCACGAATTTCGATTTCAATGACATTTGGTATGGGTGGTCATTATGTGTAGAAATATGAAGGAATATACTTCCTTTTTGCAAAAAAAAAATTATTTTAATTTTTGTAAGCATTTAAGTTATCAAAACCCAAAGCAAGTAACAGTGAACACAAATGACATATCTAATAAAAAAAATTCTGCACAAAAAAATCGCAATTTGTTTCAGATCATAAAAAATCACAAAATTACATCGATTATTTATATGTTAATTGGTTTCGCTGTAAAATCAGTCTGCGTTAAAGAAATATAAATTTGCGCAAATGGTTTCTACATGGAACCACTATGCTTCAAATGGTTAAAACAGTCTATACATGATCGATTGATTTTACATGTAAACTAGGGGTGTGGAACATGGCACAACTTTCAATTACACTATAATACTGAGGTGGATTTGTGATTTTTATCATTTTTATATTTTCATCATTCATTGAAAAAAATGGCCAGGTTGGCGATATTTTTTAAGGTAATTGTTGTATGGGTCTTGGGAGAAAAAAAAGAAAAAAAAACTTAAGCCAAAATGTTGATTTTGGCGATATACTTTTCAATAATATTTATATTATCCTTTCTTATGAGTGAAACTGAGGAGAGGAGAAAAAACGATCGTTGATGAGCTGTGTTCAAGCAAAGAGAACTCTCCGTTGAAAGCATTCGTTTTTCAACTTTTTACGCCATTATGGAGATGTTTAGAACACCGTAACAGGCATTAACACAGGGATTTTGGACAAAATCATTAGAGCCGTTTTTTAGCAATTAATGAAAAACATGATTTTTTTCAATGGCAGCTACTTTATGCGCATGCTCAATTTGGACGCAAACCTTAATGCTACGTCCTTGGTCCATCACCAACCCGCACACCAAATTTGAGCCTCGTAGGTCAATTTGATCGTAATTTATGCTGACCACGTACACAAACACACAGACATACATTTTTTTTAGATTACTTCTTTGAGATCAGGATGTTCCAAAACGTGGAGAAATGCACACACAAAAAAAAAATTTTTTTTTTTTACTCAATATACTTTCCTTACCCTATATATGCTGCATATAGGTAATTGAAAGTAAAAAAAAGTAATGTAGGAATGATAAGAATATTTAAAAATAATATTTAGAGATCATTCAAGAAATCATTAAAAAATATTTTGAGGTTATGTTAGAAAATGTATTGTAAGCTGTCTTAATCTGCCATCTAAAATATGCATATTAAGGTATTTAGGTGGTTTTTTTTTTTTGTTTTTGTTTTTTTTTACAATTTAAATATGAGACCTTTGCACATTGAAAAGTGGAAAAGTGCATTATTTGTTAAACTGTTTCCAATTTAAAAATTTTTAAATTTCTCTAATTTTAATAATTAATTAACATTTAATCAATTACTCAGGCTAATTTTGAACGTTAATGACAAAAAATCTAATCCATCCACAGATACAATTTTGGTGTTCAATAATGAGGAATACTCTACTCAATGTTTTGACTCTATTAATTGAATTATACAGTGAGTATATTTTGTGATATCTTGCTTTAACTGAATGTATGAGAAAAATCCACGTTTTTTATACAAAATCTTACCTTTAAAATTATATTAAAAAAAAAAAAAATACTTATTTACCAATCATTTAGTATTTAGAGTTACAATATTCAACATTTTATGCAGATTTTATAGCAAAAAATCAAAAAAAAATATTTTTTAAACTAGAGTTATTAATGATTGAATGAAATGCAAAATTTAAAAAACTACCTTCTGAGAAAAAAAAAATTAAAAGTGCCTTTTTGATATAAAAAACTATTATTATATGAATTATTTTATATTTACATTTTAGTATGTTCTTCCATGGTAGGGCTTTCTTTCTTTTGTGTTGTTCTTATTTTGTTTTTGTATTTTGAGACCTCTCAAATCTTTACCGATTTTTGCGATTCGAAACCTATACGTATAACTTAAACTTTTTGATGCTTTTGATATATATAACTATTATTATATGAATTATTTTATATTTACATTTTAGTATGTTCTTCCATGGTAGGGCTTTCTTTCTTTTGTGTTGTTCTTATTTTGTTTTTGTATTTTGAGACCTCTCAAATCTTTACCGATTTTTACGATTCGAAACCTATACGTATAACTTAAACTTTTTGATGCTTTTGATATATATAACTATTATTATATGAATTATTTTATATTTACATTTTAGTATGTTCTTCCATGGTAGGGCTTTCTTTCTTTTGTGTTGTTCTTATTTTGTTTTTGTATTTTGAGACCTCTCAAATGTTTACCGATTTTTGCGATTCGAAACCTATACGTATAACTTAAACTTTTTGATGCTTTTGATATATATAACTATTATTATATGAATTATTTTATATTTACATTTTAGTATGTTCTTCCATGGTAGGGCTTTCTTTCTTTTGTGTTGTTCTTATTTTGTTTTTGTATTTTGAGACCTCTCAAATGTTTACCGATTTTTGCGATTCGAAACCTATACGTATAACTTAAACTTTTTGATATATATAACTATTATTATATGAATTATTTTATATTTACATTTTAGTATGTTCTTCCATGGTAGGGCTTTCTTTCTTTTGTGTTGTTCTTATTTTGTTTTTGTATTTTGAGACCTCTCAAATCTTTACCGATTTTTGCGATTCGAAACCTATACGTATAACTTAAACTTTTTGATGCTTTTGATATATATAACTATTATTATATGAATTATTTTATATTTACATTTTAGTATGTTCTTCCATGGTAGGGCTTTCTTTCTTTTGTGTTGTTCTTATTTTGTTTTTGTATTTTGAGACCTCTCAAATCTTTACCGATTTTTGCGATTCGAAACCTATACGTATAACTTAAACTTTTTGATGCTTTTGATATATAATCAATCTAATGATTTGATTATTACCAGGACACGAAGTTCTTTCTGGTGGATCTCCCTCACTCTATCATTGAGGCTGTTCAGTCTTCTTCCCAAATCGTAGAGTTCCTTCAACTTCTGAACCAACTCGGTCTTGACGTCATCACTAATAAAATGCTTTCATTAACATACATTTTGTACACTTGAACTTTAAAATTCTTAATAATGCTTATAGTCCGAGAGGCGACTTCAATTTTTGGACCCCATCGAACATCATTCTGAATTTTTTTTATAGAAATTGGAGAAAAGTGAGTAGATTAGGAATCCACTGGTCTGCCGTTCTGCAAAAATGGCCGAAACTGGTCAAAAATCGACTTGGAATGAGTTGAACTAAAATCCGATTTCCAAATATATCATAACTTGCTAAAAAGAGAACAAACTTTTTCGTCTGGCAACCCATTGCATTTTGATTTCAATGAGAAAAGCGCAAACGATTTCTGATCTCTGGCTCGGAAAATTTGTATCTTTTAAAAGTAAGCCAAATTGGCGACATTAGTTACGTCATCAGTGACGTAATGTTTATTGCAAACATGGCTCCCTTTTAATAGATGCAAGTAGACCGTCTCCAGATATCTGAATCGTCTGCAACCTTCTTAATTGAAAATTAAAGAGTGAGGGTTATCAAATAAAAAAAAAAAAAATGCTCATTATTTGGCAAGTTAAGGCGCATTCGGCAATTGGATTTAGTTCAACTTATTAAAAGTCGATTTTTGACAGGTTCGGCCATTTTTGCCACGGCAATCCAGTGGATTCGTAATCTACTCACTTTTCTCTAATTTCTATAAAAAATTCAGAATGATGTTCGATGGGGTCCAAAAATTGCAGTCGCCTTTCAGTCTATTAATTTCAAGGAACAACTTTGAACTAACCCTTCAGCGAATGAAGTGTTGTAAATGATCACGTGAAATTATTTCACCGGTAACAAATATCGATATAATTACTAAATAAATAATATTACCCATAAAACAGAGTTTTTTTTTTAAAAAATCTTTTTTATGGATTGTCAATTTTTATATTCATTAACACAGCACCGATATCAAAAACATTTCGATCAGGAAAATGTGCGGCAAACAAATGTTTCAAAATTTATTTATTAAAAATGAACTTGAATTTATGCTCTCACATCCAAATATCATTTATTTATTCTGATTAGAGTAATTTATTACAAAAAAATTGCCAGCAGGAAAGAGTTTCAAAAAGGATCGGTTCAATGATATTTTAAAGCTATTTTATTAGGGTTTCGTAAATGAGACACTTTAGTGACAATAACAGCCCCAAAATTAGATAGAATGCATTGTCATCGACATCGAACCTATGTGCCAAGTTTCAGCCCGATTAGGCCTCCGCAGTTTCCGTTTACATCGACAAAAGCGAAATTAATATAAAGGATTTGATAAAAATTGTAATTTCACTAAGACAAGTTTGAATGGCGTCATACCCATTATCGCATGCATTATTCCTCCACAAATGGGAAATCAAATTGATGCGTAGCTTGTACAGTACATACACACACAAAATCCGAACGATGGCTATACCTTGAATTATAGTTGATGAAATAACATAAGTCAAGTACGTAAGTACGTTTTAAATTGGGGAAGGTCTTTATTAATTGTATACACTTTTTTTTTATAATGAGGGGTCCATCTACTTATTAAAACTAAACCAAACTTCAAAAAGTTCAATTGAAACCCCATAATGTTATATCATATTTAGATTTAGAATTCAAACAAACGTCTAAATACCAAATTTCATAACTTTCCAATGAGTGGTTAGTAATTTATATGATGTAAAAAAAAATTGACAAATTAATTTTAAAAATAAAATGTGGGTTTTAATTAGCCATAAATTTCTGAATAGTTATCGTAGTTGAGCTCTGATATTGGTTATTGCATTAAAATTTATGGTGATATTTACCGTTTTCATATTTCCATTAATTTAAATAAAAATGGCTAGTTTAGCGATATTTTTGGCAATGACATTTACATGGAGAAAAAAACCTTGCAAAGATGATGAAATTGTCATTGTTATTCGACAGACATTGTCCTTTCTTGAGTATGAAACAGAAAAAAATCAATCATTGCGGGCAATGCTCAAGGGGTTGGTTGGTTGGTTGGTTTCAGATTATCTGGCGCCGTCAGCAACACGAGGGCTATAATGCGCCGAAACATTCGTCATTTGACAAGCCAACATACATTTACAAACACATATGTCTTACACGGGACTCGAACCCGCAACCTCGCGATCTAGAAGCTAGCACGCTAACCACTATACCGTTTGATCGGCCAATGCTCAAGGGGAGAGAGCTCTGTGTTAAAGGCATTCGTTTTTCAACTTTTTACGCTTTTATCGCAATATTCTACGGGAACTACAAAAATGAGAACGATTAGAACACCTCAAGAGGCATTAGCAAAGACATTTTAATCGAAATCATTAGAGCCATTTCATAACAAATGATGAAATACGTGCTTTTTTATGATTTCAACCTTAGAACTAACGTTAAAAATCTTATTAATTTTTGTCCTTATAACATTCCAAAAAAGAGATTAGAAAAAAAGAGAGAAAAAAAAAACTTATCTTTATGTGTACGATTCACTAGATCTAATCCACAACAAGATTTGCCTCTTCGAAACAATTAATATTATATATTGTGATACCCTAAATGGAATTATTCTCAACCAAAATTCTTCTAAGAAAAATATATTTTTCCAATATAGAGCTAGTTTACTCTAAATTTATATTCATAAGCGAACAGAGAATGTTATAGAACCGTTATTTTCACTCTTCTTTTGTTAATAGTAAGTGCTATTTCCACTGAATACGCAATGATCACCAATCACTAAGCAAAAAAGTACTAAATTAACACGTTGACTGCCACAATATATAAAAAAAACTAGGGGTGTGGAACATCGCACAGCTTTCAATTACACTATAATACTGAGGCGTATTTGTGTCATCTACCCTTTGTATATTTTCATCCTTCATTTAGAATAAATGGCCGATTTTTTTGAAATCAGGATGCTCCAAAAGGTGAAGAAAGGCAAAAAAATCGAAAATGTTTTTTTGACCGAATGCTATACTTTCATTACCCTATGTATAAATACATATGGGTAATTGAAAGTAGAAAATTTGTCCTTGTGCCACATTTTTTTATTTTTTATTTGCTTTTAAAAGGATTTTACTTATCAAAATTTGTGGAAGTTTTGAAGAAATATTTTTTTATTATTATTAGTTTTGGTCGTGAGTTGTATGTAATTCACGAAGCATCAAGTCTAATGTAACGTCTACACGAAAAAAAATTTCAGGTCCAGAACATACAAAAAGTTACCTTTTGAAGAAAAATCCAGGCCAAGTTCAGTTGTTTGTCTCTGTGGCCTTACAAAATTGCGCCTACATAAGAATAGCATGATAATTGTTAAGGTACTTGCCTACGTTGAAAAGGTCGATTTTGATGAAATCTGACAAAAAAATATTATCCGTGAATATATTAGCCCAAATCTTTAAGTTTCTAAAACTATCTTTTTAACTCTGTGTTGGTTTGAACAAAAGTTATGACAATTTGAAACTGATCAAAAACTGTAAATTATAACCGGAAATGACCGGAAATAGAGCACCAAAACCAAAAGTCGACGATTAAAAAGTGATTTCCCTATAAATATTAATTTTTTCTTCTTTTTAATAAATAAAAAAATTGAGAAAGGATAATGTGCATTTTAAGTGTGTTAGTAATATGGTTTATATAGAAATTGTGTGTTTTAAAGTTTAAATGCATTTTTCTCGGAATTGATTTTCATACAAATATTGCTAATTTGAAATGTCCGAACTCAAAAAACTTTTACGAATCATTATAAAAAAAATTTTACTTCTCTTGTTGATTGTTTTCTAAGGAATGTGCTATCGAAATTGAGATTGGATGGTTATTTTATGAAATACAACCTTTAGTTTGAATATAAACAAGGTGAAACTGTTAAAAAATCACTAACTTATTTTTCGACTATTCATAAAAAAAGTTTTAATGAATATATTTTTCTCAATGTAGTATATGCCCTAGATAAAAGCATGTAGTTTATTTATTTACAATTTATTTCCTAAGAAACTTAATAGTTTTTCATTTATCTTATTTTAAGTTTTTGAAATATTTCATCAAAATTTCAAGCAAAATTGCAATTTTTGAAAAGTAATAATAATAAATTGAATTTTTTTCACTGTATTACTAATCTATAGTAGTACTAAATATAAAAAGGTACTTAATATATTCCTACATGAAGTTTTTTTTAAAAAGTGCTCCGAATGTAGGCAAGTACCTTAAGTATAGATAACTCACAGAACAAATTCGAAGGAGTGTGAAAGGAGCTATATTTAACTCACGAAACCTCTTGAATGCAACTCATATGACAGTCAACGTATCAATATTCAATCTCACTCTCTCTCTCGGTACATTTTATGCAGTTCATATCGAACAAGAAAAATACATCGTGAGTTTCTTACTCGTTAGAGTCTTGCTCGTTCTTCCGACTCAATTTATCCAAAAGCCCGTTCCAGCAATCCCTTGAATTCTCATTCAGCTTCTTGATGAGGTTCTTTGCTGCCTCGACAATGCCGGCCTTCTTTTCCACTAAATGATCAATAATCATCTGGAACTGGGGGGGGGGGGGAAATAACCCATAAAAACAAATCCTTTAATATAAGTCCTTTTGTATGCATTGCCAATTTTAATCATCATTAAGGTATACGTATAGGTTTCAACATTTTTTTATTTTTTTTTAATTTTCAATTTAAAAATTACACCTTTGCACCTTGAAAAGTGCATTATTTGTTAAACTGTTTCCAATAAAAAAAAATTTAATTTCTTCAATTTTAATAATTAATTAACATTTAATCAACTAATTAGGCTAATTTCGAACGGTAATGACAAAAATTCTAATTCACCCACAGATACAATTTTAGTGTCCAATAATACGGAATATCCTCCTCTATGTTTTGACCCTATTAACAGAATTTTACAGTATGTATAGTTTGTGATATCTTGCTTTAACCGAATCTATTAGAAAAATCCAAGTTTTTTTATACAGAATCTTATCTTTAAAATTTAATTTCAAAAATATTTATTTACAAATCACTTAGTATTTAAGGTCAAAACATTCAACAATGTATGCAGATTATATAGTGTTGCACAAATTGTCTGTATATATTGTAAATAGTGACGTATTATTTTAAAATTCTATTGTAATTTATTTTTATCTTATTTTATTTATTAATAGCGATTTTACAAGTTAGCAAAAGGTGGCAACCCCTAAAGCAATCGAGAAGTTTCGAGATGAAGTTTCTTTTCCGATGAATTGGCTGGAAATTTCTCGATTGTTCTCACGTGCCTGCTATAAAAAGACCGGCGATCGGGAAAGTTTTCAGATTGACTTTGGACTTCGATGAAAGCTTATCGCTTTGTTTACCTATTGGAGTGAGCTTGTATAATCGCTGTATTCGAAATTGTTTTTGCTAAAGCTTGTGTTGAAGCTTGTGAGCGATTACACTGTTGCCTGTGAATAAATTTTGTGAGTTTTCTGAAGAGAGAATAAATATTTTTATACTGTAAAAACTGTGCCATCATTGCCTCAGTGGAAAAATTCATAACATATTTAAGGTCAAAACATTCAACAATGTATGCAGATTATATAGCAAAAAAAAACAAATTTCAAAATATATTATTTAAAATGTTGTTACTACTGTCTGAATGAAATGCAGAATAGAAAAAACTACAATCTGAGAATAACTTTTAAAAAAGTATTTTTTTATTAAAAACTAATTATTATATATTTCCTTTCTAGTATGCTCCTCCATCATAGGGTTTCCTTCTTTTGTGTTGTTTTTATTTTGCTTTTATTTTTTACGGCCTTACAAATCTTCGCCCATTTTTGTGATTTGAAGCCTGTACGTATACCTTAAAGTAGCTCCGACTCTATAAACAACACGTGCTTGGTGTCAGCATCTAATTTTTAATATCTAAAACATTTTTATCAGCAAAATGTGAGGCAAACTACGTTTCAAAATGTGTTTATTAAAAATGAACGTCTCGCTGAAATCCACATCCAAATATCTTTAATTTATTCTGATTAAAACAATTTTATTATTCCTTTATTAAAAAAATTGGCAACAGGAAAGAGTTTCAACAATGGTCGGGTCAATGCTATTTTAACGCGATTGGACGACGGCAAGTTGGTTTATTAGTATTCCGTAAAAGCGACCTTTTAGCAACAGAATTAGCCCCAAAATTTGATGGAATGTACTATCATCTACATCGAACCTATCTGACAAGTTTCAGTCCGATTGGATGTCGGCAAGGGAGTTAATTAGGCTTCAGCAGATTTGCTCTCCATCGACAAACCCACACACAGAATCGATATTAATATAAAGAATTTAAAAAAATTTATACTATGGGTGTGGAACATCGCACAACTTTCAATTACTCTTTAATACTGGTCATTGCATTCAAATTTGGTGTTATGTACTGTTTTCGTGTTTTCACTCACTTAAATAAATATGGCTATTTTCGATATTTTTAGCAATAATTTTTACATGGGTCAAAAAGGAAAAAAGAAAATTAAAGGGAAAAAACGCCAAAATGGAGAAATTGGTGATCTTATTCGATAAACATTACATTAGACTTTCTTGGGAGCGAAACAGATGAAAATCAATCGCTAATAGGCGATGCTCAAGGGGAGAGAATTCTGTGTTAAGGGCACTCGTTTTTGAACATTTTTCACTTCTACGAGAATTTCATAAGTGGAGATGTTTACACCTTATAACGCAATTATTACACCAATTTTTTTTTCAAAATCGTCTGAGCCAGGTTTTTTTTTTTTTTAAAACAATTTGTGAAAATCATGATTTTTTCATGATTTCAAACTGATATCGTTTGCAATTTTGACTAAAACCTTAATGATAGGTCCCATGACCTCCATTAATCCGTACACCAAATTTGAACTTCGTAGGTCAATTCATTCGAGAGTTATGATGACCATGTACACACAGAGAGAAATTTTTCTTTGCCACTTTTTTTTTAAATCAGGGTGTTTCAAAACGTGTAGAAATGTTATAAAAATATTTTTTTTTTTTTTTTTTTTTTTTTTTTTTTTAATTTGCATTTTAAGTTTGCCTGTCAGATTTTTACGGGAAAACGGACCTTTTTTTTTTGCGACTCTATTATGACGCCACCGTTTCCTAAATATCTCCATAGGTCAAGTGGAGGTTGCGACTGTTAAAACGTTGTTATCATGGAAATTTCAAATACTTGTCTTCTCGTCATTTTGTTTTCATATTCTTTGAATGATTTTTTTCTTAAAATGTCTAACATTTTCTACAAATATTGTATCGTGCTAATGTGCAAAAGCACAACCATAACAACTCCTGACAAAGTTTTCATTTACTTACCACGGAATAAAAATACTCGAAAAAAGTGGTGCCAAGCGATGAAGAGGGACATTGAAAAGTACATGCCACTGTCGACAAAGATTGTACGTTATGTTTGTGAAGATCATTTTGAAATAAGTTACATTTATGATAATTTTCATATCAAGAAAATTAAAGAATGTTTGCCTTTTAAGTTTAAAACAAGCTATTTGTTAGGAAAGCTATTCTAAATTTTTGTAAACATCAAGTGCAAAGTAATGGGTTAAAATTGAAAGTCCGGTACTGATTCTTCGCCAAGAATTGTTTACATAAAAACCACGCCAAATTATGTTCACTTGTCATTAAAAAAAATGGCTGGGCAGCCATTTTTTGGCAAAATTTACCTTGGAGCAGAATCCGTACCGGACTTGGATGTTGACAACGGCCCCCTTTAACTAAAAAATACCGATATTTTTTCACCTAACTTTTTATTCCAAGCACAACAAAACCATGCAAGTTAATTAAAGCAGGGAATCTTGCCTATTGGCTTTTACGCCACTTGTTTCCGCTGTTACAAAATCCATATTCTTGCTGAAATAGACAGCCATCATTGTCGAGTCAATTTTTGACAAATTGTCCAGTTGGCCTCTTACAAAACCAGGCTCCATTTTTGAAATTAAATAAGTACCTACAAAATAGGCGATCAAAATTATTTGAGAAACGGCAACTACTAAATAGAAACCACAGAGTATATAGCTGACACTTTGTGGTAGAAACCTCATCATAACAAACGGAGCGAAGGAATTACGTCACCGAACCTTTCGAGACACTTGACGTCATACTCAAAATCGGCCCGTTTTGAGCGGATCGCAATTTGAGGAGTTTTTGCGCATTTTCTTTTCTTAATATTTAAATAACTAATTTTTTTAAAGAACTTTTATTGGAATATTTAAATTCAGAAAGAAATTCTTTATAAATATAAATCAATTTCATTCGTTTTTAAAAAATGCGGAAATTGTCCATTGAAGAAATGTTTTAAATCGTTAAAATAGTTTTGCTGAATATTTTTTAAGTTAGGAGGTGGGTTGTATAAAATTTACGGATTGTAAATTTTTATATGGTCCCCAGCTCCCCTAACTCATATCTAGAAAAATGTTGCCCATAGAAAAAACATTTTAAACAAAAAAAATCGAAATGTGTACGACCAATATTCATGAAGTTATGAAAAATGGAATTTAGTGACTTATACCACTTTACACCCGTGGTCAATAACATTTTTCAACTCTCAATATTTGAAGTGAATTGTAAATGCTGAGCTCGTTTGCAAGAGATAATAGGTGCTATACTCCCTGAAACTAACAAAAATCTTTCGACTACCTACGATCAAAGTAAAAGTGAAATCTTTCGAGTCAGAACAAATTCACACCTTGTGTTGTGCAGGGGTCGCATTCGCACTAAAATTCCTATAACTCCTTAAATTTTTGTTTTTTCCTAAAATTGTACGCAAATTTTTCGTTTATCCCTAAAATTTTAGAATTCTAGGACAAAATTTCGGTAAGTGGTAAAAAAAAAAAAAAATTCTAGAAGGGAAAAAAAATTCCCGAACCTTATGTGTAAATTAGCAGTGACATAGTAGTGATTGGTAGGTATAAAACCAATAATGTAAATTCACTTCAGAATAAAAGTAGCTCATATCAATACCTGATGTAATTAGCTATTTCGTTAATCCTGGTTGTTAAAAATGTACACTGTGGAACAGTACGTAGAAATGTTACTTCTGTACGGCCAATGTAATCGAAATGGGTGTGAGGCTACAAGAGAATATGAAATTAAATTTCCAAATGGTATATATCCATCTAAAGATACAATTTTAAATGTTGTAAATAAAGCGTTTGCGAGAAACGGGTAGCATAGGAAGACGTCCTCGATCCGGAAATTCAAGAGTGGTTGTCTCTGACGATGACATTTTGGGATATGCTCTTGCTTTCCCTCAGTCTAGTGTCAGGGACATTACTAAAGCAAAAAAATTGGATTTTTTTTTTTTATTTTTTTATTTTATTTGAAATGGTTTTTTTCATTAGCAACATTTTTCTAAATATGAGTTGAGGGAATTGGGTACCGTATAAAATTTCACAATCCGTAATTTTTATAATAACAATTCGGCAATTCGGTGAAAAAATATTTTAACGATTTTAAACATTTCTTCATCTGGGACTATGCATCTAAGACCAGAAGTGTCGAAAATAAAGATCGCCCAGATTATATATATATTACTGCGTCTGGGTATGCCAATGGTGGGCAAATCTGCGGAGGTCTAATTAACCCCTTGCCGTCATACAATCGATTTGAAACTTGGCAGATAGATTCGATGTCGATGACAATGCGTTTTATCAAATTTTTGGGGCAATCTCTGTCACTAAAAGGTCGCATTTACGGAATACTAATTAACCAACTTGTCATCCAATCGCGCTGAAATATCATTTAACATATCATTAAAGAAACTATTTCCTGTTGCCAAAATTGTTTTAATAAATAAATAATAAAATTGCTTATTAAAGATATTTGGATTTGAGTGCACTTATTCACATCCATTTTTAATGAATAAATTTTGAAAAGTACTTTACCGGTTGGTAGAAATGTTTTTAATATTTTAAATTAGATTCCAACACCAAACTTATGTTGGCAACAGAAACGACGCAGTGTTATTGAATATAAATATTGGCAGTAATGGATTTATATTAAAAACTTTTTTATGGGTTGTATTATTATTCGTTGCATTTGTAATCGCCTTATATTGATTGTTACCTCGCCGAGATGTCCTCTCATTTGGAGCTTCTTCTTATTGAGAAAGGCTCCGGTCAGGGTTCTTTCGGAATCGAGAAGTTCCTTCAACTTGGAAAGTAACGCAGTCTTGACGTCCTCACTAATAAAATACGTTCATTAATATACACTTAGTACTTCTAAATATTTAAAATTCTTAGTAACGCTTAATCTCTAACATAAAACATTAAACATATTTGTGGCTACCTCAAATAACAGATAAAACTTCTGTGCACTGGAGTACTCTTTTGCACAGAGGTAAAGTATCTGGCTCGAAATCTAATGGTCCTCGGATCAATTCACGCCGCGCACAACGAAAGCTTACCTTACGCTTTACTGGTGACAACCGGACTAAAAATCATGCTGCCATCTATCGGCCCTTCTGAAAAGGAGAAACTGCATTGCAACAAGCGATCACATAAGCAACTCGCGTGCAACACCGCAACAAGCGGACAACGATGCCAACTAGCATCCCAAACCTCCAACTCCGATCAGACATTGATCAACAGTATCGCTCCTTCGTCGCTGGGAGGAAGCAATTTGGCGACTTCAAATAACAGATAAAATTTCTGTGCAGTGGAGTACTCTTTTGCACAGAGGTAAAGTATCTGGCTCGAGATCTAATGGTCCTCGGATCAATTCACGCCGCCCGCACAACGAAAGCTTACCATTCGCTTTACTTCAACTAAAAGCATATCCTAGTATCCTAGATGATTTTATTAAATTATTTCTCTGGTAACAAAAATAAATGGAAATGGAAATAAAAACGAAATGAAAATAATAATACCATTAATGTAAATGCGTATGCCGTCCTATTGAAATGTATATCACTATTCACTATTCATATCATTTGTATTTATTGATCTTTATGGAAAAATAAGTTGGTGTCCTTGCCAATATTGCTTTTGCTACTTTCTCTAACTGAAATTTTGTTAAATGATTTGAAACTTACTCAGCGTACTGAACATCTGCGTTTTCAGGATTCAGTTTGTCCAAGATCTTCTTCCAGTAGTCCTTAGCTTTCTCCTTCAGTTTCTCAAGAAGGTCCTTGGCCCTTTCTCCAAGGTCAACTTTCAGGTCCTTCAGCTTGCCTCTGATTTCCTTCAACTAACAAAACAAAGAATGCAACATTTGAATGTTTTTCTTCTCTATTGTCTTACAGCTATGGAAATTTTTTTAGGTCTTAACGCAAGAGTGCTGTGTATGGTTAAATTGAAATGTGATTTCATTTTCAATGGTCTTTATATGTATAACTTGTTTTTAAGGCAAAAGAAGATCACTCAAACATTAGGATTTCTAGTAAATTTCAATAAATCATTCATGTTTCAAAATTTCAACATTGCAAATGGAATTCATGGAAGAATCATTCAAATTTATTTCAGATTCTCAATTAAATAGATCATTTATATTTCAATTTCATTTAGGAGCATATATTTGAATTTCTGCAATTATTTGCTTTAGCATTATTATTTTATTATAACTATTATTATTATTATTATTATTATTATTATTATTATTATTATTATTATATACATTATTATTATTAATAGTTTTATTATTATTATTATTATTATTATTATTATTATATACATTATTATTAATCTTATTATTATTATTATTAATAGTTTTATCATTATTATTATTATTATTATATACATTATTATTAATCTTATTATTATTATTATTAATAGTTTTATTATTATTAATTTAATTATTATTGTATACATTACTATTAATCTTATTAAGTTTTATTATTATTATTAGTAGTAGTAGTAGTAGTAATCTTATTATTGTTATTATAATATTTTTATCAATAATAATGTTATTCTTATTATTAATCATATTATTATTAATAATTTTATTACAATTATTATTATTGTTATTTTCTATTTTTTAGTTAAAATATGCAAAATCGTCGTTTGGTAAATTGAAATCACAACAGGTGTTTTTAAGCCTTTTTTATCTATATCATTTCTGCTCAATATGCATCGATAATCTTTCCCTCGTTTTTTCTTATTATAATACATTCCTAACTAAAATATATATTTCCAACTGTTTTGTTACAATTTAAACTTATTAGGTGACTGTGTGATAACAGATGTACATCCATGTCTGATTTCAATAATATATATATATATATATATATATATATATATATATATATATATATTACTTTCAAAACAAATGAAATGCTCAAATAACTTTTTTCAAAGGTCTCTATTTGCAACCCTTCTCTCAATATATTCAAAAGAATTATTATAAAAATATCTCTACCTTGTCAAGGTATTCTTCTTTAACAGTCTTTCCATTTTCAATGGCCTCCTTTAATTTTTCCAAGATTTCATCGAAGCGTTCGTTCAATTTCTTGCCCAGTTCAGTCTTGACGTCGTCACTATAATGAAACGCCAAATTTTTTTGCATCAGATTCATGAACAAAATTGTCGTCTAAATTATATTAATGATGTAGAGTTCATTATGAAGAGCACTAAATAAATTGTAAAATTTTACATTTAAAACTTAATCAAATATAACATTTATTGACTGAGCTACTTACTCTTCTGCTTTCAAAGCAAGGTTCGAAAAGAAATTTCCAAGAGCCCTTGTAGACTTTTTTACGGCTGAAAATCATACAAAATTACTATTGACGAAATTAATTAGCAATACAATACAAAAACAGAATTAAATCACCTTCAATTTTTTTTGTTTAATAACTAATGATTAGTTTTTAAATCTTGACTTATTTATCCGAACTATTTTGAATGTTTTATCACAATAACGTATAGTTATTTTATATAAGTTTAATCAACAATAGCTAATCTATTCTGCCATGCTAAGAGCAGAAGTGATAACTGCACTTTTTGACCAAATTTAGTTATTGTAGCCATGAGGTTGTCTGAAATGTCTTCTACATAATGGTGGAGATTAGTATTTGTATCTTCAAGGGAAATATTGAAAAAGTTAAAAAGTTAACATCAACTACCTGAAGTTGTTGAACTTTAAACGACATTTCTTATTTTGAGCTCAGTTGCAGATACCACTTTTGGACTTAGCATAGCAGTATTTGTGCAACTTATACGTTACACTATGTTATAAATAAACTGTTTGTATAGAATCAAAATGCAATTATTTGGCATTTAATTTTCTTGCAAATTAGTTTTTAGGAAAGAAATGCTTGCATAATTCAAATTATACTTTATATTAACACAAAATTAATATGGATTTTCCTCCTCATCAATGCTTTTTAGATACGGTTCTAAACTCATTCATGTGGGTATGAGAAAATAATTATTCCTATATCAAGATAAATTCGTACTATACCAGAAGACAACCTGATTTGAGCTCACTCAATGCTTTACAGCCATAGGGAACCGGTTCCTACAGTGCACTTAGTGAGCTCACTTCATCCTGTTCTATAGTATAGACCAGAAAACAACTCACCCCGACCTCTAAATAAGCTGTAGGAACAGGTTCTCCCATTAGACAGAGAGGCGACTGCAATTTTTGGACCTTATCGAACATCATTTTGAATTTTTTATAGAAATTGGAGAAAAGTGAGTAGATTACGAATCCACTATTCTGTCGTGGCAAAAATGACCGAAACTAGTCAAAAATAGACTTTTAATAAGTTGAACTACATCCAATTGCCAAATGCGCCATAACTTGCCAAATAATGAGCATTTTTTTTTTTTTTGGTAAACCTCACTCTTTAATTTTCAATTAAGAAAGTTGCAGACGATTCGGATGTGTGGCTATGGCTTACTTGCATCTTTCACAAATGAGCCAAATTGGCAATAAACATTACGTCACTGATGACTTATCTGATGTCGACAATTTGGCTTACTTTTAAAAGATACAAGTTTTCCGAGCCAGAGATCAGAAATTGTTTGCGCTTTTTCTCGTTGAAAATCAAAATGCAATGGGTTGCCAAACGTAAAAGTTCTCTTTTTGGCAAGTTATGACATATTTGGCAATCGGATTTTAGTTCAACTTATTCCAAGTCGATCTTTGATCAGTTTCAGTCATTTTTGCCACGGCAAACCAGTGGATTCGTAATCTATTCACTTTTCTCCATTTTCTATAAAAAATTCAAAATGATGTTCTATGAGGTCCAAAAATTGCAGTCGTCTCTGGGACTACATTGTTGTAGGCTATTCATTGAGCTCATGGTATGTTGTCTTCTAGTACAAACTAGAGATCCTGGATGTTTTTGTTTACTTCTGTGAAGTAAGAGATAAGTCATAGCGAGATGTCGCTCCTATTGGCTAAGAGCGAAAAGCAACAGTCGCAGGCGGAATTAGAAGACGTCTATGGAGATTAACATGGAATTTTACCTACCGTCCATAAACCCAATGTAATCTTCTAAAATAAAAGAACGTACGCATTTATTTTCTTTAATTATCAATTATTCAAAGTTCAATCTATCTTTTCAACGTATTATTTTTCAAATTGATAAATTTTTACTTCTGCAATCCTCATTTTAAGAGTCTATTCATGGTTTAGTATGTCTTATAAGCGTATAATTTATTTTTCGCCCTGCATATATTTCTTTTTTGTATGATTAAAATCATAATATGTATTTTTCTATTGCAACAGAATGTTTTTACTTGTATAAAATAATTTTTGGACATCTTATTTAGTGTTTTTCAAATCAAATCTTTTTGGCGAGCTTTCCGCTCCTTTGGCGTTAGTTCTTTGGCATGCTTACGACGAAATATGAGCAAAAATCTTGATGAGGATTACTTTTGGATTTTCAATAAATAAACTACCGGTTTTTATACGTTATGATGTTCTTAAAAACGATAATCTATAATGTATCACCGCGCCATTAGGTTCGCATTTCCTGCTTGCTTTTGTTCCGCTGCGCCAAATGAACGATCAACAGCCGAAACCGGTTTACATACGGATTCGTGTTTCCCCCGGCAACCCATATTTTTCACTACTTTCTAAGCTTATGGCGTAACTCTAAGCTGTACAGCTTAATAAAGCAACTCTAGTACAAACTACTGTAGAGAGATGTTGATACTGATACTATATCCCTCTGCCTATCCAAAAACAACATTGCCATTTTCACTATTTTTGTCACCTTTCAAGAAAAAAGCCCTCAGTGTGGATAATTGTTATGTGTCAAGAATTGTTTTGTTTATTATTTATTTCTTGGACCACTTCAATTTACTCCACTAAATGATCACCAATAGGGATCACTTGGGAAAAGTGGTATAGTGGCTTCGGACAGGCTGCACTTTATACCCTATAGTAAAGTAAAAATCAACTGCAATATGTCAAATATCGCATTTTTTATCGCAAAATATCGATTTTGTCAAGATATATAAAAATAATCTAAACTTTTGACAAACGGAAAAGGCAACCGGAAGTCAATAAGAAATTCCTTTATCTTACGCCATGAATTCTACATACTTGTGCCATTTATCAGTTTATATTTTTAGCAGGATTATATAAAATTCCTTTAAGAAGTTCCAATCGGAAGTGCTTTAAAATTCAAACAAAATGTCCATAGTAATTCTATGCAAATAGGTATATCATATAGGAACCAAATATTTTCTCGGCAAGTTCGTCATCAAGTAATCAAGTTTGTAATAAATAATATATTTTATAAAATATAACTCCAAATTAGTAAAGTTTTATTTTATCAGATGTACTCTTTGACATAGTGTGATTTCAGTAATGAAATTTCTCCAAATTGTTCATAAAGTGTCTGTGTAATGTTTTATTTTACAATGCGGTAATCTTTTCCCACTATCATCCATGTAATTATGTTTCCACAAACCACTAATAAATATATTATAATGTTTTAGTTGTGTAATGAAAATCAATATTATAAATAAATATTAACAACTCACTCATGATTTTATTCGTCTTATTTTTTAAAGTTGATATTCATATAATAAATTATGTTATAAAATGGTAAACGAGTGTTGTTCAATTATTTTATGTAAAAGCATATAATGTCGAGTGCAAGACTAGAAAATTCTCTTTGAAGTATAGATGCCAAACTTTCATATGATTTTATATTGACTTGATGCAGAGATCTAGAATGATATTTCCATCCTTTGTGCACAAATGTCATTACCAAAAGTGTTCTGTGAATCTGTACGCTTAAATTATACTGCGAACAAAAAATAAAAGATACTTTTTGAGAATTTACTGTTGTTTAATTCAAAACCTTCTAGGTACAGTACCCAAAAAAAAAATCAGAACGATGGCTATATCTTTTGTTCTAATTGTTGAAATAACAAACAAAAAGTACCGTTGCAAATCGTGGAAGGTTTTTAATAATTGTATGTAGTTTTTTTTTATCATGAGGGGTCATCTACATATTAAAACAGAACCAAACTTTAAAAAGTTCAATAGCAACCTCATAATATTATTCCATATTTGGATTCAGCATTAAAAACGAATGCGAAATACAAAAATTCGTAATTTTCTAATGAATGGTTTGTAATTTAAATGATAAAACGCAAATGATAAATTAATGTTAAATAAACAAGTTGGTTTTTTGGCCATAAATACTTAAATAATTGATATATTTCAGTAATTTTTTTCAAAAGATAGTTTGTAAATGGCCAAACATAAATAGCAATAAACTTTTGCATCAATTTCTTTTTTAATAATTAATTATTAATTAATAAAACAATTTAAAAAAAATTTTTAATAGAAACATATATTTCTTTTGCTTTCATTAGATTCACCATGGTCTGAAACCCCACCACAATTTTTTTCAATTCATTTTTACTTTTAGTTCTCGATTTTTTAGCGAAAATGTAAAAAACGCTCACTTTAAGGGACCGTATAGTAGACGACTTTTGAAAACTATCAAAGATTAATACAAGGTAAACTAGAGGTGTGGAAAATCGCACAACGTTCAATTATCGTAAAATAGGGTGAATAGGAACAGCGGGGTGAATCGGAACAGAATTTCTTGAGATTACAAAAAAAAAAAATATTATTTTATACAAACAAAGCAGTTTTATTTTTTGTATGTATATTTTTAATCTGTCTAACGTGTTTGGAATCGTGGAACATATGTTTTGTGTGGTTTTCATCAGTGTACCTTTTTTAAAAAAAAATTTACTTCCTTAAATTAGATTTATTTAAAACCACATTTTTTAAGCAATTTCAATAAGTTATCCTATAAAAATTTTACTGAATCAGGTGATTTTTTCATTTTATAAATAATTTCAACGATCAAGTTACGTTTGTGTTTACAGTGAAATGTTTCTGTAAAATAATCACACTTTGCTGAATACTGTTTACTAATGCCTACATTTTATATTTATTAATTTTCTAATTATCAGTAGTATACGTTATACTTCTGCAATTACAGTTTTCGATATTTTATTTATTTCGTGTGAAAAATGCACATCCTTAACGTTGTAAATAAATTATGTTACTTTTACGTTTACTTGCTGTTTTTGTATTAATCTTAAACATGTCACTATAAATCCAAGTAGTTTCTATGCAATTTTAGAATATTTGTATTTTATAACGTCGTGAAACGCCTCACTGATTGTTCAATTTTTCCCTCTGTGAAGTAGAACCTTAGAAATACCTTTCGTTTTATGGAAATTCTCCCTGAAGATCGGTCAAAAAATGGTCAAAACATTTTCGCTCATAAGTGACATGTTTTTCAACATAATGCATTGAAATTTGGTATAAAGAGTAAATGATGTATTCTGAATCGAATGAAATGATAAAAAATAAGGTTTCGTATTAAAATTTTCGAAGATAGCGTTACTTTTACTTAGTATATGGTCCCTCAAGAAAAAGAAATTACATAAGATATATAGAAAATCGTATGCAAAACATTTTGGTGCAAACCGTAAGATTCTACGATAATTAGAACCGAAGATATAGCCATCGTTCTGTTTTTTTTGGGGGGGGGGGGTACTGTACCTATTTTTTATGTAATATACTTTATTATAAGTTATTGATTAAACATAATTTTTATGTTTCTTAAGATATTTCATTAAAAGTAATATACTGTTAATGCTTTAGGTAAATGAGCTTAAGAAATAAAAGAAAATGCTAATGACATGTCACCTTTCAGAACTATTTGTATCTTTCTGCTTTTTTAATTTAAATAGACAGAATAATTGTACTCGAACACTTCTTTGCGTATACAGTATTTTAATTCCTCATCGTGCTTGGATTGGTTGGTTGGTTGGTTCGTTGGTTGGTTGGTTGGTTGGTTGGTTGGTTGGTTGGTTGGTTGGTTGGTTGGTTGGTTGGTTGGTTGGTTGGTTGGTTGGTTGGTTGGTTGGTTGGTTGGTTGGTTGGTTGGTTGGTTGGTTGGTTGGTTGGTTGGTTGGTTGGTTGGTTGGTTGGTTGGTTGGTTGGTTGGTTGGTTGGTTGGTTGGTTGGTTGGTTGGTTGGTTGGTTGGTTGGTTGGTTGGTTGGTTGGTTGGTTGGTTGGTTGGTTGGTTGGTTGGTTGGTTGGTTGGTTGGTTGGTTGGTTGGTTGGTTGGTTGGTTGGTTGGTTGGTTGGTTGGTTGGTTTCAGATTATCAGGTCCCGTCAGCAACACGAGGGCTATAATGCGCCGAAATATTAATCATTTGACAAGCCAACATACATTTACAAACACCCATGCCTTACACAGGACTCGAACCCGCAACCGCGGTCAAGAAGCTAACACGCTAACCACTATACCGTTTGGTCGGCTCTTATTGTGCTTGGAAATGCAACTTTCAATTTAATAAAAAGTGTGTGTTTTTCTCTAAATTACGATAAAAAGTCCAGAAAAAAAAATCAAATCCAAAGGAAGAGTAAAAAGGAGGGGGGGGGGGGGAGAATATTAAGTGCAAAATCACCAAAGATGCAGTTAGATAAAAAAAAAAAAAGTTTTTTCAGGTTCTAAATCCAATCCAATAGGAAATGGAGCAAGAGGCAGATAGATAAAAAAAAAGTTTTTTCAGGTTCTAAATCCAATCCAATAGGAAATGAAGCAAGATGCTGATAGATAAAGAAAGAAGTTTTTTCAGGTTCTAAATCCAATCCAATAGGAAATGGAGCAAGATACAGATAGATAAAAAAAAAGTTTTTTCACGTTCAAAATCCAATCCAATAGGAAATGGAGCAGGATGCAGATTCATAAAAAAAGTTTTTTTCAGGTTCTAAATCCAATCCAATAGGAAATGGAGCAAGATGCAGATAGATTTAAAAAAAAGTTTTTTCAGATTTAAAATCCTATCCAATAGGAAATGATGTTACACCCATTCTCCCTTTTCTCGGGGGCACTGAAATTTCTTTTTCTTAAAAGTAGTAAATGAAAGGGAGTGGAACATTTGCTTTAGAAATAAGGATTACGATTGGATGCAATATGTAGTTTAAATGCTTTACACATTTTTCTGAAAAATATTTTTTATAAAACCTGATTAACAACTTGAGAAAACATTACATTATTTAAAACTACCAACAAGTTATAAAACTTGTAACTATATATTAAGTAATACTAAAAGTAATATGAGTGATTAGCATTGACAAACATTGATTACAATATAAAATGATAAAATTATTGAGATTATTAATAAAATAAATATACATAATTTAATAATTATTTTGTCCTACCATTCTCATTGGATGACAGTGGAATTGCTGAGGCGAGGGCGATGCCCAGGACAAAGAACACAGCCAGAAACTTCATGATGCTGCAACAAACATGAAACGTTAGAAATGTCGTCATCACACAACAGTTATGCACAATCATAAATTAAACAAAATATATTCACGAGCAGTGCTAGAAGTGTGGATAGACGCGGGGCGACCCCCACTTTTCAAGAAAATATCCAAGCGTCCCCCCCACTTCTAAAAAACTAAAAAACCACTGACATCCATCCCCCCACTTTTAAAAACACTCAATCCGTCAAAAAACTACTAATGAAAAATAACATTAAACTTAAAATGTAGAGACACTGAGAAAAAAGTTTTTTTTTTTTTTTTTTTTTTTTTTTTTTTTAAACATTTGAAAACTTTCAAACTATTTAAGGTATATATACATCATACTATTATAAAAATGTAATACTTATTTGTATAAAGATATAGGTATTTTATATCAACAAATACTGTTACACTTGGTCAACTTTTAACTTTGGAGGAACTGTCTTTTAAGTTAAATTGCTATTCTTGTTTCATATAAAGAAAAAGATATTTCTTTAAAAAAACACTTTTTAGAATTCTCTGTTAATTTAATTTCATGAAAGTATGTACATTTATAAGCACTATTTAAATCTAAGTAAACAGTTATGCATATAACGTTGAATTATTACTTCACTTTATGCCTTACTTCCAAGTAAAATAAGCTAGGTCGCCGATTATTCATAACAGCAAATTTTAGACCCTTGTTCAATGTAAGTGTTATGAAATATAAATTAGTTTCTTACCTGTTAATATTTTTATTATAAGTTAACGAAATTATAAAATTTATTGTTGAAGATGAGGGGGAGGGGGAGTGCACTTGTCACCAACTTTTGGGCATCCCCCCACTTTTTTTTTCACCACTTCTACCACTGTACACGAGATACAATTTATAATCGTTTTTATAACAACGTACAAAAAATTTAAATTTTTCATTTACTTTCAATCAGAAATCAGAATGGCGAAAGTAGCACTTTTTCGCAAGGAGTGGGGTTAAATAACTTTTTGGCACTAGTGTGAGAAATTACTTTCCCGAACACCTCGTGCTCAAATTTTATATAGTTTTGGTATAGAATAGTTATTGATGCAACTATTAGTAGGGAAAGTAATACTTTTTTAGACGATGTAAAACGCTTATTTGATAGCACGAGTCAAATGAAAAAATATTTTCCTACGTATTGCATACAATATTTTTATAATCCCTTTAAAAAAATATATATACTTTTAATACATATATTTATCAATGTCGGTAATTCCAGTCAATGAATTTCTTCTGAAAATATGTCATTTCAATGCCAAGACTATATGATATTTGAGTACGAGGCGTACGAGAAAGTACTTTATCACACCAGTGCTTGTAAGTTACTTTTCCGCACTCTTTGCGAAAAAGTACTACTTTCGGCACGATTTTTGATTCAAAATGATTAAAAAAGAGTTAAGTTTTTGGCAAGTTGTTATAAAAATGACATTTTTTTAAGAGATTCATTAACTGGAGTTGCCAACATTAGTTTATATATGCATTAAAGATATTTTTTGCGCGTGTTCATAAAAAATATTATATGCAACAAGTGGGAAATCAGTTTTTTAAACTCGGCAAATTTTTTGACTCATGTTATTGGATTCGTCAAATAAATATTTTGACTTATTTGAGAAGGTATTAATTTCCCCACTAATTGCATAAATAACCATATTAAAATTCATTGTAAATCTGATGTAAGCATATCATTAATTAAGAATACAATACGCTACTACTTGATATGTTACACTTATAATATTTACTATAAAACGTACACAATACAATAGTAATACATAAATTTAAATGTTCATAAAAATGTCAGTCCTTGTTTTAATTGTGGAACAAAAAATAACCAATAACAGTATTCCCTTGATGTGTCGCGCTTGTCAGAAGATAAGCAAAACTTGCGATATATCGAGCGATATAAAAAAAAATGTTAAAAAAAAAATTAGTGAACATATGCACTTTAGTAAGTAACTTACGAGTAAAAGTATGCGCAATAACAGCCCTATAATAATATTCACTATATTTGCGCTTCGATTAGGGTAAAACACAGATTTGTGCCACATTCAACAGGATGTAATTAGTTTTCTAATAACATAACATCTTTTTACTTTCAATTACCTATATGTATATATAGGACAACAAAAGTATAGTACTAAGTCCCCCCAAAAAAAGGGGGAGGGAGTCCATTTCTTCATGTTTTGGAACATCCTGATTTCAAAAAAGTGATCCAGAAAAAATGTCTGTTTGTGTGTGTACGTGGTCAGTATAACTCCCGAACAAATTGACCTACGATGTTCAAATTTGGTGAACAGGTTGGTGATGACCCAAGGACCTACCATTAAGGTTTTCGTCCAAATCGCACATGCGCATAAGGTAGCTCCCATTGAAAAATCCTGTTTTTTCAGTAATTGCTAAAAAAACGGCTCTAACTATTTTGTCCAATTAGCTGTGGTAATGCTTTTTAAGGTGTTCGAAACATCCCCACTTCCGAAATTTCCCGTAAAAATGCTTTAATGGCTAAAAAGTTGAAAAGTGAATGCCTTTCAAACAGTGTTCTCTCTCCTTGAGCATACCTCATCAACGATCGTTTTTTCTTCTCTCCTCTGTTTCACTTATAAGAAAGAATAATATAAGAACTATCGCAAAGTATATAGCCAAAATTATCATCTTTCAGATTTGATTTTTTTTTTTTTTTTTTTTTTTTTAAGACCTATAGAAGAAGAATTGCAAAAATTATAGTCGTCAAACTGGCCATTTATGCAAAATGAATGATGAAAATACATAAACGATATATGACACAAATTCATCATAGTATTATAGTATAATTGAAAGTTGTGCGATGTCATTTATCCCTAGTTACATATGTGCTGGTATTAGTGAATATATTTGGGGAAATATTTATAACTTAGTAGCAATGTATGTACCAGGAAACACTAACAGGACTTCTACATAGTAAACGCACATCTTCTTTGACAGAATGATAAATAAATCCCAATTTTTAAAAGAAAAAAAACTCTGGAATAAAAATCAAAACATTATAGGACGCTTATATATTTTTAGCTTAGTTTGCTTTAAAAGGAATGTCCATTTATGAAACTTTACTTTGGAAGTATAAATGTATTATGTACTTTTAACTACGTACTCATACTTTTGTATTCATAAAGTAAAGACATTTTTTTTTTAAATTTATAAGCAGATAATTTGAAAAATTAACTAATCAAATTTCTTGTCCAACAAACTGTCGAAATAAAGAATTAAAAAATAAAAAAAAAAAAAAAAAAAAAAAAACATCATCCATCGTTGTTGTTGTAGTCACCCTCGTCAGTGACCCGCTTAACACATAGGTTTTGACAAAGAAAAAGAATAAGAACGGGAAATTAGAAAAAGTGGGAGACTTAGCAAAAGAGCGATATATCCGAATGCGCGATATATTGAGACGCGATGTAAAGAGGGATCACTGAACTCAAAATTATTTAAACATTTTTAAAAACTCTGTCAAAAGGCATGGGCGATTCTGAAATTAAGGGGAAATTTCAGTCCCTGTGCTTTTACAGACTTAATATTTATTCCGATGAGTGATGAAATTAGTATTAAGTAGAAAAAAGTTTACATTTAAAATTTTCAATCTGTTCTGCACTTCTCTTTTCCCTTGGCTGAATCTCCACTGCTCTTGGCGCCTTGGCGAACTTTTTTTCTCCGGCAACCCTGCGTGGTTGTTCTTGAAACTGCAGTCTTCTATTTTTAGAAGCGCTTTGTATTGACACTAGCCAAACTATGGCTCGTCATTTAGTAATTAAAAAATTAAATAATGAATACAGTCCACAATTATTTTAACTTAACTCGCTCAAACATTTTGGTCCTAGCGAACCGGGGTCACCCGCGAATGATTCTGAATTTATTTATTTTTAACTTTAGCAACCGAAACTATTTTTTTTTTAATATGACGAATTTGGTCGTTCTACATCGCCGGCGCGGCAATGTCAAGGGTCAGCTGACTAAGCTGTCCAAGGCTATGGAGGATGTCGAGTCTATCGACAATGAAATGTTATTGGCTCATCAAGACCAGCTCAACAAACTTGAGAAGAAATTTGAAGATTTAAAGATGGATTACTACGCATCAACACCCGAAGGTGAATTCGATACTACTGAGAAATCATTGACGGATATAGACGATGAAATCCGGGCTTTGGAGGTAAGAATCTCTACCTCTTTAAATAAATTAAGAAAAACAAATATTGATAAAACTTCTGAAAACAAAACTGACTGTTCGAAAACTTTGGTTGACGACCATTCGCAGTCAGCCAATGTGGTTTCGAAACTGAAACTACCGGAAATTCCTCTTCCCATTTTTAGCGGGAAAATTGAAGAATACACGTTTTTCAAAGCGCAGTTTGTCAATTTAATTGACCAAAATCCGTCCCTCTCGGACATGGATAAGCTATATTATTTGCGCGGTGCGCTACGTGGCGACTCTAAATGTATTGAAACTATGGATGATTCTTATGGGTCGTTATTAGAAGCACTGGATAAGAGATATGAAAACAAACGTTTAGTTATAGATACGCATATTCGATGCATATTAAATCTTGAACCGATGAAACATGAGTCAGAAAGGGAGCTCAGAAACTTGGTTGATTGCGTCAAACGAAATCTAAGAGCACTTTCAGTTTTGAAATTTGAGAGGGATAAACTGTCGAATGCATTACTTTTGAATGTGTTGTTAAGCAAATTGGATAGAGACACTAGAAAAAATTACGAAGCTTCATTAACCACTAACGATGTCCCCAATTTTGATGACTTTATTTTGTTTATTGAAAGAAGAATTTCAATACTTGGTAGCATTGCCAGAAATTCCAAACCAAACACGCTTGAAAGGTCTAAAACATTTTTTGTAAAATCTAACAAAAATTCTAAAGACTGCCCTTTATGTCACCAGCCTCATCCACTTTATTTATGCACAAAATTCAAGGAAATGAAATTAGAGGATCGTTTTGATTTCTGCAAACAGCATAAAGTGTGCATGAAATGTTTGTCCCACAAATATGACAAAAATATATCTTGCCAGTCAAAAGGCACATGCAAAGCTTGTTCTCGTGCCACTCACCACACTTTGCTACACAAGTTCTCAGCACAAGCTGAAATCAATAATTTAAAAGAAACTTATTCACCCACTACACAAGCTGAATTTCAAACGCCAATTTCAGATCAACCAAATATGAATGATCATTTAGTGTCAGACACTCAATTATCCTTTTTTGCAAAGGGTGAGAAAAACGTCCTTATCAATACAGCTGTCTGTTACATTAAGAATTCTAAAGGTCAACGTATTGCCGTCCGCGCGATCCTTGACTCAGCTAGTGAATCCAGCTTTCTTTCTGCTGATGCTGCCCAATTTCTGGGTTTGAAAAAAGAAAAAACTGACGTCCCCATTTGTGGTTTAAACGATAAACCATTTCGTGTAGTTTCTCAAGTTTCTGCCAATATTTCGAATCAGGATAATAACTGTCACTGGAACTTAAAACTTCTCATTGTACCCAAAATAGCAAACGCCATGCCGTTTAGAAACTTAAATATTTCAAACTTAAACATCCCTAAGAATATTGTTTTGGCTGATCCTAAGTTCTTTTTGGCTCAAAAGGTTGATTTATTATTAGGTGCCGAACTTTTCTACGATTTATTAAGGGAAGGCAAAATTAAATTGACTGAAAACCTATTCCTGCAGCCAAGTTGTTTTGGTTACTTAGTGTCAGGAAGTGTTCAACATGATAGCCCTTTCTCCGTTAATCGCTGTTTTCTTGCTACTACCCTGGAATCTCTCAATAAAACCTTGACTTCGTTTTGGGAAACTGAGAACTCCCTTGATGACAATAACATTTGCGACAGCGACGAACTGAAATACTGTAACGATCATTTCCAAAACACTCATTCCCGTAAACCCGATGGGAGATATGTAGTCGAGTTGCCATTTAAACCAGGTATGTCGGAAGACTTGCTGGGCGGCTCAAAACAGATGGCATCTAAAAGGTTAGATCGCTTATGGAATAGGCTAGAAACTGACCCCATCATGAAGGCACTCTATTCTGAATTTTTAAATGAATACGAAGCTTTGGGTCATATGGTACAGGTACCAGAAGATGCTTACTTCGAAGATGGTTATTATTTACCCCATCATGGTATCTTAAAACCAACAAGTCAAACCACAAAGTTGAGGGTAGTATTTGACGCAAGTGCCAAAACTACAAGTAAATATTCTTTGAATGATCTACTTTCTAAGGGTGGAGTTATACAAGATGATTTGTTTTCTATACTCATACGATTTAGAAAACACACCTACGCCTTCACTTCAGATGTGAAACAAATGTTCAGACAAGTTGAAGTAGCTCCCTCCCAAACTAAGTTCCAAAAGATTCTTTGGAAAGAGAGTAAGTCCGCTCCTATTAAGACTTACCAGCTTAAAACGGTGACATATGGCACTGCCAGCGCACCTTTTCTTGCCACAAGAGTCTTAAAACAAATTGCATTAGATGAGAAGGATGATTTTTCTCTCGCTTCAAGTGTTGTCCTACAGGACTTTTACATGGATGACTGTCTGTCGGGCTCTTCCGACCCACACGAGTTCGAAACACTTCAAACAGAACTGACACATCTCCTTCAAAGATGAGGTATGACCCTACACAAATGGCAATCCAACAAAGGACACACAAGTGACCCTATTTTTCCTTTCGATAGGAACTCGGAGGAAATTACCGTTAAAACTTTAGGTCTATTATGGAACAGTTCTAATGACTTATTTACCTATAAGGTATCCTTTAATTCAAATTCTACCATAACGAAAAGAGAAGTTCTGTCCCAAATTTCCAGAATATTTGATCCCCTTGGCCTCCTCGGCCCAGTTATTACAAGGGCAAACATTTTTATGCAACAGCTGTGGCTTCACAAGTTGGACTGGGATCAACCACTCCCTTCAGAACTTGCAGTACAGTGGCAGAATTTCGTAGAGACTTTACCACAAATACAACATATTAAGGTGCCCCGTTGTGTCCTGCCCCTTTATTTCACATCAATTCCCTTGGTAGGATTTGCGGACGCGTCTTCAAAAGCGTATGGATGCTGCGTGTATATACACACCATCACGGATACTGGTAATCGCTCCAGTCGCCTTCTGTGCAGTAAAAGTCGTGTATCTTCCCTTCGGACCCCATTGACAATCCCTCGAGCAGAATTGTCCGCTTGCCTTCTGCTCTCCAAGCTCGTGCAGAAGGTTATTCAAGCCTTCAAGCACAAATTTGATTGTGTGCAGCTCTTCTCCGACTCCACGATTGCCCTGGCATGGATTAGGACCTCCCCACATCTTCTGAAGACCTTCACGAGCAACAGGGTTGCTCAGATACAGCAGCTAACCTCAGACTTCCAATGGCTGCACATCACCTCCTCATCTAATCCTGCAGACTCTATTTCCAGAGGGCTGGATGCTCCAGCTTTGTCCTCCAATGAGCTATGGTGGAATGGACCGGAGATGCCCCCCTGTCCGGAACCTGCTGTCCATCACCCTACAGAGCAGCAATTCCTTGAAGAGCTTAAGGTTCCCCCAAAGATGACCCTCTCATCTTACAGTATATCCTTTTTTGATTATTTAATTGAAAGATCTAATAACTATTGTAAACTGATTAGAATACTTGCATATGTGTTCAGATTTTTTAATAATTGTCATAAAAATAAAATTCAACGCCAGACTGGCCCTCTCACAAGAGAGGAATTTGAAGATGCTGAAATGGTCTTAATTAAGAACCTTCAGTTGGAGCATTTTCTACCAGAGCTTGCTTCTCTAAAGAAGGGAAATTCAGTTCCAGTAAAAAGCAAACTACGTTTCTTACACCCTTATTTAGATAGTCATGAAGTAATCAGAGTGGGTGGACGTTTAGATAATTCGGATGTAAGCTTTAACCATAAACATCCCATAGTTTTGCCCTCGGGTTCTAAATTAGTAAAACTAATTTTCCAATACTATCATAAGCGCGACTTTCATGTCGGACCACAGGCCTTATTAAACACAATTCGTCAGAAATATTGGCCACTTGGTGGTAGAAATACAGCTAGGAAAGTTGTTTATGAATGTGTACCATGTTTTAAGATGAAACCAATTGTTGCAAGCCAGCTTATGGGAGATCTTCCCACTGAAAGAGTTGTCAGTAACCCCCCGTTTTCTAATGTTGGAATTGACTTGTGCGGCCCCTTTCAAATTAAATATAAGGGCCAAAGAAAGGGCACATTGCAAAAGATTTATGTTGCAATATTTGTTTGTATGGCCACTAAGGCTGTGCATTTAGAATTTATTTCTGACTTAACATCTCAAGCCTTAATTGCAACCTTAAAAAGGTTCTTCTCTCGTAGGGGTAAAAGCTATAAAATATTTAGTGATAACGGGATGAACCTAACAGGAGCTAGTGCAGAATTAAAAAGGTTACAGAAATTGTTTGTTAATAGTGAAGAAGTTGTACATTTTTTGAATTCAGAGCGAATTGATTGGAAGTTTATTCCTCCCAGAGGTCCGAATCACGGTGGGCTCTGGGAGGCTGGGGTTAAATCATTCAAGTACCACCTTAAAAGAGTAGTCGGTGACTCAAAATTAACTTTGGAGGAGTTTAATACCATAATGATACAAATCGAGGGCATCCTGAACTCGCGCCCATTAACTCCTTTATCCATTGATACCGACGACTTTCAGGTGTTAACTCCTGGACATTTTTTAATAGGTAGACCAATCAATTCTCTTCCGGAGCCAAATTTGATTGATAAAAATGAAAACTTATTGAATAAATGGGAAAGGCTTCAAAAAATGGTACAGTCAGTTTGGAAATTTTGGAGAAACAACTATTTAAGTCACTTGCAACAACGCAGTAAATGGTTGTTCAAAAAACAAAATGTTAAAAAGGGAATGATGGTGATTCTTAAGGACTCAAACCTACCTGTTGGAAAATGGCCATTGGCCAGAATCATAAATGTCATTCCAGGAGCTGATCTAAAGATCTTGTTGATCTAAAGACGCCTACTGGGCAATTTAGAAGAGCTATTACAAAGATTTGCATTTTGCCTATAAGTGATAATACTGATGCACCTGCCATTTAATTGTCTTTTATTAAACTTTATTTTCTATTTTGTTTAAAGAAATTTTTTGTATTTTTGCTTACTAGTTTTATATTAGTTGTATTTACTCTTTGTATCATTGCATATACTTTATGTATATATTATTTCAAAAAAATTGTATTTTCCTTGAAATATCTCTATATTTCAACGCCCGCCGGGATGTTGTGCACTTCTCTTTTCCCTTGGCTGAATCTCCACTGCTCTTGGCGCCTTGGCGAACTTTTTTTCTCCGGCAACCCTGCGTGGTTGTTCTTGAAACTGCAGTCTTCTATTTTTAGAAGCGCTTTGTATTGACACTAGCCAAACTATGGCTCGTCATTTAGTAATTAAAAAATTAAATAATGAATACAGTCCACAATTATTTTAACTTAACTCGCTCAAACATTTATTTTACATATTTATTATTTAAAAAAACCTCCTAAGTACGGGAAATGTAACCTTAATGGAATGTCCCCACCCCTGGTTTTTTAGTGTTAACTGAAGAAATAAACCTAATTACTAGTATATTTGTGGAAAAATCTGGGTTAAACATTTATTTATTATATAAATAACTAACTAATCACAAAGAAATATAAATTTTAATTTATTCTACCACTTTATTTTAAGCACAAAAGTTGTCCCAGGGTACTAAGGTAACCTCCACGTAATATCTTTAACTTGATTAAAATTCTACTAGACAGCAGCACAGTCTTCTTTACCAGAGCTGAAGTGAAGCTCAAATCAACTATTTTGTCTGCTGTTGTTGTTGGATGTGCATAGTTTTATATTGTTTGTGAAAATGCTATCCAATCCTCACAAATCTGGTGAGTTTTTTTTTCATGTAAACTTCATGAAATGTTATTCCTTATAGTATTAAACATACTTTTGGTGTTACCTCTTATCAAATGGCCAGTTTTTTCTTCTCTAAAAGCAAAGCCTGTGTATCCTCAGTCTTGTAGGGTAGGTTTAGCATGGCAATCTACTTAACCACGGTGGTTACAAGGAAAATTAGAAAACTGGGGTTTTTTTAGAAAATATATTTTTCCTTTACTTTTTTTTTGAAGTGGTAAATGTATTAGTTTTGTTAATAAAATTCTAATAGTAAATTTCCAATTTTGTTATATATTTTTTATTTTTATGTTTTTTTACCTCCTCAAAATAACTTCAATTTCATAATCATCCGCATAGTATTTGCTTAATAGCAATACTATGCGGGCATAATATTGCTTAGTCAAATGATAATATAGGGTGTATAAATGAATTAACCAATTCTAAAACCTTATAGTTATCGAACGACGAAGATCTCATGAATGAAAGTTATTTTCGCTTTACAAAGCGTTGCTTGAGTTTTAGGGAATCGACACTATGTGGTTCTCCACTTATAAAAGATGGAGAAACCGACATAAACGTGTAAACGACATAACCCCCACCACCATCAGTAAATTAGTTTACAACAAATTCAGCAGTATAAAAACCGCGCAACCCGTTTCTACCTTGAGGATCCTTTTCGTAGATATGGGTTACGAAAGGGCTACATTGGTGACTTGCAGACGATGAAATGGACACGCAAAACTAATTCTACAATGGATGGTAAGCAATTAACTTGCTAATTGCGAAAAAATATATCGCCACTCAAACAAGAACAAACAAAAAAAATCAGTGAAATTAATGAAGCTCTCCCGATCTCGCAATGGGCAACTATCAACTGGTGATATCATGTATCGAATTCCATCTCTGATAAAATTCTGGAGGGAGAGTAATGTAGCAGCCGCCAACAGATGGCGTTGCACGTTTCCACCAGTAAATTAGTTTACAACAAATTCAGTAGTATAAAAGCCTCGCAACCCTTTTCTACCTTGAGGATTCTTTTGGTAGACATGGATTGCAAAGGGCTACAAACGCAGTTTATTGAAATGATGAAAGTTATACTTTTTGAAACTCCTTGTATTCTAAATTTCAAGGAAAAGAGCAAGAATTGAAGAGAAAGTAAACTTTTTATGCCATAAACCGTCTGGATAAATAAAAATACACGATATATAAAAGAAGATGACTACTTGTTGTCTCGCCAACCTTCGGCGGGATGTGATGCTTAAGTGCATCTATTTTTAAATTTACTGGTAAGTCTCTTAAAGAATTTGTGGATTTACATTGAAATCCAAGTCCTTTTTGTAAAGGTCGCGGGTGGTCTATTTATCGGCAATATCTCAATAAGAACACTCACCTTATTTAAAGGGATTGTTAAGACAAAAAATGTCAAAATTTTTGAATTTTATATTTTAGTAGAAAATATAGCCTGAACTTTTAGCTTTCAGTACATACCTTACTTTTGCTGATCTGAGAAGAATTAAAAATATTATTTGAGTTTTTGTAAACTCGCATATCAGAAATTAAAAAGTTTAACAAGTATTTAAAAAGTTTAAATTTTTTGCCGTTGTACCCAAGTTTGACTTTTAAATAATTAACCAATGAGTTAAATGCAAAATCCGTGCACATATGTCAATATATATTCGATTAGCTTGTACAAAAAAATTGAGACAGATTGCAAATAATTTGAATCGCAAGGAGCGTTTTTAAAATTACGGAAAAAAACTCTAAATTTTTCAATAAAAATTTAATTTCTTGAAAAAAAAATTCATATATATTTTTGAAATTTTGTGTTGTGTTTCACCTTATTGCTATCAAACAGCAAAAAAAAATTCATAAATTTTGGACAAAAATTGAAGAATTTTTATTTTTGACTTAACAGTCCCCTTAAGCTTGGAAAGATAATTTTCAGGTAGTCAATGTTAAAAACAGAGATTCAAATGGATTGCTAAACCTAACCCAAACTCTATCCTCGTTTCAAAATACACGAATTTTTTTAATAAACATGACAAAAACAAATCAAAAAATATTTTTGCCCCCCCCCCCCCCCCGTCCTTTCTTATAAAATAATTCGTTTTTAATACTATAAATCCACATTTAAAAACTTCCAGTATAGTCTACAGCATTGGGCGATATCAGCCAAGATCGGTAACAACAGCCGATTAACAACGCTCCACATTGAGATTGATCAATATCGAGCGATATTGGTCAGCGATGGTATGCTACTGAGATTCTTCTATTTTGTGACGAGCCTTTTTCGATTTGAAATTATTTGTACAGAGGATATTAATTTGAGCTAAGCTATTATAGTTTATCCCTGTAAATATTTAAGTATTCTCACGTATGAACCTTGTAATCAGTGAAACTAATTAAACGCAATCATCGTTACATATTGGTTGGTTGTTTTCAGATTATCTGGCGCCGTCAGCAACACGAGGGCTATAATGCGCCGAAACATTCGTCAATAGACAAGCCAACATACATTTACAAACACCCATGCCTTACTCGGGACTCGAACCCTCAACCTCTGGTCTAGAAGCTAGCACGCTAACCACTATACCGTTTGATCGGCCGTTAGATATTGAGAAGTTGACAAAGCATAATATTTCTTGATCGGAAAAGCATTTCATTCAATGTTAAGGAATGTAGATTTCTTATTTGAATAGTAATCTGTACTCAACATTCATAGCGAAAAAGTAATAATGAGGGAGAAATATATAAGTTATATATATAAGTTATTATATATAAGTTATTCTCGTTTTTGCGCACGTTTGATATGAGGCACAATTTCCAAAAAACACTTAACAATATTTTTTATCTCATTGCTATTTTTATAAATCTAAAACAACTTAGTCGATTTTTATTAATCTTTTAAATCTTGAAACTGACTTCACCTAAAACTTTAAGCTGTGAAAAGTTTTTTTTTTAATTTTATATATATATATATTATTAAGTACATTAGGATTCACATATTCAAGATTAAATTTACTAAATTAGGTTTGGCCGACCAAGCGGTATAGTGGTTAGCGTGCTGGCTTCTAGACCGCGAGGTTGCGGGTTCGAGTCCCGTGTTAGGCACGGGTGTTTGTAAATGTATGTTGGCTTGTCTAATGACGAATGTTTCGGCGCATTATAGCCCTCGTGTTGCTGACGGCGCCAGATAATCTGAATACAACCAACTAAATTAGGTTTGATTTAAACAATAAATACTTCTTAGTAATAATTATAACAATTAATATGCTATTTAATTCTAAAAAAAAGAGCCATTCAGAAAATACTATATGTATTCTTAAAAATGTAATAATATAAATGATAGTTATAAATAGATAAACGATTTCTTTAGTATTCAGTTTTAATCTAATAATTAATCGAGTCATATTAAGCAATTTCTAACTACCTATATTACAAAAGCTACCAAATATTAAAGTATTAAATAATTAAAAAACAAGTTATAAGTATTAAATAAGAAGTACTTACTACTGGTAATTCCTCAATTGTGTAGTTACTATGCAAATTACAGGTATTTATACAAAGAAACATTTTTTGATAAAGAAACAAAGGTCATCATTTTATCATCTTTGGGAAACAGATTTGTTGGTTTAAAAGAAATCTATTGATGAGACACAGCTGTGGAACATGATTTAAAGTTCCCACAGTGGAAACTGATTAAATTATTTAAATTCATTCATTCTAGATTCATTTATAATTTAAAATCTATTCCTTCGAGTGAAAAAAAGAATTTGAATATTGGTGAATTTTTTATTTATAAAAAATAATAGCATATTATAAAAAAAAAAATAGTTATTTATCTTTGTAGTTTGTGCTAAACCAAGTAGTAAGTAACTAAGTAGTAATGCTTTGGGAAAATTTTACACTTGTTTCATAAATAAAAAGAAATTCATGTAATTTATGCCACAAGTGGGATATATGAATATATGGTAAATTTAATTTTGAATGAACATTTAAAATCCGAACCGCTATATTATACAGACAACTGAACAAAGTTTCTTGGGCATTTGGAGTTCCTTATGTTCGATTAAAGCGTCCCTCTGCAAACCCCCCCTCCCTTTTTTTTTTACCTCCCCAAAAATATCCCTTGCTATGCAGTTTATTTAAACTAATAGTCATTTTTAATGGCGACTATTTCTTTTTTAAATAAATAAATAAAAGAGATCGATTTTAAATAAAAGAGATACAAAGTAATATTACTTATTTTGCAGTTATGAATTTAGTTAGAATTATTTTCAGGGGAATACAGATATCTAAAGCTTTTCGCTTAACCTCAATATTTCAAAAGATAAATTTTTTCCGAATTAAATGTTTATTATTAGCTATGGATTAAATTTCTGTTCAAATTAATTATTTAATACCTGTTTATTTCACCATTTTTCTTGAGAAATAAACAACTTTGTTTTATTTTTCGTAAGCCAAAAAGGCGCAAATATGTCCCTTTGCCTGTGTTTGCAGTTTAAAATTCTACTTCCCATTCCAATAACTTTATCAGATAAAAAGAATTTAAGTGAACACAGATTCACAACAATGTTCGGTCTGTTCTTAAAAATAGATTAACTAGGTATATGATGAAATGATTGCAGTTTAAAAAATCGCTTCCCATTCCAATAAGTTTATGAGCTTAAACGAGTTGAAGTGAAGGCAGTTTCACAACATAGTTCGGTCTCTGCTTGAAAATAGATTAAATATATGAAGAAATGTTGCAGTTTAAAACAATCGCTTCCCATTTCAATAACTTTATCAGATAAAAATAGTTTAAGTGAATACAGATTCACAACAAAGTTCGGTCTGTTTTTGAAAATAGATTAACTAGGTATATGATGAAATGATTATAGTTTTAAAAAATCGCTTCCCATTCCAATAAGTTTATGAGCTTAAAAGAGTTGAAGTGAATGCAGTTTCACAACAAAGTTTGGTCTTTGCTCGAAAATAAATTAAATATATGAAGAAATGTTTGCAGATTAAAACAATAGCTTCCCATTCCAATAAGATTCTGAGCTTAAAAGAGTTGAAGTGAAGGCAGTTTCACAACATAGTTCGGTCTCTGCTTGAAAATAGATTAAATATATGAAGAAATGTTGCAGTTTAAAACAATCGCTTCCCATTCCAATAACTTTATCAGATAAAAATAGTTTAAGTGAATACAGATTCACAAACAAAGTTCCGTCTGTTCTTAAAAATAGATTAACTAGATATATGATGAAATGATTGCAGTTTAAAAAATCGCTTCCCATTCCAATAAGTTTATGAGCTTAAAAGAGTTGAAGTGAAGGCAGTTTCACAACAAAGTTCGGTCTCTGCTCGAAAATAAATTAAATATATGAAGAAATGTTTGCAGATTAAAACAATAGCTTCCCATTCCAATAAGATTTTGAGCTTAAAAGAGTTGAAGTGAAGACAGTTTCACAACATAGTTCGGTCTCTGCTTGAAAATAGATTAAATATATGAAGAAATGTTGCAGTTTAAAACAATCGCTTCCCATTCCAATAACTTTATCAGATAAAAATAGTTTAAGTGAATACAGATTCACAAACAAAGTTCCGTCTGTTCTTAAAAATAGATTAAAGGTATATGATGAAATGATTGCAGTTTAAAAAATCGCTTCCCATTCCAATAAGTTTATGAGCTTAAAAGAGTTGAAGTGAAGGCAGTTTCACAACAAAGTTCAGTCTCTGCTCGAAAATAGATTAAATATATGAAGAAATGTTTGCAGCTTAAAACAATCACTTCCCATTCCAATAACTTTATCAGATAAAAAGACTTTAAGTGAAGACGTATTCACAACAAAGTTCGGTCTGTTCTCGAAAATAGATTAAATATGAGGTAATTTTTTTCAATTTTAAATTCTACTTCCCATTCCAATAACTTTATCAGATAAAAAGAGTTGAAGAGCATACAGATTCACAGCAAAGTTCTGTCTCTGCTCGAAAATAGATTAAATATCTGATAAAATGTTTACTGTTTGGTTGGCTGTTTTCAGATTATTTGACGCCTTCAGCAACACGAGGGCTATAATGCGCCGAAACATTCGTCATTTGACAAGCCAACATACATTTACAAACACCCATGCCTTACGCGGGACTCGAACCCGCAACCTCGCGGTCTAGAAGCTAGTATGCTAACCACTATTCAGTTTAAACTTCTACTTCCCACTCCAATAACTTTTTTCTGCTGAAAATAGTTGAAGTGAAGACAGCTTAGCAACAAAGTTCGGTCTTTGATCGAAAATAAGTTAAATATCTGATTAAATGTTTGCAGTTAAAAAAATTACTTCCCATTCCACTAATTTTATCACTTAAAAAGAGTTGTAGTAAAGAAATATTCCTAACAAAATTCGGTCTGTGCTCAAAAATACATTAAATATCTGGTAAAATGTTTGCAGTTTAAAATACTCCCATTACAATAATTTTATCAGCTGAAAATAGTTAAACTGAATTTAGCTTCATAACAGATTTCGGTGTGATCTCGAAAATAAATCAAATATCTTTCGAAATACTTAGATCGGTAAATTCTATATAAAAGTTTTCAAGGTGAAGTTTGTTTTGTAAATATTCAAGTAAATTGTTTTATTAAAAAAATTATAATAAAATTCCCCTACCATCCGAGGAAAAGCTAATTAAAAATTACATCATACAAAGACATGCGCACAAAAGAAACTGTTTTACGTTCCATTGAAGGATCCAGGGGCCAATATATATAATTCTAAAATAGCTTGGCTTTTTGATACAAAAGCCCTAAAGATCGGGCAATTAATATATCAGGTTATTTAAAAAAAGTCATTATACCATCTAAACCAACATTCTTTCATCAATAATTACTAAGATCTCATTTCATTAACATCAGGAATTATGGAAATTTTACAATTGAATTATAAATTTATAATGGGAGCAGACAATAGTTCCTAAGTAAGTGCTCGTAGGAAAACATTATATTTATTGCCCAAGAAGTCCCCATTACCGGAGTATTTATCAAAACTAGCATAGAGAGATCAAATCTTGTCTTTCTGTTTTCACAAAAAACAAGACTAAGTTGAAAACCAATAACAATCATAATGTTAATAAGGCATATCTAGTTATGAAACCATTTACACGAAAATCTTCTTTTGTGATGATGGAAATTTTTTACACATTATATTCAAACCTGGTTTTCGATCTGTTCTTTGTGATATTCTTGGCAAATATGCGTTTATTGTAACAAAAAAATAATTAATCATGGTCTAGAAGATACGCCATATTAGCTAATACAGAAGGAATCAACTTGTATTTATCATGTTAAGACTGAATTTAGATATCCTTTACAGGCAACTAATTTTAGCTCTTAGATTTATTGAACCTCTACATAGAGAGAGAGAGATCTGCCTCAACATAGAACTGCGTAGCTGTTTTTATAACTTAAAAGTATGTTTACTTATAATCAGTGGTTTGAAGATATGGGACATCTGTGTTTTAATTTAAAGATCACTTACATGCTCCAGAAACATTCTTTTTTGTAGGAAGGGGGCAAAAATTCTAAATATTGATCAGCTTCTACTAAATTAAATCGTGAATGTTTCAAGTCTGTTTTCATGTTCATTTTCAATCTACCACCATTATATACCATCTGATCAATGTATTCGGAAATTTGATTGATCAATGTATTCGGAAGTCTGATAATGGAAAGTCGTATGAGACAGAGCTAATATTTTGTAAACTTCACAATTAAATTTTCAAAAGAGACTGTTTTTTACATCAAAAACAAGAACAAAATTTTCATAAGAAAATATTTATTCACTCACATTACATTTGAAATTACCAGCGCAAATCGCTATAAAAAAAGATTAAGTAGTAAAGAGATGAAAAAGTCCATTTTAGTCCTTCTTGTTGATGACATCCTTAACCTTAGCCTTGATGTCATCATAGACGTTTCCTAAGTCCTCCTTGTATTCTCGGAAAAACTCCAAAGCTTCCTCAGCGACTTCCTTGCTCATCTTCTTAGAGTCTTCCAAGAACTAAAAGAAAAGTTCATTTACTCATTATGTCCCAAACGCATCCATTAATGTAAGTAATTTTGTATTTAATGATTATGTTTCAAATTATTAGTACTGGTAAAACATTTTAAATGTTAATTTTATTTCAAAGAATTTCTTGTGTCAAACCAATCTTCACGCTATGCGACTGATGGGTTATGTGTAGAGTGTGTTCCAAGGCATGATGCAAAGGAAATTAATAAGGCCGTCTTCAAAATTAGAGCCTAATAAGGCCGTCTTCAAAATTAGAGCCGAATCCAAACTTTCAACTAAATATCACAGAAATAACTAGAAAATTAAGTATAAATGTGAAATTGATTTAAAAAATTTAAATTATCTTTCAGATGTATTTTATTTAGTACCTTAACTTTTTTCTATTTTCAAAAAAATATCCAATTATTTAACTTTATGCATTCAAGAAAGGATCGGCTAAATGTGCTTGTAGAATATTATAACTGATACATTTACCATTTAGGAAATTACTTCAAAAGCATCAAATTGTATTCATATTATAATGAAATGCTTATTGTGATAAACTGTGAAAAAAAAATTGCTTAATTATTCAATTGGCTGTAACTGTCTATTTAAAGTCTGTATGATAGTAAGATACCATAGGAACTGAAAAAAAAATTTACCTAAATTTCAAATCTTAAAATTTCTTTGTATAATCTTCATTTTATTTCTCAAAATGAAACTATGCAGCAGTTGTTTTAATATGTTCTTGCAGTCATACAGCTGTGAACATTGAATTTGGCGTTAATTTTCAAACTTATTTGAGGCGATTGCTTCGGTAAGTTACAGCCTAACTAGGCAATTCTAGTAGTTATTATTTAATGTTCAGAAAACAGGTGGTTCGATTACAGCATTTCTAGTGAAATATTTTAATATGTTATACCAAGTGTTATGAATATATCATAATGATTTCATCACTCACAGCTAAAATCAGTAACGAATGGTGTCGTATTTCAACAAACTCTTTCTTTGTAATATATTGTTACGAATTTCTGTATATTTGTAAATATGTCGTTGTATTAATTATGTAAGTAGAAAAATGTATGTACATTTCGCATAAGGCAGTGCAAGAGTTCGTTTGTCTTCGCTTTCCTGCAATGTGTCTTCTAATGCTTGAAAACGAGTTCTACACGGATCATGCTGGAAAACGAGTTTTACAAGGGGCAGGCTAATTAACATTATGGTTAATGGCAATCTCGCCAAGTTGGCGATGGTTTTGGCGACTAATTTTTGGTCGCCAAACTTGGCGACCATTTGGCAACATCTTCGGTCACCATGCACCTGTATAGGGCTTTTCGACTGCGATCTGGAAAATCCTCCAAATTTCTATAGAAGATTCACGAAGGATTGACTTCCCTATATAAGGCCGACCGTGAGTTAGTTGAGTTGAGTTACTGTGTTAGTTGTCTCTCAACGCGCATTCAGAGAGCTGTATTGAGAAAGTGAACTGTATTGCATTGTTTTTGGCGTCGATCTTAGCAGTTGTGTATCTAGTTTTTAACTGCTGTTTGAGCTCCATTGTTGTGTAAAGAGCTGTATTGAATCTACTAGAACGAGAAGTTCTGGAGTTGTAAAAAGAATCTTAGAAGAGTTTTATCGGAATAAATTTCTGCAAGTTTTGATCTGCTTTGGCTTCAAGTCTTTCGAACCCATTCACGCAACAATATCAAAATGCCCATTATGCATTGCTCTATCTAAATATGTGAAATGACACGTTGCTAGGCCACACTGTATGGTATTATTATCTAAGTCATATAAAAATATCGTCCAAGACAATCCTTACCTCCTTAGCGATGTTCTTGATGTTTTCAGCCTTGGACTTGGATTTCTCCAGAACCTTCTGGTACTGTTCCTTAACGTACTCTCCGAACTTGGTGAACTTCTCCTTCAGTTCGATGTTGAGTTCCTTGAAGTAGTTCTTGATCTTCTCGTACACCTCCTTGATGGATCGCTTCTCCGTCTCCTTCTCGCCAAGAATTCGATCGATGAAGTCCAAAATCTTGTTCTTGCCTTTTTCGCCTTTTCCCTTCAAGAGGCTGATGAGCTGTTCGGCAACCTGGAAAAAGATTTTTTGTATAGAAAGATGCATCATGCCTTTTCAAACTGTGTTAATTTAAACTAATATGTTCAACAGAAAACAGCTGGAAAATTCCCTAAGACTACAAAGCTATGGATGAAAAATTATCCATAATATCTATTTTATTTGTGCCACAAAAAAAAAGCTCATCGAGTCAATAATACAGATTCCATGTTTCCTCCCTCTCGTTTTGACTTCTTTTTCACTCCATCCTGATAGGTAATCTTATATAACAGCTGCAAGAACTTAAGCACTATACTTATAAAAGAAAATCTTCTACATAATGATTCACCCTTGGCTTAGTTTTGCCTTTTCCAAATTAATCACTAATTGATGCATTAAACCGCATATGGTTTCATGGTATATATTGAGAAATACCATGATATCCATTGTATAACCGCACATATTGCATCTAAATCTATTTTGGTAAACATATTTTCATAATACTTGGTATTACAAGCTATTTAGATACCAGGGAAAGGATATCTGAAGGGATAAAAGCATTACTTCATTTTTTTTTTTTTTTCACCCGATGAAGATGTGGAGCTTTTAAGGATTTATATTGATATTAGTTTTTTAGAAATTCATTAATTTTTCAACTTTATCGGAACATTTGCGAAGGAATTAGTGGATCAAAAATAAAACAATTCAATAATAATTTTGAAAAAATTTTATCACATAAATGTAGCCCATGAAGCATCATTAGCACAAATTTAAAATATTTTCCAATTTGAACAAAGTTTCACTTTCAGAAGTAATTTCTTCATAGTCTCAGTCGTATATATAGTTTGTTTTACTCAATAATATATTGATTTAATTCTGATTTTATTTCAGATCCAATCCCTACATGAATTGGATCTTCCCCCGACATGAATTTCTCTCAGAATCATATTACTTACTTCGCTTCCCTTTCCAAACAGATTCTCAACTTTTTCCTTCAATTCATCAGCATCAAACTTGTTTTTGATCTGAAAGGAAAGACGTGATTTATAGAACAAGGGAATTAAAAGATAGGAACTATTTATAAATGTCTTAAATCTTGATAGAAAAACTTAATCTGCAAATTAGATATTTTGAAGTATTTCACCAAACCACTAAATACAATGAGTATCATAATAGAAAGAATCGAATTCGAGGAATATCTCAACCAAATGGGATCCTGTTATATTTCATCAGAACTAGTTAATTACCAATATTCTGCCACACGTAATTAGTCTAATATTATTTGTTGCGTATAATAATATGTTTAAACTAATTTTAAAAGGTTTTCATATTAAAAACGAATTCTTCATGAGTCCTTTATAATAACCTACTAAAGCGAAAGCATTAACAACTCAATCACTTATCACTAATTTTCACATTTCATACGAAGAGAGAGGGCTGAAATTTGGCACAGGTGTTCCTTATAAGGTAATTAAGGAAATAAAAGGTTTTTTTTTTACTCCGACGTTTTCTGATTGAGAAGGTGAAATTAGAGAAAAATGGTGGAAAGGCGTAGTCTCACAATTTGAGATATACTAAACCAGTTTGAACCGGTTTTTCGTTTCTATATGTTATATCTTGATAAATCCCTGTTATCGAGGATGCAAATTTACCATTAAATAAGCTTAGTTACATATAAAATTGTATTACTAAATAAGAGTGGTCTCATATTATTCACCAAAGCTAATTACGTATGCAGCTTAGAATTATACTCTTTTTTTTTTCTTTTTTTCTTTTTTTTCTTCTTTTTTTTTTTTAATATCATACAATTTTGTTTCAATCTTATACTAATTCACCAAATGGTACCGTGCAAAGAGGTGTAACAGTTTAAAAGAAGCCAAAGGCTATATTATTAATTTTAAAACAACTTAAAAGTAATAAGGAAATAGTTGGACTAAACAAATTTGGATATTTTCAATTAACACAAAGAACTACACATAAATGAATGTAACTGAAATTGTGTATTCAAATAGTTTTTCCCAATCAATATTTGGTTTGTAGGAATTAAAAACGTGTGTAAACATTTTATAACCAATTCCCATAGAATCAATAAATTTCAATTTTAATTAATAGCGGCCTTTATAAACATGCGAAATAATACACTTACCAGATCCTTTAGCCTCTTGAAGATGTCTTTGAAGTTGAATTCAGCCTCATAGATACTAAGTTAAAAAGAAATATTATAAATGATTCAGTTGCAAAAAATTAAAATAGTTTCTATTTCACACAACAATACTCATAGCCCCAATCACATGTGTTAAATTATTAGCCTAGTTTATCATCAAATATCAAAATTCTAACCCGACTTCTCTGTTTGAATCGAAGATCAAAACTTCGCATATGATTACTATGATTCTTTTGATATTTTGCGAAGCACTTCCATTTTGAATTTACGTGTGAGCTTAATGCAATCCTTACAAGCTTACAAGCTGTTTTTCTAAATGTTATACGACACATGGCTGATAAGCATTTATAGTTTAACATTTTAGTCGCCATTCACGGCTGAATTTTGGTAGGGAAAGTGATCTTGGCGAAATCTTTCATCCAACAAAGTGCATGCTTCTGTAGAATTTGCATTATTGCCTTGGAATATTGACTTCAGACGGACATAGCAATGTGATGTATAATCCTCTGAGCACATTAGTGTAGTTGTAGAAGCTAAAACTCCACTGTTTTCGTAGGATATCAAAAATTCGCTGGTTCGAAATTGTGCAATATGTTTCAAACCGAAAATTAAGAAATACAAAAAAGTTGTCAAACATCGTTTTAAAAACATTTTCTTCCAGGCTGTGGTGGATTTTATTAAAGCTTATAACAACTTCCATTAAGTTTTGTTACAACTTTTATAAATCATCAGAACGTCTTTCTTATGCAGCAATGTTGATCTAGAAATTACTGGAAAAGGTCTGAATTGTGCTCAATTAGATTATTTATCGAACTAACTTTATAAATGAGATTCTATTTAAAATTGTTTTATATTTCTTGGTGAGTGGCAACAGTATAAGCTTACTCGTCATCAACGAAAGCGTGTTCGACGTGGAAGTCGACGGATCGTTTTTCCAGTCCCAGTCTCTCCAGTACTCGCTTCCAGTAGTCCTTTGCCCTTTCCTTGATCTTCTCGATGACTTCCTTGGCGTGGTTGCCGAGTTCGACCTTCATGTCTCGCAGCTTTTCGCGGATCTCCTTCAACTGAAGACAACAAAATGAATGCTCAAAACGTTTTACATAATTTCAAGTACGTTACATGAAAAATAAATAAATTATAGAAATCTGATTTAAAAAAAAAAAAAATAGAATACTGTCCATGCTTTGCAAACAAATTTTACTATGTCTATTTTAACAATTGAAGCATCTAATTATAGTTTCCTTGTTTATTTTTATTTTTTGTCAACCACATAAAGATGATTTGTAAGATGGTGGTGCAGTAAAGGACAGAATTTTTATTAAGAAATTTCGTGAAATATATATCTTCTCAAATAACACACGTTGAATATAGCTTATTATTTGCGATTTCTTACTTCATGTTTATAATCAGTTTAGTAACAACGTCAATTTTTTAATGTGTAAGTTAAAAACTATCTAGGGATATCCTAAATTTGATTTTTAAAATTTAGTTGCTTCTCTGGTTTTTGTACATCACCATACAATTATACCCTTGGTAACTTATTTTATTTCAAAAAACTTAAGTAAGAACCCAGCCAAAAATATATTTATTTTAATCAACACATCGAACACTAATAAAATAATTTATTGCACAGTAAAAAAGCCATGAAATTTTCAGAATAAATTGCTTTGAATGAAAATTTTACTACAATCATTCCTTTCATTGTAAATGCTCGTTTTAGAATGTTACCTTCTTGAGTGTGTCTTCCCTGACGGACTTGCCGTTATCAACAGCTTCCTTGATTCTCTCCAGAATTCTATCCAGGGCTTCCTTCAATGTCTTCTCGATTTCTTCCTTGACATCTTTGCCATCACTACAATGGAATAATCCAATCAATTTTAAAAGAGCGAATTCCTCATTTAATTATTTAATATTTGAATTCTTTACCATGGATCCTTCCTTACCATTAACAAGGCCACTGTAATATTCCATTATATGTTTATCTGACTCGTACAAATTTAATATAACTTAACTATATTTCCTTAAGATAGAATGTGCAACAATAATAGTGATTTTGCTTATTTTTCAGTATTTGCGGAGAGCACCTTTATCAGTTGTTTAAAAATTGGTTTGTAATATTAAAGTATTTCAATAACCATTTAAATTATCAGGTAAAGTAAAACTTACAAAGGTAAAAACAAGCATAAATATAAATTCACTCAGTTTATATATATTCTATCCTTCCTTTATCGTTATCCTTTGAATTTTAGGAAACGTTTTTACCCCCCATAAGACTGCATTATTCTCTTACTCTGCAAATGCTGTGGTTTCCTTGTTTCCCAGTCTGTCCAAGATCTTCTGCCAGTAGTCCCTTGCCTTCTCCTTCAGCCTCTCGATGAGGTCCTTGGCCTGTTTCCCGAGTTCAACTTTCAAGTCCCTCAACTTCTCACGTACCTCCTTCAGCTACAAATATTTGTAACAATATTCAATAGATGGATTTCTTAGCAATATAAGCTTATTAATTAGACATTTAAAAATATTTCTCTCTAATTAGTATTCTTGCCAGGATTTTATTGACTGTTTAAATTATCATCATTAGTCAAAACGTTAATAAATAATATATTTTAATTAAGGAGAAAACAACCTAATTGTCTCATATCTAGTGTAGTGTATGTAATAAGTAAAAACTGCATTACTTTGCATTTGTAAGAGACGCTTATTTTTTAGAATTCAATAAAGTTTGAATTATGGTTATTGAAAAGTGTTCCGTTAGATTAGACACTTATTGGAATATATCTGGCACTTACCTTATTAAGAGTGTCTTCCTTGACAAGTTTTCCGTGATCAATGGCATCCTTAACTTTTTCAAGAAGCTCTTCAAACTTCTCTTTCAGCTTCTTCCTGGTTTCACTGTTAATACAAACTAAGTTTACTATTTCATCAAAGTGTAGAAGGTTCATTTTTTGTTAAGATAGTACGGTGACCTAAATGGAACTGTCGTTTTAGAGGATATTATGTGTGTTTACGTTGATAATGAGTTAATGGTATGAAATATGCAAACAGTTGACTTATTAATCAACTATTTGAATACTACATACCATCAACTATTTGAATACTACATACCATCAACTATTTGAATACTACATACCATTAACTATTTGAATACTACATACCATCAACTATTTGAATACTACATACCATCAACTATTTGAATACTACATACCATCAACTATTTGAATACTACATACCATCAACTTTTGCTATTTCATTGCTTCATGTTTCTCAAGGTGAATAGTATTGAGGTGTTGATTGCCCTTACAAAATTATCCATACAGTTCAATGCATCACTCCCACTAATGAAATTAGCAAACCCCCCCCCCCTTTGAATACCCTCTTGACGGTTCTTAATAGTCTCAAAAGACATCTCATCCCATCTCCTCAAACAATGTGAAATTTTGTTTAAACGGTGATACTCAACAGGTTTATCATTTACCGTATGATGCCTTTTGGCGACTTTTCAAAAAAGTAGCCAAGTTGGAAATGACGTGAAAAGGATATGTCGCCAAATCCAAAATGGCATCAAAACGCCGTGTTGTCAAATCCAAACGGTCTCTGGAGTTGTGAAAAAAAACAAATTGGCGATGGGTTGCCATATTCGGCACCAAATCGCCAATATTGAAAAAGTCACCAAGATGCATCGTATAGTAAATCTGAACTCTCATCAGAAATATGTATCAAAATAGATCATTAATTAAAAATTAAAAAAATAATACAGACAAGAGTTTGGTTTATAACTGTTTTTTAGCAAAAATTGGATGATTTTAATTCTAACTTACTCATCATCAGCACTGAGAGCTCTCTTTTGCTTGAGTCGTTCCAGAAGCTTGTTGAAGTAGTCCTTGGCTTTTTCCTTCAGGTTCTGGAGGAGTTCCTTGGCTTTGCCACTGAGGTCAACCTTCAGGTCCTTCAACTGTTCGCGAATTTCCTTTAACTGAAAAAAAAATATGTTCTAATTAACACTTCATTAACAATACTGACAAAGTTTTGAAATGTTCCAAGAAATCAGCGTTAATACCATTATCTCTTTTATTTTGGTAAAATAAATTCATGTTCAAAAAATAATTGAGGCACTAAAAAACTTATAACTTGAAACAAAGATACAACCCTGCAAGCATTGGTGGCACTGAGTAGCAAAAGTCAACCAAAGTTGGCGAGCTTTTATCTAATGAACAAGATCAAACCATTCATGTTATTACGAGCATTTATTGCACAACAAAAGCATTTTATTTATGCAATAAATGCTGGATTGGATGTCAATGGTGGATTAGTGTGACCATATCTATTTTTTACATTTGAAGCTTAGTGTTGTATTAGGAAGCTTTTATTTTCACGGCTATTAAGTAATTTTTGATAAAAATTTTGCAAGGGCTTGTTTTTAAATGTAAATTTATCGAATCTTAAAAGATTGAAAGAATCTTTACTAGTGCAAGAAGCTAAAAAATTTTAAATCCTGAGTCACCATTATTCAGAAAAAAATCTCATAGACAGTAAATTAAGTTCTTTAAGTAAGGTATTCAGTTTTCATAACATTTTATCGAATAGTTATTATAACACTAGTAGAACTAATGTGAATATAGTTGTATTTACCTTTTCCAATGAGTCTTCTTTGACAGTCTTTCCCTTCTCAATAGCATCCTTAATTTTCTCAAGAATGTCGTCGAATTCCTTCCTGAGTCGTTTTCCAAGTTCAGTTGATGGCTCACTATTAAATCAAATAACATTTTCCGTTGAAACAAATTTGTTTTGGAAATATGAACGATGTAAATAAAGGAAACCTCAGGGTGAGCAAGAATGGAATTAAAAGTTTTGTAACGTGCAAATAATCAGAACGACGTTAACTTCCTTTAAATTTTATATAAAAATGTGATAAATTAACACTTTAAATTACATCGGATCAGGCAAATTCATTTCACTGATATTAAGTAAAGAAATTAAGTTTCAAACAAGAAATTTATAATTTTCTTAAAAAATTACTTTTTACAAACAGAAGTATAAAGAATACACGATCCTTGTAAAAAATTCCTTTTTCAGGGACATTTTAGTCAAATTAACCTGGGTTTTTTTCCTTTGTAAATTAATCTACAAAATGTGTGCGGTTTGCACCGCTCCCCCTTATAAAGTTTGTTATCGATAAACATCGTCAGCGGAACAGTAGAAATATCTATTTTTAATTCAAATAAGGTAGTAAAATTTAAATAGAACAACCCCACCTACTGCAATGAAAAACTTGCACAAGTGAAGAAAATTAATATTTTTTCTACTTTCTAGTGTTATCCAACAAATATATTTGATCAGTGCAATTATTTTTTATCCTTATGCTTTCAATTAATCAAAAATCGAATTGGAAATCAAAGCAAAGTCACTTGACCAAAAACACATACAAAAACCGCGACGTAATTACGCATAGATTCCGTTGTAAATCCGAGGAGGAACCTGGTCCAAAACAGGTTCTAGGTTAGTTAATTATCTGCGCGTTGACGTCACACTCAAAATAGCTTTTTCCCGCCAAATCGCAAAGTGAAAAACTGAATATTTTTTTAACTATCTATCCAAGCTCAAATTTTTGAAAGAATTGTATTGTTTTTCATGATTTTTCTCTACTTTTATTTAAAAAAAAAAAAAAAAAAAACCTTTAAGTTCCTCATTTGAATCAAGCATTGAAAGCCCTAATCAGCAAAAGACTAGCAACACTCAACATGAAAGGAGTAAAAAAACAAATATAGGATCGAACATAGTAAATATGAAAAAAGAGCTCTGTGACGTCATCATATAAACCTATTCCTAGAACTCAAAATACACACAGACCTAGTCCAATTATATTTATCAGCCTTTTCAGACAGTGATATTCCAAACTATGGATTGAAATGCTTTATCGAAAAATAAATCAATAATTAAATTAAGATTTTTCATTTTACTGTCATCAGAAATCCCCAGATAAAATGCCAGCTTATTTTCAACTCATTGTAAGAAAAATGGCTATGGTTGTCATTGACTTGTTTATAATCTCAGTTCTCCATTTATCTCATGTTAATAACTAAACGAAGGAAAAACAAAAAATGTTTTTCGTACTCGTCAGCAGCTCGCTTGTCCTTCTGGTTAAGCTTGTCCAAAATCTTCTGCCAGTAGTCCTTTGCCTTCTCCTTCAACCTCTCGATGAGTTCCTTGGCCCTATCTCCAAGGTCAACTTTCAAGTACTTCAACTTTTCACGGATCTCCTTTAGCTACAAAAAATTTTGATAAAAAAACTTATGATAAGAAAATTGAAAAATCCTAATTATACCTCATATCTTAAAAATTATTCTTGTAGAAGAACTTAAACTATATAAATTCTTCTGATGACGATAGCTCTATTTCATTTTAAAAAAAAAATGTATTTCACTTTTCAGTTTTTTCCAGCAACCAATGCTAAATTTATCCTCAAGAAATCCCTTTTCGATTCAACAAAACTTATTTGTTAAGTTTATTCCAAAATAAAAATAATAATTATGTTTAGATTACTGTAATACTAAATCCTATGCACGTAAAAGTATTAGTTCCAGAGAAATCTTTCACAAAAATTACTTTTCAATACAATTATTAAATTAAACTTAAATCTATTCAATCGTTTTAAGCTGCAATAACAGAAATAAGGAGATTAAAAAGAAACAGGTCAGTGGCATAATTGAACCTTCGGATATGGTTTCTAAGAACACTTTATTGAAATGTTTAAAAATAGTATTTAGTTTATGGTGTGTAAACTAAATTAATCTCCAACACCGATACTAAGATAGTTTTATTTATTTTTTAATATTTTTATATGTTAATAGATAACTTAATCTTAAATTCCAATAGTTACCTTGACTAGAGTGTCTTCCTTGACAACCTTTCCGTTCTCAATGGCTTCCTTGACCTTCTCCAAAATCTCATCAAAACGTTCTTTCAATTTCTTGCCCAGCTCAGTCTTGACGTCATCACTAACAAATAAAATATTACATTAAAACTACTCATTAAAAACATAAATCTGTCGTTACCAAATAAACGAGCAAACTATTCAAACATTTATATTGACAAAAGGACCCGTCTATTAGAAGCCTCTCGAAATCCAATAAGAAAATTTTAAAAGATAGTTATTAATTATTTGTTTGTCGCAAAATATTTTGACTCTCAGCTTTGTGATTTCAAAATTATGTTTCATGTTTACCTATGTATCCGGATACCCGACCAATTAGTGGAGATCGGCTGATTTCATAATTAATCATATTATTACGCTTCTGGTAACAAATAATACTGATAAGTTTTCCAAGTATATTTAGATGACATCCATTATCAATGCACTTCGGCACTACGGAGCAAAGGAAACGAATTTATTCGTGATGTATGCTTACAGATGGTGAGCATCTAAAACGACCCCAAAAGCGATGGTACCAGCAATAACAGAGCTGTCATAATTCAATATATAAGTTGATTAAATATGTTACAAATTCGAAAATAAGTTAAGTTTGTTGTTGGTGTAATGTTAAGAAAGTATGTGATTTCCTTTAACCCTCAATTTGACTGATGTCTAATGAACTAGGTGTGCAAGAAACGTCGGTATAATTAAAAATTGAGGGCCTGAGAAACGAAGGGGTCCAAGTGACTTTTCTTAACTTTTGAGAAAATACACTTTAAACTATACTTTTATATTAAATTTGTGTGAACATTATTTGTTGTTCAAATACTTACTTCTGGAATGAAGATATCACTAGTTTTCATAGAATTTAATATAAATAAGAAACTTTAAAGCTTATTTTCTCAAAAGTTAAGAAAATTCACTTAAATCCGTTTGCTTCTCAGGCCCTCAATTCTACAAAACTTGCACGAGTTCCTGAATTCTTGGCACAATCCAAAACAAAGATTAGAACAAACTTACCATTACGAGTTACTAGACCTGACCATCCTACAACAAGATTTGCCTTATATGAATTGCGATAATCTGGATGGGATTATTTTCATCCAAATAACTTCGATTAATTTACACCCAATTATCCCCGATAACAAAGCAAAAATATCCTAAAGTGATATTTAATTGATAAATTTTCTGCAGTTGATATCGTACTTAAAAGTTAAATTAAGCTACCTGTCTGAGAATTGCACGTTGTTCTGGCTAAGTTTGTCCAAAATATTCTGCCAGTATCCCTTTGCTTTCTCCTTCAGATTATCGACGAGGTTCTTCGCCTTTTCGACGAGCTCAGCCTTCTTTTCCCTGTATGTTTCACGAACCTCCTTCAGCTAAAAGGACACAAATTGATCAATATCGAATAGGTACTAAAAATAAAATTATATTTCGTATCGGTACTATTACTATTTGAATGAAATAGCCTCGTAGTAGTACTTTTTTTACATTCTATTAGGCAGTAACAAAAGTAAAGAATTACTGCAAGAAACCGAATGATGGCTAGCAGGGATGTAGGTGTACTGAGATTGCTCTTATTAAAGTGCGAAGATTAGAAAAGACGATGTGGTTTGTATTTGGCGCTTTTGCTTTAAACATAAAGCGTTAGCAAGCTTTCACTGCGGGCGACGGGCCTCGATCGCGAGACCATTGGTTCTCGAGGCAGATACTTTACCGCTGTGCAAAAGAGTACTCCTGTGCACAGAAGCTTTTTCTGTTATTTGCAGTCACCACATAGCCTCCTCCCAGCAACGAAGGAACGATACTGTAGTACTGATCGGAATTGGAGGTTTTTGGGATGCTAGTTGCATCGTTGTGCGAGTTGCGTGTTTGATCGCGAGTTAAGTTGAAGTTTCTCCTTTCAGAAGGTGCCGATAGATGGCAGCATGATTCAATTGTCCGGTGTCACCAATAAAGCGTTAGCAAGCTTTCACTGCAGGCGACGGGACTCAATCGCTAGACCATTGGTTCTCGAGGCAGATACTTTACCGCTGTGCAAAAGAGTACTCCTGTGCACAGAAGCTTTATCTGTTATTTGAAGTGGCCACAAACACATGTCGCTTGTCGCCCAACAAAACCAGCTGTTACGTGGTCCCTTATCTCATAGCCACAATAAAAATAAATTAACAACTAATATGCAGTTGCTTTAGAAAGTCTTAAATAGGAAGTAGCCTTACAAAGTTTTCTTCTGAATTAAAGCACTTAAGTAAGTTAAGGAAACTTTTATTAAAACAAGTCATTGTCATCTTTTGACATGGTCATAATAGACATAGTTTTCTTAATATATTTTGTGCTTCTTTTCTAAGGTTAGAACGCATATATAAAAAAAGAAACGCATATACAAAAACAAGAAACGCATATACATTAAAATTGGTGCTTACATTTTTTTCAGTAACTCTAACACAACGTACAATGGTTTAATATTGTATTCATTACTAAAAAGGGGGGGGGGGGTAGATTTTTAAAAATATAACAACTGTGTCTGTATTTGGATCTAAATGCATCACGTAATTACAAATAATCTATCGAAATATTCCATACGTTATAATCAATTTATTTTATAGTTTAGACGTGAAAGTATTAATATAGGACTTACGTTTTATATGAAGACTGAGATGCTTAATGTACGTTTAAAATAATAAAGGATTATCTTTAAAAAAAAAATATGGCAAGTTCTTTTAATCTGGCATTGTTAAAATGCATAATATTTTATTTTATTTTTATTTTTTCAAACGTAATTGCGTGAATTTGATTGTTACCTTGTTGAGAATTTCTTCCTTGACGATCTTTCCACCTTCAATAGCTTTAGTGAGTTTGGACACGGTTTCTCCGACATCGAGAAGTTCCTTCAACTTCTGAAGCAAGTCGATATGAGTGTCCTCGCTAATAAAAGACGCTCATTAACACACATTTAGCACTTATGAATTTTATAACTTCTAGTAATGGTTAATCTCAGAAAAAAAACTTTGAACTTAATCTTCTGCAAATAGAATGTCATAGTTGATACCATGATATTATTTCTCCAGTAACACATGTGCATGCAATCAGAAAGAAATATGCTAGATAAAAATATTTCACTGCGATATATTCCGAGATGTCATACTTATTATCAGCATGTTTTGGTTCTTAATAAGTAACAAAACAAACTAATTTGTGACATGTTCTTTCTTATTGTAAGTATCTAAAACGACCACGAAAGCGATAGGCCCAGTAATGAAAGCAAAAACTGCCATATTTCAACATTTTAATTAAATATATCACAAACATGAAAATAAATTATGAAGATATTACAATAGTGTTTAAGTTAAATTAATAGAATTTTTTTTTTAATTGATTTCTTTTATATATCAATATGACTATTCGAAAAAATATACATACAAGAAACGCCAGTGAAACTAGCGCTAAAAATGCTGCAAATGTTTTGTCACAGAGCAGCAATCCGAGTAAACTTATTGTGGGTTGAAGTTACTAGATGCAAGTAACCTTTTCTTCATCCAAGCCACTTTTAAGTAACACTAATTGCGCTACACTAGATGCAATTTTTCTCATCCGAATTAGAATCATCCCCGTTTGTTGACAAACTACAGTCATCCATGTTTGAAAATGTATTTTCTAATTTTTGAAATACCCTAGTCTAGAACCAAGTTCATAATTGAAGTTCCTTGATTTCTTTAATTCTGAGGAAAAATCTACTAAAATTATTTTCACACTTTTTTTTGTTATTAAGAGTTGCAATTTCCTTTCGATGGCCATTTGACACCAAAGGAATGATCGAAAATATACTAAAATATTATTCAATCTCAATACATTTATGCAGACGATATCGAACATGAAACGATATTTAATGATTTTCTTACTCGTCAGCAGCTCGCTTGTCTTTCTGGTTCAGTTTGTCCAAAATCTGCTGCCAGTAGTCCTTTGCCTTCTCCTTCAGCCTCTCGATGAGGTTCTTAGCCCTCTCCCCAAGGTCAACCTTTAAGTCCTTCAGATGTTCGCGGATCTCTTTCAGCTGTGTAAAAGGGGGGGGGGGGAATTAATATTGTTACGAATTCCTGTATATTTGTAAATATTTCGTAGTATTAATTATGTAAAAATTAAAATTATGTACATTTCGCATAAGGCAGTGCAAGAGTTTGTCTTTACTTCGCTTTCCTGCAATGCGTCTCTTAATACTTGAAAACGAGTTTTACAAGGAGAAGGGCATTTAACATTATAGTTAATGGCAATCTCGCCAAGTTGGCGACGGTTTTGGTGACATTTCTTTCCCCATGTACCTGTATCGGGCTTTTTGACTGCGATCTGGAAAATTCTCCAAATTTCTATCTCTAGAAGATTCGCCTTCTTATATAAGGCCGATTGAGTTAGTAAGTTAGTTGTCTCTCAGCGAGCATTCAGATTAGTTCCGAAAGTGAACTGTATTGCATTGTCTTTTGCGTCGATTTTATCAGTTGTGTATCTAGTTTTTTACTGCTGTTTGTGTTCCATTGTTGTGTAAAGAGCTATATTGAGTCTATTAGAACGAGAAGTTCTGGAGTTGTAAAAGAATCAGCGAAGAGTTATATCGGAATAAATTTCTTCAAGTTTTAATCTGCTTTGGCTTCAATTCTTTCGAACCCATCCACCTAACAATATTGTGAAGGAAGGTATTGAAAAGAAGATTGATTTTTCTTTTTCCTCAGAACTGTTATTATTTTCTTAAAATAATGCGGTCGGTGGTAATACATTTTTTATTTAACAGTAGCAAAAGCAAAGAAGTCCTACGTTATACCGAATATTATTCAATAACGTTGTGGATTTACGGCGTGGGGTGTGTAAGATGATGTTTGTCTGTGTACCATAAGATTCATCTACTGCACTATGAAATCAGCAAGAACTGGTCTCAGACTGTAACGTGGTCCTTTGCTTCAGAACAGCACAAAAAAGTTAACTACGATTGCCTGGCAATCGCTTTAGGAAATCTCAAATATGAAATTATCCTTACATTGCTTTCTTAGAAAACTAAACTTCTTAGGAAAAACCAAAGACATTTCTATTAAAGCAAACCAGTTTCAGCAATATCTTAAAGGAAGGATTAATAGGGGTGGGTTAGTAGATGAAAGCGCCGCCACCACAGTGTCATTGTCTGGTACCGGCTATGACAAAAAAACAAAGCAGTTTTTGTCAATATTGCGCGAAATGGAATTTTCACTGGAGAGGAAGACTCTGATTGATTTTGCGGTAGTTCTTGGAAGTTTGAATCACCATCAAAAGAAATTGGTATCGCTACAGACTTGCCACGTTAGACACACGATGAATATGATGGAAATGTAAGGACAATTTACTAACTCTTCTTTCGACATGATTTTCAGAGTACCTCTCTATCCAAATAACGTATGTTTTATAGTTTTTGTGTTTTTATTATTATTTATTTTTTTCAAAAACTTTAATATTGCAGCATTGTTTAAGATTATGTTTAAATCAAAAATGTTTTTATGAAAAATTCTTTTAATCTAGCTTCAAAAATATGTATACTTTTTTTTTAAAGTATAATTTCCTGACTTTTATAGATACCTTCTTAAGAGTGTCTTCCTTGACGACCTTTCCGTTCTCAATAGCATCCTTGAGTTTGTTCAAAATCTCTTCGAAGCGTTCCTTCAACTTCTTGCCCAACTCAGTCTTGATATCCTCACTGTTAAAATACTCTCATTAACATACATTCAGCACTCATGAACCTTAAAACCGTAAGTAAAGATAAATACTTCGAACTTACTCTTCAGCAAAAAGAATGTCGTAGTCGATCTCAGCTTGTTGAGGGTTCAGTTTGTCCAAGAGGTTCTGCCAGTAGTCCTTTGCCTTCTCCTTGAGCTTTTCAAGCAGATCCCTGCCACGTTTGCTGAGGTCAATTCTCAAGTCTTTGAGCTTCTGACGAATCTCCTTGAGCTGTAAAACGCGTCAATTAATCTCATATTTTAATATTTTATGCCAACTTCGTGGTAATGTGGCATTATTAAAATTACTAATAGTTTGCTAATATTTTATGTAAACTTAAACATGTTTATTTCTACTTGACCACTTAAATTATTGGATATTTGTCCTGATATCCGACGGCATACATAAGTTGTTTATTTTAATGTAAACCATTTTTCTTTTTTCTATACTTCTAGTTTGTTATCTAAGAAGTTTAGTTATCTAAGCTGAAATCAATAATTTAAATTATAGTTTTGTGACTATTAATATAATATGTTTATATAAAATGTGAAAACTATTAAATGTTGAAATTTTTTTTTTATTATTATTATTATTTTTCCAAAACTATTTAACTGGAAATGGGTTTTTAAATAGTTAGCTTCATTTTATATCATTTAAATTATTACAGAAAAATAACGACTTGACCCAATTCATAGTGGAATACAAATAAAGTGTTACATTCATAGCTATACCTTTTCAAGATTTTCCTCTCTGACGGCTTTTCCTTTTTCAATGGCATCTTTCACTTTTTCCAAAATTTCATCAAACTTCTCCTTAAGCTTCTTTCCAAGCTCTGTTTGAGGCTCCTCACTAAAAATCGTGATGATAGATGTACTTTTAAACTGATTTTTAAAAGTGTGCACAATGTATACTCCGGAAAGTATACATACTCTGATTAAGCGTGCATCACGAAAAAGCCTACAAACATTTTACGCAATTTACTTGAAGATCAAAATTCTTTCTATTTAAGGTTTTTTTTTTATCTAGATGTATCAATGAAACTTTGCAAAACTGTAAATTCATTCATTAGGGTATTTTGATCATTCGCAAAGCTATAATGCCATCCTACATTTACAAAATACCTATACCAAAGCTTAAACTTTTGAAAGTACAAATCTTGCGTTAACTTACGCACATAATAAATTGCACTTACTCAGCAAATTGGACTTCATAGGCGTTCTCAGGGTTCAGTTTGTCCAAGATCTTCTGCCAGTAGTCTTTTGCTTTTTCCTTTAACTTCTCAATGAGGTCCTTTGCCCGGTTTCCGAGGTCAATCTTCAAGTCCTTAAGCTTTTCACGGACTTCCTTAAGCTGCAAGGAAATAAAAAGATTATCATCGAATATAAAAAAAAATACACTTCATTTTCATCAAATCTTTATAAATTCAAACTTCAAATAAATTGTCGTCGTGCCTCCAACAAAAGATGAGTGGAACTTGAATTTTAATAAATAAACCTTACTCAAATGCTACTTAATTACATTAAACTTTGCAAGTTTTAGAAAACACTAAAATTGTGCCAGCAAAATGTTTTTCTAGTAGTGAATAATTCGAACTATTTCATTTTATACAAATTCAAAAGGAGTAAATTTTAAATGAGTATGAAATGAAAATGCATCAACTGCAAATCTTACTAAATTGTAACTTTTAATTATGTTTATCTCATTCAAGATGAATTTTATTTATATTTTGAAGCCTATTTCCCCAAACTGCTTTTAGTGAGTTTAAGCAGTGATCTTTTCAATTATTTAAAGCAGGGGTTCCCAACCGGTGGTACGCGTACCACTGGTGGTACGCGGGAACGTTTCAGGTGGTACGGTAGTTTCAGGTGAACTAAAAAAAAGGTTTATTGATCTTACAGAAGATAGTTCCATGAAAGATTATTTTAAAGAGAAATCTTTAATTAACTTCTGGATCGGATGTAAAACCGAGTACCCTTTGATCTTCCGGCAAGCTCTGCTATTTTTTATGCCATTTATTACGAGTTACTTGTGTGAGAGTGGATTTTCCGAACTCTCTTGTACATAAAAAATAAACATAGAAGCAGAATAAGTGTTGAAGAGGACTTACTCCTAACTCCTACTCCTAATGTTGATATTTTAATCGCAGGCTAACAACAAGTTTCGCACTAAAGACTATAAAAGTATATTTTGTATGATGATTAATATTTTGCTGAGTTTGTACTAATTTTTTATTTGTATATTTTTAGACCTATGGGTAATAAATAAAACTGTAAATTAATACCATTTTAATCTTTTTATTTCTCCTTTATTATAAGCATGTTATAAATAAACAAATATCTAACCATTAAATATGAAGTTTTCTCAGGAATTTAATTCAAAAAGCCTTTGAACATTTTTAGAAGAGTAAATATTATACGTTTATTAAAATATTTAGGTCTGGTGGTACGCCAAAATTTCTCAAAAAGTCAAGTGGTACGCAGGTGCAAAAAGGTTGGGAACCCCTGATTTAAAGGATTTGAATATCAAGCGTACCTTGTCAAGAGTATCTTCCTTAACGACCTTTCCGTTTTCGATGGCTTCCTTGATTTTCTCCAAAATTTCGTCAAAACGTTCCTTCAGCTTCTTGCCCAGTTCGGTCTTGATGTCCTCACTAACAAGTGAATAATTAAATTAATGCTTAAAATAATAATTTACATTACATGGACACCAATCAAATCATAAATTACTATGAGAACGAGTTTTTATCTTCCGGCACGTTATGCAAATTTAGGCATTAATAATAATAAGAAGAAAAAGAAGCATATTCACTCATTCTATTAATCTCTCTTATGCTTGATAGTTTGACACGGCAGTCAAAATTATACATCCTATGACTTAAGGTGGGGTGACTTACAAAGGTTCATCTTTTAAAACAAAGTCGTATGTATGTTAGGACTAATTTCTTGTATGGATTACCTGCAGTCAGTTTTGCACATTTCAAATTACAGCTCTTCTGTCAAAGTTAGACATAAGCCTTGTATTAAAACACGAAAAGTTACTACTCAATTAAATTCAAGGAATTTGTTTAGAAGTCATATATATGTATACACTTGGCTAATCACCAACTTATAGCAATTTGAACTACACTTATAAATAGATTTCATAACTGATTTTGGCCTAAATATAATTAATTTAACAAAAAATGGTCAATAATGCATCTAAAAATGCTTCTACTCACTCGTCAGCAAACTGAACGAAAGAGTTGTCGGGGTTGAGTTTGTCCAGGATTCTCTTCCAATAGTCCTTTGCCTTCTCCTTCAACTTCTCGAGCAGATCCTTTGCCTTATCTCCGAGGTCTACCTTCATATCCCTCAGCTTCTCGCGGACTTCTTTCAACTAATAAAATATAAATGAGAGTGAGAATGAAGCATCTGAATACTGTAACAAATCCTAGATTGGTTGGTAGGAAACAAATCCTAGGATAGTTGTAAAATTGAAGAAACACTTTATAAATTGACAATATAATAACTGATTGAGAATTAATTAGTTTTGAATCTTAAAGTATTTGAACAACATTTGGCGGTGCTGTTTTCACATTTTTTTACAGAAACGGGAAAAAAAGACCACAAAACTTTTAATATACAGACAATGTGGTGGGAATCTGAGAACTTTTATCAAACTCTCCAGCCATTAGGTTGAAAAAGTTTATCCATCAAACTAAGAAGTAAAGAGCTACCTGTTGATTAAAAATGTTCTCCTTTTGGCAGTAATTTCCCCATAATAAAAACAACTTGTTTCTTTTCATATGTATGGCAGAAGAATTTTTCAACTGTAAATACTAGGGAAAATATTAATTTTTCTTTGATTTTGTTTTCCCTACTGCGTCCCATCAGTTTGATACATTTTTTAACTGTGTATAATGCAATTATACAAAATAACTCTCAACTTAAGCAATTGTTTACTTTTTCAGATTTGGTCAGAGCTTGTCATAAGTTATTAGGAATGCAGCATAGGGGTTCCAATTTATAAAGAATGATGCTCTAGTAATGGACCATTAACAATGTCCCCCATACTATTTGTAAAATTACTAGTCGTAACAAGTTCTATACCTATCTGTATCAGAACGATTCAGTGTACCACTTTGCTGTTACGAACTTAACACTAACCTTTATGGGTTTTGAAAAATCGCCTCTATGAATACACGAACACGAATACTAACTTCAAAATGATTTTGGGAGATTTATTATGTGCGAGAATTTAGTAATAGCAGAAAAACATTTTCTTTGTGTTATTACTAAAATGCTCAAAACATAATTTGACAAAGAGGCTTTTATTCGAAATCTCAAAATGTGATGGGTTTATCGTCTACAATGTAAGCTAGAACTAAGTAACATGGTACAAAGGCGGTAATTCCAGTAAGTCTAATATCAACATTCATTTACTTCTACATCACTAGATACGCAACGAAGAAATGCAACGCAAGTAGAAATGTAACAAAACATCAAATATACCAAATGTACTGAGTAACAATTTATTGTAAATTTTAATCCAAAGTATTCCATATAATTATTATCTTTCAATCACAAGTCACTGATAAGTAGTTACATTTAGGTACTGAAAGGTAAATAATAAAACAAATGTTTTCTCTAAAATGAAAAGCGTAAATTTTTTTTAAAAAAAAGTTAACTCTTATAAATCCAAATTGCTTATTTATTTACCTTAACCAAATACTCCTCCTTGACGACTTTTCCATTTTCAATTGCTTCCTTTACCTTCTCAAGGATTTCGTCATACTTCTCCTTCAATTTCTTACCGAGTTCAGTTTGTGGATCCCTAAAATGTTTAATCAGAATTAAAACAAATGTTTGATGATATCTTTCAAAGCTTAGAATTGTGAAGGGAAAAAAAAGTGTTTGTACAAATGTAGACCTTATATTGATTGAAGCTCAAAAATAAATGCTGATAATTTTTTGTCAGCTACTCTTCGTTATTAATTTTGCTACAGTACTGGGAATTATGGTACAGTAGTCAAATTGAGCCAACTTTATTGTGAAAGTGGCCAGTCAGTTCAATAAATTGGCGACTGATTCTCGAAATGGCTGTAAAGGCTTCGGAATGAAAATCTGCATTATAGTTTGTGTATGATCATTTACAATATTGTAAAATTCTTCCGTTTCATCTCATTTGGTTTATTTTGCTACCAAGCATATTATAAACTGTTCAACGAAAGACTACTGACTCATCGGCGTCTATCCTTTCATGTTCGGTCTTGATATTGTCACTACCAAATGAATGTTAAAACTTAAAATAATCAATTACTTGATAAGGGCATCAGTCAAACCATAAGTTACTTTGCGAAATTGTTTTAATCTTCCAGCCAAGTCTAAGAAATTTAAACTAAAATAACAATGATAGAACCGAGCGTGCTTACTTACTCTGTTATTCTTATTTATGCTTATTATGCTTCTTATTATGCTCAAAATAATACATCCCATGACTTAAAGTAGCATAACAAACTTTTAAAATAAATAGTAACTTTTACAAACACATATAGACCCAAAACAAAAATTAATCTTTAAAAGAAAAGTCGAATCTATTAATGTTATGACTAATTGCAGATATAATTTTCCTGCTACCAGTTTTGGTCTTTTCATACTAAAGTTCTTTTTTAAAAGGTGATCATAAGCCTCGAATTAAAACTCAAAAAATCATTGCTTCAATTAACTGACAAAAAAATCTGTTTAGAAATCTTATTTAAACATTTGGCTTATCACCAACTTAAAATAATTAAACTACACTTATAAATAGATTTACTCATATAGTTTGGCCAAAATATAACTAGTGTGACAAAAAAATATTTGTTCGTTAAAAACTTGCACTCACTCGTCAGCAAATTGAACTGAGTTGTCAGGGTTGAGTTTGTCAAGAATTCTCTTCCAATAGTCCTTTGCCTTCTCCTTCAACTTCTCGAGCAGATCCTTTGCCTTATCTCCGAGGTCTATCTTCATATCCCTCAGCTTCTCGCGGACTTCTTTCAACTAATAAAATATAAATGAGAGTGAGAATGACGCATCTGAATATTGGAAAAAATTCCAGAATAGTTTTAAAATTGGAGAAAATTATAAAATTGTTAATTTATTAACTGATTGAAAAAGTAATTTTTTTAGCTTTGAAATATTCAAACAACAGCTGTCGACGCAGTTTTAACATATTTTTCTGCAGAAAAAAAATAATGATGACCAAAAAACTTTTGGAAAACCTTTGGCGGCGGTGCTTTGGGTATCTGACAATGCATCAGTTACTTTTCATAGATTCGCTAACCATTAGGCTGAGGAAGTTGATCATAAAATTTTGCATTATAGCGTAACCTGTTGATTAAAAATGTAACCGATTTGGAAGTAATTTTTCCTATTAAAAAATTTCTCTTTCTTTTCATACATGTGAAACAAGAACCTTTCAAATGTAAATACGAAAAACATTTTTTCTCTGGTTTTCCCCACTGTAAATCTCTGTTTGTTACATTTTTAACTGTATGTAATGTCATCATTTGCGAACATACAGAATGAGTCACAACTTACGCAATAGTTTACTTTTTTCAAATTTGATCAGACATTGTCATAAGTTGTTCAGAATACAGCATAGTCGTTCGAATTTATACAGCATGATGATTTAGTTGCACCAGTTAAACAGACCAGGAACACTCTCAGCTCCACATGCTATTCGTCAAGTTACTAGTCTTAACAAGTTTTATACCATTTCGTATCAAGAAGATTCCATGAACAACATTGTCTTTATAAACCAACCTTTACGAGTTTTAAAAACACATCTCTATGGATATACGAATAAAGTAATAACTCCAATATGAGCTTGGGATATTTATTATATGCGAGAAATTTGCAATAACAGAAAAATAATTTCTTGATGTAATTATCAAAATGTTGAAATCATAGTCTAACAAAAAGCTTTTTCTTTTGGAAAAAGAATAATTTTATCATCGGCAATGTAAGATAAAACTAAGCAACATAGGTACAAAGGTAGTTTTTTAAAAAGTCCAATATCAACACTCATTTATTTCTACAACACTAAATTCGCAACGCAGAAATGCAACGCAAATACAAATGCAGCAAAACATTAATTATACCAAATCTACTCAGTTACTATTTATTGTTGATTTCGATCCAGACTATTCAGGATAATTATTTTATTTCAATCTTAAATTGCTGATAAATAGTTACATTTAAGTACTGAGAGCTAAATAATAAAACAAACAAACGTTTTCTTTAAAATAAAAAATGGTAATTAAAAAAAAAAATTTAGCTCTTATAAATTCAAATTGCTTATTTCTTTACCTTCACCAAGTACTCCTCCTTGACAACTTTTCCATTTTCAATTGCTTCCTTTACCTTCTCAAGGATTTCGTCGTACTTTTCCTTCAATTTCTTTCCGAGTTCAGTTTGTGGATCCCTAAAACATTTAAACAGAATTTTTTTTTTTAAATGTTCAATGATATGCTTCAAAACTTAATAATGTAAAACTCTGTGTACAATTTTGTAGGATCTTTCTAAAAGTGACCATCTTCTATGGACAGGAATAAAAATATAAATTTTGATATTCTTTCCGGCAACTTCTCGTCATGAATTATGCTGTGAATTGCAGCACGGTACAGTGACCAAATTGAGTCACTCATATTGTGAAAGCGGACAGTCAGTTCCCGAAGTTATTCACTGATTCTCGAAGTGGCCATTCGTAAGGCTTTGGAATGGAAATATGCATTGTAGTTAATGATAATTTTGCCATTACTGTAAAAATATTCCGCTTGAGGTCATTTGATTTTTTTTCTTACTAAACATATTATAAACCATTATAGACCGTTAAGAAAGAACTACTAACTCATCAGCGTCTCGCTTATCCTTCTTGTTGAGTTTGTCCAAGATCTGCTGCCAGTAGTCCCTTGCCTTTTCCTTCAGCCTCTCGATGAGGTCCTTTGCCTGCTTGCCGAGGTCGACTTTCAAGTCCTTCAACTTCTGTCGGATTTCCTTCAGCTGTGGAAGTGGAAATAAGACAAACAAAACAGTGTAAGTTCTTGTTTTTGTTTTTAACTGTATATAAGACTTGAAAGCTTTAAAACAACTTAAGCTTACCTTTTCGAGATTCTCTTCTTTGACAACCTTTCCATTCTCAATGGCTTCTTTAACTTTTTCCAAGATCTCTTGGAATTTCTCTTTAAGCTTCTTTCCAAGCTCAGTCGTGGGTTCCTCACTAAAAAGTGTGAATATGAGTTACTAGTTAGAGACTGACTTTTTACAGTATAACAAATGTCCCTTAAATTGAAGTGCGTGTTGCAGTTTCTAACTTTATGTGTGATTGATTTATATTTGAAATACAAAATACATAATAGGCAAGACTCTTTTTTTTTTTTTTTTTAAATAAAATCCGATTGGATTTTTTTTTACATTCAAGTTTTAGCTCTGATTAATTGCCAATTGCAAATAAAATTCACTTTTACTTAATAATTTATGAATAAAAAATTGAAAAAACTTAAATACATTATTTTAAAAATTACAGCTTTATCAATTCAAATTGAACTTTCACTAAATTTAAAAGTTATGTAGGTGTGAAAACTATTCGTTCAATACACCACTTACTCAGCATACTGGATTTCATAAGGGCTCTCAGGGTTCAGTTTGTCTAAGATCTTCTTCCAGTAGTCCTTAGCTTTTTCCTTGAGCTTCTCAATGAGGTCCTTGGCCTGTTTTCCAAGATCAACTTTCATATCCTTGAGCTTCTCGCGAAGCTCTTTAAGCTAAAATTGATAATCACTAAATTTAATAATCTTTCAATAAATATATCGTGAAGCATTTTTAAACGTGTTAGGTTAGATAACCACATCATTTAAGATTTCCATCACATTTAGCACAAAATACAAAAAAAAAATATATGTACGTAAAATTGAAACTAATTATGCATCTTTTTTGGCTCATTTAAGGCTGGTTAAAAATTAGTTCTTGCGCTTTGATTGGGAAAGTTTATCATTGAATTTTTATTTCATTTTTTTAGAGAATTTCCATATAACAAAGCCAGTTGGACAATTAATTTAGGGGAGTTTAGTTATTCCAGCCACTGAGCATTCTATAATAATTTATTTATGTCTTTTATTTTCACTCAGAAATGCCTCGACTAAATTTACAAACTTTTATATTATTTTGAAAAGTGTCATGCTATGTGTAATTAATTGTCTTTATTATTGTGCTTTTGATTCTTGTGTATTTGTAACATATTTCTAATACATCGGTTTACATTTACTAAGTGTATCTCCTTTCCTTCATTCATTAAAACAGAGTCCGATGTACAATGGTTACTTTTCATGGTTGACATCAACAATGAAAAATATCTAATTCACCCAATATTACTACAAATGTTTGAAATAAACCCAATTATATTCAGCTTATAAATCAGTGGTGGCCTTGATGTATTGAACACAGTTCACCTAATGTCATTCAGTTCAATCAAAAGAAAATTAGTTCTTTTAATTTATAATGTTAACATGTTTTCCTATTGGATAATCAAACCTCAGTAAAATCTCATGTTGCTCACATAGTGTCCTTAACATATTTCTCAATATGATTCTTTTTAATCTTAGTTAACTATAGTCTAAAAAATTCAGTGATATCATGAACTGAAGAAGGTAAAAATCTTAAAGTAAAATCCTGGCTGAGCAACTCTTACTATCTACTTTTCTTGTAGTTACCCACAACTTATGTTTAGTTAGCAACAAGGTTAGCTCATAAAATGATTACATGTACCTTGACGAGCGTGTCTTCCTTGACGACCTTTCCATTCTCAATGGCTTCCTTGACCTTCTCCAAGATCTCTTCGAACTTCTCCTTCAGTTTCTTGCCGAGCTCAGTCTTGGTGTCATCGTCACTGAAATAGTTACAATGCGTCTAATCTTATTTCTCAAGTTATTCTAGTTTTAATTTTTCAAAATGAAGACCAAATGAGTAAGTGACAGTAATATAAGCTTTGTTTTTTCTTTTTTAGCATTTGGAATGCAACTCTAATATGTATGATGGTGTAAACAAAAAGGCTTTATTGGAATTACTTCTACCACCATACAATATTATTATTGGTGTAATTCAAATTTAGGTTATATTTATGTCAGAATAAGTCCCTGCTAAAATTTCTTTTGCTACTTTCAGCAACTGAAATTTTGTTAAACGATTTGATACGTACTCAGCGAATTGAACATCGGGGTTCAGTTTGTCTAAGATCTTCTTCCAGTAGTCTTTAGCTTTCTCCTTGAGCTTCTCAATGAGGTCCTTGGCCTGTTTTCCAAGATCAACTTTCATATCCTTGAGCTTCTCACGGAGCTCTTTAAGCTAAAATTGGTATTCACTCAAATTAATCATCTTCCAATAAATAGATCGTGAAACATTTTCAAACGTGTTAGGTTAGATAACCACTTCATATCCGATTCTCATCACATTTGACCCATAATACGAAAAAAGTACTTAAAATTTAAACTAATTTTGCAACATTGTTTAGCTCATTTAAAGCAGGTTAAAAATTAATCCTTTGTTCTTGTGCGTCGATTGGAAAGGTTTATGATGGATTTTTTTTTTCTTTTTTTTTAATTATTATTATTATTATTTTTTCAGAGGATATCTATATAAGAAAATTGGACAATTAATTCGGAGAAGTTTATTTTTAGCCCCTGATCATTCATTAATAACATTTATTTAGAGTCTTTCAATTTCACTCAGAAATACCCCAGCTAAATTAACAACTTTTTATAATTTTTAAAAGAGTTGTGATGTAAGTAATTACTTAATTTCATAATCATTATTGTGCTTTTGATTCTCTTATACTTGCATTGTGTTTCAAAAATATCGGTTTGCGTTTACTAAATGTATGTTTTCCTTCATTTAGTAAAACATTTCAATGTATATCCGCTTCTTTACGCGGTCGACATCAACAATAAAAAATATATAGTTAACCCAATATTAGTATATATGTTAGGATATAACCTGTTATATTCAGCTCATAAATCATTAGTGACCTTAACTGATTGTACACATTTCATCTAATGTCATCCATTTCGATTTAAAGAAAATTGACTCTTTTGATTGGCTGATATAAACATGTTTTTCTATTGGCTAATCAGACATCAGCAAAAACCCATGTTGCTCACATAATGCCCTTAAGATATTTCTCAATATGATTCCTGTTAATCTTAATTGACTATCGTCTAAAAAAACTAGCGAGATCGTGGACTAAAGAAGATAAAATTCGTAAAGTCAAAGCCTGGCTGAGCAACTCTTATTGTCTACTTTTCTTGCAGTTACCCACAACTTATGTTTAATTACCCTAGGTTAACTCATAAAATGATATATGTACCTTGACGAGAGTGTCTTCCTTGACGACCTTTCCATTCTCAATGGCTTCCTTGACCTTCTCCAAGATCTCTTCGAACTTCTCCTTCAGTTTCTTGCCGAGTTCAATCTTGGTGTCATCGTCACTGAAATAGTTACAATAAGTATTTACTATTCTTATTTTCCCTAACTCATTTTAATTTTTCAAAATGAAAACCGATTTTGTAAGTAACAGTAATATAAGCTAATATTTTCTTCACTTTAAGAATGCAACAATAAAATGTATAACGGTATGAACAAAAAGGTTTTACAGTAATTACTGCTACCATGAAAAATTAAAATGTATATATATTATTATTCGTGTTATTAATATTTAAATTATCTTTTTTATAAAAATAAGTTGTGTCCTTGCTTTTGCTACTTTGTTCAACTGAAATTTTGTTAAATGATTTGAAACTTACTCAGCGTACTGAACATCTGCGTTTTCAGGATTCAGTTTGTCCAAGATCTTCTTCCAGTAGTCCTTAGCTTTCTCCTTCAGTTTCTCAAGGAGGTCCTTGGCCCTGTCTCCAAGGTCAACTTTCAGGTCCTTCAGCTTGCCTCTGATTTCCTTTAACTAACAAAACAAAGAATGCAACTTTTAAATGTGTTTCTTTTCTACTTTCTTATATCATCGAACATTTTTTAGAGTTAATTTTTGTAGATGACATTGAAAGCGCATATTCAGTCATAGTAGCCTTCCTAGCTTTAAGTTAACTTTAAGGCGAAAAAAGCACACTCCGACAACAGTAGAGTTTCTAAATAATTTCCAATTAGACGTGTTTCAAAATTTTAACATTTCCTTTGGAATTCAGAAAACGATCACTGTAATTCAATTCGAGCCTTAGTTAGGTAAGATAATTCGCATTTAGATTGAATTTATGAACATTTATTTGAATTTCTGAAATATTTTGCTCTTTTTTTGTTTGTTATTCCTTATTTCGTAAAAAATGCACGAAATCATTTTTTTTAATCCAATTGAAATTACTACATGTACCTTTGAAGCGTTTTAGCACATTTAATTTCTAGCCCATATGCATCCTATCCTAAATATATATTTCTATCTCTTTTGTTATAAAGGGAAGTTATTGAGCGACTGTCGTATCAGATCAGTATCATTCTGAATTTCGATACCGATTTTTGTCACTTTCAAAACGAAAGAAACGTTCATGTAACTTTTTTCAAATGTCCCCATTTGAAAACTCTTCTCTGAATATATTGAAGAACATTATTACAAAAGTATTTTAAATTCCATCTACCTTGTCAAGGGTTTCTTCCTTAACAGTCTTTCCATTTTCGATGGCCTCCTTTAATTTTTCCAAGATTTCATCGAAACGCTCCTTCAGTTTCTTTCCCAGTTCGGTCTTAATGTCCTCACTAAAATGAAACGTCAAGTTTTATTGCAGCAAATTGTTTTACAAAATTGTCGTCTAAATAATATAAGTGATTTAGTGAGTACTAAACAAATTGTAAATTTTTACATTTAAAATGTATTCAGTATAACATTTCTTGATTGAACTACTTACTCTTCTGCTTCCAAAGCAAGATCCAAGTAGAAATTTTCAAGAGCCCTTGTAGACTTTTCTACGGCTGAAAGTTATACAAATGGAATTAACAACATTTTATAGCACAGCGATGCAATAATAGAATAAAATCGCTTTCAACTTTTTATTTAATTAATTTAATTATCTATTGAATAATTTATTTTTAACATTGACATAGTACGTTTTTCCGAACTATTTTGAGTTTTTTGCTACAATAACACAAAATTCATCTTCTATATAAGTCTAATTAATAAATCTAGCTAAGATATGTGTGTAACTTATTTGTTACAGTATGGTTATAAATAAGCTACTTGTATGGAATCAAAACATGAATATTTTTTATACAAATTGCTTTTAAATTAATTCTTAAAAAATAAATATTTCCATAAATTGCATTATACTTAATATTTAATGTCAAATTCAGATGTATTGTACTCCTAAATACTACTTTTTCGGGGGTTTTCTAAATTAACCAATGTATTTATGAAACATTTTTCCCCGTACAGTTTACTCAACTTTATTTCTGTACACACTTGATTAAAATATCATTATATCTTAATTGTGAAATGAAAACAAGTGTTGTGAATAAATATTGCATTTTCATTCATGATTTTATTCACCAATATTTTAAAGTTGATGTTCAAATGAGTTATTTTATAAAATGAAAAGAATTTTTTTTAATTATTTTATTTAAAAAAAATGTGATGGTCGTTACATTTAACAACACAGTTTAATTTTAGCAAAATACTTTTAGAAGAATAGATGTTGTTCAAAAAAATATAAGTTAAAATTGCCCTTTTAAGGAATTATTTATAAATTGGTAGTTAATGAGATTAATTGAATTATTATTGGTATTCTCCAAATAAATGCATAATATATTTCATATTAACCATGGGCTTATTAATTTTTATTATAAATTTTTCAACTAAACATTGGCATAAGATTACTTTTTGTTCTTTTTATCTGTGTATAGCGATTTGTTATTTTTAAAAAAATTCAATAGTTTTTAAGGGCCCGTAAAGGCTTTTACTTGCATTTTGCATAATTTTTTTTAACAAAGTTGCAAATAATTAAATGTTAACTGTTCTATCTTGCATTTGTAATAAATATTCTTATTTTACGTAAGTATTATCAAATCATCAAATTTAAATTCTTAAAATTGTAAATAACTATTGTATAAATAATATATAATAATAGTTCAATGTTCACGACATTTTTAGGTTTTGCATAGCCGAAGTCGAAATATTTATTACAACATAATAATCAAGTAAATTATTATCAAAATAACATATAATTAAATATATAATTTTAAAAGTATTTAGTACATAAAAGTCATACTCCATATTATTATAATTGATATAATTGTGATTATATAATGACATTATTTTAGTTCCAAATAATAATTATTAAGTAATTGTCATTATTACCAATAGGACAATAATTTTAATAATTGCGTATTATAATAATATCACAAACTATAACGTAATTCAGTTTTTGAGCAATATTTTTATTTGTAAAATAATTTTAATTAAAAATTCTAGTTCGGAATAATTATTATGCTTTGATTCAATAAGTTTAAATGCTTGACCCATCTTTTCGCAACATATTGTTCATAAATCCTCATTAAATTTGAGATAAAAAGTATTATTGATCATATATTATATTTAAAAATATTATCAACCTAAAGAATTATAACTATATGGAATATAAGTATTGTTATAATTTATAGGTACGATTAATGATTACAAACACAAATTTAAATGGTGATACAATTATAGGGATTATATTTCAAAATTTCAGAATTTGCTAATGAATTTGTCCTACCATAGTCATTCGATGGGAGTGGGATTGCTGAGGCGAGGGCAAAGCCCAGAGCTAAGAGCACAGCGAGAAACTTCATGGCGCTGCAATAAACAAGAAACGTGAAAATTGTCATCATTACACAAAGTGAAATGTCATCATTACGCAAAGTGAAATGTCGTCATTACACAAAGTGAAATGTCGTCATTACACAAAGTGAAAAGTCGTCATTACACAAGGAAAACTGTCGTCGTTACAGAAAGTGAAATGTCGTCATTACACAAAGTGAAATGTCGTCATTTCACAAAAACTAAACAAAATCATTCCATATGAAACAAAATTTATTCACGAGATATGCTTTATAAATAAACTTTTTAAATAAAACTCATTGTGAATATGAGGTAAGAGTTACTAATTATGAACACATTAAGTTACATCGTAAAGGGAGTTGGTACACTAATATTTATTAGAAAAATTGATTTTTAGTTTTATTGTGCTCTAAAATTTAAGTTCTTACCTTTCAAATGATACCTTATTTCTAATAACACCTCATTTAGAAGTATTTTTAATAATTTTTTTAAAATAAAATTGGGATAAATTAGAGTAAGTAAAGTTTCTTTAAAATGCATTTTTCTCGAAACTATATTTTTTCATTACTCGTGTACCTTTTTCTTAGAGGCTGCACAAACTATCTATCTAAAATTTTTATCCCACATTCCTTTTAGGTACCTGAATGTACTGAAGTGAGATTTTGTTGTTATTCTTAAAATGCTTTTTGTTCTGACTTACTTCGTAAGAAAACTTATGACTTTTAACAAATTTGAGCGACTTTCACTGTAATTCATTTAAAAAAAAGTACAAATTACAATTAAAAGGCAACTTTAGTAAAATAACAAGTGTCTGCTATATGCGCTGAAAAAAATTCGGCTTCTATATCAAATACTTTCTGAGAAAAATGTGCATGAAATATGTCCAATTAACATTATCGGTGTAGAAGGTTACGACTTTCCTTAACATATTACTACAGTAATACTTAAGTTTGAAATTTTATCAACATTTCATACGTTATTTTGAATGCATAATAAAAACAAATTTAATCTGTTACTTGAAATAATTTAAATAATTTTTAAAAAATTCACTGAAAAGGCAAATTAAGTGCGTAATATATGTGCACCAAAATTATAACATTATTAAATAGTTTCAAATGAAGTAAAATGGATCGTTAACCTGTTCCAACCTTTTGGAATGAATGTTTATTTCTTAATAAAACCCAAAAAATTGTTTTAAAATGTATGATTTTTTTTTAAACCAGGTATAACAATTATTACAAAATATCCTTATCAAAATTCAATGGGAAAAGAACTAGCTATTATTCTATTATCAATTTTTGCAATGTTTGTATAAGCTTGTTTTTAAAAAACTTGTTAAAGTGTAATAAAACAGCACTCAGTTGTTTGATCTTCAGATAGTGTTAATGATCATTTTTTACTATTGTTATACTAAGTATATATATATATATATATATGTATTCACATGTTTTCAAAAAATACTTCCGAAGTTAGTGGCCAATGAAATAAATAAACTGAAAAAACTATGGGGGGGGGGGGAGAGAAAACCTAAAGATCTGTCCTAAATTACTGTTAAACCCAGTTAAAACAAAGTCGATGGGGACGCCGAAATTTTTCGAGCCAACCGAATTTCGTGTTTAGCGGCTAAAACTTTTCATCTTATAAATGCACATTTAAACTATTAGATTTTCCTTGCAGGTTTAAAATTGATTTGCAGCATAAGCCGCTTCAATCTCTCCACGATTATTATTATTATTTATTTATTTATTTATTTATTTATTTATTTATTTATTTATTTATTTATTTATTTATTTATTTATTTATTTATTTATTTATTTATTTATTTATTTATTTATTTATTTATTTATTTATTTATTTATTTATTTATTTATTTATTTATTTATTTATTTATTTATTTATTTATTTATTTATTTATTTATTTATTTATTTATTTATTTATTTATTTATTTATTTATTTATTTTTAATGCGTGGGAAAAATTATTGATAATAAACAAGAATTTTATGGATTATTTTTTTTAATTCTAAAAAGGCAGAACCAGTCAGAAAATGATAAGAGAATACTTAAGAAGAAACCCGCACCAATTTATCCATCCAGATAATGTTGAAATGGTACTTTTATAAGTTATATAAGGCACATTTTGCAAAAAAGTATTTAACAAAAAAATTTAATTTTTTCGTGAGTATACATATACATTAGGAATTGCAAAATTTGACTTAAATATACGCTTTTGCTTTTTTGTTTCAAAATATTTCCGAATTCATTGCCATTAAAATTATACCATTTTTTTTCTGAGACTCAATTTACTTTTTAAATTACCATGGGTTTTGTATTACATTAATTAGTGTTGTAAACTATAAGCGCGTTTTCTGAAGAATGACATTTTGGTGTAATAGGACTTTACGCCAACGGTCATAACTTCATAATAAATGGTCCGATTTTCAAAATTCTAATTTTGTTTAGTAGACAATAGTTGTGAATGTGTGTTTCCTACAAGAATCTAATATGTGTTATTATAAACACATTTTTTATATATATTTTAATATTTTTTTTATTTATTTATTTTTTTGTTTTGTTAAAACCATGTTTTTTTGTGGTTTTTTTTTTTTTTTTTTTAACTTTTTTTTTTTTTACTTGTTATTTAAAAACTTATAATTAAATAAACATTGAAGCCAAATTCACTATTCTTTATAGAAATATACATCAATATAATATCTTTTATTTGCAATAATCTGATTTTTATTTGCAATCTAATTTTGATATACTGCTTAAAGTTTGAAATTATAACATAAAAATTAAAGAAAATCATCTCAATTGTATATGTATACCTTAACTCAACTGTTTTAAACGCTTTAACATGAGCTTTTTATGCAGTATTGCGTTTTGCTTTAACAGTATTATAACTGTTGCTATATAGCATTTTTCAAAATTGTAGTATAATTTTTTAACATTTTAGCCTATAAATTTATAATAAAGTATTTCTGTAAGAAAATATGTTAAATTTAGTATTGGACTACATTTAAAGTATTTAGAAAATTTGGAAATGATTAAATATGTAGGTTTTGAGAAAATGTTTCGTACGTAGTAAAAAACATAGTTTTGTTTTATTTGTACGCTCAACGACTTATATTTGTGCACAATAACGGCTAATCAGGCCGGACCTACAGCTTAACGTGGATTCCGAACCACAAAGAACATCCAAGCCTAACCGAATATTTGAACCCGGCACCTTTGACATGCGAGGCCAGAGCACTAACCCCACAGCCATCAAGGCAACATAGTTTTGAGAAAAGTGAGATCCAAAGTGGACACGTTTTGATTTTTACAACAAATGACTAATATTTTAAAAATATATTAAAAATACTTCCAGAAAGCTTACAATAATAAACGTTATATCATTGTATACAAAAAAAAAACAATTTTCATTTCCAATAAAAAATTTAAAACGTCAAATTTAGTCGAAAGTGTAAGGGAATCAGCTTAAATATCTAGTTAAATAAATATCAACTAATTATCATTCGCTAAATCCATTCATTAATCTTCCAGGCTTGTTTAAAAATGGATCAAAAAATATTAGGCAATTTCTAATATTTCAAATTACATGCACTGATATTAAAATATTTAGTAAAGTATAATTTTATTATAAGTAATAATTAAGAGAAAAACTTACTTGCTACCAGTAATTCCTCAAATGTGTGGTATCTAGGTAAATTGTGGGTATTTATACCAAGAAAAAGTCTTCGATAAAGAAACAAAGGTCGTCATTTTATCATCTCTGGGAAACGGATGTATCGGTTTAAAAGAAATCTATGGATGGACACAGCTGTGGAACATAATATTCAGTTCACACAGTGGGAACTGATTAAGCTATTTCAAGTCATTGATGGATTGCGCTGCAATCAGGATCCAGTTGTACAATAAGTTTTGCATAACATTATCTTGCGACGTTTTGTTCAGAGTTTAAAAATTAGCGTTAAAAGATCAATCGGAAAATATATGCCTGGTGGATTTGAGGAGGGAGAAAAATTGGCAACAAAAAAATGGGGGGGGAAGTGTTGAGATTTATTATTTAAAATTAGTATTTTTGAATGGAATGTAAATTTGATTGTGGTGGATTTTTTATTTATAAAAAATAATAAAGAGTGATGAAAATTTAATAACTGTTTAACTTAACGTTACTTTTCCTGAAAATTTTATACTTGCTTCATAAATAGTAAATCTCAATAAAGAGTTTTTGGTGCTTTATTATGCCGTATAAAGGATACATGAGCTTTTAAACAGATGGTAATTTTCATTTTTAATGAACATTCAAAATCAGAAGAGCTATGTCATAGTTTGCATTACGGATTGGTTGATAGTGCCCTTTAACGTCCAGATAAAGTGTACCCTTTCTCCTTTTCCTCCACAAAAATAATAACTTTAAAACTGTCCAAAAACAAACTTTTTAAAACTAAAAAGCTTTTTCGTTCAATTATAAGAAAAGGATTAGGTGACATCAATTTATGAAAAACTGTTCTGATTTACAGACAGTAGCAAAAAGAATGGCCCGATTCAAGATCATTATATTTTTGTAACGATGAAAATCTCGTGAATGAAAGTTATATTGCTGAATGAGGTGTTTTCACGAGTTTTAGGGAATCACCATTAATAATACAACCCATAATAACAAAGTTTTTAATATAAATCTATTATATGCATGCCAATTTTTACGTGCAATTGCAAAATCTTGAACTCAGATCAAGTTTTCCTAGTGTTTGACCACTAAGAACAAAAGATCCATTCCGAATTATTTACTAACTTCTTTTTTCCCCCAAAACCTGATTGAATACGTTATCATCTACAACGAGTCAACGATCTACGGAAGCTGATAAATCCGAGGTAAAGTAATAAAAACACATATATTTTATTTGTTTTGATTAAAAAAAAATTGGCAACAGTAAAGAGTTTCAACAATGATCGGTTAAAATTATTTCACTAATAGCGTTGCTACGAAACACAAAGATGAATTGACTGGACTTAACTCCATAATGAATTTATGCATTCACGTTCAATTATCTTTTATTTATTTTGATTAAATCAATATAGGCAACAGGAAAGAGTTCGGTTAAATGAGATTAGCATACTTTCACGTGAAGCAATTATAGAAGCATATGTAAAAGTGACCTTTTGTGAGAGTTTCAGCCACAAAATTTCATTAAATACATTGTCTTCGTCATAGAATCTATCTGTCAAGTTTCAGCCCAATTGGATGACGGAAATGAGGTTATTTAGGCCTCCGCAGATTTGCCCCCCCCCCCCCCATCGACAAACACACAAAATTGAAGTTAATATAAAGGATTTAAAAATCGCCATGAAAGCAGTCAGTTAAGTAAATGATATCTAGAAAAATCTACTTAAAATAGAGATACAGAGCTGAAATTTGTCACATAAGTAGTTTTGCCTTCCTATTGTACTTTTTTTTTTTTTTTTTTTACCTAGCGATTTCAAATAGAGATACAGCTCTGAAATTTTTAACATAAGCAGTTTTAGACTTCTAATTGACCTTTTGAAAAACAGAATGTTATAAAAATAGTTAGTTGTGTAATTATTTTTTTTTAATTAATTAAAAAATTGCAAAACGTAATTTAATAAAATTACAGCTATGAAATTTTCAACATAAGTAGTTTAAGCCTTTTAATTGGACTTTTGAAAGCAGAATGTTAAAATTGTAATTTGTTCTTTATTAAATGTTTAATTGATTTTTTTTTTTTTTTTTTTTTTTTTTTACAAAGCGACTTCGAAAGAAATAGAGCTCTACAATTTTCAGCATAAGTAGTTTTCGCCTTCTAATTGGTCTTTTGGCAAACACAATTTTAAAATTTCATTGTTTTTAATTAGTTTTTTTTATTAATAATTTCACAAAAAGTAACTTCTAATAAGCCTACACCTTTGAAAATTTCGACATAAGTAGTTTTGGCATTCTAATTTTGCTTTTCCCAAACCGGTGTTAAAATATTCTCAGAGAGGTGAGGGGTTTTGTATTAATGTATTGACGGGGGTAAAAAATTGTTTTTCGACACTGAAGCGGTTTTTAATATTAAGAGTTTACTTAGCAATTAATGTTTAGTCAGTGAAGCAAGCTTTTGCTTACTCAGCAATGAACCTTTCAGTGAGCGAAGCGAACCTATTCTCGGATAGCAGTGAATATTTAAACGAGTGAAGTAAACTTGTGCTTGTGTGTTATTAATTATTATTTTCAGCGAGCGAAGCGAGCTGTGTTTGCGTAACAATGGAACTTTTCAGCAAGAGAAGCGAGCAGTGTCAGTTACAATGAAACTTTTAGAGAGCGAAGCCAGCTTTGTTTTGAGTAGCAATAAACGAGCGAAGCGAACCCAATAGCAAATACTGGGACGTATACACCAATTATGGATCTCCGTAGCGCGGGGCCGTGCAGCTATTTAAGTTTAATTTATAAGTTTCGACAATGCTATAGTAATGTCTCCAATGATATTTACACCCATTGACAGACAACTAAAAGTTTGTGCAGTGAATATACCCGGATTATTTCAGAGATCACTGCCGAAAGAGTGTCGATGCGATTTTTTTTTATCGGTACTGTTGAAAGGGGGAAAACATCTTCAACAATCTAAACAAAGCAGCATCGAAGCATAATCCAAACAGATAATCTAATAATATACTACCCGTTCTTCACCGAAGACATTTCTTGACGTTTCTGAGACGCTATTGTACGTCAAGGGGTTAATAATTAATTCAGGTTTTCAAAAACTTAAAATCTTGGTTTGGTATCATTGCACTAGACTGAGAGGTGACTGCAATTTTTGAAACCCATCAAACATCATTCTGAATTTTTTATAGAAATTGGAGAAAAGTTAGTAGATTACGAATCTATTGGTCTGCCGTGGCAAAAATGGCCGAAACTAGTCAAAAATCAACTTTTATTAAGTTGAACTAAATCCAATTGCCAAATGGCCATAACTTGCCAAATAATGAGAATTTTTTTTATTTGATAAACCTCACTCATTAATTTTCAATTAAGAAGGTTGCAGACGATTCGGATGTGTGGCGATGGCTTACTTGCATCTTTCACAAATTAACTAAATTGGCAATAAACATTACGTCAATGATGACGTAACTGATGTTGCCAATTTGGCTTACTGTTAAAAGATACAAGTTTTCCGAGCCAGAGATTAAAAAATCATTTGCGCTTTTTCTCATTGAAAATCAAAATGCAGTGGGTTGCCAGACGAAAAAGTTTGTTCTCTTTTTGGCAAGTTATAACATATTTGGCAATCGGACTTCAGTTCAACTCATTCGAAGTCGATTTTTGACCAGTTTCGGCCATTTTTGCCACGGCAGACCAATGGATTCGTAATCTACTCACTTTTCTCCTATTTCTATAAAAAATTCAGAATGATGCTAGATGGGGTCCAAAAATTGCAGTCGCCTCTCGGACTGCTATCGTTGTTGAGTATTGAGTGAGCTGAGGGTGTGTTGTTTTCTAGTATAGCTTCGGAGAATTGAATCAAACAATTGAAAATATTGAATTATAAATAAACAAATACTTTTTATTACCTCTGAATCTAATCACTTTGTGAAATTAAGAAATTTAATCCCTGAAAATGAAAGTTTATTGACTATAAATAGTTTTTGCATTCCTCCAACCGTGATGAATGGCACCCGGTGAAATAATCCATTTATGTTTCACTGCGCAAAAACTCAAACTATTTGGCCATTTTTAGGTTTATTTGAAGACAAGACGAGACAGGAAGACAAGAAAATTAATTAATATATTGAATTACAACGGATCCATGCTGACCCCCTAAACAGCTAAGGGTCACATCATGATTCAATCTAGTGTACCTCAAGATTTCGACACCAGAGGCTCCTGTTGCATACTAAGAAAGCGCCATCTACAATTTTAAGTTACAACACCCGGACCCAAAAATATCAAATGCGTACAATACACTGAAATATATGTTAACATAAGGTAATAAATTCTTTAAAATCATCAGGCCTGGTGGCGTGTATTTTTTATTTGTTCTTTAAGAAAATTAGAAACCTATTTGATATTAATTAAAAGGTTACAATTAATTAAATTTAAGTTACAACACCCGGACCCAAAAATATCAAATGCGTACAATACACTGAAATATATGTTAACATAAGGTAATAAATTCTTTAAAATCATCAGGCCTGGTGGCGTGTATTTTTTATTTGTTCTTTAAGAAAATTAGAAACCTATTTGATATTAATTAAAAGGTTACAATTAATTAAATTTAAGTTACAACACCCGGACCCAAAAATATCAAATGCGTACAATACACTGAAATATATGTTAACATAAGGTAATAAATTCTTTAAAATCATCAGGCCTGGTGGCGTGTATTTTTTATTTGTTCTTTAAGAAAATTAGAAACCTATTTGATATTAATTAAAAGGTTACAATTAATTAAATTTAAGTTACAACACCCGGACCCAAAAATATCAAATGCGTACAATACACTGAAATATATGTTAACATAAGGTAATAAATTCTTTAAAATCATCAGGCCTGATGGCGTGTATTTTTTATTTGTTCTTTAAGAAAATTAGAAACCTATTTGATATTAATTAAAAGGTTACAATTAATTAAATTTAAGTTACAACACCCGGACCCAAAAATATCAAATGCGTACAATACACTGAAATATATGTTAACATAAGGTAATAAATTCTTTAAAATCATCAGGCCTGATGGCGTGTATTTTTTATTTGTTCTTTAAGAAAATTAGAAACCTATTTGATATTAATTATAATTACTTTATAATTGACCGCAAAAATAATTTAATTTTTTTTTTTTTTTTTAATTTGGAGCATTCTATCCGAGAACTTAAAATTTCAAACTGAGAGTCAGTAGTTGAACCCATTTTTCAATCAAATATGGCGATTAGTATTACTTCTAAAATGTCAAGTATGATAGATCTTTGTCAAATATACTAGATCTTGAAAACACTTGTCAACTATAATAGATATTTTTTTAGGAAAGACGTGAGCCGAAATTGATTTTAAGCTTGTTTCAAATGCTTTCGCCGCAGAGTTCGAAAGCCACAGATTTCACAGACGCATCGCACGTAAAAAGACGGGATACATCAACACTTCGAATGATTTCAAAAGAAACCTTTCCTTCAATTCTGCGTAGCTTTACGAACGTGTGTTGTGGAAAATGGAGAGTACTTTATAAAAAGCCAATAAATTTAGTTTGTTTTCATCTTTTTTTTTTTTTTTTTTTTTTTTCTTTTTTTTTTTATCAAATACAGTACATTTAACTTTTTAAATGCACCATGTGACAGCTCTGGAAAACAAGAAATAAAATATTTTTTAAAAAAAATATGATGTTGTGAAAAATAACACCATGTAAAAGGCTCAGGCATGAAAATTATAAAATCTAATGGATACAAACGAATGCATTTCTTCTTCTTTGTATACCTCATTACAAACAATCAACTATACTAGGGGATTATTGGAAAAATATGTACTTTGTAGGCTACGGTTTTTCCGAAATGATCTGAGTTCAGATATATACTTGCTGTATTGCACCCATTGAAGTAATTTGAGATTTTTTTTTTTTTTTTAAGTCTTCTAAATACTAATTGCATATCAGAGATCTTCCTAATGAACCCCATTTAGTTCAATGTATGCAAACTACCCCAAAGAAATGAAACGCAGCCGTGTGACGGCAATTACTGGATGATTCCGTAACTTTTTCTGGATGACAAATCTATGCGTGACGAGTTTTCTTCTTCTTCTTCTCCTTCTTCTTTGTTTTGGGTTAGTCAGACATGTGGCAACTCTGCTTTAGGGTAGCATTTTGTACCATACTCAAAAACCCAATGTTTCTTTGCTACATTTATTCGGGTCGCCCACTTTAGCAATAAAGTCTGACAAACCCTTGATGGAACTAAAGTGTAATTCTTTAGTGTTGGTGACTCCTAAAGTTGTAAGTCGAGTGAGGGCAAGAGCATCACATTCATATATAACATGATACGCCGTTTCCTCGTTTTTGTGACATTTCCTGCATATGGGGTCTTGTTGAAAAAGTCCCATTGTATAGAGGAGTTTTCTGAAATGGTAATGCCCTGTAATGAAGCCCACAATTGCTTGCATCTTCAGTCTTCGGTGTCTAAGAATTTCTGAGGCAATCTTCGTAGATGATCAACGAGTTTTCTTACAAAGTTTTTTTTTTTAAAAATTCTGTTTATTGTATCATGAAATTGTGTGTGTGTGTGTCTCAGGGGTTTTTTTTTGTTTGTTTTTTTGTAGCGCTAGCTATTCATGGGTTGATGTTTGGAAACAAATCCCAAGTCGTCTCTGATTGGCAGACTTCCCGCGTCTTCCGGTTACTCACTTCCGGCAGAGTCTCTCCGTTTGTTTTCAATGCATTTGTCACTTCGATTCACGGTTTGTTTTGTTTTTAAAAACTCAAATGAACAGCGACTATTTTCAAAAATTGGAGCTTTTTGCTCAGATGAGATACAAAGAGAAATTAATTATAGATGGAGGGATCAATTTATCCGATCCCTTGGATGTTTTTTTTAAAGCAAACTGTTTGTTGACGATACCAGACATAGGCCAGAAATCTCGTTTGGATACATTTATATGTACCAAATTTTGTTTTAGATACCCAATTTGATGAAATAAAGATTTTTTTTTCCTCAAAAGTTTCAGCTCATATGATATAATTTTATATTTTAAGACATAAATAATATATTTAATATTAACTTCATTTGCTTGACAGGTTTGTATTTTTACAGATTAGGTTGTATTTCTTGTAACGCTACACAAATTTATACAGTACTTTAAATTAAATGTCATGTTTTTAATAGTTTTTTTTTTTTTAAAAGGTGTTAGAGTGAATTATTTGTGTAAGTCATTATAAAAGGTGTATTATAACTTCAAATGGTGTCTACTAAAATATTTAAGGGTCACTCCGTGAAAAGAGGAACAAATTTTAATAAAGAATCTAATTTATAGAATTTTTTGTACAAAAAGATTCAAAGTTCATTCTTGGTAGTTCCTTTTTCTAATAAATTAATTTCTAAAAGTGGACAACACTCGAATTCCGGTTGAGTTTGTTCAATTTTGATGGAAGTGGGTGGTGCGATTAAAAAAACGTATAAAATAATTGATTTTTTGCCGACAGTTATATTAAGGATTTTTTAATTACTATATTACTTCAATATTTAAAATGATTAAAACAAGTATTTCATTGATTTTAAAATGGATAATTTTGGGTAACATAAGTTACCAGAAATGTGTTTACTTTCATATGATATTAAAAAAAAATTTAACACATATTTGTTAGCATAAATTTTTCTTAGTTTTAGATACGAACTTTGTTGTCAGTTTTAGTTGCAATGTTATTAAAGACTTACAATTTTTTTAATCAAGCCAAAAGATATCAATTGAGAAATTTTTAATAATATATTATGTACCAATATTGATTTCAATATTTTGATATCAATAATGGTGGTTCTTGCAAGCCCATCTTAAAAGCTGATACCTGGTAAAATGTGAAAAGGTAATTTTTTAATTCATTAAATGTGTACAGACAAAATTTATTCTATTAGTCCGAGAAGCGACTGTAAATTTTGGACCCCATCGAACATCATTCTGAATTTTTTATAGAATTTGGAGAAAAGTGAGTAGATTACGAATCCACTAGTCTGCTGTGGCAAAAATGGCCGAAACTGATCAAAAATCGACTTGGAATGAATTGAACTAAAATCCGATTGCCAAATATGTCATAACGTGCCAAAAAGAGAATAAACTTTTTCGTCTGGCAACCCACTGCATTTTGATTTTCAATGAAAAAAAGCGCAAACGATTTCTGATCTCTGGCTCGGAAGACTTGTATCTTTTAAAAGTAAGCCAAATTGGCGACATCAATTACATCATCAGTGACGTAATGTTTATTGCCAATTTGACTCATTTGTGAAAGATGCAAGCAAGCAATAGCCACACATCCGAATCGTCTGCAACCTTCTTAATTTAAAAATTAAAGAGTTAACAAATAATAAAAAAAAAAAAATGCTCACTATTTGGCAAGTTATGGTGCATTTGGCAAATGGATTTAGTTCAACTTATTAAAAGTCAATTTTTGATCAGTTTCGGCCATTTTTGACACGGCAGACCAGTGGATTCGTAGTCTACTCACTTTTATCTAATTTCTATAAAAAATTCAGAATGATGTTCGATGGGGTCCAAAAATTGCAGTCGTCTCTCAGTCCCCTATATGAACATACTATATTTCATACCTATATTTTATACCACATTGCGGAACGAAGCAACATCGCCCGTACTTCCTTCTTGACTACACTTTATTCATTATGATTAAAATTTATAACTATGGATAAATACCAAGACTCAGAAAGACACAGTTTGTATCCACAAACACGGAGATCGAACACCAACCGGAAGTTGCGAAAAGTCTCTGTGATCTCGTCCGGTTTACAGCGCCATCTATGCACCGCTTCTCACTTCAAGTCATTGGCTGGTCTATTTGGCTGATTTGGGTTTACGACAATCCCTAGCTGTCCTCCTCGCAAACATCTCAACAACTGGTCCAAACCAGTTTACATGTACTTACCCTCTGGCTAGTTAACCAAAGCTATTATGTTAGTATAATAAATAACAAAATATTGTTGCACAAATTGTCTGTATATATTGTAAATAGTGACGTATTATTTCAAAATTCTATTGTAATTTATTTTTATCTTATTTTATTTATTAATTAATAGCGATTATACAAGTTAGAAAAAGGTGGCAACACCTAAAGCAGTCGAAAAGTTTCGAGATATTTCTTTTCCGATGAATTGGTTGGAAATTTCGAGAATGTCTCACGCGCTTGTATATAAAAGACTGGAGAACGGGAAAGTTTTCAGATGGACTTTGGACTTCGTTAAAAGCTGATCGCTTTGTTTACCTATTGGAGTGAGCTTGTATAATCGCTGAATTCGAAGTTATTTTTGTTGAAGCTTGTGTTGAAGCTTGAGAGTAATTAAACTGTTGCCTGTGAATAAATTTTGTGAGTTTCCTGAAGAGAGAATAAATATTTGTATATCGTGAAAACTGTGCCATCATTGCCTCAGTGGAGAAATTCGTAACAATATGTTAGAGGTAAGTAAAATATAATCAATGGTTGTTTTAGCGGCCATAACCATGTCGTTATTCTTAACACAAATAGGGGTAAAAGACAACAACGCAAGCGTCACACGCTCCTGCTTGTGTTAAGAATGACGATAAAATGTCATGTGATGCAATATAATAGTCACCAACACTTATGTCGAAATTTTCAGAAATATTCATTCTCTTTTGTCCGTTTCAAAACACAGTGACACTACATTGTGACTTGATGCTTCAGGTTTGCACTAAAAATAGCAATACCAGTTGAAATATGTGTCCTCCTTTTTATAAACAGAATAAGTTTTTACTCAAAATATAATTATGAATCTACTCGTCTTAACTCGAGTATGAAAATATTCATTACATACTAAGAAAATAAGTACTAGCTTTACAGATAAATTACTTCAGGAATACTTGCCTTACTTACAATCTTACGAATAATAATGATTTATTAAAATGCCCCGCGTAATTCTTAGTACTTCACAGAGGACTTAAGAACTACGTCGAACATTTCAATAAACCAATATCAGACGACTTACATCACTTTATCATTTTTGTTTCAAGTAAGTCCCTAGCAACCCTGATTTACGGTTCTGAAAAGTTAAGGGTGAAAATTAAGGCGCATTTGATGACCTTCTAAGAGATGATGTTATCACAAACAAAAAAAAACAGAAGGTCGAGTACACCGATAACTTTTTAATGTATCTATTCTCGCAATTTCTGATTTTTTACAAACTTTCCCCTCTCTGATAAATGAACTTTCTTTTAAGATACAGATCACGCTGAATGATTACGCACCTGGACTATATTGAAGTGTTTCGAATTTTTCTAGTTTCCTTAGCATTAAGGAGAAACTTTTTTACTCAGGTTCACTTATATGTATCTCAAGTACATTTTTTTCTTTTTTTTTTCAAGTTGAATATTCTTTTTTAAATATAACCAGCTGCGTGACTCCGCGTTGCAGAGACCCGTCATTGGGGTACAGGCCCCAGCTTCTGGCGCTTCGCGAATGGGCTGGATTTGCTCCCAGAAAGGTTCACTGCTACGCAAAACCAAGCTCGCTTCGCTCTCTTAAAGTTTTAATACAACAAACACAGCTCACTACTCTCGCTAAAATGTACATTGACACTTAACCACAGACTCACTTCACTCGCTGAAAGATTCATTGCTGAGAAAGCACCAGCCAGCTTCGCTCGCTGAAAGGTTCATCATTGCGAAAGCATAAGCTCGCTTCACTCACTAATAATTATTTGCTACGTGAACCCTAAATATTAGAATCACCTCCTCTGACAAGATACAAACATTTTTTTTCCGTTAATACAATAATACAATACCCCTCATCCCTTTGGGAATATTTTAACATGTGTTTGTAAAACGCAAACTTGGAAAGCCAAACTACTTATATGGAAACTAATTACAGCTTTCAGAGCTGAAGCTATATCAGAGGTCGTTTTGTAAAAAAAATTAATTAAAAAGAAAACTAATTTTAACTTTAACATTCTGTTTTTCAAAAGTCCAATAAGTAGACTACAACTACTTATGTTTAAAATTTTCACCTATTTTAAGTAGCCTTCTATAGATTCCACAGACACACAAACCTTTGTGTGTGTGTGTGTGTGTGTGTGTGTGTGTGTGTGTGTGTGTGTGTGTGTGTGTGTGTGTGTGTGTGTGTGTGTGTGTGTGTGTGTGTGTGTGTGTGTGTGTGTGTGTGTGTGTGTGTGTGTGTGTGTGTGTGTGTGTGTTCGTGTTCTACTTTTGTTGAAAATTTCATAACTATAACCCAAATAGAAATCGTTTTGTAATATATTTGTTAATTAATTAAAAATATTAAATTTAAAAAAAACTAAGCATAAATTTAAAATTCTGTTTTTCAAAAGTCCAATTAGAAGGGAAAAACTACTTACATTGAAAATTTCAGAGCTGTAGCCCTATTAGATATCGTTCTGTAAAATATTTATTAATTAATTAAAAAAATTAATAAAGAACTAAATAAAAATTTATAATTCTGTTTTTCAAAAGTCCAATTAGGAGGCCACAACTACTTGTGTAAAAAATTTCAAAGCTGTAGCCCTATTAGATATCTTTTGTTAAATATATATTAATTAATTAAAAAAATTAATTCAAAAAACTAAATAAAAATTTAAAATTCTGTTTTTCAAAAGTAAGTCCAATTAGAAGGCCAAAACTACATATGTTGAAAATTTTAGAGCTGTAGCCCTATTAAAAGTCATTTTGTAAAAAAAAAAATTTAATTAATTAAGAAAATTAATTAAAAAATAACTCATTAAAATTTTAACTTTCTGTTTGACGTATGTAAAATTAGAGGGCCAAAACTTATTATGTTGCAAATTTCAGAGCTCTACTCTAATTTTAAATAGGTTTTTATAGATCCACAGAGCCACAAAGAGACACACAGCTTGTTTTATTATTATAGACTGGTTAAATACCCGTGCTTCGCTACGAAATTTTAACATGCGCAATATTTTAGCTAGCTGTGAGGCCTCACTTTGCGGAAATCTGTCATTCGTGTATAGGACTCAGTTTTTGGCGCTTCGCTCGCAGGAAGCTTCATCGCTACTCAAAATCGATCTCGCTTCGTTCGTTGAAAAGTTCATGGACACGTAAACACAGGCTTATTTCACTTGTTAATAAGTTCATTGTTATGCAAGCATAGGCTCGCTTCGCTCGCTGAAAGGTTCATTGCTGAGTAAGCGTAAGCTCGCTTCACTCACTAAAATCTAATTGCTATGTAAAGACTTAATATTGGAATCCTCTCCCTTGTCAAGAAAAAAAATATCCCCGTTAATACAATAACACAACACCCCTTTCAGATTATTTTAACACGTGTTTGTGAAAAGCAAAATTAGAGGCTAGAACTTCTTATTTTGAAACTTTCAGAGATCTAGGCCTATTCAAAGTCGCTGTTTGTGAAAAAATTAATTGAAAAACAAATTAAAATTTTAACGTTATTTTTGTCAGTCCAATTAGAAGGCCAAAACTACTTGTGTTGAAAATTTCAGAACTGTATCCCAATTACAAATCGTTTTGTAAAATATTTGTTAATTAATTTTAATTTTTTTTTTTTAAATTAAATTTTGTTTTTCAACAATCCAATTAGATGGCCACAACTATTTATGTTGAAAATTTCAAAGCTGTAGCCCTATTTGAAATCATTTTGTAATATATATATTAATTAATTAAAAAAATTAATTAATAACGAACTAAACAAAAATTTTAAATTCTGTTTTTCTAAAATCCAATTAGAAGACTAAAACTACTTATGTTGAAAATTTTAGAGCTGTAGCCCTATTAGAAATCATTTTATAAAATATTAATTAATTAATTAAAAAAATTAATTAAAAAAAAACTAAATAAAAATTAAAAATTCTGTTTTTCAAAAGTCCAATTGGAAGGCCAAAACTAATTATGTGGAAAATTTCAGAGCTGTAGCCCTATTAGTAGTCGTTTTGTAAAATGTTTATTAATTAATTAAAAAAAATAATTAAAAAAGAACAAAATAAAAATTTAAAATTCTGTTTTTTAAAAGTCCAATGAAAAGGCCAAAACTACTTATATCGAAAATTTCAGAGCTGTAGCCCTATTAGATATCGTTTTGTAGCCTATTTATTAATTAATTAAAAATTAATTAAAAAAGAACTAATTAAAATTTTAACATTCTGTTTGTGATGTATAGAATTAGAAGGCCAAAACTACTTATGTTGAAAATTTCAGTGCTGTAACCCTATTAGTAGTCGTTTTGTAAAATGTTTATTAATTAATTAAAAAAATTAATTAAAAAAGAATAAAATAAAAATTTAAAGTTCTGTTTTTTAAAAGTCCAATTAAAACGCCAAAACTACTTATCTTGAAAATTTCAGAGCTGTAGCCCTATTAGTAATCGTTTTGTAAAATGTTTATTAATTATTCAAAAAAATTAATTAAATATTAACTAATTAAAATTTTAATATTCTGTTTGTGATGTATACATTTAGAAGGCCAAAACTACTTATGTTGAAAATTTCAGAGCTCTACTCCAATTTTAAGTAGGTTTCTATAGATCCACAGAGCCACAGACAGACAGACACACAACGTGTTTTATTATTATAGATATACATAAAGTGTTAATTACTACATTGTGTCAGTTAAATTATTTAATGTCAGTAAAAACATATTTTAAATATGACATTTAGCATCAGTTAAGACATAATGTCTAAAAATATTTATTCAATACTAAAACCATTTTAATCTTCAGAGGAAAATCAATTAGGAATTATAAATGGGAAAGTTACTTTAAATGCTACAATTTTTCCCTCAATTTCTCACAGCACAAATTCACCCAAGGAAAGGAAAATCACTTCTTTCAGCATGTGTTTTCAAGGTAATTGAAATACCTTATCGCACGAAGTTAGGTTACATAACAACTTCGAGATTTCACTTCAAAATGTAAATGTTTTTATTGGCAAATGAGAGTGCATTATTGATGTATAGGAAAAGTAACAGTTCCTTATAGAACTAGGGGTGTGGAACATCGCACAACTTTCAATTACACTATAATACTGACGTGGCTTTGTGTAATTTCCCGTTTTTATATTTTCATCATTCATTTAGCAAAAATGGCCATTTTGGCGATATTTTTCGCAATAATTCTTATATGTGGTCTTTAAATAAAATATGATGATTTAGGCGATACATTTTTCAATAATTCTTATATTATCCTTTCTTGTAAATAAAACTGGGAGAAGAAAAAATGATGATGTGTATACTCAAGGAAAAAGAACTCTGTGTTAAATGCATTCGTTTTTCAACTTTTTACGCCATTAAAGAATTTTTATGAGAATTTCAGATGTGGAGATGTTTAAAACATCTTAAGAGGCATTACCACAGGGATTTTTTACAAAATCGTTAGTCCTTTTTTAACAATTTCTGAAAAACCTGATTTTTTCAAAGGCAACTAACTTAGGCGCATGCGCGATTTTGACGAAAACCTTAAAGGAATATCCCATGGCCACCACTATCTTATTCCCCAAATCTAAGTATCGTACGTCGATTTGTTCGAGAGTTATGCTGACCACATACGCGCAGACATACATTTTTGAGGCCACTTTTTTGAAGTCACGATGTTCCAAAACGAGGAAAAGTGCTATAAAATTGGTGTTTTTTACCGGAAACAATATTTTCATTGCTCTATGTTAACATATGTGTGGCTGAAAGTAAAAATATAGTTAATATTATTTATTTGTTCGAAATTCTGCGTTTAGTGTTCAATGTAATGGAACGTTTTATAAAAATACAAACTTGTCCAATCACTACATTATCTGACATTGATAAAACGTTTAAAGTAATTAATTTTTAAGGCAACCCTTGAGACTGAAATTTCATCCCCTGACTGAAATTTCGTCGTTCGTAATTTTTTAAGGTATGGTGGTTTGGTGTTGGTGAGATCTGGTTAGAGTCATTGAATTCAGAAGGTTGAGGGCATATTAAAAAACTTCAATCAAATTAAGTGAGCAGGTTGGTGATGGCCCAAGGATCTATCATTAAGGTTTTCGTCAAAATCGCGCAAACGCATAAGGTAGCTGCTATTGAAAAAATCACGTTTTTCAATGATTGCTAAAAAACGGCTCTAACGATTTTGATAAAAAAAATCGCAGTGCTAATGCCTCTTAAGGTGTTCTAAACATTCCCACCACCAAAATTCCCGTAAAAAGGCTTTAATGGCGTAAACAGTGGGAAAACGAAGCCTTCAACACAGAGTCCTCTTTGCTTGAACATAGCACATCAACGATCATCTTTTCTCCTTTCCTCAATTTCACTTATAACAAAAGATAATATAGGAATTTTCGAAAAGTATATCGCCAAAAACACCATTTTGGAGAAAGTTTTTTTTTTTTTTAAGACACATATAAGAATTATTGCCAAACTGGCCATTTTTTCTAAACAAATTATAAAAATATAAAAACGATAAATGACACAAATCCACATCAGTAATATAATGTAATTAAAAGTTGTGCGATGTTCCATACCCCTAGTTTACTTTCAATTACCCATTTCTAATACATAGGGTAATGAAAGTATAGGATTCGGTATAAAAAAAATTCGACTTTTCTGCATTTCTCCACGTTTTAGAAGATACTGATCTCAAAAAAACGATGTTCAAATTTGGTGAGCAGGTTGATGATGGCCCAAGGACCTACCATTAAGGTTTTCGTCAAAATCGCGCATGCGCATAAGGTAGCTGCCATTGAAAAAATCATGTTTTTCAATGATTGCTAAAAAACGGCTCTAACGATTTTGATAAATATCTCTGTGCTAATGCCTCTTAAGGTGTCCTAAACATCCCCGCCTCCGAAATTATCGTAAAAATGCTTTAATGACGTAAAAAATTGTAAAACGAATGCCTCCAACACAGAGTCCTCTTTGCTTGAGCATAGCTCATCGATGATCGTTTTTTCTTCTCTCCGCAGTTTCACTTACAAGAAAGGATTATAAAAATAAATATCGCCAAAACCCCGAATTTAGCAATGTTTTTTTTTTTTTTTTTTTTTTTTTTTTTACAAATACAAATACAAATTTTAAGACCAACGACAGGCTCAAGGCCCAACAGGGTTTGTCGAGTAAATATATATATACACGTATATATAAATAGAAAATAATTTGCATACGATAGTTACACGATCATACATACAATATAGCTTAATTACAGGATCATGCACACAATATACAATAGTTACAGGATTATACAACACTTACAAGAAAGAAGAAAAAAAATTTAGAAAGAAAAAAAATTCCAGAAAGTAAAATGCATTAAATAAGCATGTTGTGCTATTTAAAAGACTATACTTTTACTTTTATTGAACTAATTTCCACGTTCACCCAGGAGGTAAAGTTCATGAACGCATTACCCCTTTTTGCAAAAGCAAGGCGGGTTCCCCAGTAGGCATATTTCATTTAATATTTTTATGTTTAAATTCACAAAACCTCAAGTCATCAGTCTAATATGATAGCATTTAAAAGTCACGAAGTCATCGTCTGTAAATCTTAAGTTAAGAAGTGATAGACATCCAAGTCTTAGTCAAGGAAAGTCATTATGGAAGTCATATCATATAAAGTCACGAAATCCTCGTCTGTACTTTATGTCAAGAATAGATAGACATCAAGTCTTAGGAAGTAATAGTCAGACAGTTTTAATCAGGATGTAGTTGTCAGGAAGTCTTAATGAGGAAGTCGTAAATAATAAGTCTTAGTCAAGAAGTCATGGGTTGGTAAGTCACCGATCATTAATATCATTAGCTCTTTTACCACATAAAGCAACAAAGAATGTGGTTGGAAACAAAAAACTTGAAGCGTTTCCTTTAGTCCTTTTTTTCAAGTTATTCACCAACTTAATTACAGGAGTCGTCGGTGAGCTGGGTTGACGCTTACTGGTAGTGCTGCACCAGTTGAGGAATAAAGATACTTCTTCTGGTCTTCCGGCAATCATGCCTGAGTATTTCAATGCGGGAAACTCTTCATTAACAGCTGAATTCTGCTCTGCAAGTACTTCAAATCTGGTTTCTTCAAGCGTTGAATAGTATCTGGGCTTGGTAATTACTCCTTGAGTCGGGAACTCCATTTCATTTAACTCAAAATTGCACGTCTTGCACTAGCAATAGCAGTTATTTCACATCCAATCGGTAAACATCGGATTATTAAAAATATTTTTCAGAACTTAATCAATTTTCTCTAATAAAATTAACTTTCACACCTTTCATTGTTACAGCTTTGTTTAGAAAATTCATTATTGAAAAGACAATGAAAGAGTGATATAGAGCATTATTTTTAAAAGCGTAATTTTACAACAATTAAATGCACTACTTTTCAAAATAAGCTATGGTAACAATAAAGATTTTATTTCCTTATTGGCAATTTTTATTCTGCATGCAATAAGGTTATTGAGAAAAAAATTAACTGAGATTGATAAAAATTTTATACAAAGTTCAACCAATCACCAAAACGATTTACAAAATGGGCACATTTGATCATTTCTTAGATAAACAAACTACGGGTATGGTTTGTTTGTACGCTCAACGACATATACTTTCGCACAATAACGGCTAACCAGGCCGTGACCTACAGCTTAACGTGGATTCCGAACCCCAACGAACATTCATGCCTAACCCGAGAATCGAACCCTTCACCTTTGGCATGCGAAACTAGAGCGCTAACCACACAACCATCATGTGGAACCTACGGGTATGGAACATCGCATTGCGTTATAATACTGGTGTGGTTTGATGTTATTTACCATTTTTATATTCTCATCATTCATTTAGAAAAAATTGCCAGTTTGGCGATATTTTTGGCGATAATTCTTATATGGGCCTTAAAAAACACCAAAATGGCGATTATGGAGAGATAATTTTTGATATTTCTTACATGATCATTTTTGGTAAGAGAAACAGAAGAGGAAAACAGTCGTTGAACTCTGTGTTGAAAGCATTTGTTTTTGTAGCATATTCACGGACATTTTGGAGGTTGGGAACTCCTTAAGAAGCATTATCCCAACAATTTTGATCAAAATCGTTAAAACTGTGTTTTACCAATTACTGAAAAAATGAAAAACATTGTTTTTTCAATGGAAGCTAGCGTAGGGGCAAGTGCAATTTTAACCAAAACTTGAACTGTAGCTCCCATGGACATTATTAACCCGTGCACCAAATTTTAACATCGTAGGTCAATTCATTCGGGAGTAATGCTGACCACGAACAGACACGCAGACAGATAATTTTTCTACGCCACTCTTTTAGACAAGTCAAGATGCTCCGAAACGTGGAGAAACACACTAAAACCACCATTTTTTTATTTTATTTTTTGACCAACCCATGCCTTACACGGGACTCGAACCCGCAACCACGCGGTCTAGAAGCTAGCACGCTAACCACTATACAGTTTGGATGGCATATTAACAAATGGAAAATTAAAAGTAAAAAATGACAAATTTCATGGATCACAGGCAACAGTTTCACCTAAAATATGCTAGTATCTCTTGTAATGTAAAGCATATATCACACCTAGAAATTGTTCATGGACAACTAACTAGTGATTTTGTCAAGTTACTCGCTTTTCTGATAACCTGGCTAGATTGTTTTTCAGCAAGAACTATTTATCGCTATTTTGACAATTTGTACTCTCAGCTGATTTTCTTAAAAAAAATTTCTTATTTATTTTCCCCCTTTTTCCAGTTTTTTTACATTCAATTACTCATATGTATACATAGAGTAATGAAAGTATAGCATTGTATCATTTTTTTTTTTTTTTTTTTTGTATTTCTCCTTGTTCTGGAACATCCTGAATTCAAAAAAGTTATCTAGAAAAAAATGTATGTGTGTGTGTGTGTGTGTGTGTGTGTGTGTGTGTGTGTGTGTGTGTGTGTGTGTGTGTGTGTGTGTGTGTGTGTGTGTGTGTGTGTGTGTGTGTGTGTGTGTGTGTGTGTGTGTGGTCCGAACAAATTGACCTACGATGTTCAAATTTGGTGTGAGTGTTAGTGGTAGCCATGAGACCTAACATTAAGGTTTTCGTCAAAATGCGCATGTGCGTAACGTAGCTGCCATTGAAAAAATCATGTTTTTTCAGTAATTGCTAAAAAACGACTCTAACGATTTTGTTCAAAATCGCTGCGGTAATGCCTCTTAAGGTGTTCTAAACATCCCCATCTCCGATATTTCGGTAAAAATGTTTTAATGGCATAAAAAGTTGAAAAACGAATGCTTTCAACACAGAGTTCTTTTTCCTTGAGCATATCTCATGAACGATCGTTTTTTCTTCTTCCTTCAGTTGAGCTAATAATAATAATTATAGATAAGTATATCGCCAAAATCACCACTTTGGCAAAGGTGGGTCTTTTTTTTTTTTTTTTTTTTTTTTTCTTTTTTTTTTTTAGAACCATACAAGAATTATGGTAAAAAATATCGCCAAACGGGCCATTTTTTTAAAATGAATGAGGAAATTATAAAAACGGTAAACTACACAAATCCATGTCATTGTTATAGTGTAATTGAAAGTTGTGCGATGTTCCACACCCTTAGTTATAGTTATACCGAATTGAATTTATTGTTTTTCTAACGTTTATTTTATTATTTAATCACATTTTGATTCCATTTTTTATCTATCAATATTTTCTCATATAGCACTAAGTTTGTTGGTTTGTTTATTTATTTATTTATTTATTTATTTATTTATTTATTTATTTATTTATTTATTTATTTATTTATTTATTTATTTATTTATTTATTTATTTATTTATTTATTTATTTATTTATTTATTTATTTATTTATTTATTTATTTATTTATTTATTTATTTATTTATTTATTTATTTATTTATTTATTAAATTGACTTGTGTACACTTTTACCATATTCATGTGCTGCCACCTACAAAAGTAAATATTTGATCATAGCAAGTGGAAGGGAGTGGGTGGCTAATATGAAAGAGTTATAAATAAAACTAGTTATAATATAAATGTACCCACTTTTTAATATAGTGGACAAAAAATTTAAAATGCCATGCTTCACCAGCATTTTAATCATAACCTTGTATTCTATTAAAATATAGCTCGTGTTATTTAAACAACGTATGCGTGATGGTTTTAAAATAAACGTAAACACAATTTATAAAAACAAAGTAAAAACACCATATTAAAAAATGAACGCTATTTATACATTGAAATTTATGTTTGCTTGTTATGATACAATTTTAACAGTTCAACTAAATACTTACTAAATGGACTAATTTTTCTAGACAATCGCACGCGTGTGTTAATACTGTACTATATGTTTGTTGGCGAATTTCAAATCGCCAAAATGTCAAAAATATGCCTGCCGAAACCAACTATTCAACCTGAAGATAGTGAAAATAGAAATCTTTTTATGCTCGCTTGAAAGAATTACCATAACTGACAATTCAAAGTTATTCTGCACTTTAAAAAAGAATATGCAGAAGCAGGATTTAAACTTGATAAGAGAGGAAATAGTTTTTGCCAATGTAAAATTTCTTCACCAGAGATAAATTCTGCTTGAATCCACCAATTAAAAAAAAATTATGCAATATTTAAAGTGTATAATGCAGAGCAGGGATCCTAATGTAATTTTAATGTATCTGTGGAATAAAAAAAAAAATTCTCGATTTTGAATCTTAATGTATGTTTAAAAAAATTCTATGAGGAAAAAGAATTCATGTCTACAATTCTAATAGGATCCATCTCAGCAAATAAAATAAAACTTCTAAACAATTTATAAATTGAGTTGTGACAAGTGGCGGACCCTTTTATCAGCTTATAAAAAAGTAGGCACGTTCCAGCAAGGACAAAAACCTTTTCGTTTAGGTTGTATTCAGATTATCTGGCGCCGTCAGCAACACGAGAGCTATAATGCGCCCTTTTCGTTTAGGATGTTTACACAAAGGTTTGAAATGGTTAAAATGCTATCTGGGAATAGACTGTAATCAACGCACTTTCTGAAGTAGGAAAATTTGCTTCACGTTTTGAAGATTTACAGTAGAGGTTCCAGTGCTAGAAGTGTGGGTAGACGCGGGGTGACGCGTCCCCCCACTTTTCAAGAAAATACCCATGCGTCCCTCTACTTCTAAAGTTACTGAAATCCCTCCCCCCACTTTCAAAAACACTCAGTCCGTCTAATAACTAATTAGGAAATATAAAATTAACCTTTTAATGTAGTGACACCAAGAAAAAATTATATAAAGTTTTCAAAAATAGTTAAGGTATATAAAAATGTATTATATTAGTTTATATAATAAAGATATAAGTATTTTTATTAACAAATACTGTTACACTTGGTCAACTTTTAACTTTGGAGGAAGTTCCTTTTAAGTTAAATTTCTATTCTTGTTTTATAAAAAGACAAGCTATTTAAGAAAAAAAAAATTTAGAGTTCTCTATTAATTTTATATAATGAAATTATCCACATTTGGAAGCACTATTTAAATCTAAATAAACAGTAATGTATATATATATATATATATATATATATATATATATATATATATATATATATATATATATATAATGTTCAATTATTACTTCACTTTACCTCCCACTTCCAAGTGAAAAAACTTAATCGCAGAATATTCATCAAAATAACAATAAATTTTGGACCCTTGTGTTCAATGCTAGTGTTAGGAAGTAAAGATTGTTCCCTTAGTAAATAATATTTTTATTATAAGATACGAAATCATACAATTTATCGTTGGCTTGCATTTGTCTCCAACTTTTGGGCATCACCCCACTTTTTGTTTCCCACTTCTACCACTGAGAGGTTCCAATTGTCATTTATTTTCTTAAAACGGTTCTTTTATTTATAAATGTCCTAGTTTTTAGCAATAAGCTTCAGTGGTAGAAGTGGGAAAAGAAAAGTGGAGGGATACCCAAAAGTTGGTCTTCCACTTTTTGGAGAGATGACTTTTGATTTTGGACTGATGCTCCGAGTATGAAAGAGCTGAAGTTGTAGTAGTTTTTAGACGGATTGAGAGTTTTTTAAAAAAAAGGGATGGATTTCAGTGTTTTTAGAAGTGGGGGACGCATGGGTATTTTCTTTAAAAGTGGGGGGTGCGTCACCCCACGTCTACCCACACTTCTAGCACTGAAAAGTTCAAAACAGCGGCCATTTCGAGTATGCCTCTCTTGAACTAACTGCTTTTCACCTTCTTTAGGGTTCTCATACAGGGGAGCCGGAATGGGGGCTTACTCGCATACTGGACGGTTTACATAGACAGTTACTTGGGAGGGAGTGGCGACGTCAAATATCAGATAATGCTTCTGTGCACAGGAGTACTCTTTTGCACAGAGGTAACTCATCTGTCTCCAGACATCATGGTCCTCGGATCAAATCCCGTCGCCCGCACAGCGAAAGCTTAACGCTTCACTGATGACCCGGACTAAAACGAATCATGCTGCCATCTATCGGCGCTTCTGAAAGGAGAAACTACATCGCAACAAGCGATCACATACGCAACTCGCGTGCAACACCGCAACAAGCGGATGCAACTAGCACCACAAAACTTCCAACTCCGATCAGACGTTGATCAGAACAACAGCATCGCTCCTCCGTCGCTGGGAGGGGGCTGTGTGGCGACCTCAAATATCAGATAATGCTTCTGTGCACAGGAGTACTCTTTTGCACAGAGGTAACGCATCTGTCTCCAGACATCATGGTCCTCGGATCAAATCCCGTCACCCGCACAACGAAAGCTTAACGCTTCAAGGGTATACTCGCATAGTCCCTGGATCACTTCTATACAAACCACATGATTTCCTTAGCAACCAAACGTGGCAACGCTCTTTTAAGTAAACAAAAACCCCACGTTTCGAAAAAAGGATGGAATCGGAACTTGGATAAAAAAATATAAAAAAACAGATGATTTTGTGTTTTAGATGTAGTGACATGCGCACATTCACAAATTTTAGGTTATGGAACTTTTATATTAACCAAATAAAATGCAGCTGCGCATTATGTTTGGCTAATTAAAAAACAGCCAAAGGTCAAAGTTTAGTAATCAACTTTTTAAATCCATATTAATTTCGATTTTGTGTGGTGTGTATGTTTATGCTTGGCGTGCAAATCTGCTGAGCCATAATTTATCCATTTGCCGGAATATAATCGATCTGAAACCTGGCAGATAAATTCGTTGTCGATGACAATGCATTCCATGAAGTTTTGAGGTTAGTAAAAGTTGTTGAATGTTAGTAAAAGATTGCTTTTAGACACGCTTCTATCTTTGGAATAATGAAAAAAAAAACTTTTGTAACGGTGTACCCCCAAAAAGGCATATACAGACCATCCTATGGTTAATAGAACGCAGGCTTTAGTGATCATTACTTTCACAGTCAAACTTGTTTTTCAACATGAAAATATCCTGTATGCTTAGAGTTATTAAATGTATTTAAAAAATATATTTGATATCAAATTTATGCTTTCAAAGATGATACAGTTGTTTGCTATGAATAATTTACCAAAGAAAAGATTATTATAACAAATTGGATGTAAATCAGTTTTGAATATCAAATTCAAAAAATGTATTACTTGCTAAATGCTAAAATTGAACTTTTTATGTATTTTGTCACTGATCATTTTAATAATCAATAAAATTACAAATAACCTCAAAGAAACTTACAAAATCTAATTTTTTTTAAAATGCTGTTTTTATTCAACAAAAGTATCGTCTTTCCTTGCTTTTATTTCAACTTCCTGCGTGTCATGTGTAAAATGAAAATTGTACTCGACAGACTCTTTTCTGATTTTAGTTGTCAGGTTTCCAAAAAATGTTTAAAAATATATAAATAAATTTAAAAAAAAATTGTATTATGGATCCTATAAATTTAAAATTTGTTTACTAAAATTCATTTAAAAGGTTATGTTAAATCGCGGGCCCTTCTTGACAAGGTTGGCCTCTATAATGTGTACTGTTTGCCCCCCCCCCCCCCATCCCTTGTTTGCGGCTCTGCCCAAAATAACTTTCTTTAATCACTTTATATTTATTGTAAAACTCTCTAAAAGTACGGTGCGCGCCTAAAAAGTCGATTGCCACGTGATAATGAATCGAATGTGTATTTCATACTTTGCCGGTTTCTCATTCGACATTCTATAGAATGCCTAGGAAAAGTGTGAAATATGAATCGTTTCATTCATTACCGGCTAATTTTTGCGATTCTCTACAATGCCTAGGTATTCTATAGAATTGCCCACTTTGCCGGTAGCATATTTAGTACTGAGAAATGTATTATCAGTAATAGCGCTTTAAGACTGTAAAACATTTCTCATATATATTTTTAGGTTTTCTTTAAAAATAATTAAAATGGTATATATGCTAATAATTGCTTATGCCGTAATATAGATTAATTATATTAAGCAACTCGGAATTGTAAATATTATTATTTAAACAAATACATGTATTACTCGTTATACGATACATCTAGCAAGTTAAGCTACTATTCTAGTTGTTTTTATGATCGAAGAAAAATAAAATCTAGAATTAATGTAAAGTGTCTGCTCACTTGTTGTATTGGCCTGCCTTTTCGCAAATTAATTTCTTCAATTTGGCAAAGTATTAAATTTTCTTTTTATTATAATAAAGTGTGATTACTAGACACTCAATAATGACGTTTTCCCTTTGCTCTATTCGATTTATTTCGAATTTTCCGGCTATTGCTGTAATTAAAGAGAATTGAAAGAGTGTACGGCATACCAGTGGATTATCATATTGACTAGGAAATTGCACAACATTTAGGATCGCATCGAATATATATTTAAAATACATGGATAAGCGTTTTAAAGCCATCAGAGATAGAACTGAGGTAAACAGATTTCAAAGGCGAATCCTTCTGGTATCACCAGATCGCCAGCGATTTTCGAGGTGTTACACAGAAATCACATTTATTACCGAAATGATACAGAGGCGCTTTTTTCGTTTTCAAAAGAGTGGGGGGGGGTATTTCATTTTGGGAAGGGGGAAGGCACGTTCGAAAGACATATTTATTGATTTAATTCTGAAAACATTAATTTTCAATTTGAAAAATTACTAAAATAAAAATCATACAGAACTGATCTTTTGGCGCCCCTCCCTAATTTACGAAATTTTCATAGAAAAAGTGCATTTCTTTTTTCTTTTCCAAAACACAACACGATGGTAAAGTTAGAATTGAGGTAGACAGATTTCAAAGATGTATCCTTCTGGTCAATGGCGGATCCAACCAGGGGGCGCGCGCCCCTCCCTCAGCTTGAGTCTATATTTCTTTTTAATTAAATTCACGCAACAAACATATTTCGACGTTCATCTAATTTCCAAGAAAAAAAAAGATAATTTTGGGATCAAGGTTCTTTTTATAGCCTTCTCCCTTCTCATTCAAACGGACGTTGAAAGACTGTACAAGCATTCAAACCTCCACCCCCTTGATCTTGAAGACATCTTCACGACACTTCAAAACACATCCCTTTCTGTTAAAAGTATCCTGGAATCGAATTATCAATAAATATTCTTTCCGTCCTTCAGGACCAAAAATACCTTTTTCTGTCGGCTGGGAGGAAGAGATTTTGACTCTCAACATGCGTAATGTTCAACGCCAATCGGGGGGGGAGGGGGAGAATAATGAGAGGTTGACTACTTGGGTTACCCTCCCTCCTCGGAAATTGCCACCTTCATTCAGCTGGACATGGTAATTGACTAAACTTTAAAGTTTTGATAGAAAGTAAGAGGAAGGTTGTTTATAAACTGCATAAGAACTCGTCCAGCTCTAGCTCGTGCTTGTGTTTTGGCTTGTAAATAAGCGCCATGTTTGAATTCAGATTAAAAACCCTCCTTTGCAACATCGCAGTAGAAAGGTGTGCCAATTTTTTACAAGAAATAAACTTACAAACAGTTTTGTAAAAAGTATTATCTGTGCAAAGTAGCAGTACTCGGTGGGTGCCCACGGGAAGCAGGAAGATTTACTTTTTTTAGCAATTATTTCGGGGGGAGGGGGGGGGGTCTTGGTTTACGATATTATATAATGTCAAATTTTATCAATGGACTTTTTCATTTAATTTTATCATTAGACTTTTTCATGTGTAAGTATAACTATTGGCAATAGAGACTTCGAAACTGGAATTTGTTTTGTAATAACTGATCAATAATTAAATTGTATTTGTTTCTATTGCCATATTAAAAATATTACTTATAATTATTAGTAAAACATTCTCTTTGGAAAACAATTTTTCCCTACATATTTTAGATTACTCGAGTAGCTACACTGCAAAAAAAATCCCGTCAAATTTACGGTTTTAAACTGGCAGCTGGGTCGCCAGTTTAAAACCGTAAAAAATACGGAAACATTCCGTATTAAGTACGGTTTTTGACTGATTGCAACAGTATTTCCCCGTAAAATGAACGGAAACTTTCAGTAATAATTACGGTCATTCCGTACAAAATACAGTATTTCCCCGTAAAATGAACGGAAACTTTCAGTAATAATTACGGTCATTCCGTACAAAATACAGTTTTCTCCCGTAAAATAAACGGAAGCTTTTCGTATTAAAAACGGTTATTGACTGGCTGCTAACATTGATCCCCGTAAAATAAACGTAAACTTTCCGTATTAAATACGGTAATTTCATGCAAAATAATTTACTCCCGTAAAATAAATTAAAATTTCCCGTATTAAGTACGGTGATTCCATACAAAATGCAATTTCCACCTGTAAAATAAACAGAATTTCTGTGTTGAATAAGGTCAATTCCATATAAAATACAATTTCTCCCGTAAAGTACACGGAAACTTTCTGTAATAAATTTCATATAAAATACACAGAAATTTTTCTGTATAAGAAACAGTTTACCCCTATAAGCGAAGTTTTTCTTATACAAAAACTTCCAGTGACAAAAAAGGTTTACAAATGTAAGTGAACGGTTTGCTTTTGCAAAATATTAAGAAACTTTACATATTAAAAGTAGTTTACAATTGTAGATGGAAAAGCTTCTGCCACAAAATATATGATTAATTTTAGTATTAAACAGTTTACAATATCAAGGAGGCATTTGTGTTCTGCTAAAGGTTTTGTTAGTAATAATGACCATATTCAATGGATGAAAATCATAAAAATTGAAGTACGATTCTGTATCACAGCAAAATATTCTATGTCCCATTATAAATTAAAGCGAAAAAAATTTCCGAAGCAATAAGGTAATCCTTCAACATAAATAGAAAGGTAAAAAATATATCACAAAATGAGCATGTCACACAAAATAATTTATTAATAGCTATCAGTCTTTTCTTATATCAAACTATAATAATAAATTTATTTGGTTATCTATACTATGATTACCTAGACTTTCAATTTGATTAAAACATTAAAAAAATGCAATAATTTACTAACTTTCAAAATATTTTTTAACGCGACAGGATTTAAATGTATTTTATGACACTGTGTATTAAGTATTAAGTAAAAAAAATTAAATTTGATAAAAATATAATTTTATTTCAATACACATAATATAAGTATACATAATTATAAAATTTCAATACACACGAATGAAAAGTGGTTCAGATTACTTTATTTAATAAACAAAATATTAAAAATTTTCTAGGAAGTATCTAGGAATAATTAATCATATCATTCAATACAAGCTGTGGCAACTTTTAAAGCCATATGAAAGTCATTATTAATTTTTCAATTTAGAAAAATATGCAAAATATACGAAAAGGAAAAATTTAGATTGCAGAATGTACAAATTATTGAACACATCTAATAAATAATAATTTTAAAATTTCAATACACACGAATGAAAAATGTACAAATTATTAAACACATCTAATAAATATAAATTATAAAATTTCAATACACACGAATGTAAAGTGGTTCAGATTACTTTATTTAATAAACAAAATATTATTGAAGCATATCTAATAATTATTGAACACATCTAATAAATTTTCAAAGTTGACAGTATAAAAGTATACATAATTATAAAATTTCAATACACACGAATGAAAAGTGGTTCAGATTACTTTATTTAATAAACAAAATATAAAAATTTTCTAGGAAGTATCTAGGAATAATTAATCATATCCTTCAATACAAGCTGCGGCAACTTTTAAGGCCATATAAAAGTCATTATTATTTTTTCAGTTAAGAAAAATATGCAAAATATACGAAAAGGAAAAATTTAGATTGCGGAATGTACAAATTATTGAACACATCTAATAAATTTTCAAAATTGACCAATGCAAGTTATATCTGAATAATTATGACTCTACAAAATAACCATCTTATAAAATGTCCAATTTACCACAGTAAACATACTTAAGGTATTTAACTGCTGCTGGAGAGTCTGAAGAATCATTCTTTCACTTACTTCTGTGTGTGGGAGCGAGTTGCCTGTTGTTGTTGTTGCTAATCCTCACTGTCTGACGGAGTGAGACAAGATCCACGAGTTCGTTGACTAAAAGGTAGTCGAAGACTAGGAGAGGATTGCTAAAGCGACCCTCCTTAGAGAGTCCCATGTAATCCAAGAGGTGCTCAGGAGAGGCCTGATGATTTTGGCACTTGGTGCAGGTGGCGAAAGTTTTCCTGCCCTCGTTGAAAGTGAAGCACTTGATGTGACCGCTAGCAAGCCTTGATAGAACAGTTGCTCCCTCAATGTACAGTAGGTCATACACAGAACGGTGCTGGCGGTATTATGCTTTGGGGGACGTTCTCTTGGGCGTCTCTGGGACCCGTGGTTGTGGTAGAGCAGACCATGAATGCTACAGGGTATCGGAACATCATTGCGGTGACTGAGCCTTTGTCTGGATTCATACCCAGAAGCACCTGTGATACAGATCAAAATAAAGTTTTTAATATAAATCCTTTATATGCATTGGCAACTTTTATGTGCAATTACAACCAGTGTTTAAGCTTTTTAAATGCCACTAGCATAGCTCTGTTACAATACTAATGTCATAATTAGCATTCACAAAAGCAAAACTATTTTTAAAACAAACCTCAAATAGTAAATGAAATAAACACTTATATGTAAATGATAGCAGATTATCAAAACTACTATTAACGGGTGGCCACAAAATTTACGAAAATAAATTCCCTGATTTTACTGCAAACTTTTTATCCAATTTCCACAGCTTATTCAGAAGTGTAGACATCCTGATCAAATAGAACATGTATGCCAAAGAGATAACGTACCAATTTTTTAAAAATAGTTTTGGCGGTAATGAAAAGTTCAAATTATTCAGAAACATTAAAATTTCAACGATTACTGCCACAGTTCTCTGGGTAAATGGTGCCAAAATGTGGATGAACAGGGAAACGTGCCTTCAGAACAAAGAAAATTTCCCTGATTTTTGTGAAATTTAAAAAAATTTCCTGATTTTTTCCAGAATGAGAAAGTTTCCTGACATTTCCATTTTTCCAGGTTTTCTGGCCACTCTGTATTAGTGTCATTTAAGTATAGCACTTCTAACAAAGGTGAAACAAGCAAGTTCTTGTAAAACTTATCTTCCCACGGAACGTTGCAAGAAATAAAAATGTTTAATTCTAATTATAATACACTAAGTAAATTTATTCTAAAAGCACTACAATTTATTCCAACAGTATTCTCACTTCAAATAAATAGTGTTGTATTTGTCCCTAAATCCTATGTATAAAGCAGTGTTGAAGCTGCTGTACAAAATTTTTTCAGCAAAAAAGCTCAAGTCACAATTTTCATTTCAGCAAAATGCTAAAATGGTTACGAGCTACATCCCTCGAGATGTTTAATTTAACTCAATGAAAACACTTTCATTGAGTTAACACACAGCATTTTGTTAAAACAGCACCCACAGCTTAATCCCAGCAACAAAATAAAATAATCTCTATAGTTTACCTGAAAAGTGCAGAGAGCTTTCGAAGTCTTCAAGGCATTCAGCACAACTGGTAGTTTCTTTTGGAAAAATTCCAATAAACTGTACAAAATATGAAAAATATTGTAAAATTTATCATCCTTATGTACATATATTTACACTCGTGAAAAGAATCAAATGAACTAGCTAGCATGAAATCGTCTTTTAAAAACCTTATTTTAAAATATGGATCTGCACATCAGGTGGGTAGTCTAGGGATGGGATAAATCACCTTCAAAAATAAAATTTAAGTTTATCTCCTTAAAATAAAGACTCAATATTTCACACAACAATATTTCTCATTATATCATTAGGTCCATGGCGTTTAATGTTATAAGTGATAAAACGATAATTTGCAGAAGGAATGGATTAGAAATTCTCAATTACTACTATCCGTTAACGCTAAAAAAAGAAATTTATCGAAAGAAAATCTTTTTTCTTTGCTCACAAACGTAGGCTCATTTTTCAGCTACGTTTTTAAAGAATTTTACATTAATTCAAGTAACACATTTCATAAAATGAAGAGGTCTTTTAAACCCTGCATTGAAAGGCTATATCACCACACCAATGCTATAGTACTTGAAAACAGCAACATTTTAAGTATCTGTTTTGCGATTAATTCAATCCCAAAGATCACCAGCCCTTCCCTTACTTTTGCCAGTGACCAAGTACGATAACATTTATGACAGATGATCTTGTCTTGACAAGCAAGCTATATAATCTTGAGGAAGTCAAAGTCCTCAGTCAAAGGCGGTGGGTGCCATGTAAGAGACTGAATATGTTCCCAAGTGATTTCTAATGCAATCCCAACAGACTGATTTGAAACAATCGCAATGAAACTGATGTGTCTTTTGACTGAGACTTCACACAATGGAACAGATGTAGTAGGACATTTGGCGATAAAAAAAATCAAAACAAGATCAAAAACATGGTAACTGAATAAGTTAAAACATAAACAATAATAAAATCAAATTAAAATATAAGTAATAAAACCGTTATTACATAACTAAAGAGCACATTTCTAAATGATAGCCAATGCAGTTACTTAAACTTCATTTAGTTTTACAACTCTTACAAACTCGTGAAATATTACGTACAATATTCTATATCACACGCATATGTTTCAGAAATGCAATAAAACAACAATTGCTGTGTGTTTTCCCATTAAATAAAAGAATAACATTTTCTGATTCTGATGTAATTTTATGTACATACATTAATTTAGAATTTATTAGTAATGAACAAATTAATTGTATAATGAAAAGAAACTTACGAAGGAAGCCACTTTCTTTCAAAACAAAAATGCCATCCTCGCCGTTCGGCGTCTATTTTGAAGATGGTGTAATGCGCATGCGCAGAGAGCGATTTTTGGTGAATGACGGTTATTAACCGTAGTCTTGCCTGTGAAAACTGCTTTAAACCGTAAATTCAGGTTTACGGATTTAAATCGTTACAATTACTGGGAATTTCCGTATAAGTGACGGTTTTTTTTTACAGTGTATGGATTATCCAGTAAAACTACGTATTTTTACTTATTAAGCTCACTTAATTAATATTTTAAGAATATGTTAAATTTTGCTGTACAATTACTGAAATCCCAGTTTGATGTAAGTATAATGTAAGGTTTATAGTTAGTCAGTCACAAATAAAAGTAGCAAGTTACCGCTTTCATTGGAATTTCTTCAGTATAATCGATAAATCCAGAAATGTAGCTTGCTAAAATGTTCAATATGTACTTTACATTTTGAATAAAATTTTATTATTAAATAAAATAGTTAATGAAAAAAACAAAAGGACAGTGTTAACCACCCTACGCTAAGCTATCAAGTGGGAGATGTGACGAATGAGGGGTGGGGGGGTCAATCAATGGATATGGATGATCTTGAAAAATATTTTTTGAACACTGCTTAGAATTTTTTTTTTTTTTTTTTCTTAAAGCTTTTTTTTTAAATGTTCAATTTCGTCCTGACTAAGGCATGGCAAATTGTTGTGCCCCTCCCTCAGGAAAATCCTGGATCCACCACTGCTTCTGGTATCAACTGATCGCCAGCGATTTAAATGGTGGTTAAACAAAAATCATATTTCTTACCAATATGGTACAGGAGCTCTTTTTATCGTTTTGGAGAGGTACGGGGCGCAATTTTCATTTTGGGAAGGCCCGAAGCACATTTAGGAGACATATTTATTGATTTAATTCTGAAAATGTTTATTTTCATATACGTTCTGCAAATTCTTCTTGGTGCCTACGTTCTTGATCTTGGCGCCGATTTTCTTATTTTCTTCTATTTATTTTTCTTCCTTTTCCTTTCTTTCATTTATTATAGTTTTTAACCATTCTTTGGCACATCATACTCTTTGCTTGCCAAAATTATCCTCTTTAAATTGCTAATATTATGTCTATCATTAACATTTTAACCTAATTCTTCCGCTAGTATTTTTAATCGAATTTCCTTGCTTTTTTGGCGATGGACTTTTTTACGATGCAAATGGTTACAAATATATCATACTTCTGATTTTGTTGGCTTCTTGTGAACTTAATTTAGCATTAATAAGACATCTTTAGAAAACACAAACATTTACTGACTGAATAAACGTACTCGTAACTCATAAATACGTCTCGTAATTTTGAGCATCCAAAAGAATACGAGATCGAAATCTTCTAATGTAAACCCTCTCTCCGACCCCACCACACCAACGAGAGGACATTGAGGCCACGACACATTTAATGTGCACCAGCCCGCATTAGGTACACACCGATATTTGGCGGACGGAGGCCCAAACCCACAACCCTCTGGTTATGAGATTGATACTCATCCACAATGCTATCGAAGCCTAGCATTTACGTACCTTTCGTATCGACATTCTAACAACATTGTCTCACAAATTCCATAACAAACACTGTTTCCACCCCTAACGTACAAATACATGCGTTTACACAATAAACCGAAAATGCCTGAACATTTCATACTCGAATGTGAGAAATACGATACTTTTTAGATATGACATAAACGTACCACATTTAGTCTCTTCTTTAAATCTTATTTACTTAAAATAATTTTAGAATGTCAGTAAAACATCCATCTTTATTTACTACTCAAATGCATGTTCGTTGCCACTCGCTAAAGTAAAATAAATCTACCAAACTATTATGAGAGCGAGCTAATATTTACATCGTTAAATCTAACATACTCCCACCTTTTGATGAATACATTTTATCAAAAAGCAAAAAAAAATATTAAATGAGTAATATTAGTTTACACGACAAAATCAGTTTCAGAAATGCAAAACATGCTATTATAGCCCTATAAAACGTTTTAAAGTTTCTATCTAAAGTTCAAAGTTCTGAAACTTAGATGGTAAGTGAACAGTTCTGCCACATCTGGTTGTTTTTTCTGGCACCTCCTTTGGCGGAGAAAAGTTCTAAACCCTCTTTTTATCCCTTAGTTGATTTACCGTCTCTTGTACATTTTGATCCAAACTTTATTAAGTTTTAATTTCTAAGGGGTACACAAGTTGTACCGGACGAATTATCTCTCCAGAAACTGTCTTTATTTTCTCAACTCTAGTAACCTCATCTTTATCAGGATATATAGCTACAACACATCCAAGTTGCCAAAAAGTTCTCATCTGGTTGTCATTTTCTACTAAGACAATGTCATTTAATTTTAACTCTTTACACTTTCTATTAGATTTTGCTAAAATCAATTGTCCTAGATATTCAGAGCGGAAACGTTTTCGTAATTCTTCTCTTAATTTTTGTTGGTAGCGAAATCTTCGGGGGATATTGACTTCATCAAGATGGTCCAAATCCGGAACTCCCACCCAGGGCAGCCGACAGGGGAAGGGCAAAACAGTGCAAATGATAGGGGCTCGCCTTGATCAAGATAACCTTCAACTACCAACAACAGATTGCAGCCGAAGGCAAGTTCTCAATTAACCATATATATGGTGTCGAATGGATGTCTGCTCTATCAGAGTGAGAGTTATCCGATTTTTACTTTTTGTTGTCATTTGACGTTCAGTAAATAATATTTTTGGTTCTAGTGAATATTGATAAACCCCTAAGAGGCCCCTAACGAGCTCTGACCTCAAAGGCAAAAAATATTTATTGAAAAAACTAAATTTTAGTTAAAATAATAAAAACAATTATGTTGTATTTCGTGGACAAAGGTTTAGTATGAAGTAAGAATTAATCTATAAAGTGGCCTTTGATGACCCGTGCCTTATAGATCTTTTTGAGGGCCCTTGAGCCCTATAAAATACGATGTTTATTTTTAAAAGTGAAACTTCATTTAAGTACATGAAAAAGTTATTGTCATTTCATAGGCGAGAGTTCATTGTAATTTTTTAGCAATAAACAAACACCCAAACACGTAATAAACATCAAGCATGCCCATGAGGACCCGGGCCCCAAAATACAACGTTATAATAAAATATAGTAAATTATACATTTAGTATGTTAATACCCACCCAAACTGTGTATACGTACTAGGAATAAATAATTTTTTGTGGGGTCCTTTACAAGTACGTCGCGCAACGTTAAAAACATCTAAACAAACAAGAATTAAACATCAAGCACTGAACTTCGAAAGGGCCCCGTCGATTGTTGTCCCAATAGAATAAATACATTATATTTAAATTTAAACTAATAATCATAAATACACTAATTGTTTATATGCCCGCCACATGCTCATGGACGTAGGCCCTGATCATCGCCTGGGGCCACAAGTCCCGGGCTTTGAGCCCATAATTTTAGGGGGCCCCGAAATTGGCTGTAAATCGATAACTTTTGTTTCATAAAAGCTATGGGAGTATCGTTTATAATCTGTATAAAAAAAATTTTACAAAAAAATCATTTTGTATTGATCTTCAATCGTCTTTAGTATCCCAGAATGTATTTATTCAGATAAACCAAACCATAATTTAAAAGCGTAAAAGACAAGCTTTCTTGAAAGATTGAGGGAAACAAAATTGAAAGGAAGTCTTGACAAATTCATTGAGAGATCCTCAATTGTGGGTGGACTCTGAAGTTGTGATTAATGCTGCAGATATTGTTGTCACGGATATTACTACACATTGTGATAGTGAAATGCAATGCTATACATAACAAAGTTTCTCCTCTTTTGATTTATAAATTTTGATTCTTAATTTGTGATAAAAAAAACTTTTAGGAAACAATATTAACATTAATTTATCAACTCTTTCTGTAATTAATGTTAATTCATTTGACTTTGTGTCAAACCCATTTCCAATAAATCACATGTTTAAATAAGAGGGGCCCAAAAATGTATCCGGACCTTGGCCCCAACTTGTCATGGTCAGGCCCTGCATGGACGCTACGGTCCCTCACGAGTATAAATGTAATTTATTTATTATTTGCCAAAACGTTCAGCCCGACATTTTAAGATTCTGTCGCTATACATTTGTACAATTGTATTTAAGAGGAAATATTTCTTAGAATATATTAAGAGGTGATTTTTAGTTTTAAAAAATCGTATATTTTTTTAATAATTCGCATTTTTTCACTCAATCATATTTATACTTGCAGTCATTATTAACTACTTTTACGAATTCCTATTAATATTAAAATATAAACAATTTTCTTAACTTTTCTTTTATTACAAGCACTTGAGAGAAAGAATATTTCAATAAAATTCAAAATGTATTCAGTTTTATCAAAGTTTAAATTTTTTTTTTAATTTAAATTTAATTAATACATTAATTTTAAAAAAATTAGGACATTTCAGTGTATTTAAAATTTTATAAAGACTTGCGACTTGTGAAAATTGTTCAAAAAAGTTCAGTGGTATTAAACATACTTTTTTTTTCAACTTAGTGCCACTACTTAATTCTTATATATTCAGAGTCGGTAAAATAAAGACTTTGTTAAACAATAAGCATGTTTTGCACAATTTTTTTTAATTCACGATTAAAACGTAGAGAATAATTAAAAATGTTTCCAATTTTATTTATATTTTGATTTTTCAACTAATACAAGTTCATTTGTTACACATCATAGTTTAAAATAACACATTTTAAAATAACATTTTCCTAATTTTTTCTTAAATAATTGCTTAGTTCAAAAAAGTTCTATTAACCATTGTTGTAGAATATTTTAGATTTTGCTCATAATGGAAAAAGCAGTATATAAAGTATAATATTGCCTTTCCAAGTTTCACGAGAAAATAGTAGGCATAGGAGAAAAAAATAGTACACATGATCTTAAGATCGCGTGAGAAAATAGGGTTATTTTCGCTAGATGTCGCCAATACCACTTTACCTTCCAGTAGTAAATAGCCCATAAAAGAAGCATTTGCCTCAGGTTGAGACGGGGGGGAATTACAAAACGATGTTCGATGTTATCTATATACCTCACTGAGCTAAAGAACCAAGACTGGAGTGCGGACTCCGCGAGCCGACCGCATTACACCCCATTCCGAAATGTGAGTGCGCAAATAGGCAAAAGGAGGAGAAATTTTTCTTCGCGTCTTATCTCAATCACCGTGACGGGGAACCAGAGTTGAAGTATTTTTCAATATTTATGACATTTCAAGCTCAAACGTTAATATTTAGTTCTTTTAATTTAAATGAATAATTTTTAATAAGAAACATGTAGCATTGTAAATTTAGAGTAAAGTCACTGATATGTCTTCCTAAGTACCTATTTAAACAATGTTATTAAGTATATTATATATAAAAGCGTCTTGAAATAATGAGGCAATAATGAGAAAAACGTTATTGTATTACTACTGTAGTATGTATGCTGTAAGACATTAAACGTTATCCCACTAATTGTACAAAATATTTTAAACTTTAAAACGGATAGCAATTACAATTCAATCTTAGTGTTTTTATAATTCTTGTAGGTAGAGAAGTTTGAAAATAGCTAGTTTGGAAGAAATACTTTTGAAATTGTGTATATTTAATTCTCACAATAATTAAATAAAACTAAAAGTTCTGAACTTCACACAAGCATTTCTTCGAAATCCTGATTATTCCTACAATGTGTCATATCTGAAATATTTACATTTCATATGGTCTAATTGAAAAGCAACTATATCAGAGAGAATAGGTCAACTGCTGTCTTTTAATAAGACTATTTTTATGTATAACCTTTAAAATTAATTTTTTTTATCATAATGTTTTAAACGCAATCTAAGATACCGATCTAGTATATGCTTCGTCATCTGTGACTTGTGAAGGTCTTCACAACACACTTCGTTTTCAATACCATGATAAAATTTATTTTTTTCAGTTAATAGAAATTAATTTATTATAATTCTTAATTTAAAATTGATATTTATAGTAGTTTGGCAATTTTCCTTCGACATCATGAGCTTGGCTCGTAGAATCATAGTTTTATACACTCAGTACATTCCTGTGTGGTCGCTCAATTATATATACAAGTGAAATTCAAAATAGTTGAACATAAAAGCTAATCATACGTAAAGTTTAAGCATATGGTATTTCGGTGATTGATTTTCGGTTCCAATATTACAGCATATGTTTTTGCGAAACAGATTTTTGGTGAAAATATTCTTATCTAAAAAGCAGAATACGGTTTCCTAATTATAATTATCTTAGGATTCGATTTACCGAAAAAAAGTAGTAAACGAATGCATAAAAGAAGCATTCATGTATTTAACCAATCATTAAAAGTATCTGAACAATAAATCGGTTTGAAACAATGAATGATTATTTCATCAATTCAATAAAATAAAAAAAATATTCCCTACAAGTTAGATTTAATATCCAAAATGTATATAAATAAAAAAAAAAACTAAACCTCGTACTAATGTGCTTAAACTTAAAGATATGAAATTGAAGTTCCGATCCATCCTCTATCAATTTTCCCCATCAGTTTCTGCAATTAAATGCTTAGCAAGAAATTATCATTCTAAAATAATTTTTAAAAATTAATAATAAATTTAGTTGCATAGCTTGAAAAGCGGAAAGCCGCAGAATGTTTTACTATAACGCGCTGGGCAACAGGGAGAAAATACATGTTTTGCCTATTTGGCTGTCTGAAATGCGCTTTTGTATGCTTCCGCGGAAGCTCGTTTGGTCGCTTGTTAAGTGATAGGGAGTCGTTACTCCAGTTCAGTATTGTAGCTCAGTGATATACCTCGATGACTGTCAAAAATTCTACAATAGTCAGGACCCAGGGGGTGGCCATAAACTAATTGCTTCTCGAGTTGGAATTTTAAAAGCACGTTGTTTGCTAATGACTCGTTCCATGAAAGGCCAATCTTCAAACCATTTGGTTGGGGGTGTTACGTTTCGTTTGCAGGACTGGATGGGGTGGTCCAATAGGAAATTGCAACAGACACATATTGTACTGACAAATACATAACACCCAGATAGAAATTACATGGATACAGTTCACAATTTTAACTATTTTTGCGTCAGTACTGTACTTATTACGCTTCGTGGTTCTGCGATACTTTTTTCCCCACCATTTGAGTTATTCCTAATCTACTTTACGGTATTTTGGCAGTATTGGTGATAATCTGATAATCGGTAAGTGATAATGTTCAGATTATATGCATATATATAGTATTTAACAAAATATTTATTATTGTATATCTATTTGTAACTGCTAACTGAACTTTGATAATGCAGTATTTTTTGCTTAGATATTTGCTTAAATACCTAATTAGTTAACTAAATAAAAATAATTTATCGGCATTTTATCCTTTGTAAGATTTATATTTTATTTTTAAATTGCTTTCTGAACAAAAGTTTTAATACACACTTTTTCGCAACGAGGGAAATGTGAATCCTCTAATATTTAATAATTTAATTTTTATATACATTTAATATCCATAACAAAGCCGTCAATTTTTAATAAAAGAATGACTTTTCAACGGATTTTACTCAAGTACTAAATTTGAAATTTTATTTTGCCAAACGTTAATATACAAGTAGAAATATGGCATGTTTTAATTTGTCCTAAACATTTTATTTTGTTGATTTTAATTGGGCTGTTAAACATTAATTCAGGTAAATTACAATGTTTCTAAATGATTATAATTATGCTTATTTTTTTTTTGTCTTTCACTTTTATAAAAATATTAAAAATTTGCTTAATAAAATCTTATTGATTATAATTTGATTAAAGGCCCATTAAAAATTATTTTTGTGAACCATTTGGAAAATGTATGTACTCTAATAAATGGACCAACTTTAATCGTGCCGGTACAACATCATGATCCACCTTTATTATAACTGTTGTTGACATTTGCATTTTACTTTTACTTTAATATTTTTTTTTTGTACTGAGTGCCAGTGCCAGTCCTAGGATTAACTTTTGAATTTAATAGCTTGCTAAGTTAAAAAATAAATGGTACGAAAATATAAAGTGGTAAATATTGCTATATTGGCTATTTACTGCAGATGTGAATTGTAAAGGGGGAGTTTTATCCACTAAACCAAGAATAATTTAACATTTTAAAAAATGAAACAAAATGAGGATTGTTCATGATTATTTAATTGACAAATAAAAAAAAAAGACTTGGATATACACTTGTAATTGAGGGAATCATGTCAAAAAAAATTATGACCTAATTGAAATTTTCAATTTAATTTTTAGTTGCATGTTAAAATTTTAATTGCGTCCAATTTTTGCCGACTGATATTTATTAATCTTATTTTAGGAAAAAGAAACATATTTTAATAAATTTGAATATTCAAAATATTTCTTACTTATATTATCTCATTGTACTTAGATTAAACTTTCAGTACATATTTTTGATAACTTTCATATTTAAAAAATAGTTTGCATATTTGCATTTAACTTTTAAAGAACATATAAATATTTAAAAATGATGAGATTCCGAACCCTAAAAATTAGAGGTAACATTTACATAAAAGGTTTTTTTTGGAAGGGTTTGATGGGGGAGGGACGAAAAAATTGCCTTCGCTTATAGTTAAAAAAATTGCATCGACCGCCCTTGTACACTGTAAAAAGCTTTCTTCATCGAATGAAGTAGAATTTCTGAAGATAATTTGAGAATATTGTATTTTAAGAAATTTATTTTTCACCGTATCTAGTAAGTAAATTTTTCAGCCTTTAAATCTTTTTGATAGAACACAAACTTTTTAACGAACATCTGTTATTTCAATTTTTAATGATGCGAATTGTATTAGCCTCCAATCTAAAGGATGTATCGATATTAAATTATTAATTTTAAGAATTTTTACTATATTGTGCTTGGAAATTATATTTTTCAAATAATTTTACTTTTAAAAGTTATATAATGAAAAAAAAAGTTGTTAAAGTTGAATAACACCTGGGAGATTTCGGAAACAATCAAGTTAAAATATTGGGAGTTTAAAAATTCTATTAAATTTCAATGCGTAAATTTTCTTTTTCTAAACTAGATTTTTAAGTTTTAAATTTTGCTTTTAGAAATTATTATTTGTCAAGAAAAACAAATTTAGCTGTCTTTATTTGCCATATGAAATATATACAATTTTTTTATAACGTAAATTGAGAAGAATATTTTAACTAAGTAATAGTTTTTATAAATGCTGCATAATTATTAATTTAAATTTATATTTTTGGGGTTTATTAGGAATGTATAGATAATTAAGTTCTAATTCTTGTATTCTACTGTTAAGTAAATTATTTAAAACTTTAAAAACAAATTTGAGACCAGTATTAAAATTTTCTACATGCCTAAACATATGAAACCACTCGTGCAGTCGTAAAACTTGAAAGAGTTAGAATATATCTTCACGATGTTTTAAAAATTTATAAAAATTAGTAATCTTTGTATAAGTTACAAACGAGCAATAAGTATTATAAAATTGCGGTGTTGATCGTTTTTCGAAATAGTCACATAAAATCGATTGTATCATAAGTTCAGTCTAAAACTAAAAAAAGTTTTACAAAAATCACGTTGAGATGGTGTAAATTGCTTAAGAAAGCAAAATTGTCTATATTAGCCTCTATATTCCGGTATTAAGTATAATTGTTTTTTTAGAGGGTAGATGATAAAATTAATCTAGCTACAAATTTTATATGGGTTGGGTGTCGAAATATTGACCGTGGTGCAGTGTTGAAACCTTATGATTTTACACTGTGGAAATTTTGATGGCTTATGAAACATGATGTTTTGAAAACAATTTATAACCGCTTTGCATTTCAGATTAATATAATTGTTTATGTACGCACATAAATCTGGTTGTCAAAAACGAAAAGAAAAGAAACTTAAAATTCTGAAATCTGCTAAAGGAAACAGATCTTTATTAGATGTTGGAATTCTCAAGATTAAACCAGCTGAAGTTGGGAACACTAATGACCCAAACCCAGCTTGTATTGGGATAGTTGAAGAAGATATTTGTTTTTTATTCAGCAAATTAAGGATATTTAATAATATTATTAATAATGTCCAGGGCTGTAGTGTTAAAAAAAAATTCCCGCTGCGCAAGCTTCCCGATTGTGTCCCGACTACACATCTGATAATGTCGGCAACCCAATCAACGCTGGTGCCATATTTCTATTAACGAAATTTGTATTACTATATACGCTTCTCTACTTACAAAAATCTAAGTATTTTTTAAAAATAATAAATAGGGAGATATTACCTTTTTATCATGGGCGGCAGTGTGTGTATGTGTATACACTGTTAAAAAATTCAGTTCAACGTTGAACCAAATTTTGGTGCAATTTCATGGCTGGCAGGCAGTTGCACCAAAAAGTGGTGCAACTTCCATCAACGAAAAATACTGATGGGGAGGTTGCACGAAAATATGGTGCAACCTCGGATCACCGCAACCGTAACCGATTGAAATCGACAACAACCGCATCAAGACCGAAAGCCAATGTCTAGCACAGAGTATTTAAATCATTAATCGAATATCAAGGTAAGTAAAATGCTTTATTTTACATATATGGTAAATGTTTTTTGCTTACTGTAAATTATTTATCGATGCAGAAACTGATTTGCCCTGTGTTCAGTTAGGCTTAAGTGATGTTGACAAATTCGCAGCAATGCATTACCAGTGAAATTACATTAAAATTTCTGATTTCGCGATGTTTTATCGCACTCTTGCTACAAAAGTGACACAACCCAAAATTCTTTTTTTTTTAAGTTAAAGTGTATACATAATCATAGATTATATGGGCTGGAAGGACGCTTAAGTCTGTTTCAGCTTGAATTTAATATGAAAACAATCTTGTGCCATTCAACTAGCTTCAAGTACATGCAGTCTCGGATTTTTTACTCAAAATGATAAATTTTGACTTATATTGCACCCTTTCTACAAAAATGACATATGTATGAATAAAAAATTATTTTATTCAATAATTATTAGCATTATCCTAAAGTTTATAAGCTTTAACTGTTGTATGCAGTTTCAGACCCGAGTCATTTTTCATGAAATGTTTCCACCCTTGAAAGTGAACAATGGTCCCTCCTCTTTTCAAATAAATAATAGTACTTAAATAATATTTTATTAATTTTCCGTCAACTTTTAATCACGCTTATGGAAGAATGGTATGAGAGGCCGCTCATATTAATTATGTAACAGTTTATGCCACTGCAGTTGAAAGTTTAATCATACAAAATATTCAATTATTGAAAACCTCTTGCTTGGGTAAACTCTTCGCAACACAAATAAAGAGAAAGAATAAAAAAAAAAAAAAAAAAAAAAAGTCTTATCTATAACCGGAAGTGATACTTTGAAGGATTTGATGTTGCAGTCTTTTATTTATATTTTCATTATTGTTCTAAGAATAGCTTACATTTAAATTGTTTTTATATTCCTTTTTATTCTTTTTGTCTGAATTAATACAAAGAATATTATTCAATATACATTATTTTGACGGATAACTTAGGGTAATAATTCATTGTTTACTTTTCCAAATGCAGCTGTTATTTTGAGAAGTTAGGTGATTTAAGTGAGGTAAACTTATCGTGTTAAAGTGTTCTTTTTATAAAGTATCCTTGGGTAATATTTTGTTTTGAATACTTAATATATTATTCGCATCCTTTTTCATAGTTTACTTTTCCAAATGCTGCTGTTATAATTTCTTATGCAATTAATTTTCTATGCAATACAAAGCATAACTTATGCAGTATTATGTTTTAAAATATTATGCAATACAAAGTAAGTACATTATTATAAGTTGGTATGTTTATCGTGTTCTTGTCCAAGTGGGAAAAAAAAAAATCTTTTCAGTAAAAAATTTCTGACGACTTGTTCTCATACAAAAGTTCATGAAATTCTAAAACCTTTTTCATACGGTAGTACTCTTTTACTTTTTTGTGAATTATCTGATTGACCGAGAGTTGATTAACTTCTGCAAAAGTATATTTCTTCATTTTTAAAATGTATCTTCGTTAATTTCGTAGTGTTCTTAGTAGCATACTCCATTTAAAAAAAAAAAAAAAAAAAAAAAGAGGAAAAGCACACAACATAAATCTACAGGCTTTTTTCCTTTTAGTCGTTATCTTTTAATTTCATTTTTACGAATATCACCAAGTTCACTGGATTTCCACCAAATTTAAAGATCACCATGACTTTTCTTCTAAGAAGTAAAAAAGAGGATCTGTTGAACTTAGCCCCGGAATTAGGCATAAAGATAACCGCTACCATGACCAAGCCGATCATCAAGGATTTAATCTTGGGAAATGAGAAGTATGACGAAGATGAAGTAAAAGCACTTCTCGAGAGCATCACCGAGGAGAGGTTGCAAGAGCAAGAGCGTCAAGAGGCCATCGCCATCGAGGAGCGAAAACGTCAAGAAGCCATCGAGGAACGGGAACGTCAAGAAGCCATCGAGGAACGGGAACGTCAAGAAGCCATCGAGGAACGGAAACGTCAAGAAGCCATCGAGGAACGGAAACGCCAAGAAGCCATCGAGGAACGGAGACGAGAAGCAGAGTTCGAGCTCGAGAAATTACGAATCCAAAACCAGAAGGATTCATCTTCGAAAAACGTCACAACAAACCAAGTACCAAGCAGACCTTCACGTGATACCTTCCACAAGTTCGATATGAAAGAAGATGTGAATCTTAACCTCATCCTGTTCGAGAGGCATGCAGAGCTGTCATCGATCCCTAAAGAAGAATGGGTTCAGCACCTCATAGGCCTACTTCCAGTCGACGTTGCACACTTAAGGGGTCTCAGGACCCTTAACTTTTAAAATTATCGATTTTTTGAAAAAAATATATGTTATGAGCCATTTTATTCTGAATATTTTGGTACCAAAATTATGAAGATACTCAAATTATTTGCGAAGTTATTCGAAAAAGTTTAAACCAACATTTAGAAATCAGTCGATGCCACGCCCACTTATTGTTAGCAGACGATACAATTTCAAGCTTATAGTATGTTTCATTTCACTTTTAATCTACATGCAAAGCCTTTGCTAATATTATTTTAATGTTTGTAAACAAGCAGAAGGTATACAACTAAACTTTAGAATTACTTGCTGGTTATTTAATGTTATTATTTTGTTTTGGAGCGCGTGTTTTGGACTGTTCTTTTGAGGATTCGATTTTGTTTTGATTCCGAAAGCTTTTTAAAGTCATGAAAATGCGAGTAAATTATCATTAAAAGAGATCATGAGGACAGCGGTCGAAAAAGAAGAAGTTTAACGGTAATAAATATGCTTACAAAATGTAAATAGTAGCAGTACAACACTCATCAAAGTGCATGCTTCTAAAAGCTTATCAGCAAAAAAAAAAAAAAAAAAATGCCTTCTTCTAACTCTATCATAGAAGAATGATGATATTTCCACTGAATTTTGTGGATATAGAATTGTTGATATTTTTATGTTTGATAATTTAAAAAACTGTTTGTAGTTTTTTGTATCATGGACATATAAAATTCTCTGATAAATCAACAAGTACACAGTCCCAGTACTCTACTTACACAGTCACGTGTGTTCATTGTACTTCTGAGGCTTCATTTAAATCTTGTTTAGTGATTGGCCCAAATAAAAACATTTCAGAAATAAATTGACTTTAGCCATGAGATATTGTGGAGCTGAAATGACTTCTCTTCAAACATTCTGCAACGTGATAAGTTTATCAACACCCATTTAAAAAAAATCATATGCTATATCAACAAAAATTTGACTGAGGTCATCCAGGTAGTTGCCGAAGACTCTTTGAAACAGGCTGCGTCTGATGAAATTTCCCTTAATGACAACAATAGTTCCGTTGCTATTAGTGGGGATAGTACATGGAAGAGTCGAGGCCACATGTCGCTTGTCGGTGCCTGTGTGTTGATTGACAGTGATTCGGGTAAAGTCATTGATGTCAAGGTAATGTCGGCACATTACAAAGGATGCCAGTTGTACAAAGGTTGTAAATTTGGACCCAGATATAAATCTTGGATTTCAAAGCACAGATCATTTTGTACTAAAAATCATGTTTGGATCTGCCGGAAAGATGGGGGTCGATGGAATCTTTCGGAGATCGGAAACTGAACGAGGGTTGAAGTGTAAAGAGTACAAGACATCTGCGGCTGTTTCAGAAAGCAAACAATGTGGGATAGATTTTAAAATTAAGATAGTAGAATACGTGGGCCACATACAGAAAAGAATGGGTACTCGTTTACGAAAAATGAAGTCAGTTCTTGTAAATAAGAAATTTTCAGATGGCAAAACTATAGGCGGCAAAGGTCAATTAACAGAAACCAACGTCAAGAAACTGACTTCATACTACGGGAATGCTATAAGGGACAATTCAATTAGCGTTAATGACGAGGCAATCTATTTCGGCTGTATGGGCTCATACAGGCAGCTCTGACCAAGAGCTTATACTCTGGGTTTGCCCGAAAGGTGAAAAGACTTGGTGTAAGTATAACATTGCAGAAGCTAACGGTTAACTGAGGGTTTTTAAGCATAAGAACACTTTACCTTTGGCCGTTATTGACACTATTAAACCCGTTTTTAAAGATATATCCCAAGTGGTTCTATTATGGTAATGCCTTGGCGGTCGAACACAGAAAACCAATGAATCCATGAATTCTCTCGTATGGAAGTATAGTTCGAAAGTTATTGGGCCGTGTATAACAGTAACTAAGCTAGCTGCATATTCAGCTTAATGTATATATAATGGTGAAGAGAAGTCAACATTAGCTAACTTGAAAGTTTTAGACTTAAAATATACAAAAAAATATTTATAACTACTACTTGTATTTCACATAGCAAACGCGTGTCGCTGTGGCTGAAAAAAGAGCCAGCAGTGCTTTGTTAGAGGCTCGGAAAGCCAAAAAACTAAAAAATGCTGTAATAAATGAGTCTCTGTAGGTGAAGGAAGGAATGGCTTATGGTACAGGAGAATTTGATTAGGTAATTAATCTCATTTTATTTAATTTAGGTAAAATTTTAACTTTAACTTGATTTTTCTCAAAATGTAAATTTCTAGTTTGCGCGCATGATTTAAAAAAAAGTATTTATTGTATGAACTTGAAATTTGTTGCAAATGTTCTTTATAACTTACTCTATAACTTATACTTCAATTTGGGAAAATTTTTATTTACAAAAAAAAATTGGAGCATTTTTGTGTGAAAATTTTTCGAAAAAATAAATTTTTTGAATTTTTATTTAAATAAAAAATACTTAAGCCTTATAAAATATACTAAAATGATGTATAACTTCTAGGTAGCTATTGTATGGGTTATTTGAAACCAATTTGAGACACTTTGGGTCATAATTTATTTCATAATCATGCGCGCAGCAAATTGCATTTTTTTCTGATTATTAAAAATTTTATGATTTACATTTCCAAATATATATAATAATTATTTGAATGCTGTTTAAGTTTAAGAGTGATGTAAATAACAATAGTGTAAAGTTTCAAATGTAAAAAACCAGAACCTTAAACTTTGCTTGGTTAAAAAGTTATATTGACTCGAAAACTGAGATTTCTCATATGCCTGCAGAATTTTTTAAGGGTACTGAGACCCCTTAATTGCTCGGGAGTCCCCCGACAAGTCTCACGACTATGATCACGTAAAGCAGTTGCTGCTACGAAGGTTCAAACTGTCTCCAGAAAGACTTCGCCAGATGTTCGTGTGACACCAAAAATCTCCTGAAGGAACTTGGTTGGATTTTCTCCATGAATTGCAAACCTACTTCGATGGATGGGTGGAAGGTCTTGAAGTGAAAACTTACGACCAGCTTCGTGACCTCATCATAGCAGATCAGATCAAGAGAAGAGCTCCGTACGAATTCAAAGAACATTTTCTAAATGAATGGACACTCATCAACTCTCCCAGAGAGCTGGCTCAAAAGTTCGAAAAATACGAAGATGTCCGCAGAACGTTAAAGTCAAAGCAGTTCGACTCCTTGCCCAAAGGAAAATATGGGGCTAAATCGTCAAATTATGGGAACCTTTCCCGAAGAACCGACAGTCACCGATACGAGGCCGGATCATCGAATAATCGTGGAAGCCCTCCCCGAAGAGCTGATAATCGCCGATATGGACCAAACCGGTCAGAAAGGAACCATTTCAACAGTAATCGAAATACCGACACTGTCAGGCCTAGACAGTCACTCTGCAGTTATTGTAAAGAACCAGGACACTTCTACGTTAACTGCGACAAGCGCCGAAAAGATGCAGAATCCAACAATCCTCCGAGCAATTCTGTACCGACATGTACAATCATCCCATCAGAAGAGTTGAAATTTAAAGAAATCGTTATGGGAAACAAACTCATCACCGCACTCGTAGACACAGGCAGTTCACTCAGTCTCGTTCGAGACGACATAGCCAAAGAAATCATTGATGAATCCAAGCTTTCGAAACAAAGAAGAACGCTCTCAGGCTTAGGAAATTCCCAAGTCACAACGAAAGGATCTTTCGAAATAAGTTTCTCCACCGACGGAGAAGAATTTTCTCTAACATGGCATGTAGTACCACAATCACAGTTATCTTTCCAAGCAATTATCGGAATGGATGTTACGAATCAAGCTACGTTTACAACGTCCAGGAATGGTATGAAATTTCATAAAGATGAGCCCGCTTATTGGTTCATGCACATCTCCGAAACAAGTCCTAATGAAGAGATAGAGTTGGCCCACATAAGAGACATCAGGATACAGAACGTATTGAAGCAAGTTATCTCAACTTACAAGCCTGACAAAACTTTGTCAACAGACGTATCCATGCGAATCACCCTGAAAGACGACGTTCCAGTCTACCAACCTGCGAGACAATTATCGAGTTCAGAAAAGTTAGAGGTCAATCAGCAAATCGACGAATGGCTAGAACAAGGAATCATCAGACCAAGCTCGTCAGACTACGCCAGTCCTATCGTACTAGTGAAGAAAAAAGACGGTTCCACCCGCCTCTGTGTGGATTATAGGAAATTGAATAGAAAATTAGTCAAGGATCGATTTCCTTTACCCCTGATAGAAGATGTTCTCGACAAGCTACAAGATGCTCAAGTATATACTACACTCGACCTCAAGAATGGATTTTTTCATGTTGAAGTAGATGAAGAGAGCCGCAAGCTAACCTCTTTCATCATCCACGATGGACAATTTGAGTTCAACAAAGTACCCTTTGGCTTAAGTACCAGTCCCAGTGTATTTCAAAGGTACGTGTACAACATCTTCCGAGATCTAATGAGAAAAGGCATCGTAATAATCTATATGGATGATTTGGTAATTCCCTCAAAGAATGAGGAAGAAGGTCTAAGAAACTTACAGTCAGTACTAGAAGTTGCATCAAAATACGGCTTGGAGATAAAATGGAAGAAATGTCAATTCCTGCAACGGAAAATAGAATTTCTAGGACACATAGTGGAAAACGGTACAATACGACCATCGTTGGCTAAAACGCAAGCAGTAAAGAAATTTCCCGTACCCACAACCGTGAAGCAGGTACAAAGCTTTCTCGGACTCACCGGCTATTTCCGCAAGTTCATACCAGAATACTCCAAAATAGCAAAGCCACTAAGCGACCTGACTAAGAAAGAAACTCCATTTGCGTTCAATCTACCTCAAGTCGAAGCGTTCGAAAAACTCAAGAAACTCCTTACAGAAAGTCCAGTCTTAAGTATCTTCCGGCAAGGTCAAAGGACAGAATTACACACTGATGCCAGTTTACACGGCTATGGAGCTGTACTATTGCAAGAGTCCACCGAAGGAAAGATGCATCCAATCCAATACATGTCTAAGAAGACAACACCAGCTGAAATGAAATAAACCAGCTACGAGCTTGAAGTGCTAGCTATTGTAAGCGCATTAAAGAAATTCCGCGTCTATCTTCTGGGAAACCATTTTAAAATAGTCACCGATCGTTCGGCATTCCAGAAGACTATGGATAAAAAGATCTAGTTACTCGCATAGCTAGATGGACATTATCTTTAGAAGAATTTGACTATCAGATCGAGCATCGACCTGGAGAGAGGATGAAACATGTAGATGCTCTGAGCAGAAATCCAGTCTTTATAATTGAGAGCGATACAATCACAGCTAGATTGCGCAAAGCTCAAGCAGAAGATGAAAACATCAGTACTTTGAAGGCAGTCCTCAACAACAACGGGTCGTCAGAATTTTGTGAAAGAAACGGAATCCTCTACAAATTCGTAAATGGTCGCGAATTAATTGTAGCACCGAAGGACATGCAGACGGAATTAATTAAGCTCGCGCATGAGAAAGGACACTTTTCGACCTCTAAGACGGAAGACGTCATAAAACAGGAATTCTTCATTCCAAATTTAAACGCCTTAGTCCGTAATGTCATCAACAACTGCGTCCCATGCATCTTAGCTAACAAGAAGAGCGGAAAGAAAGAAGGATTTCTAAATCCAATTCCGAAAGAAGACATTCCCTTAAGTACGTATCACGTAGATTTTATTGGTCCAATGCCCTCTACCAACAAAAAATATCAGCACATATTGACTGTTGTTGACGCATTTACCAAATTCACATGGCTGTATCCGGTGAAGTGTACTTCTGCGGAAGATTTAATAGACAAACTAAGGTTACAACAAAAAACTTTCGGGAATCCCAAAAGAATACTCACAGATCGAGGATCAGCATTTACTTCGAAAGCCTTCACTGATTTTTGCACTGAAGAAGGAATTCAACACTTGCAAATTGCTACCGGAGTACCTCGAGGAAACGGTCAAGTAGAAAGGATCCATCGCACTCTAATACCTGTCCTAACCAAGTTATCGTTAGACGACTCGACAAAATGGTACAAATATGTCGACCGACTACAACAAATACTCAACAGCACGATTAATAGAGGTACCAAGTGGACACCTTTTGAACTCTTAACAGGTGTTACCATGAGGAATAAGGACGACTTGAAAATACGAGACCTACTCATGGAAGAGATAGAAGATGAGCTTCAGGAGCAAAGAAACTCATTGCGACAAGAAGCAAAGAGGAACATCCAAAAGATTCAAGCCGAAAACAAACGGACCTATAACAAGAAACGCAAGAAAGCTCCGAACTATAGGGAAGGGGATTTGGTGGCAATCCAGCTAACGCAGTTCGGTTCTGGGTTAAAACTAAGACCCAAATTCCTAGGACCCTATAAAATTACATAAGTTAAACCCAAAGATAGGTATGACGTACAAAAATAGGTAACCAGGAAGGGCCTAATATAACTTCTACATCAGCTGATCTAATGAAATTTTATACTACTAAATAAATTAACTTAACATAAACACTCTTCAAAAATAATATGCAAACATTGCCATAATTGTCTTTCGCCCAACGTCATTATTCTTCATTTTATATGTCATTGTTTGATATTCAATTTACCATGCAACTCCAGCCATAGCATAGGACCCAGCCACTGATGCAGTTCCTACCATCTTCAAATAGACTTGATCCTGAACTTTTCGAACAATTACAAATGAACATTGTGATCGTCAACGAAATGTTTTCATTTTGTCTTAGTTTTATATTTTCTTTTACTTAAGTATTATCATATGTCTTGCCCATTTCCATGTGTTTCATCGATGAGGTCATCGATCTACAGGATGGCCGAATCTGTAGGATTTTTATTATCCCATATCAATTGTTTACGGTACATTTCAATTTCCTCTTGTAAAGACAGATGGCACTGCAAGAAGATGTTTATTTTTTTTTTTTTTTGTTATTACGAATAAGTATTCGTACTCCGCGATTTTATTTTTTAAGCAGAAGCACACCGGATCCCATTCGGGAACAAACACGCTGAACTCTGTCCGCCAATTTTGGGTGCACTCAACTCACTTCGCTAATTGGGTAATGTACAGTCGGTAGATTTAATATATGAGCACCGGTACCCTTTTAAAATTTTATCAAAAGTGGATTTAACCTTTTTGAACAAATGCAACAACTCAAGGTTTTTGAAAAGTTTTTAATATTTTATTGATAGCTAATTATGTTTATTCGTTTGAGCGAGTTTGAGGGAATATTCTACCCCAATAAAGGGATTTATGTACCATTTCATTTTGAAAATAATAATGAGAACCACTTGCCAATGTTGGGGAATGATTTGTTTTTAAAAAAATGTACTCCTTTTAACAAAAACTCACAGTTTTATTTTTTTAAACATTGCTAACCATCTTTAAAAAACGTTGTTTACAAATTGAATCTAAAAAATGTATCTTTACAACTTTTTTTAAAGAATTATTTATTCAAATACAAATTTTAAGACAACAGGGTTGGTCGAGTAAATATATATATACACGTATATAGAAAATAATTTGTATACGATAGTTATACGATCATACATACAATATAGCTATAGTTGATTCTATAAAGTTTCATTCTATACAGTTTTGGGATCAATCACTGACACTTTTACAAACGCTACTATTGTTTCTTAGGACTAATTATCCGATACGGCGTCATCTAGTAAGCTGATCTACGTCACCTAGGAGAATGTTTTATACCAAGATTTGGGGGATAGTAGCAAAAAAAATTATCAGTTGGAATAGGCATTTTCATCGGCAACAAACGTATCAAGTGTTCAAGACTCAAAGGCTAATTTCGATTGCATTGTTTCTTTGGATTAATTAACCCTATCAACCAACCATGCTAAATTTGGCAGATATGCCAATATATTCTATCACTTGGGGGGTAAAAATACGTTAGCCAATGGCATGGAATTGATGAATTTGTTTGTAAGGCTCTCGACATTTTGTTTAAACCTCCAAAATATTTATTTTTAGACCTTTTCATTTGAATGTTTCACAACCACTATTGATATCAAAATATTGAAATTAATATTGGTACATAATATTGAAATTAAAATTTTCTAAATTGATATCTTTAGGCTTGATTAGAAAAATTGCAAGTCTTTAATTGCACTGACTTAAAAGTACGTATCTAAGAAAAATGTATGTGTTAAAATGTTTTTTAATATCATATGAAAGCAAACACATTTCTGGTAACTACCCAAAATTATCAATTTTAAATTCAATGAAATACTTGTTTCAATCATTTATAATATTGAAGTAATATGGAATCATTTCAAATGAACAATTTCAAATTAATCCCTTTATTTATACCCCACTTTGAAATCATTTCAAATGAACAATTTCAAATTAATCCCTTTATTTATACCCCACTTTGGAATCATTTAAAACAAACGGTCCCTAAAAGAATCCATTTGAACCGTCAAAAAATTCTACAGACTTGAAAAAATTAAAGACTCAAACACCCTCACCAATGTTGGTGATGCAAGTGTCGCAAAAAAATGGGGAAACGGTGCCCAAATCGGCACCGTTTCCCCATTTTTTTGCCCTCGAAAGGACCCTCACAAAACGCCCGAAACTTGCATTGGGGCCTGGTAAAAAGACATCCATTGACGAGGAAGGCAAGCCTCGAAATCGCAAGACTCGTCGCACACGTGAAGACTGCCAATCTCCGTTCGAAGGTAACTCCTTTCACCCGCACTCCACTCCCATTGAAATTCAATGTACAGCCAACTCAACATTTTCTCAGTTGACCATTCAAACGAAGGGCAGCGTTCACACGGCTCACGTAATTCCTCCCTCACGCGTCTTCTGATCGAGTGTTGGAGAGAAGTCGGTAAGGTCGAAAACACTTCTCCCTCTATAAATCTATGCATAGTTACAGTAGCCATGTGAAGAATGACTTTATAAATATGAATGATATCGTCGGAATGGATCTCTTCTCGGCAGACTGGGCAAGACTCTGAATTTTCATGCCCCGTCTCTACCCATTTCGCTAAACAAGACCCGTGAAACCAATGATCACATCTCAGATAGCGAAAATTGCAAACGGTCGGCTCGAGACAGATCCCGCAGGTCGTCTCGTGCCGGCCTAAAATCCGAATAGACGCCAAGTCCATTGGATCTATAGGTTGGGCGCATCGAATGCAATGTCGCCGGTGGCCGAAATGCAAGTTAAGACAAGCGGCATGAACAAGCACTTGGCAGCAAGCGAGTTCTACCATGGGCAGAGGGCTGTCGCGGAGAAGACAATAAGCGCAAGACATGTCTGAAGCAGAAATGATGCGGGAGTGGGGAAGGCTCTGAGCTTTTATAGGAAAAGGGGCGTAGGGAAGAGGGTGACGTCACGAGATGAATGCTAATTGGTCAAAATATAGCTTTGCACACACACAATTTCAAAAAAAAAAAAAAAAAAAAAAAAAAAAAAAAAAAAAACAATCTTTAAATATTAACACTTTATCTGTAGAATTTTAAACCAAACATCTCGTAAAATTTAAACAGCTTGTCCATGGTAGAACGTCTTAAACATTTCAACCCAAGAGCTTGTAATAAATTAATATTTTATCTGTAGAATTTTAAACCAAAAATGTTATAAAATTTAAACAACTTGCACCTTCTTTAACTTTGTGAGGAGACGTCCTTCCAAATATGGGTCTGGGCACCGACTGAGCAATTGGTCCTCTGTCCGTTGAATGTCCAGGCAAGGTGAAGGTGTCAAGCAAGGTGAAGGCAAGGTGAAGGAAGGCAAGGTGAAGGAAGGCAAGGTGAAAGAAGTCCTTCCAAGTCAGGGCACTGAATGAGCTACCGACAGATTTTAAGTTATATATATATATATAAAAAATGTAACTCGTACGTCTTTAACTTTCCAACCCAAGAGCTTGTAAATTTCAAAAAACAATCTCTAAATATTAACATTTCATCTGTAAAATTTTAAACCAAACATGCTGTAAAATTTAAACAGCTTGGAAATGTAACTTTTTTAACTTTCCAACCCTTGTAAATTTCAAAAAAAAAACAATCTCTAAATTAATATTTTATCTGTAGAATTTTAAACCAAACATGTTATAAAATTTAAACAACTTGCACCTTCTTTAACTTTGTGAGGAGAGGGAGACGTCCTACCAAATATGGGTCTGGGCACCGACTGAGCAATTGGTCCTCTGTCCGTTGAAGGTCCAGGCAAGGTGAAGGTGTCAAGCAAGGTGAAGGCAAGGTGAAGGAAGGCAAGGTGAAAGAAGTCCTTCCAAGTCAGGGCACTGAATGAGCTACCGACAGATTTTAAGTTATATATATATATAAAAAATGTAACTCGTACGTCTTTAACTTTCCAACCCAAGAGCTTGTAAATTTCAAAAAACAATCTCTAAATATTAACATTTCATCTGTAAAATTTTAAACCAAACATGCTGTAAAATTTAAACAGCTTGGAAATGTAACTTTTTTAACTTTCCAACCCTTGTAAATTTCAAAAAAAAAACAATCTCTAAATTAATATTTTATCTGTAGAATTTTAAACCAAACATGTTATAAAATTTAAACAACTTGCACCTTCTTTAACTTTGTGAGGAGACGTCCTACCAAATATGGATCTGGGCACCGACTGAGCAATTGGTCCTCTGTCCGTTGAAGGTCCAGGCAAGGTGAAGGTGTCAAGCAAGGTGAAGGCAAGGTGAAGGAAGGCAAGGTGAAAGAAGTCCTTCCAAGTCAGGGCACTGAATGAGCTACCGACAGATTTTAAGTTATATATATATATATAAAAAATGTAACTCGTACGTCTTTAACTTTCCAACCCAAGAGCTTGTAAATTTCAAAAAACAATCTCTAAATATTAACATTTCATCTGTAAAATTTTAAACCAAACATGCTGTAAAATTTAAACAGCTTGGAAATGTAACTTTTTTAACTTTCCAACCCTTGTAAATTTCAAAAAAAAAACAATCTCTAAATTAATATTTTATCTGTAGAATTTTAAACCAAACATGTTATAAAATTTAAACAACTTGCACCTTCTTTAACTTTGTGAGGAGACGTCCTACCAAATATGGATCTGGGCACCGACTGAGCAATTGGTCCTCTGTCCGTTGAAGGTCCAGGCAAGGTGAAGGCAAGGTGAAGGCAAGGTGAAGGAAGGCAAGGTGAAGGAAGGCAAGGTGAAAGAAGTCCTTCCAAGTCAGGGCACTGAATGAGCTACCGACAGATTTTAAGTTATATACATATATATATATATATATATATATAAAAAATGTAACTCGTACGTCTTTAACTTTCCAACCCAAGAGCTTGTAAATTTCAAAAAACAATCTCTAAATATTAACATTTCATCTGTAAAATTTTAAACCAAACATGCTGTAAAATTTAAACAGCTTGGAAATGTAACTTTTTTAACTTTCCAACCCTTGTAAATTTAAAAAAAAAACAATCTCTAAATTAATATTTTATCTGTAGAATTTTAAACCAAACATGTTATAAAATTTAAACAACTTGCACCTTCTTTAACTTTGTGAGGAGAGGGAGACGTCCTACCAAATATGGGTCTGGGCACCGACTGAGCAATTGGTCCTCTGTCCGTTGAAGGTCCAGGCAAGGTGAAGGTGTCAAGCAAGGTGAAGGAAGGCAAGGTGAAGGAAGGCAAGGTGAAGGAAGTCCTTCCAAGTCAGGGTACTGAATGAGCTACCGACAGATTTTAAGTTATATATATAAAAAAAATGTAACTCGTACGTCTTTAACTTTCCAACCCAAGAGCTTGTAAATTTCAAAAAACAATCTCTAAATATTAACATTTCATCTGTAAAATTTTAAACCAAACATGCTGTAAAATTTAAACAGCTTGGAAATGTAACTTTTTTAACTTTCCAACCCTTGTAAATTTCAAAAAAAAAACAATCATCCATCTGCAAGGCACTTTTAAAATTTAAACAGCTTGCAACTCTCGCTTTTTAAAAAATATCGAAATATTAATATTTCATCTGTAGAATTTCAACGTTCCAACTTGTAAAAAATTAAACAGTTTGGGAAACTCGCCTCTCTCCCCAACATTGGTTCTCGTCTTGTCGTGAAAAAAAAATGGGGAGGTGGTTTTGCTGCAGAGAGCAAACCGCCTCCCCATTTTTTTTTTTACCTGCCATGACGTTAATCCCCGATAATTTCTTTTCGGAAACGTATGCGTTGGGCAACGGTAAAATGTTGACCCCACTCGTCATACAATTCCTGTAAGATTTCGCCCCACGACATTCCCAAATCCGGAAGGTTTTCGTAAGGTCCGTCGTAAACTGCCGGTATTTTAACTTTGAAAAAGGTTTGCATGGCTTCCGGTAAAGTCTGGAAGCGATCCGAATTTAAAAAGTTCCAAAAGATTTGCGATCGCGCCCGACACATGTAGTCTGCCAAACGAGCGTAAGCCACGTCGCCAATGTCTTTTCGACACACGGGACATTGCGTGTGCCCACTGTCGATGCATCGTTTCAGACACAGACCGTGAAAATAGTGATCGCAGTCTGTAAAGGATTCGTCGCAGACATAATCCTCGTAACATACAGCGCAGACTTCAGTGTGACGGGACAGCTTTCTAATCTCGGCCACCGTCGAGTGAGTCAAGGGTTTCCAGCACACGATGCATTCGGGAACCTCACCCGCCGATGGTTTAATTTGATTCAATTGCAAGTCATGGCAGAAAGCATGTACGAAGCGCAAGCAACAAGGCATTCGTATCAAGCTTAGAGCGTTTGAAACGCCGCAGAAGGAGCAGGCAACCGACATGTCTCGATGTCAGAAGCCAAATGATAACGTACGAACGACCAGCTTCCTTTATATAGAGGGAGGGGGCGTGGCTGACAGGACGTCATTCATTTCCCTCGTTGAGTTTAAATGACCAACATTGTGGTATTCGAAAACAGTGAGATTTGGGTAAAATTGTATGGATCCACTTGTAAGCTCTATATGTTTGTTTTTTTGAAAAAAAGAATTACCAACAGTGTCCGTATAAAAAAAAAATATATAAAAAGTCAACTTGAAAAAAGAATTACCAACAGATACTGTATCTTTTTACAGAGATATAATAGTTTTAACGAAAAAAAAGACACTGTTTTAAAAATTCATTTAGATACCAACGTTGGTGACTCGAGCGTCGCAAAAAAATGGGGAAATGGCAGCCTATGATCAAAAAAACAATGTTTTTTGATCAAATTGCTACCATTTCCCCAAGTTTCTGCCTTGAATAATATCGTTTTCTTTCCACGATCTAAAAATAAAAAAACAACAACCATAAGACAATGTTTTTATCAAACAACTCTAGTTGAAACATCGTGTTGTAGTCTACTTACTTTATTTAATAATCGTCAAACAGACTTAAAAATTCATCTGGGACCTCAAAGATATTTTCCAAACTACTCAGTTCTTCTGGAGGTTCCGTTGTCAAGAAATTGTCCAACATATCTTGGACATCCGACAAAGACAGTACATTGTCCGACGGAACGGAAGGTGCTTCCAAACACGACGGCTCCGGTTCATTCTCCAATGCGACCTCGCAAGTCGTTTGGACTGCCGCATCTACCCTCCTCGATGGTTCGGTCTGGACTTGGACATTTACCATCTTTCTCCTTTTCAGAGATGGACTGGAGCTGTGTCGTTTAGACGACGGAGTGTTGTGTCGTTTAGACGAGCCAGCAGGATCCATCTTTCTCCTTTCAGGACTGTGTCGTTTAGACGAGCCAGCCCATTCCACCGCTTCCCAAGGATCGTTTCCATCCACCCTACTCTTTACCACATCGAGCGTGAAAAGCGTTTTTTGAACTGCCACCAACACGTAAATGGTTCCGGGGGGAACGACGTAGGTTGTGTGGGGCTGTAACACGAAGCGATCGTAAAAATTTTGGTCGATCGAATAAAAAGCCTGATCAATCCTCACGGCTATCCGATATTTATGCTTGGGTAACATGTAAAAGAGTAGGGGGACGTTGGTTGTCCGGTAGACATGAAATGTCCCGGGTTTGACGGACCGCTGGCCAAACGTAAACTGGGATTTGACAAGAAATGTATTGTCAAACACGAAACTCACCCGCATATCCGTATTTTTACGGTGCGGTTGATCACGGCCAATAAGCCGTCTTTCCATCTTGACCCAGTCTATATCGTTGGGTCGGAATGGGTTCGGGATGGCCGCATCCAAGCACGTCCGTGTAAAGTTATCCACCATGAGTGTTGTATGCATTTCACTCTCCAGATGAAGCGTCACTTTTTGGCAATGAAATTCGACTCGGAACGGCTGCACTTTGCCTTTGGCGACCAAATCGTAACATTCCCGTTTGTTTTTGGGAAAACAGGGAGGCTTGACGGTGGCGGAGATTGCTTCAAATAGAGAATTCATGTTGAATGAGTAGCGTTTCTCTGGGGCTCCCTTTTTATACTGCTGGAGGGACTGAGCCCCGGGCAAGTATCACGTGATGGGTCACGTGGTGCAAAGAACCACGTGACTTGAGCCCCGGCCAAGTCAAGTGATGACGTGACCGTTTTTTTTTATATTTAAAGATGAAGGTGGAGGATCCAATGGAGGCTGGTGGGCTGTGGAGGATGAAACAAGACACTTGTTAAAAAGATACGAGTTGTGGAGAATTGATTCAGTCTGCACTTTTATCCGAACAAGGAATTGATGATAAAGAATGTTGAAACAAGGGACTTGTAATGGGTACTCTATGGTTTTTCAATGGTGCGAAAAATTTTCAAATATTTTTTTTTTTTAAAAAAATGGGAAAAGTTTTTAATCAGCCATTAGTCAATGTAAGAAGGTTTTTAAAACGGGAGAGATCAGCCATCCTTTAATGTTGTAACAACACAGTTTTTAAAATGGGTAGTGGATTCAGAGGAACACTAGAGATTTTAAAATCGGTTATGAATAGTTTCAGTTATTATTCAATCTTGGAACGAGACAGTTTTTTAAAATAGGATAGTGTCAGCTATTATTCAATGTTGGAACAAGACATTTTCTTAAAAATCGGTTATGGATGGTTCAGCCGTCAAGGGATATTTTTAGTAAATATGTCCAAGTTGAGGTTTCCGGTACGGTTGGCCTCGGTAGTTAATATTATCAAGTACCAGTAGAGAGAGAAGAGACGTCCTTCCAAGTATGGGTCTGACTGAGCAATTGGGGTCAGAGTCCTCTGTCAGTCGAAGGTCCCGGTGTCAACATTCAAAAATTGCTTCGAAGGAGCAAGTTGAAAGACGTCCTTCCAAGTCAGGGTCTGGGCACTGAATGAGCTACAGACAGAATTTGAGTTATATATATATTAAAAAAAAAAAAAAAAAAAAAAAAAAAAAAAAAAAAAAAAAAAAAAAAAAAAAAAAAAAAATTTTTTTTTTTTTTTTTTTTTTTTTTTTTTTTTTTTTTTTTTTTTTTTTTTTTTTTTTTTTTTACTATGGTTTTGACTACAAACTTTTTTTATTTTTACAAAGACCTCTAGCGCCAGAATTTTTTTCTTCGCGTCTTAGAATATTTTTTTCTCGTCTTAGAATATTTTTTTCTCGTCTTAGAATTTTTTTTCTCGTCTCAGAATGTGTCCTGTGACGTCGTAACTTATACATCCCTTGCATCTCTGTCAAGAGGTATGAAATGGCCACGAAGCAGCTTCAACCCCTTTCCTCAAACCCTTGCTGCACCTCTTTATTCTTCCGTCTTTTGTGTCTATGTGATGAAGCTGTCTATGATACAGAGCTTCGAGAACCTGTTTCAAACCCTTTTTGGACCTTCTTTATTACAGTCCAAATCAAAAGTTGTATCATCAGCGTATTACACTAAGGTAGGTTATAACGTTTAATTAAAGTATTTGGTAACCGATTGGTTAATATTGAGTTTTTTCTCACAGAATCTATGCATATTTTTTGGAGAGTAGGAGGCGAGCAAGTTTTAAATTCAGTATTTAGTACACGTCTCAAATCCCCCTTGTAAAGATTAAGTGTTTCATAGTGTTGGAAACATTTGCTGTTTATAATTTTCGGCCAATAAGATGTTGTAACTGATGAAATTCGTTTTTGGTATTTGTCATTTACATGTGCAGTTATGAAGAAATGTAAAGAAGAATTAATATTTGCAAACTTAATAAGGAGACGTTTAACATCCCAAATTGTTCCAGAATTTCTATAGTAATGTTCAGGACAATCGTCACGTTCAGTTATTAAATGGTATAAACAATAATTGTCGTTCCAACAGGCACGACAGCTATAATCTCTTTTAACGTTAAATTCCATATTAATATTACTCAATAAACGATTACACGAATAGCAAAAATGTATTTTGAAATCTGTTTTATCCTTTGTGCGTCCATTTATACTCAAACTTGCATTATTATAAGGACGTAAAACAAACTGTTTCAGAAACTGTCGTACATGTTCTTTTGGAATATTTACCAGGTATGTTTCGTGATCTCTCCTATGATCCGTATAGTCTTTACGACCCCGATAAATGGAAATCATAACTATTGCCTCTTTTAAGCAACAGGAACGTGTCTCTATGATGAAGATGCTTATGATACAGAGCTTCGAGAGCCTGTTTCAAACCCTTGTTGGACCTTCTTTATTACACTCCAAATCAAAAGTTGTATTATCAACGGCTCCCAACATCCATTCAACCCGACACCAATATGCAGAGAGGAGCGAGCATAGACGTCCTTCCAACTCTGGGCACCGACTGAGCATTTGGGTCAGAGTCCTCTGTCAGTCGAAGGTCCCGGTGTCAACATTCAAAAGTTGCGTCGAAGGAGCAAGTTGAAAGACGTCCTTCCAAGTCAGGGTCTGGGCACTGAATGAGCTACCGACAGAATTTGAGTTATATATATTAAAAAAAAAAAAAAAAAAAAAAAAAAAAAAAAAAAAAAAAAAAAAAAAAAAAAAAAAAAATTTTTTTTTTTTTTTTTTTTTTTTTTTTTTTTTTTTTTTTTTTTACCTTACTATGGTTTTGACTGCAAACTTTTTTATTTTTACAAAGACCTCTAGCGCCAGAATTTTTTTTCTCGTCTTAGAATATTTTTTTTCTCGTCTTAGAATATTTTTTTCTCGTCTCAGAATTTTTTTTCTCGTCTCAGAATGTGTCCTGCAGGGTTGTAGATATTACTATAAACTTTTTTTTATTTTTAACAAGACCTCCAGAATTGTTTTTTCTTCTCGAATTGTCAATACTTTTATTTTTTTTAAAAAAAATTTACAATGTTAAATTATTGTTCCTGGAGACATTTAATTTACATCACTTTATTCACTCTTCCTTTACGTCGGTGCTGGGTAGGGTGTCCTCTTCTACAATCACCAACGGGTGTTCTGCCAAAGAGTCCATACCGGAAGATATCATCAATTTCCGTCCGTCGCCCGTATTCAAAAACACCTCGTGGGTTACCCATTTCACTCGTATGGAGAAATCGGTATACTCTTCGTTTGCCACCGGCACGCTGAAGGACTGGATCCTCTCGTAAAACTCCATTGTTTTCACAGTGAGATCAGCCACGACGGTTTGTACCGGTACGCCTTCCTCGTGCAACCACATCTCGGTGGCCCTATTCGGATTGGTATCCATCGAAACGTGGGGGACTTGTACGAGGCCGTTGTGCCACACGGTCTCTATCCGCTCTGCCAGCACGTGACTTTTATTGAGCCGGGTACAGACTAAATGCATCATTTCTGGAAACGTGAGAAGCACCTGCTTGGGATACGAGCACGTTCCGGGAGGCGTGACTTGCGAGACGGTGCGTCGGGTGCCAAACTTGCGAGCAAATCCAGAGGGAGCTTTGTAAGCCATGCATCGACCCACGTCACTCGCTCTCCAATAGACTTGGGCGTCTTGGCCGATAAGACCTGTCAGAGTCATGGGATCGTTGTTGTAAATCTGGAGTTTGAACCACATGATGAAGATTTTTTGGCGGCAGGAATCTCGGAGCGGTTGGCAGTCGGGAAGAGTGTTTCCTCTTGACTGGGGTCGTATATATATACCCTGTCTCGAGAAAGGTCGAGATGGGAAAAAAGTTTTTTTTATAGAAGAAGGGCGCTACTGGAAAACTATCTTGTACGGCAACAGGTACGATAGGTCTCGGTAGGAAGAAGCTTTAAATTCACGTCGGTATTGGAGAGCACGCAGACGTCTTTCCAAGTCGGGGTCTGGGCACGGACTGAGTATCCCACAGGATTTGGGTTATATATATATATATCAGAAGAAAAGAAAAGAAAAGAAAAAAAAAAAAAAAAAAAAAAAAAAAAAAAAAAAAAAAAAAAAAAAATGAGATGGGTTGTTTGAGAAACAATGTCTCGAGAAAGACTACGATGGGAAATGTAACCCAGTTTTTATCGTAGAAGGGAATGTAGCTACTGGATAAGTATCTTGTAAAGTCCCGGCAATAAGTACGGCAGGTCTCGGCAGAATGAAGCTTGGAATCCACGTCGGCATTAGCAAGTATCTAGACGTCCTTCCAAGTCGGGGTCTGATCACCGACTGAGTACCCGCAGGATTTGGGTAGTATATATAGTGTTAAAAAAAAAAAAAAAAAAAAAAAAAAAAAAAAAAAAAAAAAAAAAAAAAAAAAAAAAATATATATATATATATATTTTTTTTTTTTTTTTTTTTTTTTTTTTTTTTTTTTTTTTTTTTAACTATATATATAACCCAAATCCTATGGTATGATTCATTCCCATCCCAGATGTCAAGCCGGTCGGTCGCATGTTCCTCAGTTCCGGACTTTAACTTTTCTCCGGTATCGAAAATTTTTCTAAGTATTTGAGTCTGGACTTTAACTTTTCTCCGGTATCGAAAATTTTTCTAAGTGTTTGGGTCGGCAACCTGTCCGTCGAAGGTTCCGGCATCAATATTTAAAAGTTGCATCGAAGGAGCAAGTTGAAAGACGTCCGTCCAAGTCAGGGTATGGGCACTGACTGAGCCAATCTCACGATTCGGGTTCTATATATACTTATCAACGCACATGCGCAGTTTGGTTGGTGCGTGGGTGGATATTGAGTATAAATACAACCGGTTCCTGCTGATGGCTCAGTCGGTGCCCGGACCCCGACCTGGACGGACCTCTCTCAGCTTGCTCCTACTGATGCTTGGACCCATAGTCGGACCCCCATGCTCGGACCCTTTGTCGGACCCCCCATGCCGGACGAATATTTTTTCAAAACTTAAAATTTTTCAAAACTTAAAATTTTTTAAAACTTAAAATTTTTTAAAACTTAGAATTTTTTCAAAACTTAAAATTTTTCAAAACTTAGAATTTTTTCAAAACTTAAAATTTTTCAAAACTTAGAATTTTTTCAAAACTTAAAATTTTTCAAAACTTAGAATTTTTTCAAAACTTAAAATTTTTCAAAACTTAGAATTTTTTCAAAACTTAAAATTTTTCAAAACTTAGAATTTTTTCAAAACTTAAAATTTTTCAAAACTTAGAATTTTTTCAAAACTTAAAATTTTTCAAAACTTAGAATTTTTTCAAAACTTAAAATTTTTCAAAACTTAGAATTTTTTCAAAACTTAAAATTTTTCAAAACTTAGAATTTTTTCAAAACTTAAAATTTTTCAAAACTTAGAATTTTTTCAAAACTTAAAATTTTTCAAAACTTAGAATTTTTTCAACTTAAAATTTTTCAAAACTTAGAATTTTTTCAAAACTTAAAATTTTTCAAAACTTAGAATTTTTTCAAAACTTAAAATTTTTCAAAACTTAGAATTTTTTCAAAACTTAAAATTTTTCAAAACTTAGAATTTTTTCAAAACTTAAAATTTTTCAAAACTTAGAATTTTTTCAAAACTTAAAATTTTTCAAAACTTAGAATTTTTTCAAAACTTAAAATTTTTCAAAACTTAGAATTTTTTCAAAACTTAAAATTTTTCAAAACTTAGAATTTTTTCAAAACTTAAAATTTTTCAAAACTTAGAATTTTTTCAAAACTTAAAATTTTTCAAAACTTAAAATTTTTCAAAACTTAAAATTTTTCAAAACTTAGAATTTTTTCAAAACTTAAAATTTTTCAAAACTTAGAATTTTTTCAAAACTTAAAATTTTTCAAAACTTAGAATTTTTTCAAAACTTAAAATTTTTCAAAACTTAGAATTTTTTCAAAACTTAAAATTTTTCAAAACTTAGAATTTTTTCAAAACTTAAAATTTTTTAAAACTTAGAATTTTTTCAAAACTTAGAATTTTTTCAAAACTTAGAATTTTTTCAAAACTTAAAATTTTTTCAAAACTTAAAATTTTTTCAAAACTTAAAATTTTTCAAAACTTAAAATTTTTCAAAACTTAGAATTTTTTCAAAACTTAAAATTTTTCAAAACTTAAAATTTTTCAAAACTTAAAATTTTTCAAAACTTAAAATTTTTCAAAACTTAAAATTTTTCAAAACTTAAAATTTTTCAAAACTTAAAATTTTTCAAAACTTAAAATTTTTCAAAACTTAAAATTTTTCAAAACTTAAAATTTTTCAAAACTTAAAATTTTTCAAAACTTAAAATTTTTCAAAACTTAAAATTTTTCAAAACTTAAAATTTTTCAAAACTTAAAAATTTTCAAAACTTAAAATTTTTCAAAACTTAAAATTTTTCAAAACTTAAAATTTTTCAAAACTTAAAATATTTCAAAACTTAAAATTTTTCAAAACTTAAAATATTTCAAAACTTAAAATTTTTCAAAACTTAAAATTTTTCAAAACTTAAAATTTTTCAAAACTTAAAATTTTTCAAAACTTAAAATTTTTCAAAACTTAAAATTTTTCAAAACTTAAAATTTTTCAAAACTTAAAAATTTTTCAAAACTTAAAATTTTTCAAAACTTAAAATTTTTCAAAACTTAAAATTTTTCAAAACTTAAAATTTTTTAAAACTTAAAATTTTTCAAAACTTAAAATTTTTCAAAACTTAAAATTTTTCAAAACTTAAAATTTTTCAAAACTTAAAAATTTTCAAAACTTAAAATTTTTCAAAACTTAAAATTTTTCAAAACTTAAAATTTTTCAAAACTTAAAATTTTTCAAAACTTAAAATTTTTCAAAACTTAAAATTTTTCAAAACTTAAAAATTTTCAAAACTTAAAATTTTTCAAAACTTAAAATTTTTCAAAACTTAAAATTTTTCAAAACTTAAAATTTTTCAAAACTTAAAATTTTTCAAAACTTAAAAATTTTCAAAACTTAAAATTTTTCAAAACTTAAAATTTTTCAAAACTTAAAAATTTTCAAAACTTAAAATTTTTCAAAACTTAAAATTTTTCAAAACTTAAAATTTTTCAAAACTTAAAATTTTTCAAAACTTAAAATTTTTCAAAACTTAAAATTTTTCAAAACTTAAAATTTTTCAAAACTTAAAATTTTTCAAAACTTAAAATTTTTCAAAACTTAAAATTTTTCAAAACTTAAAATTTTTCAAAACTTAAAATTTTTCAAAACTTAAAATTTTTCAAAACTTAAAATTTTTTTCAAAACTTAATTTTTTTTTTTTTTTTTTTTTTTTTTTTTTTTTTTTTTTTTTTTTTTTTTTTTTTTTTTTTTGAATGGGATATATATACAACCCTGGCCACGAGGGTAAACCACTTGCTTCCCAGTGACCGACTCGAGCGGACGTATCCTATTTCTTCTCAAGCCCGACGGTAACTTCCTCATTCCTGCTGCCGAGGGTACTCTAACCCTTTCCGAAAATATACCTCCCCGACACCAGCTACGCCATGTCGAGTACCCATCTAGTGCCCCACAACACCGTGTCCTCTGCAGAAATGACGTTAGAAGATTATCACAACATCATCGAATATCTGAACATGGTTGAGGAAGAACTGGAGAAGGCTTCTGCAGTTCAAAATCTATCTAGAGAGAAGTGGTCTTCCGATACAGAGGGTGACGATGAATGGTCTGATGATGAGGATTATTCCCCATCTAAAAGGAGGAGATTTGAAGAAGAACCGATCCTCTTTGAAGAGAAATCATTTGAAAAAGAACCGATCCTCTTTGAAGAGAAATCCTTTGAAGAAGAACCAATCCTCTTTGAAGAGAAATCCTTTGAAGAAGAACCGATCCTCTTTGAAGAGAAATCCTTTGAAGAAGAACCGATCCTCTTTGAAGAGAAATCCTTTGAAGAAGAACCGATCCTCTTTGAAGAGAAATCCTTTGAAGAAGAACCGATCCTCTTTGAAGAGAAATCCTTTGAAGAAGAACCGATCCTCTTTGAAAAGAAATCCTTTGAAGAAGAACCGATCCTCTTTGAAGAGGAACTCTTGGCGCTCTTTGAACAAGAATTCATGACCCTCAACGAGGAAACCCAGTGAACTTTCACAATTTTTAGTTTGTAATAAATAAAATTTATATTTTAACTGACTCTTGCATTTTTTTTACTTAAACATTTATCGTGGTAAGATACAATTTGACTTGGAGACCTCGTCGAGAACCTCTTGAAAGTCCATCAACTAGTTTTATAAAATTATATCTTGATTTTGGACATTGCTGTTGTGCAAGTTTACGGAATTTGGACCTTTTTGAAATAATATTTCCAATTGACGTAATTTTTTTTAGACTATAGTTTCTTTTTTGCACTCTCAAGGCAATGTAAGCATACTAAGACGGAGCGCTTCCAGTAATCCAAATATAATTTGACAGGGAACACACGTACCTCCTCAACCTTTACGTTAAATATAAATTTTTACTCACCATTCAAACATTAAACGCTCCATGTAGTATTAAAAATTAAGTACTTTTAAGTTAGTTTTTTAACCCCTTTTCCCTGGGATAAAAAATCCCAGGCTCCTTGACAAATTTTACCTCTCGTGGCCCATCGAGAGTGCTTCAATCAGTATATTTATGAAATCGATAGGGTTGGTTCAAAAATATCAATTTTTACACATTACGTCGAGCGTCATTACTTAAAAAAAATGAGTATTTCAGTTTGAAACCCCCGGCTCATTTTTGAGTTGGGCAGGCTGCCTAAGGAACAATTATTGTATAGTTACCCCTTCCCTCGTGCTTAACCGAACACCCCAAGGCTTCGTCCAGAGGATGCTTTGACCACGTTCCCGCACATCTTGGCCAACCCCGTTTGTTGATCCATTCCATCGAGACCATTCGCAAAGAGTGGGACTTGACGTAGGGAAACCCGAGGTGGCAACTTTTAACCATTTATGAGCTTCGACACATCCGAGTCTTTTCAACCGTGAGACGGTCACCTCGCTCAGAGCAAACCCCTTCTGGAAGAATGGTGTCTGTAGGGTACAGTCCAGAGAGTAACCATTCGGGTAAAGTGAGACTCGACGTAGGGAATCGTGGGTCGCAGGAAATGATTGAATGAGGGTAGGTTGGTTGTATTCAGATTATCGGGCACCGTCAGCAACACGAGGGCGCGCCGAAACATTTCGTCATTTAACAAACCAAGATACATTTACAAACACCCATGCCGGGACTCGCAACCTCGCGGTCTAGAAACCAGCACGCTAACCACTATACCGTTTGGTCGGCTTAAATGAGGGGAGGTTGAAATGAAACCAACCTTGTTCAGTCGAGAAATGAATGGTAAAACATATTTTTTTTAATGCAGAAAATTTAGAGAGTCTTTGTTTCGTCAGATTCCATGGAGAGTCAGAAACAGGTTCCAGAAACGTTTCTCGAGATGGTATTGTAGCAAGTACGCACCATGGGAGGAGGGTAGCGGGTCAAGGAAATGATGAGATAATAGGAATGAAGGACAAAAAAAATCACTGAGAGTGGATAGTTTGGAACGAAACCAATCTTGTCCAGTCGAGAAAGGGATTGGAAGAAGGTTTTTTAATGTCGAAACGAATTTTGATCATTTTTTTCAAATATTTCATGTTGAAATGCTTAAAATGATCAATTTTCGTGGAGATATTGTCTCTGAAATAGGTTCCTGGAAGATTTCCCAAAATAACCATGTATACCGGGTTAGGAGGGACCTGGCAGCGAGGTCTCGGAAATAATAAGAAAAAAGAAATGAAGAAATTTTTTTTAAATAACAAGAACCTAACGATCTGATATAAAACTGTTCATGTCCTTTTTACAACTCAAACTACAGATTAACCCCTGAATATTGAATTTTAACTCCTAGATATTATACTTTGAGTCTTTTTTTTTTAATTAAAAAAAAGCATTTTGAAGAAGACGTCTATTCGTAAAAAAATTAAAAAAACAAAAAGATAAGGTCCAGAAACCGAGCGTAGCGAGGTTTCTGGACCTTATCTTTTTGTTTTTTTAATTTTTTTACGAATAGATAAAAATAATAAAATAATAAATAAAAATAATAAAATAATAAATAAAAATAATAAAATAATAAATAAAAATAATAAAATAATAGATAAAAATAATAAATAAATAAAAATAATAAAATAATAGATAAAAATAATAAATAAATAAAAATAATAAAATAATAGATAAAAATAATAAATAAATAAAAATAATAATTAAATAAAATTTTAAGATTTGAAAAAATTTAAAGTTTTGAAAAATTTTAAGATTTGAAAAAATTTAAAGTTTTGAAAAAATTTACCTAATTACTATATTTTGGATCCCAAGAACTAGATTTCAAAACAGAACATTTTGAGATGAAAAGTAAAATATCTCGAAGAAATGTGTTCCTTTGAGATCGGGATAGTAAGCTGGTTTTTTTTTTTTTTTTTTTTTTTTTTTTTTTTTTTTTTTTTTTTTTTTTTTTTTTTTTTTTTTTCATGAAGGGGTATATATACACCCCCAAATCTCGAGCTCGTCTCAGTTCCTGACCAGACGCCAACTGCGACGGACCTCCGCTGCCGCTCCTTCCATTCTTATACCGTACCTTTTCCCGGTGTGACCTTGTTGCGGGACCCCCTTTTGCGATAAATACCCCTCAACATTTATCCCTTTTCCAGTTCTGTCCTACGTGTTGCTCGTAGTAGTATGGTATCCTATCCCACCTATGTCCATTTTAAGAGGATTTGTAAGCGCTGGGCTGCGAAACGTTTCGAATGTCCCCAGTGCTTCACGAACGTGTCGTTTGCGGAGTTTGACGCTCACGTTCGCGAAAACCACGGCATCCAACTCCAAACTCAATGCCCCTATTGTTTCGGAGCTTTTGCATGGAATCGAGGACAAACGTGCAGTGAAAGGGTCAACAAGCATCGTATAAAATGTTTGAAATCCATTTTCGAAGAATACGATACGCTCCTCAGATGGGCAGATCAACAACAACAACAACAGTTCGAGCAGCCAGAGCCTCCCTGCGAACCTTGTCGAGACTGCTACGAGCAGAATGGATATGTCCGCAATATGGGTGGCCGTACTTTTCACAAGAAATGGGGTGGTTTTTATCACCGCTTTGGGAATGAACCGGAGTACACTAGACGCCCGGACCACGTGGTGTTTACCGAAGAGAGTGGCCTCGGAGATTCCGTGTACTCGATCGTGTGTCACTTTGGAGAGTCGACCCACGATTGGTATCATTTGATGGTCAAGTCGAATGCGTGGCCGGCCTTTACCAAATCCATGTTGGGTTTAAAAGATGTATTTTTTCTACCCTACTGGTGTCTGTGCGACGGATTGCCATCCGAGGTGCACCATCGACACATGATTGTGGTGGCGGGGAAAACGAGCGGTTTCATTAAAAAGTGGCGATACAGCGTGTCAAACTTCCAAGGTGTGTAAGCGGATCGAGAGTCGTTTGCATTTGATCAACGCACTGAATTACGTGAGTAATCCCAAAGCCCAATGTGACGGGACCGTGGAAATCGGGCAAGGTAAACCTGGCGCCCATTATTGGATAAATCGGCAAATGTATCCTCATGCACGAGTCGCCATGGCGTGCCTGTTTGAAAACGGTATGGTGCAATTGATGAATCGGATGGTGCGGGACAGGGATGCGAGTCAGTTTCACATGTTTGTGAAAGCTCGGAGAGACGGTAATCGCAAATGGGTGGTCGAACGCTTTCGGATCCCGCTAAAAATCCGCAATTGCGTTCTCCCTTTGGCTGGTACCATGGCCCCCTCCCGCATCGTGAAGGAAAACGAAGAGTGTCCCGAGGCTTTTTTGTGGTTGGGAAAAGACAAGTTGTTGTTGGAGAATGCATCTGCTCTCGAGAACGTGTCTAAACAAGAGTGGTTTCGGTATCAGATGGAAAAGGGAAATTGTTTTTTGAACGCGATGGATCTGACGGAATATACTCTTCAGAAATCTCACGTCAAGACGTATAACGCGATTCGAAAGGCTATTGAGCCTTTGAAATTGGAGGTGGAGGGAAGGGATGCGTCCATGGCGAGGGAGAGACGTCAGCAAAGTGAAATGTTGCAGAGTACCATGGCAGAGTTGCAAGAGGCCAAGCATCAACTGGGGGTGGAAAAAGCTTCGAGGGCAAGGGAAAGACGACAACACGAGGACATTTTAAAAAGTGCCATGGCAGAGTTGCAAGAGGCCAAGCATCAAATCGAGTTGGAAAAGGCTTCGAGGGCAAGGGAAAGACGACAACACGAGGACATTTTAAAAAGTGCCATGGCAGAGTTGGAAGAGACCAAGCATCAACTGGGGTTGGAAAAGCGACGAGTTCGGCAATTGACTGACGAGATTACAACTATGAAAAAGGAAATGGAAGAATTGCGAGGGGAGGTCCGAATCTTGAAGTTGACGGACGAAATGTCGAGAATGAGGGCAGAGTACGAGGTTCAAATCTCAAAGTTGAAAGAAGAAATGTCCATTATGAGGAGAGGATACGAAGATCAAATCTCAAAGTTGAAAGAAGAAATGTCCATTATGAGGAGAGGATACGAAGATCAAATTGCAAAATTGAAGGTAGAAATAGCAAAGATGAAGCAAGAACATAAAGATGAGATTGCAAAATTGAAGCAAGAACACAAAGATGAGATTGCAAAGATGAAGGAAGATATGCCTGCCAGGAAAAGATCAAAACTTGTAATAGCACATATAGAAGATTAGAATAAAGATTTTCCTCATAGAGTTGTTAAAAAAAAAAAAAAAAAAAAAAAAAAAAAAAAAAAAAAAAAAAAATTTTTTTTTTTTTTTTTTTTTTTTTTTTTTTTTTTTTTTTTTTTTTTTTTTTTTTTTTTTTTTTTTTTTGCCAACTATATATACAACCCAAATCCTGCGGCTGACTCATTTACTTCCTGGACCCCAAGCCAGACGGACCTCTACACACTTGCTAATACCGGCGTGGATTTAAAGTAATTTTCTGCCGAGACCTATCGTACCTGTTGCCGGGACTTTACAAAATTGTTTTGCGGCAACTATTTTTTTTCTTCTGCGCAATTGTATTTTTTTCTATCGTGACCTTTCTTGAAACAATATTTTCCTTACCGACAGCTATCTCTTGATTATTTTTGTGGAAACTCTCATAATGGTTGCTAACCAAACGTATCACAATTTTAAAAAGACCTGTAAGCGCTGGGCATCTAAACGCTTCGATTGTCCCCAGTGCAATATCCACATTTCTTTTGCCGAATTTGACAAACACGTTAACGTCCAACATGGGATTAACCCTCGGACGCAATGTCCCTATTGTTTCGGAAAATTTGACTGGAATCGAGGACAAACTTGTAGCGAAATTGTCAACAAGCATCGGCAAAAATGTATGAAATCTCTTCTCGAAGAATACCACAGATTCCGCAAACCACAAGATCCACCAGAGCCATCCTTCCCCGAAGCCTCCTCCGATCCCTGCCAAACATGCTACGAACCCCTTCGGAAAGGTTTCGCCCGTAACATGGCAGGACGTACTTTTCAGAAACAGTGGGGTGGTTTTTATTACCACATTGGAAACGAACCAGAATATATAAGACACCCTGAACACGTGGTGTTTACCGAAGAGAGCGGACTTGGCGATTCAGTTTATTCGATTATTCGTCATTTCCAGGATTCAAAAGACACGCACAATTGGTATCATCTCATGGTCAAGTCGAATGCTTGGTCTGTCTTTTCCAAAGCCATGTTAGGTCTGGAAGATGTTTTTTTCCTACCGTATTGGTGTCTGTGTGACGGATTAAAGAGCGGAAAAGATGTCCATCACCGACACATGGTTGTGGTGGCTGGTAAGACGAGCGAGTTTATGAAAAAGTGGCGAAGCGGTGTACGAATCTCTGGCCAAATTGTCAAGATCCATCGCCAGATCAAGAGTCAGAGTCACTTGATAAATGTGCTCAATTACGTGAGTAATCCCAAAGCCATCTGCAACGGGACCCTCGACTCGAAACTTGGACGAGAGAAACGCGAAGCCCATTACTGGATCAATCGACAAATGTATCCCCATGCGAGAATCGCTATGGCGTGCCTGTTTGAAAACGGTATCGTGCGACTCATGGATCGGAAAGTTCGGGACAGGGATCCTGGTAAATTTTTTCAGTACGTGAAACATTATCGAGATAAAAATCGTCACAAGAAACTGTATGTCGAACGATTTCTTATTCCTTTAGATATACGCAATTGCGTGTTACCTTTGGCAGGAAACTTGGTTCCTTCCCGTATCGTGAAAAAGGACGAACCTGGACCCTTTTTGTGGCTGGGCGAAGACAAGATGTTTCTGGACGAAAGCGAAAACATGTCCCGAGAAGAATGGTATAATCATCAGATGGAAAGGGGGAATTGTTTTGTAAATGCAATGGATTTGACGAGATATACGCTACAGAAATCTCACGTCAAGGTGGTTAATATCTTACAACGGGTTATGAAACGATACAAATGGAGGTTTCCGGGTGACTGTCCAATTCATTACAAAGACGAGGATACAACTGAGTGTTGAGAGATCTTTACAGACACCAAACAGTTATTTTAGATTAGCCACTGGAAAGAAAGTTCTGTGGACAGCAAATAGATTACGAGAAGGTATTGATCACAAAAAGACTGAGAGACAGACACCAAAAAGTTATTTTAGATTAGCCACTGGAAAGAAAGTTCTGTGGACAGCAAATAGATTACGAGAAGGGATTGATCACAAAAAGGCTGAGAGACAGACACCAAACAGTTATTTTAGATTAGCCACTGGAAAGAAAGTTCTGTGGACAGCAAATAGATTACGAGAAGGGATTGATCACAAAAAGGCTGAGAGACAGACACCAAACAGTTATTTTAGATTAGCCACTGGAAAGAAAGTTCTGTGGACAGCAAATAGATTACGAGAAGGGATTAATCACGAAAAGGCTGAGAGACAGACACCAAACAGTTATTTTAGATTAGCCACTGGAAAGAAAGTTCTGTGGACAGCAAATAGATTACGAGAAGGGATTAATCACGAAAAGGCTGAGAGATCTTTACAGAAACCAAAAAGTTATTTTAGATTAGCCACTGGAAAGAAAGTTCTGTGGACAGCAAATAGATTACGAGAAGGGATTTTTTTTTTTTTTTTTTTTTTTTTTTTTTTTTTTTTTTTTTTGTATTGGTATAAATACAACCCAAATCCTGCTGCTTTCCCATTTACTTCCTGAACCCCGAGCGAGAAGGACCTATTCATTTTCTCCTACTGACTTGAAGATTTTTTTCCTACCAACCCGTTACAAGCTAGTTTTGCGGTTCATTCTACGAGTAGCTGCGTATCCGGCCGTTCCGCGACTCTACAAAATAGTGTTGCGGTTAATTTTTAAGAGTTGCCGTCATATATTTCCTACCAACCGTTCTTGACCCGCCATGTCCGACAGTTTCAAGAAAACGTACGAGCGCTTGGCTTCCAAACGCTTCGATTGTCCTCGGTGCTTCATCTCCGTGTCTCTTGCCGACTTTAACGAACACGTGAGCGTCCGACATGGAATCAACCTTCAGACGCAATGTGCTTATTGTTTCGGAAAGTACGAGTGGAGAAACGGTCAAGTGTGCAGCGATAGAGTCGGCATGCATCGCTTGCAATGTGTTTTTTCCCTCCTCGACGTATATTCGGACTGCATGATGCCTTTCCGCGTGACTGTGGAATTTCCGACGGGTGAGAAGGTGTTTGAAGGGTTTGTTGTGAAATGATTTAAAAATAAATAAATAATGAGTAGGGAACCAAGTCCCTTTTTGGAAATAACTGACGAACCTTTAAAAAGAATTGAACCTTCAAAGATCTTTAAAAAAAAGTCTTTAAACTTTCAAAAAGCATTGAACCTTCAGAAAGCCTTGAACCTTCAAAGACTTTAAAAAAACCTTGAACATACTTTCAAAAAAGCCTTGAACCTTTAACAAGCCTTAAACCTTCAAAGACTTTCAATAAAGCCTTGAACCTTTAACAAGCCTTAAGATATTGTCAGCAAAAGTTGATAGAAAGTTAGATCTAAAAAGAAATCAAGCAGGGGTCTTTGATGGAACGTTAATAAAGAGGGAACAGAACGAGAGTTTAAAAAAACGTTGTCAAGCTATTGTGTGGACACTTGGAAAATCTTTCGAGATGCTGGTGAAAAGTTAAAGTACCAAAATACTTGCAAATATTTCGAGATGTTTGTGAAAAGGTCAAGTCCAAAGGCCTATGATATATATATATTTTGAAAAAATTTTAAGTTTTGAAAAAATTTTAAGTTTTGAAAAAATTTCAAGTTTTGAAAAATTTCAAGTTTTGAAAAAATTTCAAGTTTTGAAAAAATTTTAAGTTTTGAAAAAATTTTAAGTTTTGAAAAAATTTTAAGTTTTGAAAAAATTTTAAGTTTTGAAAAAATTTTAAGTTTTGAAAAAATTTTAAGTTTTGAAAAAATTTTAAGTTTTGAAAAAATTTTAAGTTTTGAAAAAATTTTAAGTTTTGAAAAAATTTTAAGTTTTGAAAAAATTTTAAGTTTTGAAAAAATTTTAAGTTTTGAAAAAATTTTAAAGTCCAGACCCAAACACTTGGAAATATTTCGAGATGCTGGTGAAAAGTTAAAGTCCAGATCCAAATACTTGGAAATATTTCGAGATGCTGGTGAAAAGTTAAAGTCCAGATCCAAATACTTGGAAATATTTCGAGATGCTGGTGAAAAGTTAAAGTCCAGATCCAAATACTTGGAAATATTTCGAGATGCTGGTGAAAAGTTAAAGTCCAGATCCAAATACTTGGAAATATTTCGAGATGCTGGTGAAAAGTTAAAGTCCAGATCCAAATACTTGGAAATATTTCGAGATGCTGGTGAAAAGTTAAAGTCCAGATCCAAATACTTGGAAATGTTTCGAGATGCTGGTGAAAAGTTAAAGTCCAGACCCTTGGAAATATTTCGAGATGCTTGTGAAAAGTTAAAGTCCAGACCCAAACACTTGGAAATATTTCGAGATGCTTGTGAAAAGTTAAAGTCCAGACCAAAATACTTGGAAAATCTTTCGAGATGCTGGTGAAAAGTTAAAGTACCAAACACTTGCAAATATTTCGAGATGTTTGTGAAAAGGTCAAGTCCAAAGGCCTATGATATATATATATATATATATTTTTTTTTTTTTTTTTTTTTTTTTTTTTTTTTTTTTGCGGTGGTGGTATATATACGACCCGTTTCCTGCAGGAAGCTCATTCAGAACCCAGTTCCTGAACAAGAAAGACCTCTCCTGCTCCTGGATATTTGTCATTTTTGCTACTCTCCAAGTCTTTACTTTTCGCTACACCATCATGACTACCACCACTTTTCCAGACCTCAGCAAGCTATTGTATGGAGATGAGTCTTCCACGTTTCAAGCTGGTGACTTGGATTTAAATGCTGTGTTTTCTGCTGAACCAGAGTCACCAAAAATCACATCTCCTGTCGTCTCTCAACCAACAACTGAAACGTTAGAGACGAAAAAGTCTTCCAGCCACAAATCCCGAAAAAGATCATCATCCAAAAAAGAAAAAAAGGATTTAAATGCTGTGTTTTCTGCTGAACCAGAGTCACCAAAAATCACATCTCCTGTCGTCTCTCAACCAACAACTGAAACGTTAGAGACGAAAAAGTCTTCCAGCCACAAATCCCGAAAAAGATCATCATCCAAAAAAGAAAAAAAGTGTTCAGAGAAAAAAGTCCCAGAGTCCTTCAAGGATATGATAGATTTCCTCTGCCCACCGAAATTGGAAAGTCTTGATCCAGTGGTGTCATGCAAGTCTCCGCCGTCTATTGAAACAGCATCCATGGACACAACCGACTATTTAAATTTCGAGCCAGATTCGCCCATACCGGAGGTTTCGCCCGCCAAGAAACTAATTTCCCCCATAAGAAGACCTACTTCTCTGCTCCTCAAGAGACCCATTTCACCTATCAGAAGACCGGACAATAGTATAACTTATGCACCCCAATCTACTTGCCGCCAGCCTACTTCCCACCAGCCTACTTACCGCCGGCCTAGCAGATCCGTCATTGCTCCAAGACGTGGTATGCAAAGATGCATGTCCCCCCAGGACCGTTCCATCCAAAGGGCCCGTTTTCAACGTCGACGACAGGTGTACAACCACCATGAGGGAATCCTTGTCCTCGCGGCCCACCAACAGAGTTACGTGCTTACCAACGGGCACGTTAGCTGTTGTGAGGACAGTGATCCCGATTGGGATATTCATCTCCTGGACGATTTAAAATCGTTCAGGGGGAAATCTTTGTACGTCGTCGACGAAGAAAGCAAAATTGCTTTCAAAAAGGCACAAGAGACGTGGCCAGAGTCTGAGCCATTGACGCATATCAAGGCGATTCTTATCGTGGCCACGTCGAGGTTCCTGGGGACGTGTAGCTACTGCCAGGAGCAATGCTTACGGTTCAAAGCTATAGTCGGAGGTATAATGCGGATAGTGCCAATTCCCCTTGATTTGATTAGACATTGAGTTTGGGTTTGACCCCTAAAAAAATGGGAGAGAGCTCGTTGCGAGTCTTTGGAAACAAGGACTTGCATCGGCTCTCTCCCATTTTTTTAGGTTCGGCAAGGCACCAAGGTTGGGTGTTTTTGGAAAAAAGAGGCTGTAGATCAATGTATTAACTCATTGACGGTCATGCACGACGTCTTAGGATCCCCAGTTTTTCTAGCAATACACAACATTTTAAGTTTATAAATAAAATTTAAAATAAGATATATTTTAGATATTTTTATTAGGATAATAATCCTATCTAAATTAAAAAAATAATTCCAAAAAATATGAATTATAATTTAAAAATTATTGTTGGGACTGGAGAATTCGGCCATGACCGTCAGTGGGTTAAAAGACGTTTAAAAAAATCAAATTGTTGGATTGTAAATAAATTAGGTTTTTTCAAAGATGGTGTGTATTGAAAACTTTTAAAAAATCTTGTTCCACCCATGTCAACATTGGCAATTGATTTGACGCCAAATGTAATTTTAATTCATTATTGTAGCCAAACCTATCACTGCATTTTGCTATGTGATTCGAATCTCAAACTAATTGAGAGATTTTAATTTGGAAGAGGGTTTTTTAATTCGAATAATTTGAATATTAAATTCGATTATTATTTTTTTTTGTGCCAGGCACGGAGGCTAAAATCGAATCGAGCACAAATTTAGGAGGTAGATAATCATTTTCAATGACAATGCATTCTATCCTTAGATTCTATCACGTATTGGCTACTTAGAGGAGAAATATAGTAGAGAGAGCAACGCTATGCTAACTCCCCGCGTTTCGGTGCCCCGTAGTTAAGCCAAATTCACGTGGTTTCAAATTACCATATTTGGCGAAAATCTTTGGCGCAGTGTGTTTAGGCAATTTTTACGTTCTTCCAATCAACAATTTTTTTTAATCAATTCAAAATTCCGTTCATTCTCTCTTGGAGGACATTGGCAAAAGAGTAAAAATAAAAATCTGTGAGATATCTGAAATTCATAGCTTTTGTTTTAATGTCAGTAATTTTTTTTCTAATTTTATTAATTTACCGGTACTAAATGTTTGTTATACTTAATATTGTAGAAAAGCTTGTGTTATAATTTTGCAACCACATTTAGCGAAAAAAAATATTAGTTTTACACTATACAAAATAAATTTTAAGTACCAGTTTGTAGTTTGGTAGGTAATCAATATTAATATATCTGACGGTGAAAAAGATGAACTTTGAAACTACATTACAAGTGAAATTTCCCATTCAGTTATTGTTTTGGTACTTTTCATCAATTTCCCTTACACATTAATAATTAAAGCATTCTGGCGGATAAACACATACGAATTTACTAAAAATGTTTGATTTGTGAAAGTTTTTAAAGCTAAATAGTAAAATTCGCCAGATAATATTAAAATTCGCCAATAGTAGATTACGCATGATGAGCAAAAAATAAAATCTATCATATGAAAAATAAAGTATGAAAAGGGTAAAAATCGTATATTTTTTACCATGGTATGTACTATAAAACAGTAAATATATTATATTGAATCAATTTCAGACAGGCAGACCAAACGGTATAGTGGTTAGTGTGCTAGCTTCTAGACCGCAAGGTTGCGGGTCCCGTGTTAGACATGGGTGTTTGTAAATATGTTGGCTTGTCTAATGACGAATGTTTCGGCGCCCTCGTGTTGCTGACGGCGCCAGATAATCTGAATACAACTAACCAATTTCAGACAGAGTATAAAGATGCAGTTTATGAATCATATATATAGGGGAATTGTAAAAATGTATTTAATTGCTTTGCCAACAAACATTGTTGAATGAAGTCAATTTTACCATATATTAACATTTATTGCCCCCAAAACAAAGTATTTTTGGCCTTTTTACGATGAATTCTGCCACTTTGAATTCTTTCAGTGAATGTTTTACCCAAGTGACAGTCTTATTTTCAGGTTCATAAAATAAAATTGACTTCATCAACAACATTCGATAATTACCAAGGATGATTAGTCCATAGCATGTCAAGTAATTAGATTAAATAAATATGGAAGATTTGAATCAATACCAGAAAGACTTTGAGAAACTACCCTATGCATTATATTTTTTAATTTAATTTCACAATCACTTAAAAAATATTTTTCCCCGCAGTTCTACATAATTTTATTGCATCTAAAGTAGGCTTTGTAAATCCACCTTATTTTTTCTTATGATTTTAACCTAATCTTAATATTTCTTACTACATAATGCTTACTGTATGTTTCTTTTGCAATTTTTTCTTGTAAAGACTTCTTCATTGCACATAAAAGTTGCATATAAAGATTTATATAGAAAAAACATTTTTTATGGGTTACTTTTTTTAATCTTTTTATAAAGGGTTTTATTATACCGTTCAATCCCATTATCTCTCTACCAAACGTTAATAACGATTGTATAACACATTGCTAAAACCATGATAAGTTGATTGGTTTTTAAGTTCAACGACATAATTTTTTACACTATAACACGGCTAATCAGGCCGGGACCTATAGTTAAGCGTGGATTCCAAACCCCAACGAACATCGATGCTTAACCCAGGATTCGAACTCAGCACCTTTGACATACGAGGCAGTGGCAACAGATTGTATTAGTATTTTATTAGAATTGATTCGACATTTTATGACTATAGATAGAGATTAAATACGCCCGGATATAGTTTCAACAATATACAGACAAATGAACATAGTCCAAGTGATAAGGAGGAAAAGCCTTCTGGGAGGTATTTCACAGGGATACTGCCTTTTACAATAACTAATCTAATGAAGCGGGGAATTATAGTTTAGAGTAGATTCTGAACCACGACGAACATCGATGCTTAACTCAAGATTCGATTTGGTTGGTTATTTTCAGATTATCTGGCGCCGTCAGCAACACGAGGGCGCGCCGAAACATTCGTCATCAGACAAGCCAACATACATTTACAAACACCCATGCCTAACACGGAACCCGCAACCTTGCGGTCTTGAAGCTAGCATGCTAACCACTATACCGCTTGGTCGGCAAATCAGGATTCGAAACCAGCACCTTTGACATGCGAGACCAGAGTGGCAACATATTGTATTAATATTTTATTAGATTTGATTCGATATTTTATGGTTATAGATAAATATTAAATTACGCCAGGATATAGTTTCAACAATATACAGATAAATGAACGTAGTTCAAGTGATAAGGAGGAAAAGCCTTCTGGAAGGTACTTCACAGGGATAATGTCTTTTACAATAACTAAGCTAATGAAGCGGGGACGTATAGTTTAGAGTAGATTCCGAACCACGACGAACATCGATGCTTTACTCAGGATTCGAAACCAGCATCTTTGACATGCGAGGCGGCAACAGATTGTATTAAATTTTTTATTAGATTTGATTCGATGGCTATAGATAAAGATTAAATTGCGCCAGTTACAGCAAGATATAGACTATTACTAAGCTAAGGAACGTAGTGCTAGTGATAAGAAGGAAAAGCCTTCCGCGAGATCTTTAAAGAGGAAACTAAAACACATTTTGTCTTGTATGGAAGGAAATAGAGAACACCCCTGTCAAAAAACACATTAACCAAAACAAGACCACTGAAATTCAAAAAGTCAAATAAAAAAATATTTTTTAGTTTCCCATTAAAAGACCTCACGGAAGGCAGTCCTCCTTACATATGGATAATCTAAAAATGAACTGCCAATATTTTACGATGTTTCCGTGCAGTATAGTCCTCTTGTTTTGTTACTAGGACATAACAAAAAAATCAACGAACCGTGGCGACCCCTAACAGTAGTAAATTTAAATTGTTAGTTTATTTGATTGTCTGAATTTTATTACGATCGCGTTCGAACTTATGTGCAATTTAATAGGAGTTTTCCGTATTTCCTTCCATTCAAGACGAAAAAGTTTCCGTTTGAAAGACCTCCCGGAAGGCGTTCCACCTTATAGTATGGATAATCCAATAATGATTTACTTATGTTTGATCATTCAATACAATATAGTCCTCTTGTATCTGTTGCTAAAAAAATCACATACAACGAATTCAGTTCAATACTTTATCGAAGCGAATATAGTACCCTCTAACTGTAACAAATTGAAGTTTGTAGTTTATTTTATTATCTGAATTTTGTTACGTTCTGATTAATTTGAAGTGTGATGGAATTTTTCTATATTTATTCCCATTCAAGACGAAAATGAGTGCAACTTCCCCCTTGAAAGACCTCCTGGAAGGCTTTTTCATTAAATTTTAATATCTCTGAATTGTTCAATGTTAGATGTTATGCCCCCTACCGGTATCTTCTTTCAGCATTGGTCATACATTTTAAGGCGTAATAGCTATATGGAGTCATACTGCACCGAAATGTCGTTAAATCGATACCTGTGTGATGGTCGTACCTTCCGGGAGGTCTTTTAATGGAAACTATCCTAGTTTTTTCAGTCTGTAGAGTTAAAAAATTGAGATAACTCCCTAATATAGCTAAACAATTCACACAACGCTATCTGTTACGATCACTGTCGTGTATACTCATTTTAAAGAATGACTGAAAAGCGTCGGTAAGGTTCGATAGCGAGACCTTTCCCATGTTGCCCAAACATTCTGCCTTTTAACAACTTATTTAATTATATATTTCAAAGTATTTTTAATAATTTTTTGAAGTAAACCAAATGTAGGTATTTAATGTATGTTTTTAAAGTCGAATTTCTCAAAATGACTTTTTTCATGTTTGGGGGCACATAGCTTAAAATCTATATGACATAAATGTTTGAAATTTTTTATATCTGTTTCTCTAATGTATTTAAGTACTTTAACACAAGGAATTATTGATAAGTAGTATTTTTTTTTTTAAAAAATAATTAGTCTATAATTTTTCTTAAACATATTTTTAGAAAATCATAATTATTTTAATTTTTAAAAAATAAAAAATCTCGTGTTAAAGTATTTAAAAGTATCCAAATATTATACTGTGAAAGTTTCATAATGATTGAAGAATCAGTTATTAAATGAGATGCCCCAAAAGTTGTTGAATTTAATATGGGCTCCTATGGATTTTGTTTTTAATTTTTAGTCAAATATAAGTAAAATAATAGGCTAACCTTCCTCTTCAAAAATCTATTAAACATATAAAACAATGTTATATTAGAGAAATCCTTAATAGACTAGGGATGAATCATATTTTACTAACAGTTAAAAGTTATTGATACTTAAACTCACGCGAACAAAGTTACCTAATTTTCTAAGTAACAGTTATTCATTTATTATAAATGCAATAGATGGCGCTAGTATGTCCATATATTTCTGTTATTGAAGATTAGAATCACAAGCAACATTCTTTAGAATTATGGATTTAGGGAAGAAATGCATGCGTGTTCATTTACGTTGTTTTTTAAAAAAAATCTTTAATAAGCTCAATTAAATTCGCTTAGAACAGTATTGTAAATTGGAATAAAAAGCTGCATTAATTGTTGTTGGATTTTAGACTCCGTTTAAATTTATCAAACTGGGTGATTTCAAGGAAATAGAATTCAATACAGGGAACCAGACAAGAGGTCATGAATATTTAAGCTTTTTAAAAAATATTTTTGTTCACAATTTTAACACTAATAATTTTACGCAATAAGCTATAATAATTGAATATATAAGTTATTTCAAATACACTGAGATAACTTGTTAAATATGTTATATATTTAATAATTTACTATACAAAAATAAATAGTGCTTTTTATAGGCTGTTGAAACTAATTTTAAATGGCTAATTCAATATATAATATTTAGTTATTTCCTGATAATTTTAATGTAACTGCAGTTATTTAACAATAAATGTTAAGACGTTTTGGAGAGATACACTGACAAGCATTACCTAATTACTATATTTTGGATCCCAAGAACTAGATTTCAAAACAGAACATTTGAGATGAAAAGTAAAATAGCTAATAAAATTAGGTTTTATGCAAAATGTATCCGTGCTGCAAAATGTATCCGTGTTACGCTTTTCTAATATTTGCTTAAAAACTTTTCAAATATACATTCAAATAAATTTTTCTTATTTTATAGTTTTTCTTTAAAACAACAAGCAAACTCATTTCTTTTAAAAAATGTTCAAGAGGAATTCCAACAAGAGATATTTACTCTTTCAATTGAAGAATTAACATTTTGTTATTTCAAAACTGGCATACATTTTTAATTACCTTAATTTTAGTTAAAAGAAAAATTATCTGTTTAACTGAAAAACAAAACCATAATTTATTAATTATTATTATACTTTTTATAGGCTGTTGAAACTAATTTTAAATGGCTAATTCAATATATAATATTTCGTTATTTCCTGATAATTTAAGAAAAATTGTCTGTTTAACTGAGAAACAAAACCATAATTTATTAATTATTATTATACTTTTTATAGGCTGTTGAAACTAATTTTAAATGGCTAATTCAATATATAATATTTCGTTATTTCCTGATAATTTAAGAAAAATTGTCTGTTTAACTGAGAAACAAAACCATAATTTATTAATTATTATTATGCTTTTTATAGGTTGTTGAAACTAATTTTAAATGGCTAATTCAATATATAATATTTCGTTATTTCCTGATAATTTAAGAAAAATTGTCTGTTTAACTGAGAAACAAAACCATAATTTATTAATTATTATTATGCTTTTTATAGGTTTGTTGAAACTAATTTTAAATGGCTAATTCAATATATAATATTTCGTTATTTCCTGATAATTTAAGAAAAATTGTCTGTTTAACTGAGAAACAAAACCATAATTTATTAATTATTATGCTTTTTATAGGCTGTTGAAACTAATTTTAAATGGTTAATTCAATATATAATATTTCGTTATTTCCTGATAATTTAAGAAAAATTGTCTGTTTAACTGAGAAACAAAACCATAATTTATTAATTATTATTATGCTTTTTATAGGCTGTTGAAACTAATTTTAAATGGTTAATTCAATATATAATATTTCGTTATTTCCTGATAATTTAAGAAAAATTGTCTGTTTAACTGAGAAACAAAACCATAATTTATTAATTATTATTATGCTTTTTATAGGCTGTTGAAACTAATTTTAAATGGTTAATTCAATATATAATATTTCGTTATTTCCTGATAATTTAAGAAAAATTGTCTGTTTAACTGAGAAACAAAACCATAATTTATTAATTATTATTATGCTTTTTATAGGCTGTTGAAACTAATTTTAAATGGTTAATTCAATATATAATATTTCGTTATTTCCTGATAATTTTAATGTAACTGCAGTTATTTAACAATAAATGTTAAGAAGTTTTGTAGAGATACACTGACAAGCATTACCTAATTACTATATTTTGGATCCCAAGAACTAGATTTCAAAACAGAACATTTTGAGATGAAAAGTAAAATAGCTAATAAAATTAGGTTTTATGCAAAATGTATCCGTGCTGCCTATTAATGGTGTTACGCTTTTCTAATATTTGCTTAAAAACTTTTCAAATATACATTCAAATAAATTTTTTCTTATTTTATAGTTTTTCTTTAAAACAACAAGCAAACTCATTTCTTTTAAAAAATGTTCAAGAGGAATTCCAACAAGAGATATTTACTCTTTCAATTGAAGAATTAACATTTTGTTATTTCAAAACTGGCTTACATTTTTAATTACCTTAATTTTAGTTAAAAGAAAAATTATCTGTTTAACTGAGAAACAATACCATAATTTATTAATTATTATTAATTTGCTCACCATGTCTTATATAAAATCCACTTAAGCAATAATTTTAGAAATAAATTAATTTTAGAAGATAAAATAGTTTATTAATTATACATATGAGATAATGCTAATTTCATTTTAAATTAAGGCTTTATTATATATGATATCAAGATAATAATCTATAATTCAAAGACAGTATTTATACAATGGAATGTTTCCCTGAAAAAAAATAATAAAGCTAAACAATTTAAAAATAATATGAGTAGACTTGTCAGTTCCAAAACGTGTAAAACAAATCGATTTATTTTTTAGTGAATACACTATTTTCAATAACCTATGTTAGGACGAACTTATAGTATGGATACTCGCTGTGTTAAAATCTTCTAACCCAGTGCATTTGGAATTTACTTTCTACTAACCCTTGAAATTTGGAGAGTAGGAACAAAACTGATTCATTAATGAAATAACATAACTTAAAAACTCGTAAATAAATAATATTTACTAAAATTTCAAATTTATATATGTATATTTGGAAGTTATGCTGACCACGTACACATACATCGAATAATAAATACATCGAATAATAAAAATACAGAAGTTAAATTATAAAATACTGCATAATCTATGATTGATTACATTATAACATTAAATGAGAACAATTTATGTTATTTCATTAAGGGATCTTTTTTATACCTACTCACAAAATTTGAAGATTCCCTATACTCTCTAATTTCTATAAATAAAGTAGTTTCTAAATGTACCGGGATAAAAGATTGTAACATAGAGAGTATAGGGAATGATCTTTACTAAGAATTCCAATTAACATATATATAATATATAAAGTAAAAATAATATGCGCTTACCTTGCACCAAGTGAAATACTGGTCATCTTATTTGGTTACCGTAAGTTTTCCTAAAAATTCTCCAACTGAATTCCCCAACTTCAGGACTTCTTTATATATTCCAAGCAGAATATTAGTCACCAAGAATCCCTTAAGGAACGGTCTTAAAAAAAAGTTGAGCAAAGCTTTCTTGATCGAGAAAATATATTTCTATTCGTAAGAGGCTTAATAAATTTATCTACAAAACGCAGGAGGCTTCTAAAAAAGTCTGGCATAGCTTTTTTTGATCGAGAAAATATATTTATAGTATTGAGAGGATTAACAATTTTTATCTCCAAACGGCAGAAGGCTTAAAACTATTCTACTCCAAGCACTTGGCTGACAGCGAGTTCACTAAATAAGCGCAAGTGTATTTTATGGGTGGTGGTATTATATAAATTTATGGCGAATCGGGCACTAAAGCTTTTAAGCTCCCCATTCGTGTGGGGGTACTCTCAACTTGAAAAAAACCTCCCTTTAGCTATTGTCCTCGATTGACACACTTTCTGCTTTCTGCGATTACTGACATGCGTTACTCACCGGCAGAATTTCTACGTCTTTTTTTAAAACCTTTATTATTCAGATTCATGGTTTGAAAGAGCAGCGATTATTTTAAAAAAATTAGAGTTTTTAGCTCAGATGAAATACAAAGAGAAATTAATTATAGATGGAGGGATTGATTTATTCTTTTTACCAACACCTCGAAACTTTGGATATCGAGTTTGTTTAAAACAAATAACACACTCTGATACTTAGTTTTTTTAAGGAATCAAGTCTCTTGTATAATTTTTAAAACAAATCATTTCCCACTCTTGGATAAGAGAAAACCGAAATAAACTTTGCAGCTGATTGTACACAGCGGTGGTAGAGAATTAAGAAGAATTGAAAACGACATGTGTCAAGGTTTAAATATCGACTATATACCTGAATTTTTAATGGATCCAGCACAATACTTTAAACGATTGGAATCGGAAATTGTGTACTTGGATCCCTGCGTTACCGTGTATGGAAAAACGTTCCCGATTCCGAGACGGGTGGCGGCCTACGGAAACGACGGTATGACTTATACGTTCAGCGGCCTGACGTTACGTGCAGAGCCCTGGACCCCCACCTTGCTAGAGATTAAATCCAAGGTGGAGAAACAGACAGGGCAAGCGTTTAATTTTGTGTTGGTCGATCGATATGGTTCTGGAAAAGACAAGATTGGGAAACATCGCGACGACGAAACGTGCATTTCCAGACACTCGAGCATTGCCAGTATTTCACTGGGGGCGCAAAGACTGTTTGTGTTTTCGAGACGAGAGCACAAACCGGTCAAAATGAGGCTGCACGACGGCAGTCTTTTGGTCATGAAACACCCTACCAACAAGATGTGGTATCACGAATTACCCAAATCGAGGACGATGGAACCCAGAATCAACTTGACGTTTCGTAAACACGATGAATGATTAAAAAAGACCCAAAGATGGAGACTGTGCATTAAGTGATCTTTTTTTAATACCTAATCACAAAATTTGAAGATTCCCTATACTCTCTATGTTACAATCTTCTATCCCGGTACATTTAGAAACTAATTTCTATAAAGAAAGTAGTTTCTAAATGTACCGGGATAAAAGATTGTAGCATAGAGAGTATAGGGAACGATTCTTATTAGGAATTCCACTTTAAAAATAATGTGTACTTACCTTGTACCAAGTGACAAGAACAGAATCAGAATTTTTTCAAAACGCACCTCGAAACTTTGGATATCGAGTTGTTGTATTCAAAAAAGTTAAATCCACTTTAGATAAAATTTCAAAGGGGTACCGGTGCTCATATATTTTTTCCACCGACTGTACTAATTAAACACTTAGTTTTCGTCGACTTGTGCTGCCATTTGGCTAGTAATATTTAATACTTTTCCCCCCTTTGTTTTATTTGAAAGTGATTGTGATGTTTCGTCCAATAAATTTAATTGTACTTTCTGTTTCTGATTTGGAAGTTTATTTCTCTTTTATTTCATTTTTGCTTCCCTAAATAAATCCCCTAGACATTTAAAAAACCGAACCACTAACCCCCACATAAATAATAAATCGTCTCGGATAGTTATAGATTAAATAATAAAAAAAATTATTCTCTGTAGAGCGACCAGTGATATTTCAATGAAATTGCAGTAAAGTAAACACAATTTTATACATAATAAAAATAATAATAAACTCTGGACTTAATCATGCTCTTTTGTATATTTCAGTTTCCCGATGATGATGCTCAGCTCAGCTCACAAATCCATAGGAGTGCGAGGTGGTGGAGATCTCTTCTGATCATCACGTTGCAAGGCATCCCAGATATACTAATATTCCTGTCTGGGGGTTTAAGTGGTCAACGAAGATGTCCAAAGTCAAAAGAGTGTCCCTGGAGCCAGTTTGTAGCTACTCGTGGCATGTGGAGTGTCCCATTGTCCTGCTAGAATTGCCCAAGTCCAGCCGAATGCGCCATGGACATGAATAAGTGCAGGTGATGGGAGAAGATGCTTACATACCTGTCAGAGTCGTTTCTAGACTAATCAGGTGTCACATATCGCTCCAACTGCATATGCCACATACCATCGCAGAGGCTCCACTAAGTTAAACAGTTCCCTGTAGACATGTAGGATCCTTGGATTCATAAGCTTGTCTCCAAACCCTGCTTGTCCATCTGCCCAATACAATTGTAAAGGAGACTCATCAGACCAGGCAACAGTTTCTTGTCATCAACAGTTCAATAGCGATTTTGGTGGGCCCAGGCGAATCGTAAATCCTTGTGTCATGTAGTCAACAACGTCATGTGTGGGATTCCGCCTCACATCATTGATGGTTCTTTGAACTGTTTGCACATTGACACTTGTTGATGCCCCAGCATTGAAATTTGTGGCAATTTGTAGAAGTGGTGCACTTCCATCTTGTTTAAGGATTCTCCTTAGTTGTTGATGGTCCCTGTCTTTCAAGGTATTTTCCTAACCGCATCGATTTCTCTGAGATTTGATGTTTTACCGGGTAATAGATACACGGTTTATTTACCACCTCGGAGATACTATGTCCATCTTTCAAGCGCTGACTATAATGCCACGTTCAAAGTCCATTAAATTTTGATAACCTATCATTGTAGCAGCAGGAATGGATCTAAGTCAAATGAGTACACAATTGAAGACTATGCTGCACCAGAACGTGGTTCGTATATGATCTGGATAAGTAACCTGATGCTCCGTTCAAGAAGACTAGAACTTATTACAAGTTTTATTCTAAAAAAACCTTAAATAATCTAGTACATGTTTTATATTTAATTTATGTATAAACAATGTTTCTACTAGGTCTTGCTCTTTAAGAAATCCTTACTTTTAGTTTTCATTTATAAAAACCTTTAATAATTCTTATTTTTCTCTAATAGTAATTTAAAATTCCAGCTTATTTATTACAGCTAACTAGATTTGACTCATTTTCGATATTTTGTGGTATTAATGGTTTCAAATGTGTTGTTTATTTTTAAATAAGATAGTTTATGCTAATTATCATACAAAATCTTGTTCAGGTTTGATTTTTAATTCATGTATGCAAGTTAAGGTTAGTTCTTATGAAAAATATTAAAGGTGTTTAGTAGCTTCTTATTGTATGAAAAGTGTGGGAACCCTGATTAAAAACAATGTTTTTGTGTGCTAAATAAAGTAGACTTTCAAAAGTTTCATTTCTACCCTGCTCGTAATAAACATAAACATGAGCTATCTTTTTCGGTATGTTTGTGGTATTATTGGTTGTCCCTCAGCTTTTTTTAATTATTCTTTATTAAGAATTCCCCTATTTCAACATGAAAAACTTGCATTTAGTACAAATAACAGTAAAATGACTTCCTCTGAAGGTGACTTTAAATAATTTTTTTAAAAATATATTCTATTTTAAGCTACATGATACCATTGCATAATGAAAGGTTGCTGTAATATGATAAAAAATATAATCTGCAAAGTAATAAGTTGATTTAGTGCTCAGTTACAGACTTTTAATCAACTAAATGTTTTAAAAAGCCTCTTCAGTACTTTTCCGTTAAAGGAGGCCATTGGCAAAATCCAAGTGTGGTACGGATTCTGCGCCAAGATCATTTTTGCCAATAAAAGGCAGCAGCTGCCATTTTTTAATAAGTTAACTGCCTATGGTTGCCATGATTTGGCTTGGTTTTACGTAAACAGTTCTTAACGCAGAATCCGTACTGTACTTGGATATTTTTTGCCAATAGCACCCTTTAAGGGAAAAGTACTGTCTCTTCTGTATTAAAAATGTATGTTTATAATATATTACTTTTTTACAAATATATTTAAACAGAATTTGTTTGATAGTATAATTTAGATACACATGTCCAACAGGGCAAAATATAATGGTATTCTGAAGCTGTGGTTTCCTTAACATAAGTTGCGGTGTAGAAAGTGGGATGCTAATTTTACCAACCGTATTGTTATTCATAAAATGTTTTGTAATTACATCTGTTCAGTTTGCTTTTTTGTAATGAGCAATTAATAAAATATTTTGATTTTGTATTTTTATTTATAATGTGAAGCTGTTATTTAAATTTGAATATATATATGAAATTGAGGGTGTCATGTGACTCATTTTTATTGCATTTGAGATCTGATTAAATAAGTAAACAATGTTTTCCTGTTCAAGTATTCTGTGTGAAATATACAGGGCTATAAAAATAGTTTGCTAAAATATGAGAATTGTTGATCTGATCATAATTTTAATTATTTAAAAGGGTTATTGTTGGTAACAATAAATAAAGGTATTCAGTTTTTAAATAAATAGTAATGCTTATTAGAAATGGAATTTTTTTTAATTATATTTTCTACTTAATATGTGGATATTTTATTTGTTGAAAAAAAAAAATTACTTTAATATTGGTTGTTTCCAAATGGATATATTTTTAATTAATGCATGATTATACTACTTCATTGCCCTAGCTGAAGAACCCATGCAGTTATATCCTCATTGAATGTTGAAATGATAACTATTTTTTATTTATAATACATTAAAATAATTTATATACAAAATATTATTTATAAAACTATATAATATGTAGTGAAGCACGTGTGCGTGTTATATCTATGGTAAATAACACTCTCTGTGCTCTCGTACATAACAGTTACTATTTATTTACTTAAGAATAGGATTAAAACAATTAAATTTAAATGAAGTAGGTTGCGTTACAATTGGACAAACATAACATTGCATTTAGCGTGAACATCAACTGTTTAAAATCTGAGCTCTTCAAGTCAACATTAACTTTTGTTGCCAGGTCCTTCTCTTCATCATTAGATGGAATAGAGTTCTTGGCATGACGTCAGAGTATGGTTTCTCTTGGGCTGCGGTAGGCGCCACAGTAGCCCCCCACCAGCGATAGCGAGACATTAAAGGTATCTGCTGTTGAATTTCACCCTTCTTCCTGATCGAGCAGTCCTCGTTACGAGGACCGGATTTGGAGCTTCTTGCTGGGGCAATGCTGGTTCTGTTTGAGAGCTAGTTGTAGGTGTAGATGCATCTGTTGCAGGTAGTGCCTTTCTGTCAGCTTCCTTTGCTATGTAGGCTGGCTTGAGACGTTCTATATTTACTGTCGTCTCCTTGGTGCCCCTTCGAATTTTGAAGAATCTCTCATCCCGACTGACAACTTCAAAAGGGCCTTCATAAGGTGGTTGCAGACTTTTCTTCACTGCATCCGTTCTCAAAAAAACGTGACTGCATGTAGGCAGATCTTTGCTGATGAAAACTGACTGTTTGCCATGTAGCTGGGGATTTGGAGGGAGTAGCTTACTCATTGCCTCTCGCATCTTCCCCACAAATGTAGTTGGGTCAGGAACACTTGATGAGGGGCATAGAAATTCTCCAGGAATGCGGATAGTTGAACCATATACCATCTCGGCTGTAGTAGCCTGTAGATCTTCCTTCCATGCAGCTCTGAAACCCAAAAGGATTGTCGGCAGAACTGCTGTCCACTGAGGGTTTCCGTGGGCCATGATTGCCGCCTTTAACTGTCGATGAAATCTCTCAACAAGGCCGTTTGATGCCGGGTGGTAAGGTGTTGTTCTTTGACGAGCTGTTCCCAGGAACTTGGTCAGTGCATCATGTAAAGAAGACTCAAATTGTGTCCCCTGGTCAGTTGTCAACCTGAGTGGGGTGCCGAAGCGAGAAACCCAACCACTGTAGAAAGCTTTGGCAACTGTGTCTGCTGTGATGTCCACCAAAGGAAAAGCTTCTGGCCATTTCGAAAATCTGTCAACACATGTGAGACAATAGCGAAAACCTTCCGATGGAGGAAGGGGGCCTACCAGGTCGATGTGGACATGCTCGAACCTTGCACTGGGTGGAACAATACTGCCAACTGTGTTTCTGGTATGTCTTGACACCTTGGATTGTTGACACTGCAGGCATGTGCGTGCCCATGATGAGATGTCTGCATTCATTGATGGCCAGACGTATCTTTCTCCAATCAGTTTCACTGATGCTCGAACACCTGGATGAGAAAGGGAGTGAAGATTATTGAACACCTCTCGACGAAATAGTTCTGGCACAAAAGGACGAATGCATTTTGTCGAAATGTCACAGTAGAGAGTAACTGCTGGTTGGCCAATAGACAATGGCTGTAACCCTAGGGACGTTGTATTTGGGAATGACAAAATCCTCTGCAATTCCACATCAGTAAGCTGTTCTGCAGCCATCTGTTGGAAGTTGATAAGTGATGGTGTGCTGATTATGGAGATATTTATTCGGGACAGGGCATCAGCTACTGAGTTGTCGGTACCCTTGAGATGTCGGATATCTGTGGTGAATTGGCTGATATAGTCTAACTGTCGCAGCTGTCTCGGTGAGCATTTGTCTTCCTTCTGGCAGAATGCATAAGTGATGGGCTTGTGGTCGGTGAAGAGGATAAAACTTCGACCTTCCACCATATGTCGAAAGTATTTAATTGCCATGTAGGCAGCTAGCAGTTCCCTATCATATGCAGAGTACTTTTTTTGTGCTAGTGAGAGAGTTTTCGAGTAGAATGCAAGCGGCTGCCAACCCTGTTCTACATGCTGATGCAGTGCGGCTCCCATTGCAGAATCTGATGCATCAACCACTATTGCCAGTGTGGCTTGCGAGGATGGGTGGTGCAAGACAGTGGCCTCTGCTAAATCCTTCTTGCATCTATCGAAGGCAATAGAAGTTTCCTCAGTCCAGACAATGGGCCGTTTGTCATTCTTTTTGGCACCCTTCAGGTATGCGTTCAGCGGTGCTTGAGTTGAAGCTGCATTGGGAACAAACCGTCTGTAAAAATTGCTTATGGCCAGAAATCGACGCATTTCTTTTACAGTCTCTGGTTTTGGGAAGTTGGTGATTGCTGTCACTCTTTCTGGCAGTGGAGTAATGCCTTTGGGAGTCACCATATGTCCCAGAAATTTTACTACGGTATGGCCAAAAACACACTTAGAAGCATTCAACCGAACACCATATTGTTCAAAGCGTTTGAAAATTTGTTGAAGATGCTCAAGGTGTTGTTCCTCATCTTCTGAAGCCACAAGGACGTCGTCGAAATACGGAACGCAGAAGTCGAGACCTTGCAACACATGGTGAATAAATCGCTGGAAGGTTGCAGCTGCATTTGACAATCCGAAGGGCATGAAAAGAAATTCGAACAGTCCAAATGGAGTTGTTACAGCTGTTTTCTTGATGTCTTCCTCTGCGACTGGTATCTGGTGATAAGCTTTTTCCAGGTCGATGGTGGAGAACAGCTTCTTACCTTCCAGCACCTGCAGGCAGTCCTGAATATGTGGAACTGGATACCGGTCTGGAACCGAAATGCTGTTTAGCTTGCGGAAATCTCCACACGGACGCCAATCTCCGTTGCTCTTTGTGACCATGTGCAGGGGAGAGGACCAGCAACTGCTTGAAGGCCTGCAGACGCCAGATGCCACTAGGTACTCGAACTCCCTCTTGGCAGCTTTGAGTTTGTCAGGTGGAAGTCTTCTTGGTCGCGCGAACACAGGGGGTCCACTTGTTGGAATGTGATGTTGTATCCCGTGCTTGACCTGGCGTGGTGTGGGTCCGGCCTCAATGAGGGAAGGAAACCTGGAGAGCAAGGAATGAAACTTGGTGTCACCCCAGATTGATTTCACTCCGGGAGATTCCTTGACAATAACCTTGCCATTTGATCGTAGCTGGGTGAGAGGGTCAATCAAGCAACACTGTCGGATGTCAACCAGCAGACCAAAATGTCTCAAGAAGTCAGCCCCGATGATTGGATGGGACACTGAGGCGATGATGAACGGCCAGTGAAATGCACGTCGCAATCCTAAATCCAACTGTAAGAGTCTCTGACCGAAAGTGGGAATTGTTGTACCGTTCGCCGCGAACAACTGGAGCTTGGCAGGAGATCGGCTTTTCTCAAAGACAGAAGGTGGTACCACTGAAACATCGGCACCTGTGTCTATGAGATACTGTGACGCTGTTGACTTGTCCGCCAAGTACAAACGTAGCACCTCAGCCTTGCCGTCACCCACTTGCGCGAGTGACGGCCTCTCTAGTTTTCCTGCACGAAAGTACATGGGGCTGTACACTTTGTCGCTCTTCTTCCGAAACGCTGGTGATACCAACAATGTTCTAGGTCAGCTGGAGGACGGCTTGAACTTCGTCGGCGGCTGCCTCGCCTAGAGCTATCTCTTGACGGCGTACGAGGTCTTGTCTCCAGTCGTGACAAGCGAGTTGAAATTTCTGCCAGCATCTGCCGAAGTGTGTTGTCTTCTGTTTTCACCTCCTGTATTGCAGCGCTGCCAGCAACCGACAGAATTCCATCAGCCATCTCTGCCAATTTTTCTAGCTCATCGTTAGAAATAGCTAGAATCTGCTGTACATGTGCGGGAAGGCGTTGTAGAAATAGTGACTTTAAAAGCTCGTCACTTACTCTTCTTCCGGCTTTGCTTTTCATTTCCAATAGCAACCGTGAAGGTTTTTTGTCCCCCAGTTGCATGCCGGATATGAGGTCACGCAGACGTTCTTCCTCAGTATCGGCGTATTGTATACATAGGCGATTTCGGATGGCGGTGTATGGGTTTTCTGCTGGTGGGTTTAAAAGGAGGTCACCAACGATGGCAAGCTCCTCAGGCTGGAGTGCCGAAACGACATGATGAAACTTTGTTGTTTCTGTCATCACGCCTGCGAGAACAAATTGGCTTTCCATCTGGCGAAACCATATTTCCGGGTTAGCACGCCAGAACGGAGGTGCTTTAACTGCAACTCGTGCAATGGATGGCGGAAAATCTGCACCGCGTGCGCTGCCGATCGCTTCTTCATTGGTCATTTTTTTAAGTCAGTTCTTTCAGAAATGTAATACGGGGGAAAATGAAACAATTTACTCACAGAGATTCAGCGTCAGTTGTCTGGGCGAAATAATCCAGGAATTTGTTTTTGCGTCCAAAATTCAAGGGGATGGAACGTGATTTCAGTTTACATAGGTTGCATGTGTCCTGTCACCATTGTAGTGAAGCACTTGTGCGTGTTATATCTATGGTAAATAACACTCTCTGTGCTCTCGTACATAACAGTTACTATTTATTTACTTAAGAATAGGATTAAAACAATTAAATTTAAATGAAGTAGGTTGCGTTACAATTGGACAAACATAACATTGCATTTAGCGTGAACATCAACTGTTTAAAATCTGAGCTCTTCAAGTCAACATTAACTTTTGTTGCCAGGTCCTTCTCTTCATCCTTAGATGGAATAGAGTTCTTGGCATGACGTCAGAGTATGGTTTCTGGTGGGCTGTGGTAGGCGCCACAAATATATGAAAAAGTAATAATTTAAAACAAAAAAAATTATTTAATACAAACAATATTTAATTTAAAAATATATATTCTATCCACAGCTATAACAAGCAGGGGGGGGGGGGAGGGGGGAAAACGCATTATTCAACATTTAATGCACCTTTAAGTTGAGGACAGAAATCATAAATATTGATTCATCCTTAACTTCAAAATGCGGTACAAAAAATATAAAAGGGGGTTTAAACTATCACCATAAAATGGTATAACAAAAACGCAAATATTGGTTCAACGTTTCACCATAAAATGGAGTAGCGAAAACACTAATTTTGGTGCAACCATGCACCATAAAATGGGGTAGCGAAAACGGGAATCTTGGTGCAACCATCCCTGATCGCTCTGCTCTGGGGTGGACTTCTCTGTAAAGGAATGGCCATTTTTTGTAGAGAAGGCGATTGCACGTTGGTCCTCTAGTATGACGGTGCGAAAAAAGTGGCTACAATAAATATCCATTGCATTCATTTTCGCTCTTTGTTTTTCAAAATGTAAGAGTAAGATTTTCTCTGCAAATTGTTTTTATTTAGATATTTACTTTTTTCCCGAAAATTTTTTGAGTATTTAAATGTCCATATGATTGGAAGAAGTGATTTGTCTCACATTAATATTTGATATCCTATTAAATTATTAAAGTAACTTACAATCTGATGCCATCAACGGAAGAATTTCTATACAGAGAATAAAAAATTTTCTTCTCTAAATAAGTGGCTCCACCCTCCCTCTCCCTCTCTCCCAAATAATATGTAAAATGCAGATAAAGCAAACCTAGTTACTGTTACCAGAAAAAAATTTCATGAGCATTTAGTAAAGAATCTGAATCATGAACCTACACCCTTTTAAAAAGCAAAATCATACAAGCAATTTGAAATTGTCAAATAAAATGTGTGCATTCTTAAAATTGAAGAAACGATGTTTATTCTTAACTCAGGTAGGATCCAATTCTCAAAATAAATTCTGAATTAAATAAAATATTAAAATTTGAAGCGAGTTCCATTTTTGCTCAACTTCTTTTCAAAATATCAAGAATCATGGTAAAACACCTATTTTTAACTATCGCTATGTCAAAACTCATTGACCAGTGGCAATATATTCAATTCACATGTGAAACGTCGTCGAATCGACCCCCATCGGATGTTTTGCAGGTTGGTTTCAATGTAAGTAGACATCTCAAGTAGACATCTTGAGATGCATATGCAATGCATTTTTCAAGTAATTATTCATCCTCAAATCAAGTAATTATTAATTTTTCCATGAATTTAAATTAAAACTGTTGAACTGGTCAATATAACAATACCTTTGACTTTGGTTGCAAATTTTTAAATATTGCACATTCTAAGTTAATGGCATTTTTCATTAGTTCTACTGTTAAGTCAAAATTATTTTGCATGAATTGATTCATGAAATATCATTGACTTGAAAATTAGGAGCAATACCGATGTCTTTAAAATGATTTATTTAAATTATTTTAAAACATTATAAAATTATTTAAGTATTTACTCTAAAGTTACAAAAAGTGAAATTGTTGCTGTCGGCATTTTTTTTTTTTTTTTCTATGATTCATGTAATATTTGATAAAAAAATTTCCCCTGTAATTTCTACAGAATTTTTAACCAAGGTTTTGACTTAATTTATTTTATAACTCTTCCCTAACTCTTTGTTTTCTTTTTCTTAAATACAGAATAGAAATTGAGTGACATCGGTTTTCATACTTTCACTTATTTTTTTGTGATTAGTATTTTAATTTATTATTATGATGTCAAACAAAATAAAAAAGCTTTTGCTTCCTACACTGTTGGTATCTAATCCAGCCACCTGTATTGTACATAGAATGTTTTATACTGTTGAAAATATTGGTAACTTTTCTTATATTAAAAAAGTTTTATCTTCAAGGCTGTTTAACTTTTACACTTCGTCCAATCGGCATGAGTTCATTTTAATGTGTTCTCTATTCTTAATTTAATAAAATTATTAATTATAACATGCTTTTCATTATATGATTAGGGGTAATTAGTTATATTCAACGGGGGGGGGGGGGGAGCAAAAAAGTAAACTTTAACACACTTTTTTTTTTTTTTTAATTTAATTTTTTTTTTTAATTTAATTTTTTTTTTTAATTTAATTTTTTTTTTTTTTTTAATTTAATTTTTTTTTTTTTTTTAATTTAATTTTTTTTTTATATTACAGTGAGTCCCGATAATATCGTACTTATGGCTGTTCCTAATCACTGATAGCGTCCAGATCTTGGTAGGCTTCCCGGAAGACCAAGAAGATCCTTAAAATAATCTCCATAAATAAAAAATGTAAACCCTCAAACGCATAGACAGTGGCAAGGGGGTGCAGATCGCATACAAAAGGGTGCAAAGCGGCTAAAATTTCAAACCAGCAATTTTCAACCGTGAATGAGTATCGGATTTCTTACGAAACAATTTATAAATAGATATGTCGTAATTTTACATTCAATTGAATAATCTGAAGCCTGTACTTTACTTTTTTGCCTAGGAATTCTTCGCTTCATTTTTAATTTTTAAAAGCAAAAGGTGCAAGTGTATTCATTTTACCCTTCCTGACGTCGTCTATTCTCAAACGAAACGTCGCGTCGTTTTTGTAATAATTCCTTTTATCATTTATTTTATCAGATATCAGTATACTTAGATAATTTAACTGTTTAATAATCTTGTAGTTTTGTTTTCCAATATATATTTAAGTAACATTTACAAAATTACATGAAATTCATGTGTCTTGATATTTGCATGTCCCCCCCCCCCCCCATGACATGCAATTGTTAATTTGGGCCCCCTCACTTTTAATACCCACGAGCCGCCACTGCTTCTTCTTCATTAAGTTGCACAACAGATTTAGGCCACTCCCGTTCCACTTTAGAAAGCCATTCCGGTCCCTCCCACCAACGGGAGTTAATCAATTTTTTAACAGAACAGCCTCTTGATGGCAAATCTGCGGGATTTTGTGATTCTTGAATATGTCGCCAATCACAAACATTAGAAAGGTTTCGGTTTTCTTTTACACGATTTTGCACGAAAATTCCCCATGGCTCTTCATGTTGAATCCAATATAATGCTGTTGTTGAATCAGTCCAAAAATACTCCAGAACATCTTTCAGGTTCAAAGCTTTCTTCACAAAAACTGAAAGTCTTACTCCAATAGTACAAGCCATCAATTCTAACCTCGGAATAGACATCTTTTTCAGAGGTGCAACTCTTGATTTAGCCATTACCATTTGCACAGAAGTGTTTTCATGATTCTCACTTCTTATATATACAACTGCTGCATAAGATAGTCCAGACGCGTCACAAAATATATGCAAACAAAATGATGTAGCTTCTTCAATAAGTATACGTCTAGAAATTTTTAGATTTCTTAAGTGATGGAGTTCTTCAAACCAATTTAAAAATTTATCACAGACTTCTTTTGACACATTAGAGTCCCAACTTAATTTTGCTTTCCAACTTTCTTGTAGCAATATTTTTGGATATAAAGTAACTGGACAAGATAATCCTATTTAGGTCGAAAATCTTTTGTGCCACAGAAAGCAATGTTCGTCTAGTTAAAGACCCTTTTAATTCCGAAATATTATTCACATTGCAAAATAAAGTATCTTCTCCTTTGTCCCAGAGTAGTCTTAAACCGATGTTGGTTCACATGTTTTATCTGGTTCTTTAAAGCTGTTTGATTCCCATCCTCTTAATTCCATCTTTGCTTCAGGCATTAAATTTGTAGATATTTCAACAAACCTTTCACGTTCTTGATTTGATTTCACTGATGTATGTAACACAATTATCTACATGAAATGATTTCTTCAGTTTCTCCGCTATGCCTTTCACATCAGATGCCGTATTATCTAAATGATGCTGTATTACCAGCTCCCAATATGAAAGGAGAGCTCGTAACCCCGAAAACCACTCTTTTATGCCTTAAAATTTCAATTTTTCTCTTGGAGAAATCTTCTTACCACATAAATCTAAGAAAATTTCTATCTTCTGGACAGATAGATATCTGTAGAAATGCTTTTTTTATGTCCGAGATCACACCGATTTCATTTTCTCTAATTTTCATTAAAGTAAACATATACAATTGAGATGATTTTCTTTAATTTTTAGTTAATAATTTCAAACGTTTTGGCTGTATATCAGAATCAAAAATGATGCATTTATATATATAAACTTTTTTTTCCGTCAATTTTTTAATCAGCTAATTGCAATTAAAGTGACTAATTAGGGCATTATTAGAACATACATAAACTTGTAATTAACTTAGAGGTATGATGTTTACTTCAAATAAAAGATATTATATTGACACATGTTCCTATGGAGGATTTTGAATTTGGCTGCAATATTTATTTAATTATAAATGTTTAAATAAAAAGTTTAAGAAAATACATAGTTTACACCATACATAACAAATATAATACATACATAACAATACATAACAAAAAATAAGATTAAAATATTCATAAAAAATGTGTTTATAACAATATATGTTAGATTCTCCATAGAAAACACATTCACAACTTGTGTCTTCAGAACAAAATTAGAATTTTGTAAATCGGACAATTTATTAAGAAGTTATGACCGTTGGCGTAAAGTCATATAACACCAAAATGTCATTCGTCAGAAAACGCGTTTAAAGTTTGCTACACTAGTAAACGTGATACAAAACAAGTTCGCAAAGCCCACTGTAATTTAAAAGGTAAATTGAGTTTCAAAAAGAAAATGGTATTATTTTAAAAGTAATGAAAATTCGGAAATATTTAAAAAAAAAAAAAAAAAATGCAGACTTGAGTCAAATTTTGAAATTCCGAATGTACCTTAAAATGCTAGATATAAGCTCAAGAGTGTTCTGTCCCTTTTCTAAAGATTCATTCAGTGAACAATTGCCTTTTTCTTTACTTGACGCGTCGAAGACTGGTCGTACTTTAGTTGTTGCATTTCCCTCTTTAAAAATCCCTCTATGTGGCAGATAACAAGATGGTTGAGATAATTCTTCAGGATGCACTACTTCAATTATATCTTCTTGCAACCACTCTTCAAAAACTGCATTGTACGAATCATATTTATTTTGTGCAATTGATTTCTCTGTAGTCTTTTCTAATCTTCTTTCAGATAAAACTTTGTTGTCTTGAAGATTATATATTTACACTTCCAAGGTAATTTTATTTCATATCTGTCATCTTCAATCTTCATGATCTTTATAAGATTTTCTCTCACAGCATTTTCAAGCTCTATTTTGCTTTTTGGCTCAAATGGATCTTGGATACCAATAGCTTCTAAATTCCATAAATTTTCAATATTAAAACTTTGCGATAAAAGCGAACTTGTCACCGCATCTATAGATTTCCTTGAGTAACCAGTTATTGATTTTCCCATTATTACCCATCCTAGGTAAGTTTCGATGGCCGTTAAACCTGATTTTAACGATACTATTTTCCCAGTATAAATTTTACCCGCAAAATCTGCTCCTATCAGTACTTCAATTGAAAGATTCTCTTGACTGACATCTGTGATGACGATATATACCCTTTTCTTTCAGCTCAATTAAATAGAGTTTGTCCTTTATATAATGTATCGGCCCGCAAATTTTGGGTTGGTCTAGAACTGGAATTTCACAAGTATGCTGTTCTTAAATTATGAACTTGAACAGTGTAACATTTATATTCTCGGCATGATGTTGCTCCACCAAACACCACGTGTGTTAAATTTTGAGAATGACTTGCCTTTAGTCCTAGTTTTTTCCCCGTTGATTGTAAAATGTATGAGCTCTGAGAGACTGTATCAATCAAAGCCCAAACTACGTGCCTTTTCCCTTTATTTTCAATAGCAACCAATAACGTTTGTAGCAATACTTCACCGGCTTGGCATAAATTGGATAAGGAGCTACTTTCCGGTTTTTCAGTTTAATCTTGCTATGAAGCTTTTGAAACCTCTGGACAAGTAATAATATAATGCTTCTTATGACATAACATGCACTGAATATTACCTCGGCTAGCTTTGGATCGATGTCCCATCTTCAAACATGAACAGCAACATTTTTTGGACTTCAAAACTTCCATTTTTTCTTCAAGTGCCATTTTTTTGCCCACGAAAACAATCTCTGCTTAAATGCGACTTTTCGCAAAACGCACATGAAAATTTAAGATTATCTTTATTATCGTAATAAATCCCTGGCAGTTGGCTGTGTCAACACTGTTTCTCTAGGTTTCTGTTTTTACAACATAAATTCGTTTTGTTTTATTCCGATTTTAGCTAAGGATATCCTTTCTTCACCTTCTACCTTGGCTCTCAGAAAAGCGAATAAATGAATTAATTTCTTACTATACGATTTGTCTTTTTCATTCACGCAAGGATTTCGTAACCAAATTCGAAGGATATTTTCAGGGATACATGATTCAACCAATGGAAATAGCAATGCGGCATACTTATCGGATGTCATTCCTATTGATTCAAAAGATCTTAAATGAGATTCTAATTTGTCATAAAGATAAATAATGTTTGACTTAAATTTCGCATTAGTAGCATTTTTAATCACAAGTCCTAAAAGATCTCTAACATAATACTCGATAAGCATCAGCTCTTCTCTACCGAATCTATTTTGTAAACTCGCAATGGCTTTAAAATAGTTTTCCGCGGTAGGTGGGTAACAATCTATGATTTCTTTTGATCTTGTTCTTGAAATGATACACTGTATAAGATATTGAAATTTATCTTCTAATTCTATGTGTTTATCCTCGTGAATTCTAAACTGGCTCCAAAAGGTTAACCAATCTTTTATTTCACCTCCGAATTTCATTAATTCGATTTTTCGTAATTTTAATGTGGTCTTTCTGAAATTACCATAGCTGAATTATTTTCGCTTGAAAGCAAATTCTCGCTTAAAAATTGCAAACGACCTTTTATTTCTTCAAACTTTTGTTTGTATTCTTCAGTATTTTCAAATTCGTCTGCGTATTTAGAAGTTTCCGTTTCATTCGTTAACAGAATATTTAGAATATTTTCATCAATTTCACTTAAATTGCTGTATATTCTTTCTAATGAATTATATTTTATTCGAATTTCTTTGATTCTTGCGTTTTCCTCCTCGAAAAGTGCCATTAAAACTCTTATATAATTTTATAAATGTAGCCCGAACTGGCGATCTCTTCTTAACATGTAATTCCATATTGTCATTTAATGCACTTCCGATATGAATGTAAAAAGTTTTCTCAAAACAGATTTTACTGACATTCTTTTATCTTTTGAAATCTAAACAATACTCAACGACAAAACATGAAGAAAAGGCTTGGTTACATCCGTTGCATCCCTTTGTGCTACGATTGGATTATGGACTGGGACTGGTCTGATCAAGGACACACCAAAAATCCATGCACTCTACAAATTTCTAGAGAGGGCTGAAAAATTGATTGAAACAGTAACTCCTCCAAAACAAGAAATTTATATTTTTAGAAAAAAGGAAATAAAGTTTATAGTGGATGAAGACTGGAACAAGCACGCATCTTGTGGTGGAGCAATAATCCAGCAACACACCTAATACCCAAATAACGGCTACATCGAGATTTTTAACTTACGCTTTTTTTTTTTTTTTAATATATTCGAAAATATAACAGAAGTATGTTCTTCCCAATGTCTGATTCCTATCATAATCTTTTCATCAATGGTCATTGGAATCTTAACGATATCAAGAAACACTTTGGTGACTCTCCAACAATTTTGACCCAGGTATTAGAGATACGAAGCTGTTCCGTAGATATCGTCAAACTTTTGCTACAACAAGGCGCGGACATTAATTGCGAGGGTAAATGTGGCTATTCCCCTTTGATGGTTGCTTGTGCAATAACACGCGATGAGAAGGTCATCCGGCTGCTGCTGGAAGAAGGTTCTGAGGTCAACAAGATGGATAGGTTTGATAGAACTCCCCTGTTAATATTCCTGGGGAGAAAAGATTACTGCTCTGTTGGTATTATTAAACTTTTGCTTGATAAGGCAGATGTTAATCACCAGGACGTGTATGGGGATTCCCCTTTAACAACTGCTATACGAGGATCAAAAGATGATGAGGTCATCCGGACACTGGTGGAAAGAGGTGCGGAAGTTAATAATTTGATAAACTTACATAATACTCCCCTGCTAGTGTTGTTACGTCGAGGGAAAAAGTGTTCATTTGATACTGTAAAACTTTTGCTAGATAAAGGTGCTAATGTCAATTGTGTGGATAAAGGAGATTCTCCTTTAGTGATTGCTCTTGTACACTCTAGGGGTAAGAAGATCATCCAGGCACTGCTGGAAGGTGGTGCTGATGTCAATATAGTTTGTGAATATGGGGAAACTCCATTACTATTGTTTCTTGGATTCCACTTCATTAAAAACGGTTCTGTTGATATTGTTAAACTCTTACTCCTGTACAAAGCAGATGTTAATTGCATGAATACTTCCGGCAATACTCCTTTGGTGATTGCTGTTAAAAACAAGAGAGATGAGACAATCATCAGGTTGTTCCTGGAAAGTGGAGCTGGTGTCAATGTCCTTGATCGGACTGGAAGGTCTCTTCTTTGTAATGCTTTCAGAAATTCTTCAAATCATATTGTCAAACTGTTGTTGGATGCGGGATCTTCTCTAAACGCATGCAAGTATCACAGCTCTGCATTGCATTGTGCCACAGATTTTTCTTATTCAGGATTGAGAGAGGATATTTTGAAGTTGCTTCTCGAAACAAATAACGTCAATAGCGTCCACTGCAGACAATCCGTTCTGTGCTTTGCACTCCAGAATGGAGCCAAAGCACATGACATCCAACTGCTGTTTGACGCAGGCGCCTCACAGAATTCTTGCATACGGCATCCTTCGCCTCTGATCTGCGCTACAGATAGTTCCAGGAACACACCTTTAAGGGAGGATGTAATCCAACTGCTTCTTAATAATGGAGCTTGTGTGGATGATAATGGCTTAATAGTGCTGCAAGGTGCTTTGGGTCATTGTAAATATGAGACTGGAGCCATACAGTTGCTGCTTGATCTCCCTGGTATGAATGCACATATTGTTGCTAATGAAAGCGATGAATCGCTTCTACATCTTGCTGTCAAAAATCCTAACTGCAGACTTGATGCAATAAAGCTATTAATTAATCGAAAAGCCCAAGTACATAAAGAAAATCAAAGTGGAGAAACTCCATTGCATTGTGCTGCAAGAAATGAATGTTGTGACCCAAGAGTCATCAACCTTTTACTGCAAAATGGCTCTCCAGTAAATGCAAAAAATAAATATGATGAAACTCCCTTAATGTTGTCTGTAAAATATGATTGTCCTGCTAATGTCCTTGTAGAGTTGTTAATAGCTGGTGCACATATTGGAAAAACAAAGTTTTGTCATTTCTATTCTGATTTAAAATTAGAATTACTAGAATTTCTTGTTTTAAAATGGAAGGGTTGTATGGTTCAGGAAACACTATGCAAATACAAAACGTTACTGAAATTTTTTATTCTTAAAAATCCAACATGTGACATTGGGGACTTCAAGGATGCTTCTCGAGTGACACTTACTCCCATTGAAAGAATATGGATGTTTGTAAAGGAATGTTTAAGCGAGCTAAGGGAAATGGATTTGATGCAAGTTGGACAAGGACATACATTCCGCGAGTTTATTGCTGGGAATCCAGATGAAGAAAAGTATGACTTGAGTCAAATACTAAAAAATATGTCAAAGAATGCACCCCCTGGGTTTCTGGATGTTTTTTTCTTGTCCTTTCCTGAGTTTCACGACATTATATTTGCTAGAGTTAAAAAGTTGATGATTACACAGAAATATTGTCCTGATTCGCTTAATGTGAGTAATGTTAATCTAACCTCTGTCATTTTGCGTAAAATTGCTACATTTTTATCTGACGATGATTTCTTAAGATTCATTCTGGCTTTTTACCACCCGGGTAAACTCTTTGACAGTGGCAAGGCCAGTAAAGATGACACTCTTCTGGGAAAGAGGAATTCTGAACTATCCACTAAACATCATAAATGTCCAAAACTGTACCACTAAGTTAGCTTTGACAAGGTCAGTAAAGATGACACTCTTCTGCAAAATAGGAATTCTGAACTATCCACTAAACATAAATGTCCAAAACTGTACCACTAAGTTTGATTTATTTTTAAATAAAAGTGAAAAATCTGAAATAGTTACAAATTTATGCTGTCTTTAGATAAAGCTGTGGGTTAGTGGAATTGTGCATTTGGAATGGTATGAATTTCATTGTGCATGTTTATTTTTCAACAGTATTTTGTTTTTTTTTTCATTTTATTTAGATGCACTATATCGATTTTCGGAAACTCTTTTTGAAAACAAAATAAAATAGCTGGAACCCTATATATGGTTCTTAAAAACTTTTTAAGAGGTTACAATTTTTTAATAAACCCAAGGGAAGTAACTAAAAATTTTCTGGTTACTATAATAATGCATTTGTAGCACTGGCATTGTAAGAAAATGCAAATCTGTTTAGAAAAAACATGTTACTGAATTATAACGTTATAAACTGCTTTCTTGTCCCTAGCCCTGATATGATCCCATATTTTAGATAAATTTAAAAACACTACCTCTACCAAAATAGTTCTATTAAATATTTTAATTTTTAGATATGGGAATATCTTAATTAAAAACTGTTGAACTTCCATTTGCAGAGTTGGCAACATATATTTGTTTGAGTAATTAAAAGTAGGCCAATTCAATTGTTACTGGTGTGACATATTGCACACATTTAGGGCTCTGCGGGGAGAAAGATATAATTTGGAAATATTTTTTCTTTGAACAAAAAGAAAGCAGTCTACTATGGGAAGCACCATGACGACTTTCATTAATCCCAAGATATTGCTTACATTTTATAAAATTAAAAAATGTCTTGTTACGGGTGTGACAGTTTTTTTCCTCAAAAATCAACTATGTTAATTACACTTTCAATATTCTGTGAATTGATAGGTATTTTTCACTAACAATATTTTTTTATATGAAGATGAGGTTTGAAACTTTAACTTTGTATGTTGTTTTATATTGATAAATCTTCCAAGGAAATTTTTTAAAAACTGTGTTACGGGTGTGACACCTTGTTACGGGTGTGACTGTGTGCACGTTCACATGCAGTTGACTTGTATTTAAAAGTTATTTTTGAAAAAGAAAATTATCAATGCAATTGCTTTTTACATAAAATATATTTAGGCATATTTGCCAATAAGAAATTAAAATATTTCTATTTTGATAATGTTCTTTAATTATTTCTTAATATTACAATGCTAAAACTGCAATAGGTAGTACAACCGACTTAAACTGTATTTTGCCGACTAAACTTCAGCCAGAAATATTACATCCATGATGTAAATTGTTTATCGAAACTGGAAATGGCCTCTATTGTTGACTAAGGTGGGAGGCTCAACTTTCATTACAACAGACATACTTTCGCATGATGATTCATTATTCTCGAGCTATATCCAGTAAATTATCCACCTGGATTCATATACTTGAGCATCAGTTCTGACTTGTCCATATCAACATCCAAAACTTCTGCTGTACCAAACGATATAGCGGTTAGCATGCTAGCTTCTAGACCGCGAGGTTGCAGGTTCGAATCCCGTGTAAGGTATAGATGTTTGTAAATGTACGTTAGCTTGTCAAATGACGAATGTTTCAGGGCATTATATCCCTTGTGTTACTGACGGCGCCAGATAATCTGAAAACAACCAACCAACCAAGACTTCTGCTTAAAATATTTTTCTATTCTTGGCATTTTTCGATCTTCCTTGAATTTGAAGGGATCTGGCTCCTCCTCCTCCATAAAACATTGCAGCCTTCACGAATAGTATTTTTGCTGCAAATCTGATTCTCCCGTGATTCTGTTTTTGAAAGACATGGATGGCATCTTTCATTCCAGGTTACTTTCACTTTCATCACTGTATTAAAAATTAATTATTTTGTAAATTATTTTTTGATTGACAAAACTGACAACTGTAAACATACTGGCACACTGTGAAACATGTTTGGCACCATCAGCAACTCCCCTGCAACAAGTTTTTTTTTTTTTTAACAACTATGACTAGTGGGCAAAGTTTTCTTGGTTTAGCAAACTGTTTTTCAAAACTTCGGTTGAATTGGCAAGATCATCCTATTGAATTGGCCTGCTCGTCAGTATAATACTCATCTGAGCATTTGTTAATTGAGGATTCTTTTAAGTTTTAATACCTGCATTATCTCTTATGTTAATTGTGATACAATCTTTTTCTTGTTTTCCCTTCATTATTTGCCTCGTTATCACTTTCACAAGATGCTTTAACTTTCATGGGTCAGATTTTAACGTCTCCCGAAATTTGGTTACTCTTGCACGCGAAGATACAATTTCCCGCTATAGAATTATATTTAATAATTAATTATGCACTGTAATAAAATTAGAGACACATTTTATCATGAAGCATTGTGATTATATACATCTTTTTCCTATGCAATAAGTTATTGCACATATAACGGATATATCTAAAAATTTTGCAATTAATGATCCAGGTTATGTCAAAAGTGCATTATATCTAAAACATTTACATCCTTTTTCATTACAGTGTATTATTGTCTGAAGTTTATTTGCAGATGTATTTAGAAATTGATTACATAAGTAGAACTTGAATTAACTATCACACAGAGAAGCTCATAATGTCACACCCGTAACAAGAATAAAAGAAAACACAAGACAAATTAATTAATTTTGCCAATAGTACATTGTTATAAATAGGTCTAACTAAGAGAATTCAAAAGCAATTTTTAGTAACTCAAGTGTTTCATTTAGAAAATCAAACTTTTTTATCTTTTGTGTTACGGGTGTGACATAAAAATTGTTGATTATTAAAAAATATAAATAAATTACTGAATTAAATTGACAAGTTTAAGCTTTGTGTGTATTAAAGTTGAAGATATTAGCTCATAGAATGCACACAAAAATCACGAAAATTCTTAAATGTCAAAAAAAATTGTGTTGTCAGATATAAATATAACTATGTTTATATATGCAAAGAAAAAATCTGTTATTTCAAAATACATTTGATTTAGTTTTATTCTACAAAATTAAGATTAACGTATAAATTCTGAATCTATAGAATTTTATCTAAATGTTGATATATCACACTCATGGTTAGAATAGATTTTAAATTTTAATCCCCATATACTGTTTTGCATGGAATGCACCAGTAACTAAATGTTACTTCAGTTGCTTTAATTTTGTTTCTGTATAGTTTTATTTATATATTGCTATTCTTTTACTACTCAAAACTGGTAATTTAAATTCTGGTTCTGCTTTGTATGACTTGCATTTTAAATCATTTTAGTTTACTTAGAAATCAATAAATCATGATTTTCATAAAGCCTCTTTAAAAAGTAGATAGTATATTGTCAAGTATAACTTTCAATATATATAACATAGCAAATATGAGGTAGAAGAAAGTACTGTATTATAAATATATCTCACTAACATTTTTTTAAGAACATTTCTTTGACTTTTAAAGAACCTTTGCAGTATATCTTGGATGTATTGCTAGCAGGGCACCCAGCAGTATTACTTTTTAGTATTAAAAGTCCTACTTTTTCAAAGTTTCTTTTATATAATTTATACTACTTGTCAAGTGTGGACCTGTTTTCAAGAATTATGGTAAAAAATATCGCCAAACTGGCCATTTTTTTAAAATGAATGATGAAATTATAAAAACGGTAAATGACACAAATCCATGTCACTATTATAGTGTAATTGAAAGTTGTGCAATGTTCCACACCCCTAGTTATCGTTATACCAAATTGAATTTATCAGGGATAAGTTTCTTCCGCCATGTGGCGGTATTCCGCTTTTTTAATTTTTTAGAAAAAGAAGAATTCCGCTTTTTCAATGAAAGTTCCGCTTTTCTAATTCCTAAAAAAAATCCGTGTTTTCCCGATTTTTCTATCCCACGGAAAAATAACTTTTTTTCTAAGGCTGAACCTCGAAGAAGCTACTTGTATACTTCCAACTGCTTCGAGATTTGAACCTTTTGTGTCATTTTTTTTCTCTGGTCAAAATGTAAATTCCTTCTTACGATTTCACGCGATTAACGTATACTAATAATGCTCTTGCTTCGAAGTCTGACATCCACGGAACTATTGTTTATTTACATTAGTATGTGTTACTTGTTTTCGTTAAGCTTTACGCTGATGTAATGTCCGCTACTGCCGAGATTTGTGTGGCTAGGACATGCGTTATCGCTTTGATTTAGGTTGCTGTGGTGACCATTTTCCCGGAGTATTACGCCGATATAACAGCGTTATTGCTGAGAATTGTTCCGGTATCTTCGGCGCTAACGCTGATATACGTTATGTGATGGACATTTTCGTTGAGTGCGCTACCCTGTTGTAAAATCTAACATTAGCATCGCTGTTACCGAAAGAATGTTGGTATTACCATGAAGAATTGCGCTATCGCCGAGATTTTGTGATGGTAATTTTCGTCGAGTGTTCCATCCATACAATAGCGTTATTGTTGATAGTTGCTCTGGTATATTAGGTTCTAACTTTGATATTTCAATTGGCGTAAGAGTTGTTTTTTCGTAGAATGCCGTACTTTGATAACATCCGATATTACCGAAATTTGTTCTAGTATTACCAAGAAAATGTCGATATTACCGAAATTTGTGCAGATATCGTGGACACTATCGCCGATACTCACGTTGTTGCGATTTTCATTTCGGCTGATATTTAGATTTTCGCCGGTATTGCAAACGCTATTGCTTTCGTTAGAGTGATGGTCATTTTCGCCGAGGTTTACTCTGATACAATAACGGCTATTACCGAGATTTTCAACACCGTTTTGTAGCCATTCGCCTAGACTTCCGTAAATGCGATAGCCGCTATATCCGTGATTAGTGCCTGTTTAAGGATCGATTTCGCCGTTTCATGTGAATCTATACTAAAATTTTTATATCATTTTGTATAAAAATGATATAAAAATATTCTGAAAATTAGTCCTAATTAAAAAATTTCTGCTGTGTTTAAAGTTGTTATTTTAACTGCAATTGTATGTACAATTGTTTGTTGCTTTTTATTTTATTGAACAAGCTGAACGGTAGGAATAAAAATTTAAATATAAAGATTTTAGTACTTAAAATGTTGCTTACAAATTTAGAAAACTAGGTTTAATTATATTCGGCCTGTTTATCAATATGGTATAGTTGCTTAAAGTTGTTTGACTTGTTGAACATTTTAAGTTTTTGCCGGATTGCATCGCTTTAAAAGGATTTTTTTTTTTTTTTTTTTTTTTTTTTTGAAGCTTTACCATGCCTGATGTCAGCACAAAGTGTATCCCTACATCTAGGTGCCTCTATTTTGAACCATTTTTCTCACGGACAAACAGAGAAGGTGCAGTGTTATAAACACACATGGAAAACCATAATTTTTTTAAGTATAGCTTAAAATGTGTTTTACTCATAAAACGTTTGGAGTTTTGTTTTCAGCTTTTTGATTTTTTACCAAACTCATCCCTGGATCACTGATTTGTGTTCGTGCTCTGACTAATACTGTTTCCCATAATTGTAGATGTCATGCGAGAGGATTCCCGAAATGTTCTCTATCAGATCGAGATCTGGACTGTGTGTTGACCAGTTCATCAGACTGATATTTTTAGGTCTACAGTAGCTCACCAAAGTTTTGAGACGGCATGATTGCCTACCCTAACTTTTTCTGTAAGCTAAAATTTCCTAATGATGCAAATTAGTAATTTGTACCCCATTTAAAGCTCGACAAAATGCAACTAATTCGATTGAAGATCCTGAAGGAGTTCTGCTTTTGAAAATGCTTCTGTGTCTCTACTTTTCTTCCGATGTGTTCTTTAAGGTGTTCAATGGGATTGAAGTCGGGAGACTGACTTGGCCAGTCCAAACCTTTAATTTTCCTAGCTGTAAACCAATTGGTCACTATTTTCGAGGTGTGCTTGGGATAAATATCCTGCTGAAATATAGACAGACGAGGCATCTTTTTACGTGTATAAGGTAGCATGGGATCCTCTAAAAAATTTTTGATGCCCGTTTTGATCCTTAATTATATCGATGTGTACGAGGGAGACGACCCATCATAATAGAAAGCTCCACATACCATTAATGATTGGTTTCCGTGTTTCACTGTTGGGACATTGGTTCCCAGGATCGATTCTGTTGCGTTTTGGACGACAGGTATAACGTCGATCATCTCTTCCAAATAAATTTAATTTGTATTCATCGCTCCAAAGGGCTTTGTTTCAATTTGGTTGCTCACGTTTCGGGCTCCTTACCGAATTTCAGTCCAGTTTTCCTATTCTTTGTTCTGATGAGAGTTTTTTTTTGCATTTACTCGTGCACAATCTAGCGGCATCCCGACAATGTCTTGTGGTGTCCTTACTCACAGGGAGTCCATGTTCGATGACCATATGCTTACAGATTCATACCCGACTTACTTGGGATTAATGCGTCTTGAAGTTGATTCGTTTTTCTTGGGGTGCCTGATCTTGGAAGATTGTGCACACCTTTAATAGAACATTCTGGGAGCATCTCTTAGTAAAGATAATTTGCATATTTGCACAAATGTATCAAATTATGAAGTCATTTGCATACAGCTCTTAAGAAATGAAGTAACGAAAATGCAATTGAAAAACCAGGAAAGAGTACGAACCCACTTATTCCGTGTGGAATTCCTCCGAGCTAGCCCTTGTGTGTCTGACAATATCGCATGTATTTAAGTCGTATATTAAAACTTGAATTTTATTAGATCATCTCGAAACTTCTGCTTTCAACATTTCAAATTCGCTTTTGTTATATTTCAAACTTACAAACTTTCACATACATCATTAGTTGCTCACCATGTATGATGACTAAAGTTACAAATATCTATTTGACATCATTGAGAAATTTTTCTTGCATAAAAAGTTAGGGAAGAAAAACATTGTTTCAAAACTTTGGTGAGCTACTGTTCTTGTGTTGTTTTGCCCATTGATGTCTTGCTTGTTTGCAACACTTTGTTCGAAAAGCTTACGAGTTTATTATCTTTTTTTGAAAGAGTTCGGATTTGGTTATTCGTCTGCATATAATGTCGCATGATATTTTTTTTATCCAAGTCTATATTTTGTCTCGTCTAGAGACAAATGCCTTGTTAGAATCATTCTTTTAATTCCTCTATCCTCACGAGAGTGGACCATCCTGACCGATATGCATTTTTGAATTGTTCTCCACGTGTTAAAGCACTATGAATACCATGTTAGGACCGATTTAAAATGAATGAAATTTGCAAAATAAATTTACCTTGAGCTTCTAAACTTTCACAATTTCTTCCTTGGATAATTGCAGATATTTCGGCATTTTGATTACTCATACAGCGATCACTCCACTTTATAGTTTAGAGTTAAGAGATGCTACAATAATAGAGAAACGCGTCTAAAGAGACATTTGCATGAAATCTCATTTGTGCATACACTTTTGCGACATGATGTTTTTGTTTTGTACTATCAGATTTTTCTTACAAAGATTTTGTTTTCAAACCTAAGATATATATTTATGACCATAGATTAACCTGCAGTGGATATTTCAAAGCATTTCGTTTGATTAAAATATTGGATTTGGGCTTATACTTTTGCGCCAAATCCATTGTCCCACTAGAAAATTGAGTTATTCAGTTTTGAGGTGTTATTAAAGACTGACATAGTATAGTTGCACTTTAATAATGCTACTTTTCTTTCAGCTTACTCTAAATTCGAAGGAACTGCTTGCTGGAAACCAGTTAAGGAATGTAACACCTTAGTGGTGTAGAATTCTTTTCAGAAAAGATACAGTATTGTTTCGGACATAACGGTGCTATCACAAGATCAGTTAATTGCTAACGTATAAAGCCACGATATTTTGAAGGGTAACTTAATCGAAGCAAAGATTGAGGAGGTGCTATGCAAACGAGTACACTAAAAATTTGTTGGGAATACACAAACAAATAAAAGTTCTTTAGTTTTTCACCTCACACATGTTAAATTTCTATATATTTCATTTTGTATTAAAATCGATAGTAAATTTCGATAGGAATATGGGTCAGTAGTTAGTTTATATATTGCAATTTGGGCATGTTTCTTTTTGATTGGACTGGATCGAGGTGTTTTCTTTTGCAAGAACGAAGAAGAATGTTGGGATATGTATTCTTTTACCTGGCAACTCTATTCTTTTTCACATTGTCATACCGGCTATTTTTGAAATTGGTACTCCTGTAAATTTGTTTAAATTTTTTGCAATTGTTGTATCTTTTTTGCACTCTCAATTTTCACCAAAATTTTTTCAGCAACAACTTTTTTCCAGTTGTTTTGTTGCTAGTTCAATTTCCACTTGATACTCTCGCACTTTCAACTATTTGTTGGTATGAGCGTTTAATTTCTGTGACATTGTAGGAATTCAACTTAATATACTCAGATTCTGAAAGACTAATTAATACCTTTTGCATAATTAGATAGTTCTAAACCCAAAAATTCTCAGTGACATTGTAGGAATTTAACCGTGTATTATTGGTAGAGTTGCACCCCGAATTAAGCACTGTTTTTGTTTTTCTCTAGTTTTAGGTTTTGTTCTAGATCCAACATTGTCCTCTTCAACCCTCTATCTTTGGCCATTTCTTACTGAATTTTAGCACTGAGATCAGATCAGCAAAACACTAATTTTGGCTTGTTTGATAGAAATATACTATAATAATTTTAAGTTGTCTAACATCTGAATTTTTTTTTTGTGCTGGTTTCCAGTGCATTTGTGTGAAATTATGCTTTTTTGAAAACTGTACCATGTCTCTGAAGAAGACTGTTTGATAAAATATTAACTATTAAATAACAATTGAAGAACGAAATCTCTCTTTCAAGAGAACAAGAGTTGTTCAAAAAGATCTGCATTCTGGGTTGTGCGACACGATCGTAGCCTTTCATTTGTCATTAGCTGAGGGAAGGATTCACAACGGATATCTGCTTGGAACACATGTCAAGAAATGTATTTTTTTGCTCAGAATGTCAACTTTCAAAACTCAAAAAGAGGTGAATAGCAATAATTCTAAAATATTGTTTGAATTGTTGTATTTATGATTGTATGGCACCTCCTCAACTGTGATGTGTCTAGTAGCAGAATTTTCTGAGTCAATCTGTAACACTATTGATGCAAGCCCATAATGCATTTGCAATTCGAACGTTGTCGGGGGAGGGAGTTAGGGTCCATGTCCCATACCTTTTTTGAATGTTTTAGTGTAAAAATTGGAAAAAAAGAAATCTGCGAAACTGTGTGCCTTGTGAGTAGACTCATGAAATTATATATTGGCTCGGGGAATATTTTTTGTAATGTTATGCTTTTTAACTCTTAATAGCATGTATTTTTAGAAAAAAAAAATCAAAATTGCGATGTCGTTAAAAGTATATGCACAAAATATTTATATTTCACCAAGAACAAAAGTCCTTTAGTTGTCTATGGTGTTTCCCTTGCACCTGATGAGTTAAATTACCCGGTTTTTCATTGATAACACGAGGTTATGGAAGATTTCTGGAGCAAGTCTGGACCAGGCTTCCTTGATCAGATTTATTGTTTTTCTAACGTTTATTTTATCATTTAATCACACTTTGATTCAATTTTTTATCTATCCCTATTTTCTCATATAGCACTTTCTAAGTGTTTGTTAAATGAACTTTTGTACACTCTTACCATATATTCATGTGCTGCCACCTCAAAAACTAAATATTTGATCATAGCAAGTGGAAGGGAGTGGGTGGCTAATATGAAAGAGTTATATTCAAAACTAGTTATAAATTAAAAGTACCCACTTTTAATATAGTGGAAAAAAAATTTAAAATGCCGTGCTTAACCAGCATTTTAATCATAACCTTGAATTCTATTAAAATATAGCCCATGTTATTTAAACAACGTATGCGTGATGGTTTTAAAATAAACGTAAACACAATTTATAAAAACCAAGTAAAAACACCATATTAAAAAATCAACGCTATTTAAACATTGAAATTTATGTTTGCTTGTTATGATACAATTTTAACAGTTCAACTAAATACTTACTAAATGGACTAATTTTTCTAGACAATCGCACGCTTGTGTTAATACTGTACTATATGTTTGTTGGCGAATTTCAAATCGTCAAAAATATGCCTGCCGAAACCAACTATTCAACCTGAAGATAGTGAAAATAGAAATCTTTTTATGCTCGCTTGAAAGAATTACCATAACTGACAATTCAAAGTTATTCTGCGCTTTAAAAAAGAATATGCAGAAGCAGGATTTAAACTTGATAAGAGAGGAAATAGTTTTTGGCAATGTAAAATTTCTTCACCAGAGATAAATTCTGCTTGAATCCACCAATTATAAAAAAAATATGCAATATTTAAAGTGTATAATCCAGAGCAGGGATCCTAATGTAATTTTAATGTATCTGTGGAATAAAAAATTGTTTTTCTCGATTTTGAATCTTAATGTATGTTTAAAAAAATTCTATGAGGAAAAAAAATTCATGTCTACAATTCTAATAGGATCCATCTCAGCAAATAAAATTAAATTTCTAAACAAGTTATAAATTGAGTTGTGACAAGTGGCGGAGCCTTTTATCAGTTTAAAAAAAAGTAGGCACGTTCCAGCAAGGACAAAAACCTTTTCGTTTAGGATGTTTACACAAAGGTTTGAAATGGTTAAAATGCTATCTGGGAATAGACTGTAATCAACGCACTTTCTGAAGTAGGAAAATTTGCTTCACGGTTTGAAGATTTACAGTAGAAGTTCCAGTGCTAGAAGTGTGGGTAGACGCGGGGTGACGCGTCTCTCCACTTTTCAAGAAAATACCCATGCGTCCCTCTACTTCTAAAGTTACTGAAATCCCTCCCCAAACTTTCAAAAACACACAGTCCGTATAATAACTAATAAGGAAAAATAATATTAACCTTTAAATGTAGTGACACCAAGAAAAAGTTATATAAAGTTTTCAAAAGTTTTAAAAAATAGTTAAGGTATATAAAAATGTATTATATTAGTTTGTATAATAAAGATATAAGTATTTTTATTGACAAATACGGTTACACTTGGTCAACTTTTAACTTTGGAGGAAGTTCCTTTTAAGTTAAATTTCTATTCTTGTTTCATAAAAAGACAAGCTATTTAAGAAAAAAAAAATTTAGAGTTCTCTATTAATTTTATATAATGAAATTATCCACATTTGGAAGCACTATTTAAATCTAAATAAACAGTAATGTATATATATATATATATATATATATATATATATATATATATATATATATATATATAATGTTCAATTATTACTACACTTTACCTCTCACTTCCAAGTGAAAAAACTTAATCGCAGAATATTCATCAAAATAACAATAAATTTTGGACCCTTGTGTTCAATGCTAGTGTTAGGAAGTAAAGATTGTTCCCTTAATAATTAATATTTTTATTATAAGATACGAAATCATTAAATTTATCGTTGGCTTGCATTTGTCTCCAACTTTTGGGCATTGGCGGCTTCAAGGGGGGGGCCATGGGGGCCATGGCCCCCCCCCCCTTGAAGGGTTCCCTCTTCCTCCCTAGCCCTTTCGAATATCCCAAAATTCTTTGAGAATCTCCAGTTTAAAAAACGGTGAAAGTACAGATTTTTAAGCACAATTTCATTAACGTAATTTTTTTCTTTACAGTACAAAGAATTATTACCTCAGAAAAAACCCTGGTTTTAAATGTATTTACGTACACAATACGCGGTACACAACACAAGACACAAATACTCAGGTAGTGACCATCCCCCTCCCAAACGACAATTTCCTTTTTACAGGGGGCCTCTGCCTCTTTTTGGAACAACCATGCTCTTCTAAGCAACCATGGCACGAGGGTAATTATTTTTCAACACGTAGTTCTGCAAAAAGAAACCTCGTTTTAAAGAACTGTTTAGAAAAACAAAATCGAGATCTAGGTAAATTTTTGGGAACACAACTTTCAGGACTGTGTGAGACACGCTGGGTTGAAAGGCATGATGATGTTATTCAATTCCGCGACCTTACATAATTGAAGGGCTTGAATCGATTTCAAACTGGTCCGACCTAACCACTTCCTTTAATGCATCTTCTCTTCTATGCTCACTTTGCAGTGTCCAGTTTGTTTCAGCTTTAGCACCATTAATTGATGTCTTGAAGCAAACTCTACCACTAAGCAGAAAACTTCAGGCTCCTGATCTCGATTTGCGAAAAGCTGAGTCCATTGTTGAAGATACAATTTCGGTTTTGCAGAAAAAGCGCCAAGACTGCGTGGAATCTTTTTCTATTCTATTGAATGAGGTTGAAGATGTATGCTCGGAGCTTGAAATTGATGTGAATCTTCCACGCCTAGCCAGACGTCAAAAACACCGTGAGAACTACAATACTCAAATACCAGAAGAGTATTTTAGAATCTCAGTTTACATACCTTTATTGGATAATGTAATTGAAGACCTAATAGGAAGATTTCCAAAAGAAAATTTGGATTGTTTTGGCCTTCGATTACTGATTCCAACTCCCGATATGGAAAAGCCAACAGAATCAGAAAGCAACGAGCTTCAAAACTTATTAAAGAAGTTCATACCAATTTTAGGACTGACACAAATGAGTGTTATTCTGATTGAAAGTGAGCTAGCACTATAGAGAGAGAAATGGAAAAAAGAAGAAAAGCTCCCCACTTCTGCCATAGATGCAATGAGAGCTTGTGACAAAGATGTATATCCTACTATTTACGCGTTACTTAAAATTTTGGCAACACTACCAGTTAGCGTTGCCTCTGCTGAAGAAGTTTCTCTACTAGACTGAGAGGCGACTGCAATTTTTGGACCCCATCGAACATCATTCTGAATTTTTTATAGAAATTAGAGAAAAGTGAGTAGATTACGAATCCACTGGTCTGCCGTGGTAAAAATGGCCGAAACTGGTCAAAAATCGACTTTTAATAAGTTGAACTAAATCCAATTGCCAAATGCGCCATAACTTGCCAAATAATGAGCTTTTTTTTTATTTGGTAACCCTCACTCTTTAATTTTCAATTAAGAAGGTTGCAGACGATTCAGATATCTGGCGACGGTCTACTTGCATCTATTAAAAGGGAGCCAAGTTGGCAAAAAATATTACGTCACTTATGACGTAACTGATGTCGCCAATTAGGCTTACTTTTAAAAGATACAAGTTTTCCGAGCCAAAGATCAGAAATCGTTTGCGCTTTTTCTCATTAAAAATCAAAATGAAGTGGGTTGCCAGACGAATAAGTTGTTCTCTTTTTGGCAAGTTATGACATATTTGGCAATTGGATTTTAGTTCAACTCATTCCAAGTCGATTATTGATCAGTTTTGGCCATTTTTGCCACGGCAGACCAGTGGATTCTTAATCTACTCACTTTTCTCCAATTTCTATAAAAAATTCAGAATGATGTTCGATGGGGTCCAAAAATTGCAGTCGCCTCTCGGACGATACCTTTCGACGCATTGAAAAAGTGGCTAAGAGCTAGAATGGGGGAGAAGAAAAGTTTCAGGACTTTGCTTGTTGCATACTCACAGAGACATAAACATTGATGTGGGCTGTGTCATAGACAGAATTGCCAAAACAAAGCAGAGGAAATTGGATTTTGTTCTTTAGGCTTTCAAAGAATAAAGAAGTGTGATTGTAAAACAATTATTAACTATTTTATTTTTTGTAATTTCTTTGTTTTACTTTTTTCTTATTTTTCAGGAGTGCAATTCAAACTTAAATTAACTTTTTTAATTCTGCATTAAATGAAAATTACTAATTTAGAAAATTCTACACTTATCATTGCAATCAAGCATTTAATCAGCAGTTAGTTTATTACAATTAGGTTACATAGTGCATACATTTTACGAACTTAAAGTTTAAAATGGCCCCCCCTGAAAAATGAACCTAGGGCCGCCTTTGCTTTTGGGCATCACCCCACTTTTTGTTTCCCACTTCTACCACTGAGAGGTTCCAATTGTCATTTATTTTCTTAAAACGGTTCTTTTATTTATAAATGTCCTAGTTTTTAGCAATAAGCTTCAGTGGTAGAAGTGGGAAAAGAAAAGGGAGGAGGGGATACCCAAAAGTAGGTCTTCCACTTTTTGGAGAGATGACTTTTGATTTTGGACTGATGCTCCGAGTATGAAAGAGCTGAAGTTGTAGTAGTTTTTAGACGGATTGAGAGTTTTTAAAAAAAGGGGATGGATTTCATTGTTTTTAGAAGTGGGGGACGCATGGGTATTTTCTTTAAAAGTGGGGGGTGCGTCACCCCACGTCTACCCACACTTCTAGCACTGAAAAGTTCAAAACAGCGGCCCATTTCGAGTATGCCTCTCTTGAACTAACTGCTTTTCACCTTCTTTAGGGTTCTCATACAGTGGAGCCGGAATGGGGCTTACTCGCATACTGGACGGTTTACATAGATAGTTACTTGGGAGGGTGTGGCGACCTCAAATATCAGATAATGCTTCTGTGCACAGGAGTACTCTTTTGCACAGAGGTAACGCATCTGTCTCCAGACATCATGGACCTCGGATCAAATCCCGTCGCCCGCACAACGAAAGCTTAACGCTTCACTGATGACGTGGACTAAAACGAATCATGCTGCCATCTATCGGCGCTTCTGAAAGGAGAAACTACATTGCAACAAGCGATCACATACGCAACTCGCGTGCAACATCGCAACAAGCGGATGCAACTAGCATCACAAAACTTCCAACTCAGATCAGACGTTGATCAGAACAACAGCATCGCTCCTTCGTCGCTGGGAGAAGGCTGTGTGGCGACCTCAAATATCAGATAATGCTTCTGTGCACAGGAGTACTCTTTTGCACAGAGGTATCTCATCTGTTTCCAGACATCTTGGTCCTCGGATCAAATCCCGTCGCCCGCACAACGAAAGCTTAACGCTTCAAGGGTATACTCGCATACTTCTATACAAACCACATGATTTCCTTAGCAACCAAACGCGGCAACGCTCTCTTAAGTAAACAAAAACCCCACGTTTCGAAAAAAGGATGGAATCGGAACTTGGATAAAAAAATATAAAAAAAGCGATGATTTTGTGTTTTAGAAGTAGTGACATGCGCACATTTACAAATTTTAGGTTATGGAACTTTTATATTAACCAAATAAAATGCAGCTGCGCATTATGTTTGGCTAATTAAAAAACAGCCAAAGGTCAAAGTTTAGTAATCAACTTTTTAAATCCATATTAATTTCGATTTTGTGTGGTGTGTATGTTTATGCTTGGCGGGCAAATCTGCTGAGCCATAATTTATCAATTTGCCGGAATATAATCGATCTGAAACTTGGCAGATAAATTCGTTGTCGATGACAATGCATTCCATGAAGTTTTGAGGTTAGTAAAAGTTGTTGAATGTTAGCAAAAGATTGCTTTTAGACACGCTTCTATCTTTGGAATAATGAAAAAAAAACCTTTTGTAACGGTGTACCCCCAAAAAGGCATATACAGACCATCCTATGGTTAATAGAACGCAGGCTTTAGTGATCATTACTTTCACAGTCAAACTTGTTTTTCAACATGAAAATATCCTGTATGCTTAGAGTTATTAAATGTATTTAAAAAATATATTTGATATCAAATTTATGCTTTCAAAGATGATACAGTTGTTTGCTATGAATAATTTACCAAAGAAAAGATTATTATAACAAATTGGATGTAAATCAGTTTTGAATATCAAATTCAAAAAATGTATTACTTGCTAAATGCTAAAATTGAACTTTTTATGTATTTTGTCACTGATCATTTTAATAATCAATAAAATTACAAATAACCTCAAAGAAACTTACAAAATCTAATTTTTTTTTAAAATGCTGTTTTTATTCAACAAAAGTATCGTCTTTCCTTGCTTTTATTTCAACTTCCTGCGTGTCATGTGTAAAATGAAAATTGTACTCGACAGACTCTTTTCTGATTTTAGTTGTCAGGTTTCCAAAAAATGTTTAAAAATATATAAATAAATTTTAAAAAAAATTGTATTATGGATCCTATAAATTTAAAATTTGTTTACTAAAATTCATTTAAAAGGTTATGTTAAATCGCGGGCCCTTCTTGACAAGGTTGGCCTCTATAATGTGTACTGTTTGCCCCCCCCCCCCCCCATCCCTTGTTTGCGGCTCTGCCCAAAATAACTTTCTTTAATCACTTTATATTTATTGTAAAACTCTCTAAAAGTACGGTGCGCGCCTAAAAAGTCGATTGCCACGTGATAATGAATCGAATGTGTATTTCATACTTTGCCGGTTTCTCATTCGACATTCTATAGAATGCCTAGGAAAAGTGTGAAATATGAATCGTTTCATTCATTACCGGCTAATTTTTGCGATTCTCTACAATGCCTAGGTATTCTATAGAATTGCCCACTTTGCCGGTAGCATATTTAGTACTGAGAAATGTATTATCAGTAATAGCGCTTTAAGACTGTAAAACATTTCTCATATATATTTTTAGGTTTTCTTTAAAAATAATTAAAATGGTATATATGCTAATAATTGCTTATGCCGTAATATAGATTAATTATATTAAGCAACTCGGAATTGTAAATATTATTATTTCAACAAATACATGTATTACTCGTTATACGATACATCTAGCAAGTTAAGCTACTACTCTAGTTGTTTTTATGATCGAAGAAAAATAAAATCTAGAATTAATGTAAAGTGTCTGCTCACTTGTTGTATTGGCCTGCCTTTTCGCAAATTGATTTCTTCAATTTGGCAAAGTATTAAATTTTCTTTTTATTATAATAAAGTGTGATTACTAGACACTTAATTATAACGTTTTCCCTTTGCTCTATTCGATTTATTTCGAATTTTCCGGCTATTGCTGTAATTAGATAGAATTGAAAGAATGTACGGCATACCAGTGGATTATCATATTGACTAGAAAATTGCACAACATTTAGGATCGCATCGAATATATATTTAAAATACATGGATAAGCGTTTTAAAGCCATCAGAGATAGAACTGAGGTAGACAGATTTCAAAGGCGAATCCTTCTAGTATCACCAGATAGCCAGCGATTTTCGAGGTGTTACACAGAAATCACATTTATTACCGAAATGATACAGAGGCGCTTTTTTTTTTCGTTTTCAAAAGAGTGAGGGGGGGGGGGGTATTTCATTTTGGGAAGGGGGAAGGCACGTTTGAAAGACATATTTATTGATTTAATTCTGAAAACATTAACTTTCAATTTGAAAAATTACTAAAATAAAAATCATACAGAACTGATCTTTTGGCGCCCCTGCCTAATTTACGAAATTTTCATAGAAAAAGTGCATTTCTTTTTTCTTTTCCAAAACACAACACGATGGTAAAGTTAGAATTGAGGTAGACAGATTTCAAAGATGTATCCTTCTGGTCAATGGCGGATCCAACCAGGGGGCGCGCGCCCCTCCCTCAGCTTGAGTCTATATTTCTTTTTAATTAAATTCACGCAACAAACATATTTCGACGTTCATCTAATTTCCAAGAAAAAAAAAGCTTATTTTTGGATCAAGGTTCTTTTTATAGCCTTCTCCCTTCTCATTCAAACGGACGTTGAAAGACTGTACAAGCATTCAAACCTCCACCCCCTTGATCTTGAAAACATCTTCACGACACTTCAAAACACATCCCTTTCTGTTAAAAGTATCCTGGAATCGAATTATCAATAAATATTCTTCCCGTCCTTCAGGACCAAAGATACCTTTTTCTGTCGGCTGGGAGGAAGAGATTTTGACTCTCAACATGCGTAATGTTCAACGCCAATCGGGGGGGGAGGGGGAGAATAATGAGAGGTTGACTACTTGGGTTACCCTCCCTCCTCGGAAATTGCCACCTTCATTCAGCTGGACATGGTAATTGACTAAACTTTAAAGTTTTGATAGAAAGTAAGAGGAAGGTTGTTTATAAACTGCATAAGAACTCGTCCAGCTCTAGCTCGTGCTTGTGTTTTGGCTTGTAAATAAGCGCCATGTTTGAATTCAGATTAAAAACCCTCCTTTGCAACATCGCAGTAGAAAGGTGTGCCAATTTTTTACAAGAAATAGACTTACAAACAGTTTTGTAAAAAGTATTATCTGTGCAAAGTAGCAGTACTCGGTGGGTGCCCACGGGAAGCAGGAAGATTTACTTTTTTTAGCAATTATTTCGGGGGGAGGGGGGGTCTTGGTTTACGATATTATATAATGTCAAATTTTATCACTGGACTTTTTCATTTAATTTTATCATTAGACTTTTTCATGTGTAAGTATAACTATTGGCAATAGAGACTTCAAAACTGGAATTTGTTTTGTAATAACTGATCAATAATTAAATTGTATTTGTTTCTATTGCCATATTAAAAATATTACTTATGATTATTAGTAAAACATTCTCTTTGGAAAACAATTTTTCCCTACATATTTTAGATTACTCGAGTAGCTATGGATTATCCAGTAAAACTACGTATTTTTACTTATTAAGCTCACTGCATTAATATTTTGAGAATATGTTAAATTTTGCTGTACAATTACCGAATTCCCAGTTTGATGTAAGTATAATGTAAGGTTTATAGTTAGTCAGTCACAAATAAAAGTAGCAAGTTACCGCTTTCATTGGAATTTCTTCAGTATAATCGATACCTCCGGAAATGTAGCTTGCTAAAATGTTCAATATGTACGGTACATTTCGAATACAATTTTTTTATTAAATAAAATAGTTAATGAAAAAAACAAGAGGACAGTGTTAACCACCCAACGCTAAGCTATAAAGTCGGAGATGTGACGAATGAAGGGGGGGAAGGGGTCAATCAATGGATATGGATGATCTTGAAGAATATTTTTTGAACACTGATTAGAATTTTTTTTTTTTACTTTTTTTAAATATTTAATTTTGTCCTGACTAAGGCACGGCAAATTGTTGTGCCCCTCCCTCAGGAAAATCCTGGATCCGCCACTGCTTCTGGTATCACCTGAACGCCAGCGATTTAAATGGTGGTTAAACAAAAATCATATTTCTTACCATTATGGTACAGGGGCGCTTTTTATCGTTTTGGAGAGTGGCGGGGCGCAATTTTAATTTTGGAAGGCCCGAAGCACATTTGGGAGACATATTTATTGATTTAATTCTGAAAATGTTTATTTTCATATACGTTCTGCAAAATCTTCTTGGTGCCTACGTTCTTGATCTTGGCGCCGATTTTCTTCTATTTCTTTTTCTTCTTTTTCCTTTCTTTCATTTATTGACAATTCTTTGGCCATTCTTTGGCACAGTTTTTAGCCATTCTTTGGCACAGTCTTCATCATACTCTTTGCTCGCCAAAGTTATCCTCTTTAATTTATCCTTTTTATCCTATTCATATTGGTCACATGCTATCACTATCCAATCAAAACACGAGTGTTCTCTGCCTTCTTCGTCCTGCTCCAGACCAGACATGTTATAATTTATAATATAAAATGGCGTCCGGACGTGACCACGCTGTAACAAATAATAAAGAATTATTTCAAGCAACTTTCCATTACCCTGATTCAAGGTAAGAAAAGTTTTGTTATTCGAAAATGTGTATTGTTGTATACAATTTTCAGAGTACTGTCTGTTTGGATTTTTGTTATTCATTTGATATACTTCATTGAAATGTAGTGTGTAGAGTTGAACGTAATGCAGATGAATGCCTTTTGTAAACATTATGACATTAAATCATTTAGATTTCTCCTGGTATTTACTGGATAACTTGTAGGCTAAAATTAAAAAAGTTGTGTATTTGAAAAAGTAATGCAAATGAAATTTTTTGTTAAACGTTACGATATTTATCTGAAATGGAGTAGTTTAAATTCTGGTGATTGATGATTTAATTAGTTGCAAATTTTAAATTCCAACAATTTTTGCAGGATTGCATTGCATTGTATTTTTTTTTTTTTTTTTTTCTTGAGTTAAGTGTTTTTAATCCATTTGGACATCTTGTTTCTTCCTTGTTCAGTATCAACCATACAATGCTGTTTCAAGTATAGTTGTTATAAGTTTAGCACTAAAAACATGTATTTTATTTTGGAAAATTATGCTTTTGAAGTACAATAAAGAAATTTAAATATATTTTTAGGCACTATTTACTGATGTGGAAAGATTGTTGAGCCCCTCTTGAAGGAACATCCTGACAGAATAGATTTTGTCCATCATCGATGTTGTCTTCAACAACAGTGGTTAGTAAGGAAAGTTCAGAAAAGGATTGAGAAGAACTTAGAGTGTGCCTAAAATACTCGCCACTTCCTAATGACAGGGACGATTTAGTGCTCCAGAAAAACACTTTGTATTACAGTCGAGTCTGTTTCACAGGTAAAATTCTTTCAAATTGAAATTTAACATTTTCAGAATTAAATTAGTCGATGTGTCACAAACGTGCCACCCCTTTTCCCAAAATGAAAAATGCGCCCCCTCTCTCTGAAAAAAAAAAGCATTTTTAATTTTGGCTGAAAGAGAAAAGCTATACAATTTGTGGTTTCCCTCTCATAATTTCTATGCTAACTTCGTCCTCAGGTCAACACCACAGCTGCAGAATTAAACAGAACAGAAATTATAAATTTGTTCGGAATGGGGGCATAATTTACATTTTAAGAATTCAAAGAAAAACCTGTGTCAATATATGGAGCTAGAATTTCTTTTTTTAGCAAGGTTACAAATCAATTGTCCCGTTTGTACATATTGCAGACAATTATTGTTTGCCATAATGTTTATTTTTAAGAATGCAAAAATTAACTATTCTAGTTGCCCCACTATTTGTAAAATAACGATGGAACTTAAGAGAGGAGGCAGCTTCTCCCCCTATAAAATTTTCAAAGGTAAGGCACAAAAGTTAAATTTCGATAATTAATCACTTATAATTCATTTTTTTAATCAAAAAATAGTTTAATTCGGTGTTTATTATGGAGTTATTTAGATGCTCGATGACACTTGAAATATTTTAGTGGCACTTTATACGTAGAGAGGTTCCCATATGAGCGATTTCTCCTCAGGAACTCATATTAACATATTTAAGGGCCCAAAAACTCAGTTGTAGCGAATCATTTATTACTATAGTTGTCAAATGATATTTAAGTGTTCAGGTACTGCACTTGACGTGGCCTTAAAACTTCAAAATTGTGCCTATAATCATCAACGTTGGAATAAATTTTGTAAGGCCCCTGCATGTAAAGATGTTTAACTTGAAAATTTTGAATTTATGTGAATTTTTTTTTTTTTTTTTGTATTACATTTTATAAATACTTTGGACTAATCTATTAATTAATCCTATTTAATTATTGAAATGATGAAGCTATTAGGGCCCACAGACAATTCAAATATGTTCTATCACCCAAATTGTTATCAAGAACTGCTTATGACCCCTGGAAATATTTAAGTATAATAACTTATTACAAATCCAAATTGAAACACTTGCTTTAAATTAAAAAAAAAAAAAAAAAAAATGTATGTCGAGTATGGTGAAGGTGCCAATTGTTTTTTCGTCCCTGTCTTAGCAGTTTTATACAGAGAAATACCATTTTCTCGCCAAATTTTAAATTCATTTATTCATTTTTTAACTTTTTTTTGGAAACCTTACAACTATAATCGGATTGGTTGGTTGTATTCAGATTATCTGGCGCCGTCAGCAACACGAGGGCTATAATGCGCCGAAACATTCGTCATTAGACAAGCCAACATACATTTACAAACACCCATGCCAACACGGGACTCGAACCCGCAACCTCGCGGTCTAGAAGCTAGCACGCTAACCAACTATAATCGGAAAAGAGGTTGTTGAATTAAGACTTTCGTATTACACATGACTTTGCAGTAAATTAAAAAAAGGATATCACAACTATCACATTAATATACAAAATAAAAAATTGGTCCCGGTAGCCTAATGAATTATGACTCGCAAGTTCGGTCTGGCCTCACCGAATAACGGTGTGTATATTAATGAGGGCTAGTGAACATAAATCCATTGTAACCTCTATACTCTATTGTTGTTGTGTTGGGATTAAGGTGAGAAGTGCTCACTCAGATATTTACTTCATTACTTGATCAGAGGTCATTGTAGCAGAAATAGGTGACCGGAATAGATTTCCCAAATATTCAAACAAAAATATAAATATATATGATGCAATTGTCAAATTAAAGGTATTATCGTTGTTCTACAACTTGCAAGAATTTAATTAGAAATATTATATAACGAATACACCCTGAGCCTGATGCAAATACTCGTAAGAAATATGCTGATAAATCATTCAAATGAGGAAGGACTATTTTCTGTCGGCCTTTCGCAGAGTTATTTTTTGTGCATGCATAATGTGCCCGTTTTTTGTGATACACGTACCGTTCCAACGCTCTTTAGGGTTTTCGCATGCGTTGAGTATTTTGCGATTAGAAAAAGTAGGTGTTGCCATTCGAAAATTTCGAGTTTCTGTAATCGCAACCGTGAACGCCATTTTGTTGCCGTTCACAGCAAGGCCTATTCTAAGGAAATTTTACGACTGCCCAAACGTCTGATCCCTCCTCCCTTTCCCCCCCCCCCCCCTTCCTCCACATTATTACTCCAAACACAGAATGAAAAAAAAAAAAAAAAAAAAAGATTTATTAAAGAGCCTCATGAGGATATTTTCACCTCCTGAATGGAATCGCCCCCCTTTATAATTTCAGGTCATTCTGATTTTAAATTTAACTCCATGAGTTTTTACAATTTAAACCTAATTATTTAACATAAAATTCTACCAAAATCGAAGCATTAAGTGAGCGACTCACCGCCGGAACGGTTCTTCGTTTGCAAAAAGGAGTTGAAATTGTTTCGATTACGTCAGATAGTCACTGCCAATTATTGGGTTGCCTGGTGAAAGTTTTTCTTGTTTTCCTCAGTTCGAGACACAAATGTGGATTAGCTTCCTTTCGAAAAGGCATTTCCTTTTGAAACGTATTTGGAACATACATTCCGAGAAGTATGCTGCCGTCATAAGTTAAAAAGCCGTGAATCCAAAACAATTTAATTGCAAATATTTTGACACTTTCCGATTAATCCATAGAAAATAATATTTTTATTTTATTAAATGGCTCAAGTTTTTAGGTCATACAAACCTATACAACAATTTTAAAAAAAAATGTAATTTCAAAAGACGAACACAAAAGACACTCCAACAATTGACTTGGACAATTGATTTCAAAATATGCAATTGTATTTTTTGAGATTTTGGGCTCTTTGCTAATGACTGCAGTATAGCCTCCGTATATTACTTGCTCCAAAGAAAATTAAATCTAAAACCTACCGACCAAATCCAATTTCGCTATTTGTAAAAAAAAAGCATTATTTTATGCCTAAAATATAATTTGAAAGAGATATTGTACACTTCTTCGGTACAGATTTTTAAGGATGTTCATTCAGAGAATTTTTTTTAATTTAATTACCTTGCCGAAACCTTTAATTTGGTATCTAGCACAGTTCTGTAACATTTGTGATTGAGGTTTATGAGTATTCCTATAAGATTTTCCCATTATTTATGTCAGCGTTCGCCACTAACTTTTAGAGGCGGGCAATATGACTTATGATGGAGCTTTTCGCGGGCCGAATACACCAATATATGTTTCGTTTATTATTATAAAACTAAAAACAAATATATATATGTGTATATATATATATTTTTTAAACCACAATTAATATTTGCTTTTTTTTTTTAATCTTCTGTGTTGCCGGCTGGCCTCAAAAAAATCTGTCGCGAGCCACGTAGTGGCGAACGCTGATTTATGTATTTCTATTGATTCTATGAATACGAATATATCTCGATAACATTATATATTTGCAAAATAAATTTTCTAAAACACTTCTTTGAAAAATTATGAATAAGAATTGATTTTAATTTATCCAAACTTCGTGTTATCCTTACCAGTAAATGTCGAATGCCTTTTAAAGATGAGTGAATCAATGATGATATTTAAAATTGTATTTAAATTCGACGTGAAACAATAGTTTCACTAAATACAAAATTCGATAAGTTTTATATAAAAAAACTAGTACTCTGAAGAACTAAACTATCACTTGATAATTTTTCTTCTCATCTAATTATGGTAAAATTAGAAACAAGATTTCTGATACATCGTTATACCCCTATGAGAGTTAATTTTTTTTTCTATAATATGCATAAACCATTAGGTTTATTCTATAATTTTTTACATAAAATAGTTGGGCATACCTTTTCAATCTCGTCAATACAGAAGATACTCTACTAGCATTGTAAAAACAATCTTTGAACAAGCCTACTGTCTCCAACCACTTGTTATCATGAGGTTGGCTGTGTTTGACATTCAAGGACACCCCTGTTAACATTTCTTTTTATGATCTCTAGGGAAGAGCAAAAAAAAACATCGTTTCCACTCAGTTGGGGGAATCTAGTAATTCTATATAAGCGACCTCATGGCCAAAATAGAACTGTATAAGATAACATTGTTGACCTAACAACCCCTTTTAAAGACTGGGACCAAGACGCTAAAGACGATAGGGGGTGCCCTCCCTTGGCTATTTGTTTTCAAACTGTGGTGGAAGGGGACCAATTAACCAAGTCCAGCTGAAGGAAAGGGGGAGGGCTATTTCCGGGGATCATCTTCACCACGCTATTCTCTCCCATTCTCCCCCCCCCCCACTCTCCCTCTCCTCCTCTTTCTACACTTACAAGTCAATTATTTTTTTTCACTATTATGACTATCTTCGCAGATAAGAATTGGAAGGGCCTGAATGGTGATGGTCACAGGGGATGCTTACAAGAAACTGTGGAATAACGAATTCATCTATAATAGGGTGGTCCTTTATTTTTCAATTTCGTTTTTTCTCACCACCCAATTTTTTTTTACTTTGACTATAAAGAGATTATTAAGTCCATTTAAAAAAAAAAAAAATCAAAGTGGTTTATCCAGGCAACAACAAACTTGAAGTTCGCATTTTGAAGCTGCATTTTACTGTATTGCGCTGTATCGCTGACCATTTTACTTGTACGTTACATAAACACGGTCAACTGTCAAATACTAAGAAATTATTGCAGAATGACATAACTGAACTCAGAATGGAGTATTAAGGGGATGAATTTTACTACACTTCTGTGAGTTGAAGGAGAGTGGCAAAAATCTAGTATCCGTCGACTATTCCACACTTAATTCAGTGTAGATTTCAATTTGAAGTTGTTGTTATTCTTTGTTTCAAATATGGTGAGTAGTTTTAGAAGCAATACAGGTAACACAGTTTTAATCAGTATAGTTCATCACTAGATAACAGGTTACAAATTATATATAAATCAACAACTTTTGTCAGTCTTGCTGTACATCGAATTAGAGATAAAGCTAACGATCGGTGAAAGTCTTCTTCGAATTAATTGCACGAGAGTGCTTAATATTTTGGTGCTTCCATAGCATTTATTACTGACTAATAGCTGATCAAATGGAACAAATGGCTGGAAAATAAATGTTGTATTTCCGTTGTAGAGTCATTACATAAGTTATGAGTACTTAAAAATGAACTATCTCAAGCCACAAGCAGTGCAGACATCAAGCTTTAAAACATGTACTAAAAAATAAAACTATATCCATAAGAAGAATTTTCAGCATGAGAAAACATTTTTAGATGAGGCTTCCAACAACAAAGAATTTGAAGAAACGCTTATTATTTTTAAAAAGAACAAGAGTAAAGCAAAATAACTCTAAAAAGGATTTTTGGGAACGCATTGGATTCTGCATAATATTTTTAGGGGAAAATGTTAACTCAAAAAGAAAACCACAATGAAAACATGCTATGTGGTATTTTCCCTCACTATCAAAAATAATTCAGTTCACTTTCAAATTTCAGATAGATTAAAGGTAAATGAAAGAAATAGTCATGTGTGAGTTTTCGAATGCACCAATTGTTTCCGAGAGTTAACTCTGATTAGAATCACCTTAATGTATAATGGTATTTAGTAGATATTTTTTTTTCTAAACCATAGCCAACTCAATTGTGCTGAGAGATGGTCGTTATTTTATATCTGTAATATTATAATACATTATGTGTGATGCACATTACGATTGCTTTGAAAATAAGACATTTAACTGTAATAAAGAAAATGATTTGAAAATTGAAACACAAATTTGTAAGTTTTAATATTGTTATAAATAAAATACTGAAATAGATTTTTATAAATAATAAAAATCGAATTCACAGGATTAATCTTTCATATAAATATTATTTTAGATTATAAAATTGTCGTTTGTATCAGCCAAAAGTTTGAATCTGTTTAAGGAACTGTAATGGGATTTTTAAATGTATCGTGCCCACTTTTCTAGAAAGCTAACATTTCTTATAAACATGTCAAACATAAATTAAAAAAAAAAAAAAAAAAACACCAATGTAGTCAATTACACTAGAATGAAGGCTAAAGTTAATAATAACAACACAAAAACTAAAAAATCAAAGGACTCTTATATTTAAGAAAAAAAAGAGAGGAGCTTTGTTTGGATGGTCGATGCAAACAGTATGCAAATGTACTCAAAAATATCTCTAAAAACACCAAATTTATGCTGTATAAACATTATTTGTTAAATTGTATCAATATTTTGCATCTTTCTTATTTAAGGAAATAAACATTTTGGACTATTTTCTTTCATTTTTGCCAATTCTGTCCGCTTTTAGTATTTTCAATATCAATGTAGCAGTAGTTAATATTAACTTATTATATAATAAAATTTAATACATTGTCAAAATTAGTCAAAATGAAAAAGTTTCGGGTGTGTGTAATCTAATCCAAAGAAATTTTGTTTTTCAAAAAATTTAAATTTTTGTTAGCTTTTTTAACATTTTCAGGCTCGTTGCGGTAAGGGCTAATATTAATTTATCGGAATGAAATTTGGCACACTGTCAAGATAGGTCAAAAGGGAATAAATGTGGGAGTAATTGTTAAATTTTGATGAAATTTCATTTTTGACCCCCCCCCCCCCCCTCCCAATCTACAATGAGGCCTCATTGTATGGAGGCAAAAGATGCAGTCTTGGTATGGCTGAATACAAAATGTCTAGTAAAAGATACTCCTAAAGCCAAGTTTCAAGACTGGTACATAGGTACATTCAAAGCTGAAACTTCAGAGAAGGAAGAGTTGTATAAACAAATAAAAAAGTCATTTTAGATGTTACTATAAGCAAATTCAAGTAGATGATTAAAAATTGAAATGCAATATTTTTAATTTCCTTGTTTTCTGTTTTTTACGACTGTCCAATTTCTGATTTACGACTGCCCAAATAGGCCACGACTGCCCGTTAGAATAGGCCCTGGTTCACAGAATCTCGTGCTCATACCTCTGAATAAACTATACCTGAAATTTCATCCTGTTCTGTTGAATTGGACGGACGCAGGAGGTCCATATATCGGCAAAGTTCTTTTATAACCACACTGTATTTTGCCCGCAATACAAAAGGTAGGAGAATGTAGAAGCTTGCCTTAAGTTTGTTTATTCTTTATATTCTCGCGAGTGAATCTGGTATCACATAACAATACGATGGCTGTGTTTATTCTACGAATTTTGAGTTACGTTTAAGTTTAAGAGAGGATACGAAATTTGTAAGAAGAATACTATATTATGAATTCTGTACGAATTTATAAGCACCCGAACTTGTACAGGGTGATTAAAATTTAGCCCGAAACGCGTTTGAGGAACACATGGCTGCTGTACGGAGAAAGATCACTTTAATTGGAAGCGGGTTTTTTTTCATGGATTATTCAAGTAATGAGATTGTCGTTCATCGGATTTTTTTTTTTTTTTTTTTTTTTTTTTTGACTTACAGTAGAAATTAAATCTTCATTTTAGAAAATTGTGAAATTAATAATTTTAGTTTTGAACTAATAAATTTAGATGCAACCCGGCTGTAATGCAAGAGTCGCCACTGAAGGCGAAAAATATTTTACCGTTTCATAATTACCGTTTTTCGTTCACCAGACAGTAACTCGGTTATGCCTCAGATTACATAACTCATTAAGCGAATTTACGAACGCACCCATAGAGACTACGACTTAACGAACTTGACTTAAAAAACAAATTTTTAGGTTTTACAGTATAATTAAAAAAAGTTTTATTTTCAAATATAACTTGAAATGCTATTTTACTGTTGGAAAAATATTGTCTCCGCTCTCATCGTAACTAGTGCCACTCACCGCTCTATCGCAAGCCGCTCACCATTCGCCGCTCAATCGTATCTGATGAGGCCTTTTAAGATCACATTTCGATGAAATCATGGTGAAAAGAAACGATTTTGGCTTTAATTTGGTTAACATCATACCGCATAACTAATTTTGTAATGTTACGCGCCCCTCCTATTTTGGTTTAATGCATTGTAAAATTTCAAATTTGTTTTTCAAGGTGTATTTGGATTTTTCGCAAGCATGCCGGTATGGAACTTCACTCACAAAGGATTGATTCGTGCTCTTAGCATTCTGAAAGCATAAATCGTTAAAGACGCTTGTGATCAATCCTACTGAAAAATTAAATAATCTTTGTGAGCTTTACTGAAAAGACTGTAAAACAAAACGCACAAAAAATATATCTTTTCAAAAATCCATTTGGTTTATCATTAAGGTTTAAGGAGAACTTAAAATTTTGGAAATTGATGTTGCCATTGATTTACAAAAGCTTCACTTCTGCTGCGTCACTGTCCGCTGCGCTGAATGCTGAGCTGTTTTGGTTGTTTTTATTATGAAAAATCTTCAAATCTCTAATTTACCACAACAACCACAGTGAGTAAATTGAATTCTGCTATTTATAATTATACGCTTCCAGTTTCACTGCACTTTTTCCCTCTTTCCGATGATATTAAAAGTGCACCTGCATAAATCGCAAAAGTACTGGTGATATTATGGAGGCCATTTTCCACGAAAAGGTATTTTGTATTTCAGTTTAATGAGATAAACTAATTTAACATTCTCTATTTTTAAAGATATTTTTTCTTATAAGTTTTGAAATATAATTTAGTCTGCGGACAGGAATTTTTTTTTAAATTTATTGTAGTTCTGTAACTCTCCAGTTTGACGGTGGTTAAAATAGGTATTTAAAAATGAGTTTCAATTCAAAGACATTTGTACTTAAATTGGTATTCTCTTGATAGTTATTTTATGTGAACTGTATGATCAGGAAAAACAGAATGGGGGGAAAAAGTACATTTTATGCTAGAACTTTACTTTTTTTGCGAAACTTTGTAAAGGCGGAAATGGATGCAAGCATGGGCTCTGCCAGGGTGCACTTGCACCCCCTGGATTTTGAAAATTAAAATCTTTAAAAAACCTAAACCCCAAAAAACATTTTAACTTTTTTATTTTCGATGTGCACAAAATAATGAATAGAGTATTATTTTAGTTGATTGTGATTTAAATTGTGTTTGCATAATAAGATATTTTTTTTAATTAATCTCCCTTAGATAATCACAAATTTTCTACTTCCTTTTTGAATAAAAAGTTGAATCGTCCATTGCAAACATTAACTCTAGTTTTGTGGTATTTCCTTATACTTGGCATATTTGTAGTGTTTTCTGAATTGGGTTTTCTTTTTTGCTGTGAAAAGAAATCGGTTATATCTTTTGCGTCCTATTAGGAAAAAAAAAAAACAATTATAAAATTATAAGCTTAAATGCTTAGAGCTTGAAAATGCTTAGAGGTCCTTAAATGTTCTTAATTTATGTCACTTACGTTTGCAGCATAAAAGTTTTTTTGGTATATTTATATTATGCATGACTTGTACATCGTTTGGTTCGTATTTGCTGATTGGTAGAGTAGAAATCGAATGGTTTCAGTTACACACTGCGCTCTGTGCCCAGTAGCAGAAACTTTTCTGCCTGTCTGCGACACTAATTTGGATATTAGAAAATAATCTGCAGCGTAATGATTATTTTTTTTAAGTTTGCATAAAATACTTAAGCATCTAATCCATCAATTTTACCAAAAATTCCTGTTTTACATAAATATAGAAATTTAGCAAAATAAATAAATATTAAAACGGAAATGCTAAAAATTATTGTATCTTAAATTAAAATTCCAATCATTCCGTATAAATTCAAACCAAACGGCGAAAGCGATCTTCACACTAATCACGGACATAACGGCCGTCACATCAGCTCACGCCTACGCGGATGACTTCAAAACGGCATCACAATTCTCGCCGATAGCTTCTATTAAAACGGCTTAAACCTAGGTGAAAATTATCACTACTCCAATGCAAATATCGGCCACCCTATCGGCGCAAATCTTGGCAATTACATCCAAGTAACAATCCGCAAAAAGGACCATTATACTAAAGTAAGTATCGGCGTTAAGCGCCTAATATACCGGTAGAAATCTGGACATTTATGCAATAGGGACGATTACACTATCGACGTAACACTCTGCGAAGTTGACTATCACAACCACCTAAATCTCGTTAATGGTGACAATTATTGAAGCGCAAACCTTCAAAATAGTGGTTATTATAACGGCGTAACACTCGCCGAAAAGGAACATCGCAACGAAGTAAATATCGCGATATCTTCTGTCTTAGCAGAATGATTCTTAGCAACAGCGGTCTTCACATCAGCGTAACTTTTAGCGAAGCTAACTAAACTACTACGACTAAACTACTAAACTACACACGAACGTGCAAAAGCACATAGAATTCATTATGTTTCTAAACAATCTCCTTAAAATCACGCATGGAGAGCACCACGATTCCGATTCCTCTTTTATGAAATCAAGTATCGCGCATGTGCGTTGACTCAAATCACCCAACTTAAAAATCAGACTTTAAAAAAAAAATTTTTTTTTTTTTTTTTTTTTTTTTAAAGTTAAATTTGTAAAATGATCCGCAGGCTACTGAAAAATCTGCGACGTCCGTCTCTCATTTTCTGCTACCGGGGTTCTGTGAGACAAACACGTGAGATTATTTTTTATGTTTAGCAAGCCAAACGATCAAAGACCAACATCCAAGTCTGTTTGTACTTCAAGTTGCAAATTGTACTTGAAAGATTTTGATAAACGCTTTGGACAAAGCAGCTGTTAAGTCACACATTAAGATCCTGAGGAATGAAAACAAATTTTCAAAGGTCCTTAAAAATATTATTTAAGTCCTTAAACAGGGTTCCCACGGTCTTTGAAAGTCCTGGAAAGTCCTTGAATTTTTTTGATGAAATTTGGTCCTTGAAAGTCCTTGAAAAAAGGATATGGTCCTTGAAAGTCCTTGAATTTTTAAGTGACCACTGATAATCTCCGTTTTGTATTTTTGTGTCTAAAGTATGTAATTTTCTGGTCCTTGATTTTTCCTACAGGGTGTCCACAGATTGGAAAAAGTCAGGGAATTCAGCATTTCGGGAATTATCAGGGATTTTGTTTAAAAGTTTAAAGGAATCAGGGAATTTTCCGAAATTAAACTGAGTCTTTTAATTTTGTTAATTGAAGATACACTGCTAGCAAAAATAATAAAAACAATTTGTAAACAAATTAGAATTTTTTTTTTAAAACGGCAGAATCGCCAATGGAATGACTACTTTTCCCCTCATTTTTCTCTTATGTTATAGCCTCTATCGGCATTATTTACGTTGGTATCTGGTCATTTTTCTGAACGTTACGGTGATGAAAGGGCCGATATTTTCGTGATTATTAGAGAGCGCTATGGCCACGAATTACATTCTTGAGTGCTGCTCATTTTCATGGTGATCAAAGATTACACCTGTTAACCATGGTACAGTTCTGCTGAAGCATGCATTTCAGCTCTTTTTTTGGCTGAAATTTTGATCATTCCTGAGACCGATACAAACCTGCATTACAATATTATTGGGTTTACTTGCTTGCGTTATGCTGATGAAATGGCCGTTATTCCTGTGAATAATACCATCGTTATCGCCATTATTACGTTGCTGTGTGATGCTCATTTTCGCAGGCTTTATTCCGATATAATAATTACTGATGTTATTGTTGAGATTTGACCCTGTCGGACGTAGTACAGTTCAGCTAAAACACAGTTTCAACTCTTTTTCTTTTATTTGAAATTTCTATCATTCCTGAGATCAATACAAATCTGCATTATGATTTTGTTGGGCTTGCCTTCAAGTTTGACAATCATGGAACCTGCTTACTGTGCATTTTGCTTGCACCGGCTTGGCAATTTTTGCCAATTGTTGGTTTAATGTATTTGCTGAGATTTGAGCCGGTATGGTGGCTGTTATACCGATATTTACATTGGAGTAGTTTTTAATAGTAGCTATTGGCGAGATTTGCAATGTCAATTTAGTTTAATTCGCCTGGGCTTCCGCTGATGTGAAAGCTGCAATGTCCGTGATTAATGTGTGTGTGAGGATCGTTTTCACCATTTGGTTTGAGTCAATGCTGAATGATTAGAATTTTAATTTAATTTTGCGCCAGAAATTAATCCCAATTGCCAAATTTTACTGTGTATCCTTATTTAAAATTATCATCTTAACTGCTATTGAATGTAAAATTGTTTATTTTAACATGAAATACAATTTACATTTTAACTATAGATATAAGTATAGTTTAAAAGTTAAAGCAATTTTTTTTTTTTATATAATTGTTTAAAATTCATTGTATTATGAAATTTTTTTCATTTTGTAAAATTTTTGCCTGGGTACTTTACCTTAACAGTGGCAACAGCTGAACTTAAGCAAAAAAGAATATTGCAAGTGATTAAATTGAACAATTTGGACAACGAAGTTACGGAAACTGAAAATGGTGTTACTCCCCTAATTCCATTTACAATTGAAGGCAGTTTTTTTTAAATACACAAATTGATGTATAATATTTTTACCAATTTTATTTGAGGCATAAAACATAAAAAATTCACATTACTAAATGTTTTTAAAGTAATTAATGATTTTATAAATTTTTATTAAAATTATAAGTTTTCAGAAAACAAAAATAGTTAATATATAAAGTATTTTGTTGAATGTTTCATCCACTTTGACATGATTTATGGTTTGTCTTTCCCTTTAAAATTTTACATAGAAAACAGCTTTTTAAATCTGAAATTTAATACTAGTGTCCTCTTTTCTTGAGATTAGACTGTAATGGGGGGAAAAAAAGGGATTTTAAAGTATAATTGCACATTCATAGTACAAGGACACTATACATACACTGCACTGCACGGAGCTGTTTGCGCCGTAAAGACAAACAGGACATGATTCTTAATTATTTTTATGATGGCGAGTTTGAATGTTCTTTTATTTGAAAGTTATAGTATTATTTTGTTGATGGGGGGGGGGGGACTTAATCAGGGGAAAAATTGGATGTTACGGGGAAATATCGGGATTTCGAAATAACTTTTTTTGCGGACACTTTGTTCCTAAAAAGGTCCTTGAATTTTCTTAAAAAGGTCCTTGAAAGTCCTTGAATTTTTTTCTTCAATAAGAGTGGGAACCCTGTTAAAAGTTATTGATTTTTAATCTATGATTTCAGTAGGGACACTGGATGTTCATGTATAAGAAGAACAAAAGTGTGTTTTAATGTGGTTGTGACTGCTTTCTTTCCAGCAAGAGGGATCCCTGTGTGCCCAACATTGCTTAAATGTCCTTCTCCAGGCCCCTTATTTCACTGCAGTGGAACTTGGGACACTCGCCCAACAAATCGATGACGAAGAGCGTTCTCAGATGGCAGAGGGTGGCGAGCAATCGGAAGATTACAGAAAGTTCCTGCAAGTGAGTTTACACAATGAATACTTTACTTCTTCTAAATAAGGAATGGACAATTCCCACCTTTTTAAAAAAAAATTTATTCAATTCTAAATGTTTCAAAAAGGCTATAAACAGAAAAATATCTGCACAATGCACTTTTTCTTTTTTGATTTGCGATCAAAATTACCTTGTTAGAGGTTGGCGAGAAAACGACTCATTCCATTGGCATTGAATGTGTCGTCATGACTTCGCAAACATCTTGGCTTGAAATGCAGCAGCGGAAACCAGATTTACAAGTTTCTCGCAAATTGCGCCTACCTGTACGGGATATGGGAATGGTCTGCCAACGCCAACTATTTGGCAGAAACCTCACGATAACCATAGAATCGGAAGGAAGCTTTGATGTCACAGATTTTTTTTAAGTGTTTTGATCGGACTGGTTTCGGCTCGGTTTTGGGGCATTTTCCTTTCTTAACATTTAAATTACTAATTTTTTTAAAGAACTTTTGTTTAAATATTTGGAATCGGAAAGAAATTCTTCATAAATATAAACTAATTTCCCTCGTTTTTAAAAAATGCGGGAATTGTCCATTGTCTAACATTGCTAATGTTTCAGATTTCAAAAAGATATTCTAATACATGTAACGTTAATGATGTACATGAAATTGTTAGACGTTAGGGTTTCCAGGGATCACGTTCACCCTTAAATTTCCCAATATTCTATACATTTTTGTTCCTCCTAAAATTGTACTTACATTTTTTGATAATTTCTAAAAAAATTAAAAGCCCTGATATTCCTTCAGGTTAGAAAAGTAGGTTAATTAATTTTAATTGTCATGTTTGTCAAATATAGCATAATTGTTCAATTATTATAACTGTTATTTTGCTAAAAAGGTTTTTGAAGTTCAATTTTTTTTTAAATTGGCAGTTTTTTGCCAGTATTAAAACATGCTCTTTAAAGAATATGCCTGTGTTAGAAGCCTATTTCAGCTTCAAATGAAATATTCCAAAATGTTGTTGAAATTTCCCTAAAATTTTAAGAATTACCCCTAAAATTTTTGGGAATTATCCCTTGAATGTTCCTGAAGTTTTTAGAATTATCATTAAAATTCTTATCTAAATTTTTTTAAACTCACTGCGACCTCTAGGTTCCACGTCATTACAATAAGTAATCACTAGTACGACACACTAACTGTTGAATGAAGTTTTTTTTTTGTTTTGTTTTTTTAATCCTTTATATTAAGTTCGATTTTTTTGTGTGTGGCATGCAAATCTGTGAATGGATAATTTGCCCATTTGCAGTCATCCAATGGAGTTGAAACTTACTATTTAAATAAATTCGATTTCAACTGGTGCTTAAAATTACTAATAAACCTACTTCCCATCGTCCAATTGAACTGAAATTTGACAGATTCAATATTGGTGACAGTGCATTCTATCAAGTTTTAGGTGTTATCACTATCACTAAAAGGCCTCTTTTGCCCACACTTTTATTGGTGCTTAGATTGCTAATCAATATACTTCCAGTCATCCAATCGAGCTGAAACTTAGCAGGCGCACTCGTTGTCGATGGCAATGCTTTCTATCAAGTTTTTTTTTAGGGAGGGGAGGGAATTGGCAATGCATTTAAAGAATTTATATTAAAAACTTTGTTGTCATGAGTTATATTATTTAATATTTATTTAACCACTTTATTTTATTTGTTACCTTGAAAACATCATCGCCTAATGAATTAGGTTTAAGAAAAGAGGATCTAGAAACCATTGTAGATGAACTAGATGGCATGAGGATATTTTTTTTTTTTTGGGGGGGGGGGGGGGGGTTAATTAATGCAACATTTAAAAGACAATTTTTGCTTATAAACAAGTGTTGACAAAAGAATAACATACTGTGGTTATCTAATTGTAAAGAATTCCCTTGTCTCAAGTTATTGATATTTTTTGGATAAGATTCAAATACCATCGATTCTTTACCATCCTGCTTGCAATTATCCTATCCTTGATACTATCAGTTAATTTGCCATTCACTTAAACAGAAGTTGTGCTATTTTTCTACAATTCCTTAATAATATTAATACATTTTAATTAAACATGATACAATTTATATACTTATATTTTCAGTGTTTCTGATTATTATGGTTTGGGTGTTTGTTAATTTTTGTAACTGTTTCAATAGCAACCCTCAAGCAATGTTGATGACAGCGGATATTTTTCAGTGCAGGTGATTGCACGCGCATTAAAAGTCTGGGGTCTGGAAATAATACCTTATAATAGCCAAAACCCTCTTGCTGAAATTACAAGGAAAGATCCTACGTAAGATGAAGTTTCTGTACAAATTCTTTATTTTGTTTCAAGTTCTATATATATTCTTTAAAAGCCTAACATTCTTTCTGGATTGATTTCATTCTTATTAGATTTCCGAAAAGTTATTGAGCTTATATATTTTTTTATCAATTTGTTTTCTTTCCTTAATATTGATGTCTAATTATTAATAATCCAACACACTCAAATCTGTTTATAGTTATTTAAAATCTATGAATGAAACCTTTCCACTATGAATAAAACAAATCCAACCTTTCCATTGATCACTTTTTACTTTCAATTACCTATATGTTAACATAGGGTAACAAAAGTATTGTTTTTGATAATTTTTTTTCTTTTTTTTTTTCATTTTTTTTTTTTCTTCAAACATCCTAACTTCAAAAAAGTGGTCAAACAAAATCTGTGTCTTAGTGTATGTGTCAGCATAACTCCCGAAAGAATTGACCTGCAATGTTCAAACTTGATGTACGGGTTAGTGAAGGATATGGGACCTGTCATTAACCCTTTAACTGCCGAGGAGAACTTACGAGATTCGATCTTCAGTGCCCCCGGTTTTCATTCAGGTGCGTGTAGTTATTTGTTGTAGCAGCCCTATAACAAAGAGAACCTCGCTACTCATTTTTGCGTATTGGGGAAAAAGAAGAGGCATTCTTTTCAATCTAAAACTGTTTACTTTTACAAGAAAAAATGAAAATACAACATTTAAAGTATAGAGTAACAGTATAATAATAAAAAAATATTAGAACTTGGATGTCGTATGGTATATCCTGAAACATGGTTGGACACATAAACCAACCTCACATTCAGTGCATTGATAGCGGGATTCACAACGAATTTTTTTTCTTGAACAAACAATACATTTTCTTGATGCATTTTTCTTTGAAGTCGTTGATGGTACTATATCCGGAAAATGTCTTTCAGTAAGTCGTAAAGGACAGTCACTTTGTAACTTTTGTCGTTTGGCGGTTCGTGGTGCAGTAACATGGAATATCTCAATTATGCTTTCCACCAATTTCATTCGGAAGTTGTAATTATCAGAGTTTGGGAGTTGTTTTTTCTGTAAAATGAAGGCATTCCAAATAGTCATATCTAACAGATGGCGAAATATTATTTCATAATACCTCTTCAGTCGTTTTCGAGTAGTTGGATAGTAAACTAGTGCCTGATCCTCTCTATCTACCCCATCCATCGTCAAATTATAATCTATGACAACAGCTGGCTTTATAACTTTTTTATCAGTTTCAGAGCAGTTTGCTGTATAGATAGAACTAAGAAGTGATACATATTTTTTGTCCCGCCATCTCAATACGGTAATTTTGCCTCTTTGAGAAACGGCAATTTCCCCTTTCTTCAAAGTAAGTTTGTTGAAATTTACCGGCAAATCACGTCGATTAGGGTGAAGAGTTCCATATACGTCAGTGATATTTTGGATTAGAAGGTCTGCTAATTCTGGTGAGAGATAGAAATTGTCTGCAATTCCCAGAAAAGGTTCAATAAGCGTCATCACTGATTTTGTATCAACTCCATAGTTCTAATATTTTTTATCAAAGATTGTACTCTCCCCTGTGTACACAATCGTATTGTGAATATATCCTGACTTTGCTTCAGCAAGTGCAAACAGTTTTACTCCAAAACGAGCTCTTTTCAATGGTATACATTGTACCCACGACAGCCTGCCTTTGAAACGCATCAAGCTTTCGTCAATGCTCAGATCCCTTTTGGGTATATAACAACTTGAAAACTTCTTCATCAAGTCAGAAAAAACCGGCCGTATTTTTCTGAGTTTAGGGTTTGGATGTGAATTTTCATCAAAAGTGTCGTTATCGGAAAAGTGCAGAAACTTCATGATAAGCTGGAAACGATTTCTACTCATGAATTTTCCAAAAATTGGAGTTTCGATCAGTTTATTTTTAGACCAGTAAAGCGCAATGTCAAGGTTTACTGTTATTCCTTGTAAAATCAGTATACCTGAAAAAAGCATATACTTACCCTAAATCGGTTGGATGCCACAACTTTGTTCTTGATTTCTCTTTTCCAGGATGTTGTTTGATATACTGGTCTGCAAAACGGTTAGTTTCAGTAACAATATGGAGCACCAGCTCCTCATCAAAAAATAATTCAAAAAAGAGAAGCGGGCTCGAAATATTTGTTATATTTTTCTGTATTCCTGGCTGTCCCAAAAAGGCAAAGCATGGAGGCGGCGCAGGTAATTTGTTTATATCCAATCGTGTCCAACATCGGGCATCTTGCAGAGAATAGTCGCTATCAGAATCCTCTTCATCTGACGTAATATCATATTCTGACATTTCTGAAGGTGAAGAAAAATACTTATCTAACTCACTGTCATCAGTATCAGACATATTTGTACAAAAAATAAAAAGCTATTCCCCCACCCTTTATAAGTAAATCCTCTGAAAACATGGTCAAAGTTATTCTATAGCATTCCAAAGCCGTGGGAGTAATTTTACTGAGAGCGGCACATTGCAAAGAATCGTACTTTGTTTGGTTTTGGTTAGTTAGATTTTAATTGCCAAAGGGATCTTCATGGGCCATACTGCGCCAGAACCGTACTTCGGAAAGGCGTATATATACGCCCGGGGCAGTTAACGCATCGACTTAGCAAGGCGTATATATACGCCCAGGGCAAGTAAAGGGTTAAGGTTTTCTTCAATATTGTGCATGCGTAAAACATGAGAGAATTATGTTTTTCATCAATTGCTAAAAAATGCCGCTCACAATGTCGATCAAAATCTCTGTAGTAATGCCTCTTAACACATTGTTGACCAATGACGAGTTAACTCGTCTTTCTAATATCATTATCATGTACTAATAATAACCGGTGACATGACGACAAAGTGTTAAGGTGTTCTAAATATCCCCATTTCTGAAATTCGGGTAATAAGGCTATTTAAAGGTGTAAACAGTTGAAAAAAGAATGTCTCTTGGAGTTCTCTTCCTTTGAGCGTCGCTCATCAACAACTGTTATTCCTCTTTTCTCTGTTTCATTTATCAGAAGGGATATTGTAAGAATTATCAAAAAGTTTATTGCCAAATTTGCCATTTTAACAGTGTTTTCTTTTTTTTTTACAACCAACCAATCAACATTGCAACTTTGAACATTTAAACATTGCAAAGACATAAGGCATATTAGTGGGTACTCTTTTCGTTCAGTTGTATCATGATATATGTGAAGCAATCTTGCACCTGTAGGTCAGTTTTAACTTTAAGCTGTATTGTACAATTGAAAATATTCTAAATATAACTGGTATATTTTTTATATATTTACTTCATTAAAGGTAACTAATTTACAGTTTTGATATGGAATTATATGCTGTGTACCAGAGTTAAATAAATCTGCAAATTTGAGAAAAAACTTGCATGTCCAAGAAAAAGATGTACATGCCCAATATTTTGCAACCAAAATTTTACGTTGCTGCTAGCTCTAAAGCTAAGAAAATTAAATATTATATGGGTTTACATCCATGGGAATTGGTATTATAACTCAATGTTTTTTGTTCCAAGAGCCGATGACAGATTTAATTCAATGTTACAAAAGTATTTTAATGCTTTTCTTACTTCATTCAAAATTTTCAAGAGTGTTCTAAAAATATCTATAAAAAAAAACTGCAAGTGTTTCAGCTTGAACTAGTTACTTTAAAAGAATATAAGATGCAATATATTCTTACTGATAATTATTTTTAGTAAAATCCATTTAACGTATTTTCAGATCTTAATGGATAGAGAAAAATTTTAATAAAACATTGTTTTAATTAATTATCGGTAAGCTTTTTTTGTAAAGATTTATAAGAGTATGTTTCTAATTTGAGGATCAGTATTAATTAGGTGTCATTTCCATGAAAAAATATTCTCGGCCTATTTTTAAACTCTTATCTACATCTATAGAACACTGCTCATTTTTCTATTGTTATTTTCATTGTTTTAAAATAATTAGCATATAAAATAATTTCCTTAAACATTTGCCCTTTTTCTATAAAAAGAAATTTTAAAAATTGTGTGAAAATAAAATGTACTTTTTTAAAGTTTTCATGACTTTTAATCTCATACATTGCTTTTTGTTTTAGAAAACAAAGTGCATATATCTGCAATTTTCGGGATCATTGGTTTACAATTAGAAAAATTGGAAATCAGTGGTTCAATTTGAACTCTTTGTTAGTTGGACCTGAACTGGTTTCTAATACTTACTTATCATTGTTCCTTGCCCAACTGCAAGATGGAGGTAAATAACTTTCTTGTTTTATATTTAAATATAGTTAATTGTTTTAAAACTGTGAATTTACTGTTTCAGATATTAGAAGATTTGTATTATTTGTATGACATTTTACACACTGATATATTTTTTACCAAATTTTTATTGCATATACTTTTCTTCTTTTGTTTGAAGTAGTTTTTTAAATCCAAAATATTTCATAAAAGCTCATGCTTTTTTTTTTAAATAATCAGTTTTTTTTTTTTTTTTTTTTTTTAAATGTAAATATATGCTTTTAGATTTGCAACATTATTATGCCTTATAAAGAAAGAGCTCTCACTGGTAAAGTTGTCCTTTTATATGTACATTTAAAAGTTTTATTATAACAAAAGTTAATAACCTTTGCAGAGTTCATCTTAGAAATGAAAAAGGGTAGGGTGCTATTTTCCAAAAAAAGGGCACTTCCTGTTTACAAGGGCACTTTTATGGCAAATGCAGAATTACGCGTTTTGTGCCACAATTTCAATATTGCTATACTTTTCTACCACAATAAATAATTTTCAATATTCTGAAGAAAAAAATTAGAATGCAAAAATCCATGAATCAAAAACTCACTCAGAAACTTAAAAGATATCAAAATACTGATAAAATGCTTCAGTCCTAATTCTGCTGGAATGAGACAGAGAAAATTATTAAAATTAAAGTGCAATATACACAGTAAAATTTTCATCAAATAGTATTTTTTATAAAATTATCAATTTATAATACAGTAAAATTAAGATAAGAATGTTTTAATATAATGAAATTGTGTTAAGATAAAAACTTTTCACTCTTTCAAAATTTTCTAAAGTTTGAATGAATCAACCTTAAACTTCATCTCTTAGTTTTGCTATTGTCAGATAGAGAATAGAGTTTCTCCAAATTTAACATTATTCATTGTGGGATATCACAAGGAGTATTCCGACTAAAGAACTTGGACTATGTCCTGAAATTTTTGCATTTTTTTATTTTCAAAATCGGATCAAATTTAGCTTCAAAACGGCGATTTTTATGAAACGGATGTTTAGAAATTAATTGATAACAGGCAAATTACCAAAAACGCCCCCTAAATTTAACAGGAGGACATCGCGATTACGCGTGTCCAAACGGAAATATTCTTTTTAAATTCTTAGTGTAAACATTTGATAGTTATAAACCTTTAACTAAGTTATTCAAGTCTTTCAAATTCCTTCTTCACTATTTTGAAGGAGGCATGGTAAAAATCCAGCGAAATGCACTTAATCAAAACATGTACGAAATGGTCATCGGAGTTTACTAATGTGCACTTGGGAAATTGTAAGACGGCGCCCTACAATCCACCTACTAATGAAGCAAGTTATATAGACATCTACTCAATGGTTTCAGTCCCTGATATATACGTTGCGCGTTTGAACATGAATGTGCATACGCTACTGCCGATTTCAGTAGGGGTGATCCACATAATGCGTACTGTTGGGAGGTGGGAAAAACGAAAGTTTTTCGAATTCTTTCAGGGTGAAATTTTTTCTGTAAAAGGGCAGGCAGGGCGCGCCACCCCTCGAAAAATGCCTAGGATGAACTCTGACCTTTGTTTCTTCCTAGTTCTTTTCCTCTAATGAACTTCTACCTTTCTTTAAAATCATAATAATTATAAATCATAAGTCAGAGCAATTTGCCATGATTTAAAGTTTAAGGCACTTTTTACTTATTCATATGCATACCTAACTAGTCACCTTAATCTTCAAAATTTCTTAAAATGGAAATAATTTATTAAATTATAGGTTAATTGTAATATTTATATTTTAGGGTGCAAAATGAAATGGAGAATTCCCGCATTTAATTTTTTTTTATTTATTATTCAATTCTAAATGTTTTGAAAAGACCATAAACACACAAATTTCTGATCAATGCGCTTTTTCTTTTTTTAAATTTGCGATCAAAATTACCTTGTCAAACGTTGGCGAGAAAACGACTCATTTCGCTGGCATTGAATGTGACGTCACGGCTTTACAAACATCTTGGCTTGAAATGCAGCAGCGGAAACCAGATTTGCAAGTTTCTCGTAAATCACGCCAACCTCTACGGAATGTGGCAATGGTCAACCAACGCCAACTATTTGGCAGACACCTCACGATAACCATAGAAACGGAAAGAAGTTTTGACGTCACAGTAAAAATGTAGGGTTTTTATCAAACTGCAATCAGATGAGGTTTTCAGAAATGTTCTTTTCTTAATATTTAAATATCTAATTTTTTTAAAGAATTTTTGTTTGAATATTTGGAATCAGAAAACAATTCTTCATAATTATGTACTAATTTCACTCGTTTTTAAAAAATGTGGGTATCGTCCATTGCATTTTTATGAAATGTACATTCTTTACAACCTCCTCTTGTTTTCATGCAAGAAGAGCTCTTATAAAGTACTTAGAAACTAGTTTTCAAAAGGTCCTTACACCTATAGCCATATGTGCCGATAAAGTTTCTCCAATAGTTAGTCTCCAATAGACTTAAAAAACTATTAGAAATGATTTTATAGATAATTTAAATTATTAATAGCATTTTTTATTATTGTTATTTTTTAGAATAGTAGTATTTGCAAGAATAATTTTGGAAAGAGTATTTATGAAATAATTTTGAAAAGAGTATTTATGAAATAATTACATTGTATACAATTCTTTATAAAATATTATTTTGAACATTACTTCTTCGGCAATATGCTGCTTACTATGAGTAGTGCTATTACAAAGACGAGAGAAATAGCCCAGCCATTTAAGGTTTAACTTTGCGAAAATTTTCATTCTTCTAAAAATTTGCAAAATGGTTTTATTTCTCAGGAACATACTAAAAGTTGTGTACGATCATCTTGCCAATGTCATAGGTTTTCCATTTGTTGAAGAAATGTGACCGTCGCTTTTCACATTAAGTTTAAATTCAATTCACATGAAAGATAAATCATTGAGCTTTAATTTTGAAATTAATTACAAAATTGATAAAAGCCTGCAAATTTAAAAAAAAAAAAAAAAATCAATACCTTTTTTTTTTGCTTTCATGTTCATGAAAAAAATATATATTTACACTAACACTTATAAAAAAACTTTTCATGTTTTTTTAGCTTTCTATAAGTATTTTTTTGCTGTTATGTGTACAGTTAAAAGTTGAGATGCATATGACAATTGGTTTAAGGAAGTGCTATTCTTAGTGCACACAATTCTAGTATAAGGCCACCTATCTTTCCGCATTAAAGTTAGATATATAATCATGTTTACCCATACATCTGTCTTCATAGGTTTTTTTATTACTCAGATTTATATTTAATTTATCAAGTCATAGATTTTCTTCTTCTTTATGAGCATGACAGCCCCTGGCTGCCTCAACTGCACACAATCTCCAATGTTTCCTATCTATGAAAACTCTTCTCCAATTGTTTGCTTTTAAGACTCTTAGGTCTTTTATACTACGTCATCTAACCATCTAGTTGGAGCTCTTCCTCTGACACTGAATTCCCTAGGGTTTTTAAAAGTGGTGATCTTACTACATTACTTTCTGGGCTTCTCCAACAGGGCCAAGCCATCTTAACCTATTGCTCCAGATGACCTGTACTATCTGTGGTTGCCCATGGAGCCTATATAGTTCAAAGTTAAATCTAGTTTGCCAACAGCCTCTGTCTTGTACTCGGCCATATATAGCCCTGAGGATTTTTCTTTCAAAAATATTCAGAGTACGCTCAATATCTGCATTAAGGGTCCAAATCCATATAATATTTTAGGAAGGATATATATCTGATTAAATTTTCCTTTTGAATTTTAAAGAATAGCAAATATTGCAAATACATAATACCCAGTGGTAGAAGTGGTGAAAGAAAACTGAGGGGATGCCAAATGTTGTTGACAAGTACACCCCCATCCCCATCTTCTCCGATAAATTTTATAATTTCGCAACTTTTAAGGCGTCTTCTCACTTTAGGCACCTCGAAAATAGGCTATTTTCGCGATTTTTTTTCGAGGATTTTTGCAAACAATTATGGGGTAAAATGTATCCTATATAATAAACACATCTTTCAAGTACAAGAAAAAAATTATTATAATAAAACAGTAGCATCGAAAAACCTGTGTAGAAATGTAATGTTCGTGGCTTGTTGATGAAATTTCGGAAACTATACGGCCGATTGTCATGAAATTTGAATGACATATTCTTCATAGTTATGGCTATAGCTCATATCATTAGATTTTTGAAATTTTGATTTGAAGTATTTTTTTTTACAAAAAACTGCAAAGAAACGTGTTTTTTTTTTTTACTTTTTCGAAAAACGTGCGCCATTTTGTTATTTTCGCGAATATCAAAAATCTGATGATATGCGCTATAGCCATAACTATGAAGAATATGTCATTCAAATTTCATGACAATCTGCCGGATAGTTTCCGAAATTTCATCAACAAACCACGAACATTACATTTCTACACAGGTTTTTCGATGCTACTGTTTTATTATAATAATTGTTCAAAAAAATAAAAAATAAAAATTTTCTTGTACTTGAAAGATGTGTTTATTATATAGGATCCATTTTATCCCATAATTGTTTGCAAAAATCCTCGAAAAAAAATTGCGAAAATAGCCTATTTTCGAGGTGCCTAAAATGAGAAGACGCCTTAATAAAAACATTAAATAGTAAAGAAAAAATTTATACTTCCTAACACTAAATTTGAACAAGGGTCCAAAATATATTGTTATTTTAATTAATATTGTGCAGCTTTTATTTTTTACTTGGAAGTTAGAGATAAAATTAAGTAATAATTCAACGTTATATTCATAACTATTAATTTAGATTTAAATAGTGCTTATAAATGTGCATACTTTCATGAAATTAAATTCATAAAGAACTCTAAAATGTTTTTTTTTTAACAATATCTTGTCTTTATATGAAACAAGAATTTTAACTTAAAAGAAAGTCATTCAAAGTTAACCAAGTGTAATAGTATTTGTTAATAAAAATACCTATATCTTTATACAAAGTAGTATAATACATTTTTATAATAATATGATTTATATATATACCATAAATAATTTTAAAGTTTCAAATGTGAAAAAAAATACATTTTTTCTCAGTGCCACTACATTTAAAGGTGGTTAATGTTATTTTCATTAGTAATTATTAGGCAGATTGAGTGTTTTTAAAAGTAGGGGAATGGATTTCAGTGGTTTTATAAGTGGGGGGTCGAATGGGTATTTTCTTGAAAAGTGGGGGGATGCGTCACTCTGCGTCTACCCACTCTTCTAGCACTGATAATACCTATAATATCCTTTTGTTCCCTGAAACACAATATAAAGAGTGGTTAAGTGTGGTTGAAATGCTGAGCTTCTAGAAGGGTTAAACGTTTATTAAATGCACCCTAATGTCCTTTCATGAATTTCTTGGGAGTTACTGCTTATTTTTTAGTGGTGCAATAACTTTAGTGCCAAACTAGTATGACCCTTCAATTTGTAATGGAAATAACTTGTTATCAAGTCTTCCCTTGATGGTTAGATAAAGAGCAGGCAAACATGTATTGCTTCACTGAACTATTCATGTCTCTGTAATTTTGAACTCGAAAATATCTATATCTAAAATTTATAGAAAGCTAAAAAAATTTATATCAAGTTATGGAAATAGGAACACTAAAATTGAAAAAGTAGAAAAATATATAGAGGTTCCCATTGCCATTAAAAGTGCTTAATATTTTGAACTTGTTTTCGTGGCCTTGAAAGTACTTGAAAATGCTTATAGGTGCTTAAAAGTCCATAATTTTTGCGGATGTTGTATGTTCAACTACAAAATTTATACAAATACAACTTAGACTTGCTATCCCCGATTGAACGCCACTTATCCGCACTGTATCAGAATTTTCGAGGCGTATTTGAATTACGCATGCTCTAACTTGTAACTTTTTAGGTAGAATATACTTTATTAAAATTTATATATAGACATGATGCCTGAAAACAAATTTTCACAGGTCCTTAAAAGTCATTGATTTTCATTCTGAGATTTGAGTAGGAACCCTGTGTTTTTTTTCCTTCCAACTATGACAGACTTTTATCAATTTGTAAGTCACTAGGTGATATCCAATTAAGTTTAATATTAAATACCACTTATCTTTCATTTGACCCCTATTTCAAGACAATGCAACCAGCCAATCTTAACAGCCATTCTGGTTTTCTCTGGCACTTCAACTCCTGGAAAACCTATTTTTTTTCCCTTAAATTTGGGCTAAAAGTTATTTATCTTATTCTAAGAGGTAAGTTCATTTAAAATGTACACCTGCATGGAGTTGATGACAAGCATCATTGGTTCATCTGTTTTCAGCTTGTTCAGCTCAAATGCTACTGAATCCTCATTTTACTTCAGGTGGCAAAAAGTTCCAGTGGAGTCCATTCTTTCATTCTCATAGAATCACCGATTAATCTAAAACCCAAAACCTCTCGAGCTTTGCAGAAAATATTTCCATCTCTGGGTCTTAACAGCAGTTGTGGTGGTGTCAAGAAGCTGCTAACTTATCTCTGATATTTTGTTGCTCTCTTTTTCTCTGATAGATGCAGCGTAAAATGCGGCTTTCATTTTTTTTTTTTTTTTTTTTTTTTTAATATTTCACTTTTTATTTAGTCTTATGTTACAGCACCAAAAAGGTCACGCTAAATACTGTTGCAAAAGAGTAAAATAACTGTTTATAATTTTAACATTTGATAATATAACCCATACAAAATTTTGAATCTGTGTCCTTTATATACATTTCCAATTTTTATATTCATTAACAAAGCACTATTTTTGTTGCCAGCATGTGCTTGGTGTTGGCATTTCATTTTAAATATTAAAAACATCTCTATCTGCAAAATATGCGGTAAACTACTTTTCAAAATTTATGTATTAAAAATTTATATTATGCACTCACATCCAAGATATCTTTTATTTATTCTGATAAAAACATTTTTATTATTTATTTATTAAAGCAATTTTGACAACACGAAAGAGTTTCTTCAATGATCGGTTAAATGCTATTTCAGCGTGATTGGATGACGGCAAGTTGATTTATTTGTATTCTGTAAAAGGGACCTTATAGTGACAGCGGACAAAATTTGATAGAATGCATTGTCTCATCGACATTTAATCTATCTGCAAGGTTTCACCCGATTGAATGATGGCAAGGGGTTTAATTAGGCATCCACAGATTTGTCCGCTATCAACATACCATCCACACACACAGAAAATCAAAGTTAATATAAAGGATTTAAAAATGTTTTAGCTTCTATCTGAAATAAAGCATTATCCCTACTCTTCCCTCCAGGCTACTCCATTTTCATTGTGGATGGAAAACTTCCCGAATGCACAGCAGACAAACTCCTGCGTATACAACCTGCTGTACAGCACAATAAGCCTGCCCTCCTCAGCGACCTACAAACGACCTTCGGCCAAGATGAGGAAGAGGACAAGGCCCTCAGTGACACTCTGAACAGGACTCTGGCAGAGTCGCTGCAGATGGAGAACGATTGCCTGCAGGCAGCACTATCTATGAGCTTAAACGGTGAGAAGGGAACTTGTATAGCTTTTGGTTTGACAATTTTTCTAATATTTAGAAGTTATGGCCAGTTGTGTCATACAATAGAAAATCATCAAGGCAATGCTTCTTTAGAGACTCCGCCACCTCTCAAAGCTAGCCATAATTGACTGCTTCTTATTACTGGAATGGGAAAGACTGAGTTTAAGCCTTTGGTTTGTGGTTTGTACGCTCAATGACCTATTTTTGTGCACAATAATGGCTAATCTGGCTGGGACCCACAGCTTAACGTGGATTCCAAACCACCACCAAGAACATCCATGCCTAACCAAGGATCCAAACTCAGCACATTTGGCATGCGAGGCCAGAGCACTAACCCCACAGCCATCAGGTTGTCTGTAAGCCTTTGGAGATGGTTTGTTTTTCCTAGGAAATAGGGAAATCTTTTTTGTGCTTGTCGTTTATATTGAAATTTATGTAAAAATCATAAAAGGCTTGATGGAAGTCAAAATTGTACCATGATACTTTTTTGTATTGTATTAGTCTTGAACGCAAAAACTTTCTTTGGAAAAATGCTAAATATTTTATTATGTAAATTACAAAATATCTCAAGAATGATAAGTTCAGAGATGACACGCCTGCGCTTATTTAAAATACTGATACAAAACGGCCCTTTTTCCTGTTTTTGCGTCAAACGCTGCACAATTTTTTTATTTTTAATCTATTGTTCATGTCTATTGGCTGAAAACTGACAACGTTTCTGACAGTTAATCGGCAGTGGTTTCGTCATTGTCTCCTTATACAGCATATCAGCCATTTCCATGCTTGTGATTTAGCCGCCGATCAGCATATATATTTTGTGTGGAGTTACCATATTTTTCTGCTTTTTTGTGTACAAATGTTTTAGAAAATCATTGTTTTTCTGCAGTTTTTCTCGCGGATAGACTAGTGTTATCTTTCTCTTTGAATTCCACGAATTTTAAGTTAGTTGACCGAAATTTTGATCATGAATGTGCCGATCATGTCAATTCATGCTTCGTCTAATGTTATAGCCTCATTATTTATGTTGGTATGATGGACATTTTGCTGAGTTACGCTTATATAATGGCCAACATTGCCGAAATTTTCATTGTTTTGTGATGATTATTTTTATTGAGTGTTTTGCCGTTGTAATAGGAGATTTGAAACTATACATTTGGTGCTGTTGATGTTGGTGTGTAATTATGTTCACTTGAGAGCAATTGATTATGCCTGAATTTAGAACAAAGCAGGATTATCGACCACTTACTATCTAACTTGTTTAAAGTATAATAGATACATATTGCATTTTGTTGATTCAGTTATTACCATTCATGTGTTGTTATAAAATAAATATAATGTAGAAGGATATGTGTAATTTCTAAAGTATATTTGCCCAAAACATGATTTAAACACCCAAAATCTTTTTGGAGATTTTTCATTACCAACATGACTACTGCACATTAGTTTAGATATTTAGATTGTAGTTAAATTGAAGGTAGTTTAGAAATTGAATTGCATCAAAGAGAAAAATTCAAAGTAATGTTTGTATAACTATGATGCATTTTTTCAATATTTTTGGCATTTTCACAACCCTTGTAGCTATTACTTAATGGAAGTGAAATTTTTTTGCACTTATTACTGTACCTTTTTTTTTCAAAACTTTACATCCGGGTTCGAGTCCCGTATTAGGCATGGGTGTTTGTAAATGTATGTTGGTTTGTTAAATGACGAAATATTTCGCCGCATTATAGCCCTCGTGTTGCTGACGGCGCCAGATAATCTGAAAACAACCAACCAAAACTTTACATCCTGTGTAACACCGGAAGATATTTTTTCATTTTGGTAATATTTTGCAGTCTTACTATTGAAGTCAAAAGACAACTTTCATGCACTATTACTTTTTCGATTTCTAAAATTCGTTTTATCGTCCCACCCTAATATCATATATATTGGTCTAAATTGAAATATTTATAAAGATGTTTAAAGTTCAACCCTTAGACCAAACTAATTTGATACATTTACATAAATGTTTGATGATTGGTTTAGTCAGAAAGATCAATTCTAAAATTTAATTTGGTTTTAATCAAATTTGAAGTATAATTGATCTTTCTTCACAAAATACACACGCCTTGATTCTTCTCAAATTAAACTGCTACAATATAAATTCCACACTGTTGCAATAATACTCCTGTTCATACTTAAAGGCTAATTAATTTTGTAGGCTTTTTTACTGTCTTTATTTTATGTAGTATTTTATTTCTTAATACCAGAATTCCAAAGTGCTTCATCTAGTAGGAACCCTTCAACAGCTGCAGCGGCATCCTTCAGCCAAATTCACAACCAGGCATCTTCTATATCACCCGATACAGGTACTTTTCTTATATTTTCATTTGGTATACTGTATAGAGAAATTTGTTCGACACATTCTTAGATTTTCCTTTCAGCTTCTATATTGCAATGTCAAATGAAAGTTCTCCTTGAAGTTTATTAATTAATCAAAATTTAATTTGAAAGTATTGGAATTTGTAACCAAAATGCAACAGCCCTTGTATCATATATCAGTTTGAGTATCTAGATATTTAGTTAAGAATTATGATATTATGTTGGAACTTCTATTTTCGAAGGAACATTTTATTTTCAAAATTATCGAATTGGTAATGCTGAGCTTGTAAGAATTGGGAATATTTTTATCACTAAACATTGCCAACCCTTATAATTTAGTATTGTCCCCTTCTAAGCAGAAATTTCAAATGCAGTACTAAAATGCACTTGTTAGAAAACTAACTGTTCGTGTGTTTTTTATGTAAAAAATTTTATTTCATTATTGAGAAGTTCAGTTTTTGCATGTGTAAAAGTGACCTGTTGGTGACAATGACTATAACATTCCCATTTATTTTAAACTAGGAAATGTATAGATCAGCTGTTGCTGTTTATTTTAAGAATAAATATATAAGTATTACATTACAAATGTCACTGCAATCAAGCAAAACATTTTATCCATTATAGATACACTTAAAAATAAATTGAAATTTTCAAATTCAAGTAGCCAATTAAAAAACCTGTGATCTGTGACATCATGCATTCAAGTCCATTTGTAAAGTACGGGGATGAGATTTTTCTGCATTTTGGTGGTTTTCCTCTTTTTATGTAAAATGTCTTTCTTTTTTCGCTTTTTTTGTCCCTGTTCCGAGGATCCGGGTGTGGACAAGTTTTTTGTGCAAAAAGTATACTTTTTCTCATGTCCGGGCAAAAGATTTTCCCTCTTCGCTCCCCTCCCTGTGTACTTGAATTTACTGGGATTGTAGTTAATAAATGTACAAAAGTTGTAGATCCGACATGAATCTCGGTTATAGATATCTTGGTACTGAAGCACTTTCCTTACAACTGGAATTTGGAGAATATTAGAGCACTGTGTTTTGAGAACAATGGCACATATTAATTTCTTTCCAAATATTTGAAATGCAACTTTTATAGAGTGTGAGAAATGTCATTGTATCCTTGAAATTAGTAAATCACTTTTTTTTTGTGAAATTTTTGGATATTGTCCCAGTTGGAAGCTTTTTTGACAAATTATTTGCATTCGTGTATGATTTCAGTCTTTTTGCTTTTTTGCCTATCTCATCCCTGAAAGTAAAATAATATCAACAACAATATTTTAACAACAATTTATTTTAGTTTCAAATAAAGATATTACATAAATTAGGTAATAAAGTATCACATTGGTATTAAAAATAGTAAATGTAAAAAAATACAAAATTAAATGAGTTCTGCGCATCTTTGGAAAACGGTTGCAAAAATTTTCGCCCTTGAGCAACCTACTAGGTTACTGATGTATTTTTTATTCGGAGTATCTTGAATGCAAAGAATATTTGCAATTTTCTCTTGCCTTTTACCCCCTCTAAACGGAACATTCGTTCTTGTTTCAAGGTGCTGATTTCTTATAAAAAAAAAGAATATCTTCAAGTTAATTTTATCTTACAAAAGCTGTCCATCTCCAGTAAAAATTTTCAAACAAAACTACAAATCACATGGTGCGACAAATTCCTATAGTAAAATTTAATAGGAAATGTCATTGGATATCTGTTTGCATTTTCTGAAGTCTAAACTGTGAATGCTATAGGCTTAAGTCATAAATCAGTTGAAAGGTTTCGATAAGTATAAGAATGCATTTGATTTCTCCGGAAGTTCCAACTAGAAGTATTTTCAAATGCAATAGAAAGAGTGATTTCCATGGTTGGAAATTCACACCTTTAGCTGCAACTTAGTGGTCATTGAACCTGGAAATCAGTAAATGTTGGGGAGCTTTCTGATTCAGGGAAATGTTAGGGAATTTTTAAAAATTTTGCAAGAATTGGAGAAATTTTCTATTGTTTTGATGTTACCTTTCCCTGTTCATCTGTATTTTGAGATAATTTTCCAGGAAAATTGTGGTGATCGTTAAAAGTTTCATGTTATGATATAATTTAAACTTTTCGTTACTGCCAAAACTATTTTTAAAAAATTGGCATATTTTTTTCCTTATGCATAAATGTTCTGTTTTATCTACACATCTGGAAAAATTAGGGATATTTTAAAAAAAGTTTTCTGTAAAATTGGGGAATGTTTTAGAAATCTGTTGGGGAAATCAGGAAATTATTCAAGGAAATTTTTTCCTGAATTTTGTGGCCACCCTGTGCAATGAAAGATGTTGGATTTAAACTCAATTATTCAGGGACAAGTTTTCTCGCCACATCATTTACATTTTTACTTATAACAAAACTTTGAATTGGCCTAGTTTTAGTTACGTTTAGGGTTAGTTATTAATAGGGTTATACCTTTGAAGGGAAATATTCCAGTCATTAAATGTTACCAAATTGTATCTGCACTGGATGTGTTGCAATAGAAACATGTGGAAGTGGCCTTTAACTATTATTCTCGCAATAATTTTTTTTTTTTTTTTTGCTATAAGCAATGCTTGGCTGAGATTGAGATGGCCATTCGATAATGTATAGTAAAGTATTTTTATGGTTTTGAATTTTTTTTTTTTTTTTCTTTTAGAAATGAGTGAACAGGAGATGCTTGAGGCTGCTATCAAAATGTCAATGGAAACTTCTTGATATTTTGTCATTGTTATTTACTCGTAAAAAAATTGTCTTGATGCTTGTGACCGAGTGATTTTTATTTGTCCAAAGTATATTATTATAATAACTAGCCTTTAAATTGAAACTGTTTTATGTAGTTTTGATATTTCTATACTTAATATAAAAATTCAAACAGTATTGTGTAAGGTTCTTGCAGTTGATTGAGTAGATTTTGCTAATAAAAATTCTACTTAGATTTTTTATGAGTTTACGTTGTTTATTTTATGTTTTTTTTTTAAATGTTTCAAACTTATCTTGTATTCATGGTTGTATCTTCAGCTCCTAAATCTAAATTAATAAGTTCATGTTTTTTTTTCTGTTATTGATGTGAAATTTTCCAATTTAACTTGTATATTACCAAAATCCCCAAAATAGAACATTCATCAACAGCTATTACTTAATCAATTTCAAGCATTTCGACCCTTTTAAAATGCCTATGAGCTCTGTATCTTTTTTTTTTTATTGCTAAGTGTCAATAATTCAGCTTGTAATTTTAAAAACTATCTCAAATATAAGTCCTCTCAGAAGACATTTTAGTTTTGTACTTTTTTGTGTGTACATGTGTTTTGTTGCAGTATAGTTGAAACTTTTCATTAATATTTGAAAGCAGTAATTCTTAAACTTTCAAATGCTTTTAACAAACTATAGTTTAAAAGATGTGAATTCAAAGGAAATTATTATTTGATGTATTGCCCATTTTTTACTCTTTCAAATTAATACACAAAAGAATGTGTCAACAACCAAATTTTGTAGCATTTTTTTTTTTTTTTTTAATTTTTTTGTACATGGTTATTTAGTTATATTTTTATTATATTTAAAAGATTTCTATCGAAATATGCTATTACGACATTGTATTATAAGAACTTAAATGTTGATATCTCTTGCCAAAGCCCACAAGTTTCAATGGATTTTTTTAACCAGATGAAGTCACCTAGGACTATGTCTTTAACTTATATCTTTACTAGGTCAAGTAGTACATTGAGAGCATTTGAAAAATTAAATATATATATATATATATATATATATATATATATATATATATATATATATATATATATATATATATATGGGAAAATAAGGATTAAAAACTAATTGCCTGAATTAAGTATTTTTTTTTTTTTTTTTTTAATTTACTAATTTTTGTTATTTTTCTAACTTAGTAAAAATACCACAAAAAGAAAAAAAACGTTACGAGGGTATATGTTATATAGATTGTATATATGTTTGACAAAGCAGATAAAAAAGAAGTTTAGAAAGAATTTGACATTTTATTTAACTACATATTGCATTCTAATAAGCTTATGGGGTAAATAGTATTCGTTTTATTTAAAAGGGATTCAGCCTATCCCTACCTCATAGACCTAACATTTGATTTTTTTGGCCTCAATATCTGCATTAGTAGAATTCATGTTTAAGAGCAATACTTAGGCAAGTATTGCTCGTAAACATAAATTGCTAAGTATTGCTCTTAAACATAAATTTTTATGCCAGGTAAAAGAACAGTAATAACAAAGTTGCAGTAGAACTTGGAAATGTCAGGGAGTTTTTTTATTCTGGAAAAAATCGGGGGAAGGGAATTCAAAAAAATTTAGCGAAAATCAGGGAAAATTCCTCTCATTGTTCTGAGGTTCTCACGTTCATTCGTATTTTTGCACTATTTACCCGGAGAATTGTGGAGGAAATCGTTCGAAATTCCTTATCATGGAATAATTTAAAGTTTTCATTAATGCCAAAACTATTTTTAAAAAATTGGCATATTATCTTTTTGGCATGCATGCTCTATTTGTTCAGGATGTCTACACATATGGAAAAAGTTTGCTGTAAAATTGGGGAAAATTTCTTAGAAATCTATTGGGGAACCTTTTTTCCTGAATTTTGTGGCCACCCTGAATAAGCAATCATTAACAAAATGTTAAAATGTGTTGTTTTTTTATATATAAATAAACTTTAAAAAAATTATGAATTGGAAGTTAGCTTATAAACACTTTTTTAATAATTCAGTCAACTCGCGATAACTCAGAAGTTCAAGGGACTGGTCAGATTATTTGAGTTATCCGAAGTTTGAGTTATTGGAAGTCGCTCTGAAGTTATTTTATATTCAAGGCATATTTCATCAGGGACACCTTTTGCTTGTTCATGTGGTGTCCGAAAGACAATATTGTGTCTTGCTTTAAACTTTTCTAGCAATCCTGCACTTGCTTTTCTTTTAACATTAACCCACTAAGAGGGATTTTGGAATTACGGTTTTGATATATCTCAATCTATTTTAAAAGAGCAGCTTCGACACCTGAAAAGGCACATATCTTTACTCATTTACACGATAAATCGAGCTTCGATACATATCTTTTCAAAATTGCTGAAAGAGTATTCGGAGGAACTCTGTACTTTAAAGCAATGACTTTCTTCTTGCATCGCATAGTTTGCTCAGTTTCATTGTTCAATTTAAGCTTTTGAGTTAAACTAAGCTATTCAACTTGCGTTTTAACATTATTCAAAGCCAGCTTAAACTAACACCATTGATTCACACTTAAAATCTGGAATGTAAAGGCAAAAGCTCATTTACTATCTGTATGTGGCACTGCAAACGCGTTTTTCACGGGTAACAAGTTAAATTGTAAAACATGATGCAAAGATAAAAAAATATAAACTTTTTTTTCTTCTTAGTATTGTGTGGGGGTTTTTGTGTGTTAGTAATGATATTAAAATGTTCACAAAAACTTCAACTTGTAATGTGTACACTTCAAGATATAGAGAAAATTTAGTGTTAAAAAACATTAAATTGTCTTGGGACCTAATTAAAACTTCGAGATAAATGAATATTCGATTTATGAGACTTCGAGTAATCGCGAGTTGACTGTAATAGAAAAAAAAGCAGTTATTTTTCCTTCAAAATTTTTTATGGATGTTTTGTAACTGTTGTTGTATACCTGGTTAAACAAATTCATTGGTTTTAAAACAATGCTACAGCAATTATTGTGGCTAAAAAAAAATTTAGTCTACAGGACAGGAAATTGATGGCTTTTAATACTTGTTTGTTACGCATGGTGATTACATTAATACATGGTCTTAGAGCAATGTTATTCTCAGCTTTGTAATACTTTTTTATACTTAGACTTTTGTGGTAGAGTTTGTACATATTCATTTGGTTACGGCTCAGAAAACAGACCGACCTCTTTAAGGGGAGTTGGTACCCAAAAATTTATAATAAATCAATTTTGAGTTTATTGTTGTTTATTAAAATTTGACTTTTTCCCTTTAAAATGATACCTCATTTGTAATAATATCTCATTTAGAAGTATTTTTAATAACTTTTGGAAGAAAAAATTTTGAACTATAAGTGTAAGTAATTTTTTCTTTAAAATGCGATTTTCTCAAAATTACATTTTTCATTACTCATGTACCTTTTTCTCAGAAACTGCTCAAGCTGTCTACCTAAATTTTTTATCACATATTCATTTTATGTATCTGTATTTACTGAAGTAAGGTTTTGTTATTATTTTAAAAGCATTTTTTGTTCTGGCTTATTTCGTCAAAAAAAAATTGTGATTTTTAATAAATTTGAGCGACTTGCACGATAATTCGTTAAAAAAAAAAAAGTGAATGCATTATGATTAAAACCCAACTTCAGTAGAATAACAAGTGTCTACTAAATGAGATGAACTAGAATTAGGCTTCTATATCAAGTATTTTCTGAGAAAAAGGTACATGAGTAATGAAAAATGCTGTTTTGAGATAAATACATTTTAAAGAAAAACTTACTTACACAAAAGTTCATAATTTTATCTTAAAAAAATTATTAAAAATACTTCCAAATGAGGTATTATTACAAATAAGGTATCATTTTAAAGGAAGGACTTTAAGTTTTAATAAACTCAAAATGAATTTTTTATAAATTTTAGGGTACTTACTCCCCTTAAAAACTTTCATAAAGTTGATGCATATTGTGTTACCTCCTGCCAAGTTTCATCCTAATTTATAACTTAAAAAGCAGGAGTTTGGAAATTAAACTAGGTCTGATGGTTTTCTTAGCCATCTAATTGTGAGCTTTCTTGCATATTTCAATTTAATAATTTTGTACTCTTTTCTTTGACTCATTTTGTTCTATTGTCAAATCTTGTCTCGCAATTTTAACCCTCTTCTCTGTGTTTTGTTGACTTATAACTTTGAATATTTTTTAATGCCAGTGAATTAGTTCTCGTTTGTAATTGGCATGACCTAGGTTTGATGACTAATGCAAATTTTTAAAAAAAAATTGTCTAAATTAATAAAAAAAAATTATGTTAGTTAGCAAATTTAAACTTGCAATAATGTGTAGATTGAGTCGATGTTACCACAAAATGTGTTCATCTTTTGCTTAACATTTAATAAAAAAAATTTAATGCATTGTATCGACAATAAAAACGTCTTAAACTGTTTTAAATGTGCTCGTAATAAATCAAATATATATAAGTTAAAAAGTAGAATATATATTTTTTGTCTATTCATCTGTTTTTAAATATATTTTGAATTTCTTTTTGTAAGTTGTTAAAATAAATTGTGGTGTGATATAAGCAGCTTAAACAATAGCAATAGAGCTTGATTCAACAATACCTCAAAGATAATCTAAGGAGGTGGTATGATTTCTTTTTCTTTCTATAAAGTTTGAATTATTTTTTAATGATTTTTAGTACATGATTTTTTTTTATTAGTTACTAGTCTTATATTCCCATTCAAAATGCTTACAGGGTATGGGACACCAAAATTAAAAATCTCCAATTTTAAAATGATTCTTCTGAAATTTTTTGACTAGATGTATTCTAATTATAGTAGTTGAACAAACTATTTTATATTAAAATAGCGTGTTTATTTATTTATTTTTTATTTAAATTTTTGTAAAAATAGACTATTAAAAAATGATTAACTTCAAAATTTTAAATAATGTTTAACCAAAGTAGCCATAGAACCAGGAAATCACGAAAATGTCCTGGAGCTTTCTGATTTTCAAAAAGGGGAAATGTTGAGAATTTTTTAAAAATTTCACAAAAATTGGGAAAATTTGCAATTTTGAAGGCATGTTCCTCCGTTCATGTGTATTTTGGCACCATTTACTCCGAGAATTGTGGCTTTAGCATTAGAAATTTCATGTTGCAGAATAATTAAACTCTTACTTACGACCAAACCTATTTTTCAAAAAAATGGCATATTATCTCTTGTATATATGTTCTGTTTGATCAGGGTGTCTACACATGGGAATTTATCAGGGAAAATTTTTCCCTGGGATTTTGTAGCCACACTCATTTTTTAAAATAAATTCATTTTTTTTTTTTTTAAAATTAAGATATTAGTTATTCAAAAAGACTAAAGAAATATCTTTTCAAAAACACCTGTAAAAATGTTCATGCATTTATAACATTCAATTTTAGAATTATAACGCTTCAAACTTTAGAAGAAAGGAAAAATGCAATTTAAAGTTTTGGAATAGTTTGCTTACAAAGCATCTATCATGGTGCTAATTAACTCAATGTTATAAGTTGTAATTCGAGTACAGTTTAACTTTTGTTTTCATTCAACTCGAATCTAATACAAAAATTTGTAAAATTTTGAAAATTTAGTGCCCTATACCCCCTTAACCCACTGACGGTCATGCACATATATATGCGTCATTTGATCCCCAGTTTTCCAGCAATTCACAACGCTTATAAATAAAATATTTTTATTAGGAGAATAGTTTATAACCTATCTAAAACAAAGTAAATAAAAAATAATTTAAAAAAACTATATATCCACCTGAGACCCCGCATACATTTAAATGCACTTCAGATTTTGGGCGCATAATTTTTCTTTGCATAAAATAGCCGAATTCAGTCTTACAGCTGATGATAGTTCCACTGATTGTGATGAAGTAGAGCCTGTAAAGAAACGGCAAAAAATAGTTCCTCTGCCAGTAGAGGCGTCACGAAAAAGTTCGTGCGAAGCACATGCCGGCAATGGACACTGAAACTTTTTCCTCATGTTGTTGGATGTCTGGATGTTCAGTGCGAACATAATTTTTTTACACTAACTGTAAAGTATTTTTATGTATCACGTTCTCGTGACATTATTTTGCAGCCTTTCATGATTAAATTTCACTTCTGAACAATTAAATTTCAGAATTTTTGCAAACTTAAGGAGATAGTCAGTTTTTGCCTAAACGTACTTAAAGTGCATGGATCAGTTCTGAGCTTGAAAAGTACGTTGCATAGACCCAAAAGAATAATATACATAAAAAATTAGCTTTAACTCATGTTTCGAACAGTTGTGGGTCTCGGGAGGATATTTGAATTAGAAATATAATTTAAAAATTATTCCAGCAAAAACAACTAGAATTTTGCTCATTTCCTGGACTGTCAATGGGTTAAATTCAGAATAATAAACTGAAAACAAACTCTTTATCACAATTATTATGCTCATTTACATTTTTTAAATATTTTTTTTATTCTTGTATTATGATGCGTACCTATCTCATTTCACAATATTTTGTGTTTTAATTCAGAAAATATTTCTTTCTAGTCCATCCAAAAATTGAATTCAACTATAAATTCGATGATTTTCTCTAAATGTGGTGGATATAAGACATTTCGGAAGTATATTAATGAAAATTATAATTTCTATTTATAATGTATTTGATACCTTACTGAATCAATTTTCTTACCCCATTCTTTTCTAGTCCAATTTCTGACTAATATCCTTATCTTCATGGTCAGCCTAAGGACATGATACTCATGGAATTTAAATACATTCTGATATTGTAAATTGTTGTCAGTATAACTCTTAGTAATACAAAGCAATGTCTTCCCATTGTATTATTGATTCTCTTATAATAGCAGCTGCTATGCTTTATATAACTTCGTAAGGTGCCTGATCACTAAATATACTATGCAATCTAGATCAATTGTTTAATGGCATGGCCATATTATATTTGTTACTGTATTAATACAGTTTATCTTGATTATTTTTAATCAGATTCTAAATAAATTTTTTACTTGATAGTTTGTGTTTTTAATTTTTTTTAATATTTTTAACATTACTACACAGAATTTTATTTTAATAGTAGTTAGTAATTAGTTAGTTTTACATTTTAATTATGATAATTTATGTCAGGTATTTTAATTGCTACTACAATGTTATAAAAAAAATCCTTGAATTTGGAACATTGTTGCATAAAGTTTTATACCTATATTTACTACCAACCGATGTAGCATATTTAATAATTATTTCTTTTTATAACTAGAGGTAAAAAAAAAAAATCACTTTAAGGTCCTGTGCCATTTCCACGTATATCTGAATAACAATTCCACTTTTTTACAGTTGTTTGTAAAGAATGAGTTGGTTCTCAAAGTATTACTTCAAGATACCCTAAAACTTATCTATAATAATTCTGTAGGGACGTAGAAAATGTGTTTATATGCAGGTTAACGTTGTATTTAATGCCTGTCTATAACAATAATGTAAGAGTTTGGGAAACATATTGTTATAAACAAGTTTCACTTGGCCTGTTTGAACATTTTGCTCTTTCAATGTTTATGTTTATATAATAATATGAATATGTAAAATTGTACTTGATCTCAATTTTGCTTTATTTAAATAACTTAAAAGGTAAATATATTTATACAATTACTAATTACTTGCCAATAATTAGCAATTTAACCTCTTGCTTCCATCATTACTGGTCAGAATTTTTTTTTTTTATCAAGGCATATAGGGACTAAGGCCCCTCTGCTTTTTTCAAGCATTTTGTACCAACCCCAATACCTGAAGGTTTGTAGTTGGCAGTAAACTGCACAGGATGTTAGCACACACTCGCACTAGAGAGGGAGAGCGCTAGTCTACCTATAACCACCAAAGAGTTCATTTCTATCAGTTTTCGGTAGATGGCAGCGCTACCAACCGTATGTGGAACTTCGTAATTTAGTGGCAATACCAAGCAGAAGATTCCAGCAGAAGACTTGGCTATGCCAGCCCCAGAGGTATGAATTTGTATGGGAACTTGGAGGACTTTGTGACCTCGACTGACTAAACGTGCCACAGTCGTTAGCAAACGCGGTTGTCTTTAGTTGGTCCCAGGCCCTGAACTCGCCACCATCAGGATTGTGATCACAAATACAGGTTTGAACTCTCAACCTCCTGGTTGCGGGAACAACGCCTCTCCCGACTTGACTATGCAGCCCACGATCATTTCTTCCAGATTGAATTAATTTAGAGAAAAATAACTGAACTGGGATGAATTTATTTTGTAGACGTAAAGCCAAATGGGTATAATACTATTATTTGCCGCTTTATGATTTGCTGTTGATATGGAATTTTCTTATGTGATTCGACAAAGTGAAATTATTAATGTATACACAAAAGGAAGATGTAAGCATCATTTTATTTTTCAGAAGAAATATTACTTGTTCAGAAAAAAGTCTGTTAATTTTGTTTAACTTACTAAAATAAATAACACTTGCATACACATGTTTGTCCATCTAACAAATTCAAATGCTCATCTGAAACATTTGCTAACATTCACAAACAAAAGCCTGCTGAGGAGCATTACCAGACATAGTATTTTTAATACTACGCTGTAGTTTTTCCCACACATATATTTTGACATAGAACCTTCCTTAGTTCTTTTTACAGTGCAGGAAGTCTTAGTTTTTGAAGTACTATTGATATTTCAATAGGCAAAAATATTATTTAATATGCTTTATCCAAAATCCATTGTGAAAATTTACCTACATAAACATTTTAAATGCAAGGTCTGGTTTTTACAAACCTCCATTTACGAATAATCATGATTTTATGAACTGACTGATTCCTATTACATTCATAAGTGTCCACTGTCCTTATACATCATGATATTTTTACTTCCTATTTACGAACTAAAATTCTGAAACTTTTTTTTTTTTAGAGTACAATGTAATACTTTGTTAATGTTCACCTGACCTCATATAAAGTTAAAAAATTCCTTTTTTTCTATAAATAACAAAACGGCACAATATTTTCAAGACATGATGGAAAAGAAAGCATATCATGGGTTTGGACATAGCACTATGTCAAGACATAATGGAAAAGAAAGTATGCAATGGGTTTAGACATAGCACCATGTCAAGACATAATGGAACAGAAAGTATGCTATGGGTTTGGATGTCGCACCATGCCAAGACATAATGGAAAAGAAAGCATGTCATGGGTTTAGACATAGCACCATGTCAAGACATAATGGAACAGAAAGCATGCCATGGGTTTAGACATAGCACCATGTCAAGACGTAATGGAAAAGAAAGTATGCTATGGGTTTGGATGTCGCACCATGCCAAGACATAATGGAAAAGAAAGCCTGTCATGGGTTTAGACATAGCACCATGTCAAGACATAATGGAACAGAAAGCATGCCATGGGTTTAGACATAGCACCATGTCAAGACATAATGGAACAGAAAGTATGCTATGGGTTTGGATGTCGCACCATGCCAAGACATAATGGAAAAGAAAGCCTGTCATGGGTTTAGACATAGCACCATGTCAAGACATAATGGAACAGAAAGCATGCCATGGGTTTAGACATAGCACCATGTCAAGACATAATGGAACAGAAAGTATGCTATGGGTTTGGATGTCGCACCATGCCAAGACATAATGGAAAAGAAAGCCTGTCATGGGTTTAGACATAGCACCATGTCAAGACATAATGGAACAGAAAGCATGCCATGGGTTTAGACATAGCACCATGTCAAGACATAATGGAACAGAAAGCATGCCATGGGTTTAGACATAGCACCATGTCAAGACATAATGGAACAGAAAGTATGCTATGGGTTTGGATGTCGCACCATGCCAAGACATAATGGAAAAGAAAGCCTGTCATGGGTTTAGACATAGCACCATGTCAAGACATAATGGAACAGAAAGCATGCCATGGGTTTAGACATAGCACCATGTCAAGACGTAATGGAAAAGAAAGTATGCTATGGGTTTGGATGTCGCACCATGCCAAGACATAATCGAAAAGAAAGCATGTCATGGGTTTAGGCATAGCACCATGTCAAGACATAATGGAACAGAAAGCATGCCATGGGTTTAGACGTATCACCATGTCAAGACATAATGGAAAAGAAAGCCTGTCATGGGTTTAGACATAGCACCATGTCAAGACGTAATGGAAAAGAAAGTACGTCATGGGTTTGGAGCTGGAGAAACCTTAAGAAATTGATATTCTAGGTGCAATGCATTCGTCAATACGTGCTTGGAATGATGTTGCACAAAAAGTGATATCTGGAACATTTCGACATGCAGGCTTTGTTAAAGAACCTATTTTAATCGAATTAAAAGAAAATGTACCCAACAATGTGAGGGAAGATGAGTTGCTCATAAATTAATTCCACCAAAGAAACTCGTTACTGCCTGAATTGTCATTAGAGGATTTTTCTTTCAATTACCCACTTGTATACATAGGGTAATAAAAGTATAGTATTCGGTGTAAAAAAAAATTCGGAACCTGTTTCCTGCGGAAATTCTGTTTCGGAACCTTCTGATCTTAAAAAAGTGATCTAGACAAAATGTCGGTCTGTGACCAGCATAACTCCTGAACAAATTGACCAACGATGTTCAGATATGGTGTGCGGGTTGGGGATGGCACAGAGACCTACCATTAAGGTTTTCATTAAAATCGCGCATGCTCATAAAGTAGCTGCCATTGAAAAAATATGGTTTTTCAGTAATTGCTAAAAAAACGGCTCTAACGATTTTGTCCAAAATTGCTGTGGTGAGGCCTCTTAAGGTGTTCTAGACAGCACCACCTCCGAAATTCCCGTAAAAATAATTTAATGGAGTCAAATGTTGAAAAACTAATGACTTTAACACAGAGCTCTGTTTCTTTGAGCATACCTCCTGAACGATAATTTTTTCTCCTCTCCTCAGTTTCACTTAAAGAAGGGATGATACAACAATTATTGAAAAGTATACATCGCCAAAATCTTCTATATGGCGAAGTTTTTTTTTTTTCTTTTTTTAAGACCCGTATAAGAAATATGGTAAAAAATATCGCCAAACTGGCAATTTTTTCTAAATGAATGATGAAAATATAAAAACGGTAAATAACACGAATTGATATCAGTATCATAGTGTAATTGAAAGTTGTGCGATGTTCCTCACCCCTAGTTTTAAATGTGGACCGAGATGTGGTTTGCATAGAAAATGTATCGGACGAAGAAATTATTGCTAACATAATAAAAATGAACAAAATAGAACTTGAAGATTACGAACGCGAAGAAAATGAGGTAACATTACGTTTGTCTGCAAAGCAAACAATGGCTGTCGGGACTAACGTGTTTTTTTTTATTTATTTATTATTATTATTTATTTTGATGCTTGATATTTCGTCAATAAAGGTATAATAAGAAAAGTATTTTACTTTCGATTACCCATATGTATACATAGGGTAATAAAAGAATAGCATTCGGTCCAAAAAAAAAATGATTTTTTTTTACATTTCTCTACGTTTTGGAACATCCTGATTTCAAAAAAGTGATCTAGAAAAAATATCTGTCTGTGTGTGTATGTGGTCAACATAACTCTTGAACAAATTGACCTACGATATTCAAATTTAGTCTGCGAGTTGATGGTAGCCATGGGACCTACCGTTAAGGTTTTCGTCAAAATGTCGCGCATTCGCGTGAGGTAGCTGCCGTTGAAAAAATCATGTTTTTCAGTAATTGCTAAAAAAAGGCTCTAACGATTTTGTCCAAAATCGCTGTGATAATGCCTCTTAAGGTGTTAACATCCCCACCACCGAAATTCCCGTAAAAATGCTTTAATGGCGTTAAAAAGTAGAAAAACGAATGCCTTTAACACATAATTCTCTTTCCTTGAGCATACCTCATCAACGATCATTGTTTTTTTTTTGTTTGTTTTTTTAAATCTTTGCTCAGTTTCACTTACAAGAAGGGATAATACAAGAATTATCGATAACCATATCGCCAAAATTCCCATTTTTTCATTTTTTTTTATATGGGTCTTTTTTAATAATAATACAAAATAAGTATTATCACAAAAAATATCGCCAAACTGGCGATTTTTTCTAAGCGAATGATGAAAATATAAAAATGGTAAATTACACAAATCTACATCAGCAATATAGTGTAACTGAAAGTTGTGCGATGTTCTACACCCATAGTTTATTAACTGTTTTGGTTTCCTTTATTCCGTTTTATAGTACTACAGGTTAGGATTTCACACCAGAAACGTTCACTAATCCTTGGTTAGGTGCGCGAGCATATGCCTCGCAGTTAGTCGCATAGGAGACAAATGTCCTGCAAGTTCAAATTTTCGTGCTTATCGTTATATTCGTGATCAAATATCAAAGTGGGTATTTTAATTTAAAACGCAACATTATTAAACTGAATAAATTAAAAATTATTTTAAAAGTAATTTTTAAAAAAATTGTAAAATGTTTGATCATGGGCCGCCATTTATTGAGAAATTGGTTTTGTGGTGGACATTTGTCTACCGCTCGACTAACCTATTGTTACGAATTTTTGTATATTTGTAAACATTTCGTAGTGTTAATTTTGTAAATAGGAAAATTTATGCACATTTTGCATAAGGCAGTGCAATAGTTCGTCTTTAGTTTGTTTCCCTGCAATGAGTCTCTTGATGCTTGATAACGAGTTTTACAGAGGTAATGCTGGGAAGCGAGTTTTACAAGGAGCAGGGCATTTAACATTATGGTAATGCCAATCTCACCAAATTGGCGAGATAGAGCCAAGTGGACGACGGTTTTGGCGACTAATTTTTGTCGCCAAATGTCGCCAAACTTGGCTACTATTTGGCGAAATTTTCGGTTCCCATGTACATGTATAGGACTTTTCGAATACGACCTTGAAAGTTCTCCAAATATCTACCTCTAGAAGTCTCAAGAATGTTCCCCTCCCCTATAAAAGCTCAGGAGAGCGGGTGATGGAGTTAGTTGTTAGCTGAGTCCATTAGCTGACTGGAATTACTGAGTCTCAGTGAACATTCCGAGTAGTTCTAAAGCGAACTGTATTGCATTGTCTTTTGCGGCGATTTAGCAGTTGTGTTGTCAAGTTTTTTAACTGCTGTTTTGTGCTCTATTGTTGTGAAAAGAGCTGTATTGTGTCTACTAGAACGAGAAGTTCTGGAGCTGTAAGAGAATCTGTGAAGAGTTATATTGGAATAAATGTCTGTAAGTTTTGATCTGCTTTGGCTTCAAATCTTTCGAACCCATCCACGCAACACAATGGTTAAGAAAGGGACTCGACTGCAATGCTTAGTGGTTTTTCCTTTCCGCCTATGAGCGTTTTCCTGACTATGAGCCTAACATAACATACAAAAAAACCTTTAGATTCTAATTTAATCTCCAAGTATTGTTTTAATTATGAAGAAAGGTAGTTTGATGAAAAGTAATTTCACTAGAGGTGTGGAACATCGCACTACTTTCAGTTACACTGCAATACTGACGTGGATTTACCGTTTTTATATTTTTATCATTCATTTAGCAAAAATGGCCAGTTTGGTGATACTTTTTTGTGTGAAAATTTTTGTATGAGGTTTTCTATAAAAAAAAAAAAAAAAACTCCGCCAAAATGATGATTTTGGCGATATACTTTTCAATGTTTTCTAATTCTTCTATTATCCTTTCTTGTAAATGAAACCGAGGAGAGAAGGAAAAACGATCGTTGATGAGATATGTTCAAGGAAAGAGACTCTGTGTTGAAGGCATTTGTTTTTCAACTTTTTACGCCTTTAAAGCATTTTTTACTGTAATTTTGGAGGTGGGGATGTTTAGAACACCTTAAGAGGCATTACCACAGCGATTTTGAACAAAATCGTTAGAGCCGTTCTTTAGCAATTACTAAAAAACATGATTTTTTCAGTAGCAGCTGCTTTATGCGCATGCGCGATTTTGACGAAAACCTTAATGGTAGGTCCTTGGGCCACCACTAACCCGCACACCAAATTTTAACATCGTATGTCAATTTGTTCGTTAGTTATGCTGACCACGTACACACAGACAGATATTTTTTCTAGACCACTTTTTTGAAATCAGGATGCTCCAAAACGTGGAGAAATGTTAAAAAAATCAAACATTTTTACTTTTAATTACCCATATGTAATATACCATATACCATAGGGTAATAAAAGTATGGAATTCGGTCAAAAAAAAAATGTTCGATTTTTTTTGCATTTCTCTACGTTTTGGAACATTCTGATCACACAAAAAGTGATCTAGAAAAAATGTGTGTCTGTGGTCAGCATAACTCCCGAACAAATTGACCTACGATGTTCAAATTTGGTATGCGGGTTGCTGGTGGCCGTGGGACCTACCATTAAGGTTTTCGTCAAAATCGCGCATGCTCATTAAGTAGCTGCCTTTGAAAAAATCATGTGATGAATGATTGCTAAAAAACGGCTCCAACGATTTTGATAAAAATTGCTGTGCTAATACCTGTTAAGGTGTTCTAAACATTCCCACTTCCGAAATTCCCGTAAAAATGCTTCAATGGCGTAAAAAGTTGAAAAACGAATGCCTTTAACACAGAGTTCTCTTTGCTTGAGCATAGCTTATGAGCGATCGTTTTTTCTCCTCTTCTAAGTTTCACTTATAAGAAAGGATAATATAAGAATTATCGAAAAGTATATCGTCAAAATTTCCAATTTGGCAAAGGAGTTTTTTTTTTTTTTTTTTTTCTTTTTTTTTTTTTAAAGTCCCACATTACACTTTTTGCAAAAAATATCGCCAAACTGGCCAATTTTTCTAAACGAATGATGAAAATTTAAAAACGATAAATGACACAAATCTACATCAGTAATAAAGTATAATTGAAAGTTGTGTGATGTTCCGAACCCCTAGTTTTTTGACCGAATGCTATACTTCCATTATTCTATGTATACATATGAGTAATTGAAATAAAAAATCTATCTACTTCCAATATCTTTATATTTTACAAATTTTTAATTTTATGAAATTTCAATTTTACAAACTAGTTAGCACTCCTGTCCACTGATCTAGGAGTCCCTTGTTCTACTCCCGTTAGAGACAACACTACAACTTTAATAGGTTACTTTTTACATACACATCTTTATATTGCTTATCAGGAATGTCTGATGATAGTGGCGAAGACATGTATTTATATTAAAAGTATAATTAGACATTCATGTTTCTAAGTACCGTACCATGTGCAAAAGTACACTTACAAAATGCTTACAAGAAGATGTGAAAACTGAATCCTTATCTTTCTGCTTAATTATAACTTGCTGCAAGCATAATGAATTTTTTTTAGTGATTTATGATGTTATGGTTCAATACGAACCTATGCGACACTGTCTATTTAGGCTCCGATAGCTTTGTGGTAGAGTATCGAGCTCATAACCGGAGGGTTGTGGGTTCGGGCCTCTGTCCGCCAAATATCGGTGTGTACCTAATGGGGGCTGGTGCACATTAAATCTGTCGTAGCTCCTCAATGTCCTCTCGTTGGTGTGGTGGGGTCGGAGACGGGGGCTTACACTAGAAGATTTCGATCTCGTATTCTTCTAGAAGCTCAAAATTACGAGACGTATTTGGCTGTGTTAAGCACTTTATAAAGTGGCAGAAATAGACAGTCGGAAGTTCCAAAACAAAACAAAATACTGTCTATTTATAAGAATAGTTTTCTTATCTGTGTGTTATAGGAAGCCACAGATTTATTTGGATCGTGATGGAATTTTCAAAAAAACTCTCCCTTTTTTTTCACCCTTTAAGGGGTATAATTCTTTTTAAGGTTTCCTGACTAATCCAGATTATCGGGAAAATAATTTTATTCCCATGTTTAAAGTTAAGATGGCGTTAAATCGAAGGTAGGGGTGAAAGGGAGTTATGATCATAATTTAAAACCTACTGAACCATTTGGATTTTTTTTTTTTTTTTTTTACAAGTGTCTTGGCTAATTCCGATTATCAGACACGTGTTTCTGATGTTTTGTTGTTAAGGTTGTGAAATAGATTGTACGGGACAAAGGAAAGCCTTCCCTTAATTTTTATTCCGCTAAAGCAATTTGAACTGAATCTTTCACGGATCCTCAAAGTGCTCTGCCGAACACAGTTTGGAATACGCTGCTTCTGCTTTACAAACCCTTTTTGAAAAGTTCGTAAAAAAAAACTCTTCAGAATGAAATATCAAATATTCTAACAACTGTTCAAAATCTGAATAAGTACTTGTTGTACAATTTTATTCTAAACATATATTCTGTAGAGAAATGTTAGTAGATCATAAATCCACTGGTCTTCCGGGGAAAAAAGGCCAGAAACTGTACATAAATCAACTTTGAATGAGTTGAACTAAATCCGATTGCCAAATAATGAGAATTCTTTTTTATGTGGTGACCCATTAGTGCTCTTTAATTTTCAATGAGAAAGAGTGCAGACGATATTTATTTTCTGGGGAAAAATACTTCCACCTTTTAATAGTGAGTCAAGTTATCGGTAAATATTACTTTACTGAGGACATAATATTTATTGCCAACATGGCTGACTTTTAAAAGATGAAAAATCTTGGCGCCAGGAAGGTTTGGCATCGTCTACAACCTTCTTAATTGAAAATTAAAGAACACTGGGTTACCACATAAGGAATAATGCTCATTATTTTTGGAAATTATGACATGTTAGGCAATCAGATTTAATTCAACTCATTCAAAGTTGATTTATGAACAGTTTCGGCCCTTTTTGCCTTGACAGACCAGTGGATTCATAATCTACTAACATTTCTATAAAAAATTCAGAATGATGTTCGATGAGGTATACTTAAACTTGCAGTTGCCTCTCAGTCATCAGATTTTATTTTTTTTATTTATCTGTCAATCGAGGATTGTAAGAATTACAATTTATGAGAAATCACAGCTACAGAATAATGGTGTACAGAGAATGGTGTTGCAGATAGTAAACAGCACAGGATTCAATGCTGTTAAATATTTTGTTTCTAAATCTTGATTTTTCCAAAAATGATTATTGGATTTCTTACTGAAATGATATTAGATATTCATTAATTTTCCTTTCGAATGAATAATTTAAAAAATACGTATTATACGCTTTTTTCTCTTGTGAATTTTCCCCCTTTTCTTAACTTTATATCTCAATGTCCAAAGGGGTGCCTGACCCTTCCTGGCTGCACCCTTCCTCCAGTTATAATGCTACCATCGATATAGATAAACAACTGGATAGACTTCTTAAAGCTGGGAAAATGAAGCCGTTGCCAGATGCCGTTGGTGGGATATAAAATACGGATTGCCGAGGATTGAAAATAAAATTTTGGGTTGTACACAGCAGAAATGTCAATAGTAGACCCTAATTAGTAATAATGTGCAAAAAAAAATCTACTCTAGCACTTTACTAGGTTTTTCGCATATCCATCCAACTATAAATGTGAACTGTGATTGGTTAATCATCCCACCAGTGTCATCAACCACCGGCGCGTTTTTCTCCTTGCATTGACATCGGAGCAGTCTATCCAGTTGTTTATCTATATCGATGAATACTACCAACATTAAGAATCCCTTTTATGTATTATAATGTGTATAGTATTTTGAAATCCTATATATTAACTTAGATTTTGTGTGTCAATGGGGGGCAAATCTGGGGGAGGCCTAATTAACCCCCTGCTGTCATCCAATCGGGCTGAAAATTTACAGATAGATTTGATCTCGATGACAATGCATTCTATCAAATTTTAGGGCTGTAACTGTCACTAAAAGGTCTCCTTTATGGAATACTAATAAACCAACTTGCCGTGATCCAATCGCGCTAAAATAGCATTTAACCGACCATTGAAGAAACTCTTCCCTGTTGTCAAAATTATTTTAATAAATAAATACTAATAAAATTACTTCTGAATAAATAAATGATATTTAGATGTGAGTACATAAATTCACGTTCATTTTTAATAAATAAATTTTGAAACGTAGTTTGCCACACAATTTTGTTGATAGAAATGTTTTTGATATTTAAAATTTAATGCAAACATCAAGAACACGCTGTTTACAGAATTGGCGCTGTGTTAACGAATATAATAATTGGCAATAAATATAAAGGATTTATATTAAAAACTTTGTTTTATTATATATAATTTTCTTTGGTTACATTATATATAATTTTCATTGGAAGAAATTTTTGGGAGTATAATTTGACACTTTAGCAGGGTGTCCACAGATCGGGAAAACCGGGAATATCGGGAAAAGTCAGGGAATTGGGTATTTCAGGAAAAATCAGGGAATTATCAGGGATTTTGTCAAAAAGTTTAAAGGAATTTTCCGAAATTAAAATGAAACTTTTAATTTTGATAATTAAAAATACCTTGCTACCAAAAATATAAAAATCAATTTGAAAAAAAAATTAGAAAAAGTTAAAAAAAAAAAAAAAAAAAAAAAAAAATTCGGACCGCAAGACCGACCACGCAACTTTTCGCATTAAAATTTCCTGGCAATCACTGAACCTGCTTGCGTTCAGATTTGCCTCAAATCGCCGATGGAATAACTACATTTCTTCCTCATTTTTCTCTTATATTATAGTAATCTATCGGCATTATTTACGTTGGTATTTGATGGTCATTTTTCTGAACGTTACGATGGTAAAATGGCCGATATTTTCGTGATTATCGAGGGCAAGAAACACGTTCTTGCATGCTGCTCATTTTCGTGATGTGTCACTGACGCTATTTCAGAGATTGCACCTGTCAGCCATGGTACAGTTCTGCTGAAACACGGATTTCAGCATTTTTTGTTGTTGAAATTTCCATCATTCCTGAAACGGATTCAAAACTGCATTACAATTTTATTGGGTTTACTTGCTTGTCTGACAACCAAGGAACCTACATACTTTCAGACTTCCCCAAACTTGTGATGTAATGACCACTTTTCTTGCTGATTGCCAGCATCTATCGCTGTTATTTATGCTGGTGTGTGGTGGTTAGTTTCGCCGAACGTTACTCTGATGTTAAGCTAGTTATTGCCGAGATTTTCGCTGCTAAGAAGAGAGCTATCACCGAGATTTACATTCTTGTGATGCTCATTTTAGACCCTATTAATCACTATTCCAAGGTTTGCGCCTCAATAGTTGTCTATATCGCCGAGATTTACGCTTGTGATTGTCAATTTCGTAGATTGTGACGTCGATAGAATTGCGTCTATTTCAGCGATTTCCATCGATATATTGGATGCTAACGTTGATATTTACGTTGGTGTGATGGTCATTTTTGCCGATTGTTGCCTTAATGCAGGGATGTGATTGCTTCCGCCGATCTTTCCGTTTCGTGAATTTTTCTTATTTTTCCACTTATCAAAGTTTTCCCACAATTTTCTCATTGATCTCGGAGATTAAAATTTCCTGACAATCATGGAACCTGCATGCGTTCAGTCTTCCCCAAACCACCGATGGAATTATTATCTCCTCCCCCCTTATTTTTCTGTAATGTTAGACTCTATCGGAATTATTTACATTGGTATGTTACAGCCATTTTGCAGAACGTTACGCTGATGAAATGGCAGTTATTCCTGTAATTATGTCGAGCGTTATCGCCGTTATTACGTTGCTGTGTGATACTCATTTTCGTCGAGTCTTACTCCAAAATAATAGTTACTGACGTTATTGCAGAGGTTTGCATTTGTCGGACATAGTACAGTTCAGCTAAAACGCGAATTTCGACTTTTTCTTTTAATTGGAATTTTGATCATTCCTGAGATCGATACAAATCTGCATTACAATTTTGTTGGACTTACAAGTCTGACAATCACGGAACCTTCTTACCGGGCAATTCGCCTGCACCGGTACGGGCATTTCTGCCGATTGTTGGTTTAATATAATTGCCGAGATTTGCGCCCGTACGGCGGCCGCTATCACCGATATTTACGTTGAAGTAGCTGTAATTTTCCCTTAGATTTAAGCCGTTTTAACTGAAGCTATTGGCGAGATTCGCGACGTCGTTTTGGTGTCTTTCGCCTAGACTTCCGCTGATGTGAAAACCGCTATGTACGTTATTAGTGTGTATGTGAGGATCGTTTTCACCGTTTGGTTTGAATTAATGATGAATGATTAGAATTTTAATTTAATTTTGCACAAGAAATTAATCCAAATCGTCCCAGTTTTTATTATGTATCCTTATTTAAAATTGTAATTTTAACTACTATTGAATGTAAAATTGTTTATTTTAACTTGAAAAACAATTTTACATTTTAACTATAGATGTAAGTAATAGTTTAAAGTTAAAGCATTTTTTTTTATGCATAATTGTTTAAAATTAATTGTCTGGGGAAAATGTGTTTATTTTGTAAAAATTTTGCTTGGGTATTCTACTTAAACAGCGGCTACAGATGATCTTAAACAAAAAAGAAAATTATGCAAATAATGAAATAATGCAAATAATGAAATTCCAAATAATGCAATTTCAAATAATGCAAATAATGAAATTGAACAATTTGGACAACGAAATTATGCAAACTAAAAAGCCAATGAAAATAGTGTAACTCCCCCAATCCAACTACATTTGAAGAATTTTTTTTTTTTTTTTTTTTTTTTAATCACAAATTGATATATAATTCATAAAATATAAAAATGTTACTTTACGAAAATATTTTAAAGTAATTATTGATTTTTGAAATTTGATTACAATTTCAAGTATTCAGAAAACAAAAATAGTTAATATAATATACAGAATATTTGTTAAATGTGTGTGTGTTTGATCCATTTTGACATGATTTATGGTTTGTCTTTATTTTTAAAATTTTACTTAAGAAAACAGCTTATTAAATCTGAAATTTAATACTAGAGTCCTCTTTTCTTGAGATTAGATTGTAATGAAAAAAAGTGTGATTTTAAAGTATAATTGCACATGCACAGTACAGGTACACTATACATATACTACACTAAATGAAGCAATTTGGTATTTGTGTCATAAATGTGTAAAGATAAACAGTACATGCATCGTAATTTTCTTTATGATGGTGAATTTGAATGTTCTTTTACTTGAAAGTTTATTATTTATATATATTTTGTCGATAACTTATAATCAGGGAAAAAATTGGGTGTTACAGGGAATAATCAGGGAAATATCAGGGAATTTTAAAATAACTTTTCTGTGGACACCCTGTTTAGGTACATGTTAGTAAATGAAATTCGATTCATTTTTGGATTTTATTTAAAGAATAGTTTAATTTCTTGCATATCCGGGATCTCCTTACACATAACTACTGATTTTCCCTCATTACCCCTCTTTGAACACTACTTAACATATTCGAAATACCTTTGATTCAGAAATATCGGTTATACATTTGTGAATGCCAAGCTCTACAGAGAACAACGAAATGTTTAATAAGACCCAAAGTAAAACTAATGACAATCACTACGGCAATTGTTCTCTCAAAGATTCATATTTAAATTAGCAGGTATCATCTTTAATAGTACTGCAAAGAACAGATTAGAGTTCGATGGGTTCGAAAGTTCGAAGAAAGGGAGAAAAAAAAGAAGAAAAAAACCGATGACATGTATGCGATTTCCGTCTCGTGATAATTGCTTCGGGGGTCTGCCGTCATTCATCTGAAAAATTCATCAGGAACACAACTTGATTATCGAAGAACAATAAACAAGACTTCTGCTCGACGGCTGCTACGCCACCTGCTGTTTACTTACTGAAGTTCTCCCTTGGACCTTATGAATAATGAATCATCGAGATATGGACACGATGGACGGGGATCAAAAATTGGAAATTGCATTAACTGTTTGGGCATGACCACTTGGCCGTCGATATTGGAATGCTGTCGACCTCTCTTTGCTTGAGATTTTCATCCAGGTGAGTAATAGTTATTATTTATATGTTTATAATTTGTCCCAATTAAATTAACTAAATTCTTGACTGGAAAAATTGTCATGGAAATGGACTTATATGGACTCAGCATCATCGTCAATTTCTCTTTCACAGAAACATCTTAAGGATAGTTGTGAATTGTCATAATGAGAGGTGTCAATTCCCTTAATCTTGGTTGACGACCAAGTTTTTAAATCTCTATTTTTCCCATAAAAAAAAGCTAACTTTCAAATCATGCTTAACGCACCGCCAAAAATATTCAGCATCTTTATTTGAATGGTCCCTTGTAGACCCACTTAAATTTTGGCCTGGCCTTATTGGCTCTAAGGTATTCCTTTATTAAAAATATCTGTATCTCAAAACTCATCACTTGTGTAGTATTAAACTTTTTAAACCCTTGACTTCTTTGTAACCAGGTAACTAAATAGAGCAATAAAACCCAGGTGTGAAAAACCAGGAGTACAACAGGTGGCTGTTTTCTAAAACTTCTAAAGAAATCACGTACTTAAAATATTATGAAATTGCCTTCCTAACACCAGGTTACCACATCAGTATTGTCCAAAGCCGGATATAGATGCCCTGGAAGATTGACCAATCCTGATCGAAACTCAAACATCATTCCAAAATACGCTTTTAAAAAAAAAAAAAAAAAAAAAAAAAAAAAAAAGAATAAACATGTCAAAAACACCACAAAATATATATTTTTAGCCCTTCTCCTTTTCTTATCGAAAAAATAAATAATTTGAGTTTAAAACTGTACTTCTATGTTCAAAACAGTTTATTTTAAGGGGACATAGGACACTTTTGCCAAAATTCTTTAGTTTTGCCAAGAATTAAATAAAATTTGGCATAAACATAGAAGATGTGACTTTAAACAAAACAACACAATTTGAGCAGAAAATATAAAATAGATAGTAAATTATTGAGAAAAATGCATTAAAATAACACGAAATTTTAATTTTTTTCAAAATGCTCCTCGCGAAACAATATTTTGACGAACATGAAAAAAAAATGGGAAGTTGTTTATCAATATATTATAAACATTTTTAAACATGCTTTTATCTTTAGGTGCAATAGTTGAACAGAAATAAAATTTCAAACTTGGCGCCAGTGATTTCTCATTAAAAAATGCACATACTTCAAATTCCCAACATGAAAAAAATATAAAAATGATGTGACATAAAAAAGCATGTGTAAATTTCTTTATAGTACATTAAAAATTATTAATACAAAAAAATTAGGTGGATTTATCAAAAAATGAATCGCAAGGAGCTTTTCGAACATAAGTAAAATGGGAAAAAGCAAAGCTGAGAAAAACGCATTTTTAGCCTTTGCCAACAAGTGTGCGATGCGTTAAAATAGTTAGTTAAAATAAAGATTTTACCACTTAAAATCATCGGATTTCAAAAATAAATTCAAACGCGAAATTAAAGCTAGTGGCATAAGCAATTTTTATAGAATGAAAACAAAAAACGTCATTTTTGATGATTTCAATGTCCCATGTCCCCTTAACCTGCAAATGGGTGAGATTAACCAAAGACCGTAACAAACTACTGGTTTACAACGACACACATCGGCCAGTGGGTAGCGACATTGGACAGAGTTGTTGTGCTATTGGGGATGGTGGTTTTCAAAATTGCTTGGAGTCATCTGCATCCTATAGCAATTAACAGATAATGTTTACATGGCTACTGCGAAATTGCGGAAATAATTTTCTATGTTATCTCTGGGCAGATGTTTTTTGGATCAAACCATTTTTCTTCCTTTTTATAAAACTAAAAGTGATAAAGTGAGACCTCAGCTTCCGACGGATAGAAATTCATAATAGCACATTGTGTTATTTGTTAGAAAACCGAAGTTACAATTTTTTTTATTTTGGTATGCTCTGTGAGATGGGACTCAATGTAAAGTATATATTAGTCATCTATAAGAAGAAAC